>LT986477.1:0-600000 GCA_900290405.1 Saccharomyces jurei
AACAATCGTATGTCCCAATCAAACGTAACAGCCATACCTAACATCATGCCCACCACCTGCCCTACCCCATCACTACCTCTCCATGACTACTCCCCATCTCATATGAACACCCACCACACCTTCTTTATTCGTAATACCGCACCACATACCCCTACGGATGCTAAGAATGTCCTACTCCCATCTTACCCTACTGTCGCACCGCTCCTCATCCTCATCCTCACCTCTCACTCAGTTGTCATGGTTACTACTCTACATCACTATACACGGCACTTACCTCAGCGCTTTGCACCCTGTGTCATTTGCCCATAAAACCCACATTTACGCCCATTTTAATGTTTATAATATATTCTACGGATCTGAATATCATATATATGCACTTACTTGCATCTAATATAACGTATTCTTCCACATTCTGTTTACTCATTATATACATATATTTATCATAATCCTAAAATATAGCCTCTAAAATCACCCAAACATAAAAATGTCCCACATATCAAATCTAATCCATGTATATTTATTATTCGAAAATACATACTATAAACCACTTACCATTCAATTGAGTGTAGGTTAGTATTGGCACACACTCAAACGGATACTTATCTTTCCTATTATATAACTGCGCGTACCTGTTATACACTACCTCTTTAATCGAGCACCTTTTCCTTTTTTCAACATTACGGTCAAGAGTAATAGCTTCCATACATATCTTGTGATTTTTTAAAGTAAAGTATTTTCTGTGAGATGGGATACAAGATGCAGGTCGGATTGATATGTATGGTGTGAAAACCTAGGAAGAGGTCCAATAATCTTATCACATTATCACAGATATGCAAGATCACAATTACTTATGTCAGCATAGTAAGAGGCACATCAACTACGTACAATTTATTGTAATATAAGTGTGCTAAATGTGCGACGAGTCTTTCAATCTTCAATATTCACATAAAGCTTTCACTTGCAGCAGTGCGTTTTTATTCCGTAGACTATAGAGGATTTATACCTTTTGGTTTTGTAACAGGAGCACCAGTAAGTGGTTTCAAGTAGCCCTTGACAGAGTGCAGAAGTTGATTAATATTTCCATGAGAGGTGTGAAGAATAATTAATGTGAAAGAACGTGCCAAACATTACTCTAGGCACAAAAATCTCGTGTTATGAAGGTACCATAAAGCTTTCTTAATAGACTCAAAAAGGATGGAGTGAAGCTCTTGAAGAAGTATTGAAAGGAACGGTATCTCTTACGTCATATCAGAAAGACAAGGATTTCCCCAGAATAGCATCCAGCTAACTGTTGTGTAATAAGGGCGTCATCTTTGAAGCAGAGAAAAAGAACTTCAAAGCAACCTTGAGTCGCAAAACAGAGTCTGGTCTGTATTGGGTATGTAACAGAAGAATTGGATCTGGCACAGTTCCGAGTGGGCATTAGGTTCACTGGTAAGTCGGGGACGTAGGATACATCACTTAACTGAACAGTGCCGATGTTCACAGTTCCAGAGCAGATGATGAGTATGAACCGCCGACTCCTCTGACAGAGTCTTTATTAGAATATCTAGTGAATGATGAGAGCATAGAACGGTCGTGGCACATGTGTGAAGTACATCCTGTATCGAGAATCCATTCTGAGCGTTTGGTGGTTGGAGAAGTCGAAGATAGCATGCAGAGCCAAGATGTTGGTGGTTTCTGGCTTGCTTTGTTGGGTGGCATTTTATAGTCTGTTATTTGGCACGCTAGCAGAAGAAGGTGTGCTTGACTTGTCACTAGAATATACCTTAAAGATTCTGGCTTCTGGTATTCTTCTCTTGAGCAGAGAACAGTTACTCAAGCGATGGTCAGCACCGCAAATCATGCATCCTTTATTTCCTTTTCTGTGATAACCTCTTTTGTTCTGAGCAATCAATGCATCCGATACTGAAGAGGATGAACTCGACAAAGTCTTTGATTTACAAAATCTAATATGACTTGTAGTGGTCGAAGAGACTTAGAAACACCGAATTTCTCGTGGAAAGATTCTTTTAGTTGGGGTAGGAAAGCCATCAATAACAATGTAATATTCGTATCACGTTATTTCATTCTGTCCTGTTCTTCATTGCTGTCTTCAAACACTGTGAATAGAGTTTTCAAATAGGAAACGATTTCATCTACAGGCTTGGAGGATATATTTGGTAAGTCCTCGATAAGAGTAAGCCTGGATCCAATGGTAGCTTCATTATAGTTCTCTTCAAAGTGCGAGAAAATGTCCTAAGCAGAGACCCTTCCAGGAGAATCATCACATATCCAGTTCATTTCGTATGCAGCTTCACCCACAATAGTTTTCTTGTAGAGCTTTACCAGGAAACTGTTGAATACGGGTCTGACAAAGCTTCTATCGTTCGCGCTGAGATTGTAATCCCTTTTCATTGATTGGATATCTCCGGTATGAACAAATTCGTTCATGTATTCGTTAGCATATCCTGCAGCGGGTCTCAATACCATTATGATATGATAAATGTGCTAACCTAAGAAGTATGACTAATCGCTATTAGTCATCAGGGTGCAGTAATAAGACAATAATACATATAAGAATGCATTGTATCTTATCCAGAGGATAAAATGATATGTATGTTTCTTTTATACTAATACATAAGAAAATGTCCAATAATCTTACTACACTATGACATATAAGCTAGATCGCAATTCCTTACGTCAACAACCATGTTTCTGGCTTTGCATCACTTTTTCATATTGCCATCGTGTGTAAAGAAATGGATTGATATCTGGAAGACTAGTCGATTCTATGAAATTTGCTTTAGGATATTCAAAAGAATAGACTCTTCCCTATGTGACGATACATTTGCGTTGTTTTACAACAGACAGTCTGTGTTAAAGTATAGGTTTCAGGCCATATGACAGCCGTCGTAGAAGCAGTTGCTTCGTTGGTTGCACCTTAAATGTAAGTCAAAGATTACCCAAACCCGCAAGCATGCGTATTCATAATTTCAAGAAACTCTGTTACATACACTAAATGAGCTAGGAAATAATTCGAAATTATCTTGATGCGTTTTCGCTCTTTTTCAATCACATGATTAAATAAGCCATCAACAGTTGCATAACGCTCGCCCCGCTTTCCGCGGCTTTTTTTTTTTTCAAACTATATATAAATCCAGCCACCAGAAGTTGCATCTTCAATAATAAGTTTCTCAAACAGCCATCTCATTGTCAAAATGAAAGATACTGATATTGAAGATGAGAAGAGCATAAGATTATTATCTCCTGACCATCTTGAATCTCAAAACACTGTGCTATCTGAAGACGTTTTTAGAAATAGCCTCACCTGGCACTCGTATGAGATCTATAAGTCCTTAATATTTCGAACCTGGCTGCTATTATGGTTGCCACTTAGTGTTTGGTGGAAATTTTCTACTAATTGGATATGTCTGTTTGTAGTTTTGCTTTTTCTGTTTTTAGGGCTAGGGTTTTTACCCCTTGCTTACTTTCTATCTCGTAAACGTGCCTTATCAAAACAACTTACCGAATTTTCCAAAGAAATTACCAAAAATGCACCAGGTACGAACACTGATGATTGGAAAAGTGTTGCAGCGAGTTTTAGTTCATATTTGTATGAGAGCAAAGCTTGGAATACCAGGTACTTTTTTTTTAACGCCGTGGACTGCCAAGAAGCATTTAGAAAAACTCTTCTCGAACCGTTCTCTCTGAAAAAAGACGAAGCCGCGAGGGTTAAGTCATTCAAGGATTCCGTCCCCTACATTGAAGAGGCCTTGCAAGTTTACGCTACAGAAGTTGACAAACAGTGGAAGTTATTTAATACTGAGAAAGCAGGGAGCCCTGCTGACCTGGAAGACGTTCAGCTTCCCAAGGATACTTATCGGTTCAAGTTTACTTGGTCTTTAAAGAAGTTTTTTAGTGTTTTTATGTTGATACCATTCCTTAGTTATTTGCCCTGCATATACGTGTCACGGGGAATGAGCCTTCTATCACGCACCTTGTATCTCGGGTGGATTTTTTTCATGCTGGTACAAGGTTCCAGTAATATAAGGGTTATGAGTATGAGCATGGAACACAAAATGCAGTTTTTGTCAACTATTATTAATGAGCAAAAAATTGGTGCTAAAGGGTGGGATGAAATTGCAAAGAAAATGAATAGGCACTTGTTCGAGAAAAAGGCCTGGAGGAACGAAGAGTTTTTCTTCGATGGGATTGATTGTGAACGGTTTTTTAGCGATAGGTTCTACCGCCCTCTATCTGCAAGGAAATCTATGTCGGTTCTATCATTGAATGTTGAACTATGGCCATATATTAAAGAAGCGCGAGCATCTTGCGGTGACGATTCTTTAGTGTAGAGTTCGACACTCTTTTTTTATGTTAGAGCGTGTGTAATTTAGCTGAACTAAATAACTAGAGCGCATTCTATTTTTTATTACTATTTCCATTTGTTCATCAGATCAAAAAAATCAGGGTTTATCCATCCTGCTATACGCACAAAATATATTGTCCCCTTTTCTGAGTGGTACCATACTAAATCAGGTACCCTGAAGGATCGATTAGTATTTTCGTTAAGCAATTTCACCCACAACTCAGCTCGGTCCAGAGTAATAATTCATTGGTAGAGTGTGGGCAAAATTTAAATCCAGAAGTAATAATCGGTCATTGCCTACTGGTTACGATGGGTCTTATCTAAATTTTTCAGACATAACTACGATGACCTTTTTTAGATTTATTGTTCACCAAAGAAAGGATGTTTAAGTTTTATCATTGCCTCGAAAAAGTTCCCATTACTATATCATTAACAACCACTAAAAAACTTTTAATGAATTTTGTGCATTATGGGTTTTGATTCAGTGATGAAGATTCCAAGTCAGCCTATACCATTGATGGTGGATATTCGAAGTTTGGCAAGTTATTCTGGTTACGTTCAGTAGTAGGTTTGTTCATTTTGGTTTCTATTGAAATATCCTCATCAGAGAAGGACGAACAAGAATTTCTCGTATTAGGGTTATATGTTGGTTGAATTGTAGTGGTGGAGACATTGATTGATATACCTGGCAAGTCAGGCCGGTCGTTCTTTGAAGCAGATACGGTTGATCCAGTTTTAGGACACTCTCCCCCAATAGAGGAAGCGGCAAAGTCCGGCCAGACATGAACAGCCTTTGTATCACCGAAAGATAAAAACACGAGGATGTGCGATTTCGAAATCTTTCCTGCGGATGTTGAACTACAGTTAGTATGAGATACTGTTATTTTTGAGCACTACAGGGGACCTGTTTGTTAAGTTGACTCGCGCAAGAAATAGCTTCGGACCACAAGGACAGAGGAACTCGCCTCCACTTGGGGACAGCGAGTAAGTTCTTCAATGGTACGATGTGCACGTTCAACAGCACCATTTTGATAACTACGATATCGAATCGTCATCAGATGCTCTATTTTTTTAGATTCAAATAATGCATGAACAATATGTGAGAAATACGTAGTTCAGAAAAAACAAGGTATATGAAGGAGTCGAAAATATCATCAATAAAACATACACTTGACATCTGATTTCCAGGTAGCTTATTGGGAAGTGTCCAATATACACACAGCCTCATGAAGTGCTAATGGTTTCAATCAGTACCGTCAACAGAATATAGAGTATTTGTTCTCACGAAATTAGCAATCCTTGAAAGATGGATGAGAAACATGTATGTTGATACAAATACGTTACTTTTCTCCATACACATGCTTCCTTTGGAGTTCCTATATTGCCAATTTTCGACGCTTCATCTTCCATTAAACTCGATTACTATTAATATTGGCTTAGTAATGTTGCGATTCTCTAGCATCGCTTATAATAACATGCCTGTAATAATTGGATAAATCTGGAACTATCACATGCATAATGATGGAAGTTGGCTTACTTTTGTTCTGTCATGCGGAAAATTTTTCTTGGTAAATACATTTAACTAAATCACCAGCTCGTTCGATAAAATCCCTACAACCAGTTTAACGGCTGGGATACTATCTACCGGTTTCTTGATAATATGAAAAATTCAATTTGAAACAGGCTTTTCACATAACGTCGGTTTGCACTGCCAGTTCAATATTAATGTCCATGTTGGTTTCTACCTACAAAACAAATGGTTCCTGAAAGATACAATAAATTTTCTCTCCGTAATATGCAGATCTGTATGGGTTATCCGCAAAATCAGGTTGCTTTTATTTACACTTATTTTATATATGTTTGCTTCTGGAAGATTTGCCATAGAACTGTCCAATACTCAACGAAGCATGGTTTGCATTTTCCGTAATAGTAAAATGGTAATAATTCTTCAATTAGGTGTCATTATGACCCAGTCAAGGCAGCCATTGTTGAAGCTGCAGTGAAGATCAAGTTAACTCTTCGTCCACAAAATCAGTCTCTTCGCTCACTAACTAAAATCACTGATAATACAACCAATCCTTTCATCCAAGATTATGAGAAAGAGATATAATTTGGTAAAATTGGATTGGTGTAGCCCTGTTTCGAATATCAGGAGTTGGTATTGGTGTCGGAGGCTTAAGACTGCTCTGTCAGACAAAAAGAGAACAAGATTTTTTTGGAGGAACCTGGGGATGTGACATGTTGCCCATTTCACTCATTACGGTACATAATAGCGTCAACTTAGCTGGCATTTATGTAACATTCATGAACGCTGAACGCGTTTCCATTGTCGGGTTGATTCCTGAGAAAAGAGAATCTGTCAATACTACAGCATGGATAAACCATACGAGGACAGTAGCATCGGCTACTTCTGATGGTTTAACTATCGCATTTTTAGCACACGAAGGTGCTTTCTTGGGGAACAGTGGACATGTGTACTTTCGTAAGCTTCTTTACACTTTTTCATTGGATGGTTTTCCTGTTTTGAATCATTTCAAGGGTTCTGGTGCAGTTTACAACTTTATTGATGGCATTTAGCACACTGAAGATTCTTCCTGTAAGCGGGACTATACTGGTACATATATGTACACTACCCTCAGTTTTTCAAAAGGTCATGTGCGCAGTGATTCAGCAAATGATATCGATTTGATCCCAAAACCCGAGTAAAACAAAGAAACTAGCTGCATATATATAGGTATGTATTCTATGGAAGTATTCATTCGACTATTTAAGCCACCTAATCTGGCATTCTGCAACCGTCGGCAGAAATTTACACAAGAAATAAACTTTCTGTTGATAGGAGAAGACAAGCAAACTCTAGCTTGTGGAAAAAATTACCATAATACTCCGAAGCAGCAGTTAAGAAATCGTTGAAATTAAGGGGCATGCAGGCATACTGCTGAAGAGGTAAAATGAAAAATAGTGAGTACGCTTTTGCATGGTTTTTTTTTTTGGCAATAGTTCAACGAAGAACTCACAACTTCAGAACAAATCATTTTTTCAGCAGTATGATTAGAAAATTATGTGGCTGTGACCACCTTACTGTTTTTACAGTTGTTCTAAGTCAAAAATGCACACGTGCTATTTTGAATGGAAAGTAAACCTTATTTATGCATTCTAGTCAGTAAAATATTTATAACTTATTCTGAACTTCCTCAACTTTTTTTTTTTTCTGCTAAAAGTTTGATAAAATTTAGAGTTCAGAAATAACACTTGATGCATAAGTTTTTTTTCAACAATGGCATGATAATTAATGTTGTTGCTACTCCCTTATGCCATATTACGCAGTAAATTATCATTATGCGAAAATCTCCGGATATACTGCTATCAACTGGAATTATTATTATGGGAAATAACACTTCGTGCATTTTACTTTGAAATGCTCAGGAGAAAAATTAAGTTCAGATTTGGGAGTTTGCACTCAAATCACCTACCTGAAAGTGAAGTAGCAATCTTGAAGCGCGCTGTATTGGCAGCATTGGAATATACATCACCCTTGTACTTCTTTAACCTTTTTTTTTTATTGCTAGCTACTTCTCCAGTTAATTTTGTCGCCTCAGACTACCAATTGTTTTATCTTGTACTTTTGATCTGACAATCTCATTCCATCTCTAATTATACTTGTCCTGTTGTGTGTTCTCGAAGTATGCTCTAAGAACTTGTGAGTTTTATAACACTCCTAGGCGTAGCCACTTTCGAAAGATAGAACAATCGCTTGGGAATTGGAATTTCTGAGGGACAATTCTGACTACGGATTGTTTTCTGGTAAACTGTTGCATACACACGCATAAAAACAGTATAACTTTAGGTAGTAACAGTGGTGTTGACTCTTATTGGAATAAGAATCAACTATCGTATATCGACTAGTATCCATAGTACTTGTATATTATCATGTACAGTGTAAGAAGACATAAAGATTGAGAAACAGTCATCGATTTTAGTGGAAGCTGAAACGCGAGGTTTGATAATTTAATGGGATAATGAATGACAACACTTAAATTGAAAGATGATGTAACAATTTTCATTGCCATTCAAACTCTATCTCAGCCCGTCCTCATCTCTTCTAGTACTGTATGTGAACTCGTCCACAAACACCGTATAGATATGTTCTCTTTCATTTTAAGGTATGTATCAGCTTCTTGCATCATGCCACCACTAGCATAATGAGGGTATACAACACAATGTCATCAACCCCTAGATGCTATTGTTCCTCGATGTTGTGCATGCATATATTAACTTGAAAGTGCGATGTTATGATGTCCCGGTACTATATAATAAATCTGTAATGTTTCAGTAGCGAACCGATAACGCAGTAGTAATGTGTCGCTCACGCGAAACGTGTAAAACCAACTCTAGATCAACAAACTGAAAAATCTTGATCACATCAACCAAAAATGTATCTTACTTCTAAATGTGTCATAAAATGGTTCCAGTATCCTTACTACATCATTATATAGAAGATATTTTATAATTTCTTCCGTCAAAATAATGATTTATCAATAGATTGTTTAACGTAGGAGGAGTTGGATGAGCGCAAGCATTTCTTGAGCCAGTAGCAGCTGGATGAACATAATTTCCTTCTTCATTATATACACGCATTACCAAATCCATTATATCTGTACAATAATCAGTCTCAGAATTGTATGGCTCAGGTCCGTTATAAGTCGATAGATCTAGGTTACTGTACTCATAAGAATCTGTAATAGCCTCCAACTCAACTAAAGTATCCCTATAAACCAAAGATTGTTGATCGCCAGGTTCAAACCGTCCTGTTCTAAGTGTTCTACCACTTTTATCGGAATTAATATCGAAGTAAGACGTTTGGAATAGCCAGCAGATTTGATTGTTTGTCATATTGTTTGGCAAGCCCAAAAATACTTGGTAACCACTAGTGACATCAACATATGCAGAGCAGAGTGAGAAGAACTGGAAGAAAAGGTTAAGAAAGCAAAGTATGAGAAGCATCTTTATTTATTTTTTGACCGTATATTAGATATTTGCTTTGGTTTTAAACATTTCAGAAGCAACCGAAGGACTTACCTTGAGTGTAGTTGGGAACCTTTTCGGATTTTATACTAACCAGGTTCATGCGCGAAGTAATACATAGTTGCATACGCTGCGAAAAAATGCCACTTGCAGTGGATTATAAACACTAGTTATTCAAGAGTGAGAGACCTCAAAGATTTTAAAGAACCAGGTAGGATGCAATATTGGTTCGTTCCATACAAATTCATTCCACTTGATATTTGAACGAAAGGAATAATGCTGGCTGAAGACTTCGGATTTGTCCTGCTCTACATACTTATTCCTACTATGTAACGTAAATGCTTCTGTTGCTTCTGAAATCGTTAGCGTCATGCTGCAGTCAAGAATTCGTGGGAAAGTCTTTTCTGCTTGAAGGGTTCCTTCCTTTCAATGTGTTAAATACATTTCTTATTACCTCATATCATTAATTATGAAATAGGATACATCCTTTATTTTCTCTTCGATAATGTTAATATAGTGGAGTAACGACTTGAATATATGATCTTAATAACACTGCTCCTTTAACAACAGTTCTGCATGACAGTTCTTGTGCTATTTTTGAGCATGAATTGTTATATTATTGGAAGTAGTATAATCTAAAAGATTTTTTAGCTCTTACATGTGGAATATTAATAGCTTTATTTTAGACGTCTCAAGTGAAGAACGCTACATTATCAATAGGTATTCAGGAAAATTCAATCTGGTGATATAGCTATTAGTATATACACAACTACCTGTTTCAAAACCATAAGATTCATGCAACAAAAGAAACGGAATTTCTCTATACGATCCTCATGGCATGGCCTTATAACATCATTGAAAATTTAAATATTATGTAACCATTTTAAACCTTTTATGTAGAGGAGTTTTTTAATACTGAATATTGTTGTTTGACAGAATGTAAATATCTTACTTCACGTTTTCTTCAATATCACTGAGTTATTTTCTGATGATTGAAGGATAGATTTAGTTAGGCCTCATCGTTATGCATTCTTTACTTTAACAATTTCCTATTGTACGGTTGTCTTCATTTGACCAATTTTAATTAATAATCAGCATCTAAAAGGCTAATGGTTTGTGTTGGAAGAGGATTCAACCATCGACCCCCAATTAGGAATCATGTTACTAGTATATTATCATACACAGCGTAAGAAGAAGACATAAAGGTAGAGAAACAGTCATAGAATTTAATGGAAACAGAAACGCAGATGTTGACAATAATAAGATGATAAATAATTAGATGAACCATTTTTTTTTTTTTTTCAATTTTTTATAGCTTGTTGGGAAAATGACTTTGACTTCAATACTTAGGAAGCAAACATGCTACTACTATTTTCTGTTCAAAAAATTTACTGCCTTTTCTAGTTAATGTTTATAGGTGTTGCGTGGATTTATTTATAAACAAATTTAGTTTGGTTAGAGACTGTGCCGACATATATTTTAATGAGATACTGGTGAATTTTGAGACAATTGATGGGATTCCATTGTTGATAAAGGCAATATAATTAGGTATATAGAATATACTAGAAGTTCTCCTCGAGGATATAGGAATCCAATAAATGGAACTCGTAATTTTACATAATTCTGTATATGCTTTTATTGTCATTTTATATGTTGTCAGTCATTATCCTATTACATTATCAATCCTTGTATTTCAGCTTCCACTTATTTCGATAACAGCTTCTCATAGCTTATGTCATCTTCTAACACCGCATGTGATAATACACTAGTAATATGATTACTAGTTAATAGACGCTAGTTGGTTTTCACTCCAACATTTAAAACGTTAAGCAATAGTGTTGAAGCATTTTACTCTTTAAGGTTGATCGGCCCGCTTACATTCATAACTATATTAAATAGGAATTACAAAGAAAGAAATCATTAATGTGTATTATGGACCTATGTACATAAACTGCAGCACACAGCATTCAACTACTTTGAAAATAATTAAAAAAATACTTTTAGAGGGTCCAATTTTAGTAAATGTAATAGTATTATTTTTACAGAGTATTACAGAAGTTCTCTTTTAGAGTATTAGGAATTCAGGAGGTCGAATCTATAGCCTGCAATAGAATCAATGCCATATCACTATTGTTGGAATAGAGAATTTGGTGAATAATTGGATAATTGTTGGGATTCCATTATCGTTAAAGGCTATAATAATAGGTATGCTGAACATACTAGAAGTTCTCCTACAAGATCTTGGCATTCACAAAAGGGCATCGATAATTCTACATAATAATATTACTTTATCTTCTTTCCTTTTATATGTTGGAATAAAAATCAACTATCGTATATCGACTAGTATCCATAGTACTTGCATATTATCATATACGGTGTAAGAAGAGGATATAAAGGTTGAGAAACAGTCATCGTTTTTAGTGGAAGCTGAGACGCAAGGATTGATAATTTAATAGAATAATGAATGGTAACACATAAAATGAAAGAAGGTGTAATAATATTATTATTATGTTGAATTATCGATTACATTTCACAAATTTCTACATAATTGAGAACTTTTAGAATATCCAGTACACCTGATACTATATCCTTTATCAACAATGAAAATCTCAACACTTATTCACACACTCCTTGAGATTAAATATCTAAGCTTTTCAGGAAAACGACATTGCGAAGAGCGGATCATTATATAATAACATGTTTCAAAATGAACGTCTACTTAAAATGGGAGACATTAACTTGTGGATTAGGACTTTTTGCATATAAGATATTCTATAGAAGCAATTAATTCCAAAGGAAAAAATGACTTGCGCAAAAATACCTAATCTTAAATGAGCTCTATTTACAATCCGTGCTGCTATACATACTCTCACACTTGTTATACATTAATCAGCGAGTCATGCTAAGTATGGGCCACTCAAATTTCATATTCGTTCATTTGAGACTTTTAGAGTTGATAGCTCGTAAAATCAGCATTGGTTAAAATCTTATGGGGTTATTGAGCCTTTTGAGTTCGGTCAAAGTTTTCTTCACTGTTTGAAAGTTTAAAATTTTCATAACGTCAATTATGAGAAGTATAAAAGCCAGATTAACAACAGCTACAACCAAATAATAAAGGGCTCAAGCAGCCTTACAGTAGGCAGTAATTATATTTATACTACTGAATTGTTTAATTCGTCTACGCTCGAGTAAAAGTTCTTGATGCAACATTTTTTTATATTTTTTAATGAAAACTGCGAGAAATCACGAGTGCCGATAATCTCATTAAGATTTTATATTGCCAAACGCCTTTAAGACTATAACATTGCTGAAATATACGTATGGATATTCACTTGTAAAAAAAAAAAAAATAACATCAATTCGAACGTTTTATTGTTTTTCATTTCAGCTAACAATATCTTACTGTTACACATAGTTAATAATTACTACTTACATTAACTGTTATTACGTCAAACGGACTTCTTGTTCAGGAAAGAGCTTGATACTATATTTGTATCGGTAGTACCCTCCAGCTCAATATCCAATTACACGACGGAGCCATGATTGCTGTGTAATTCTTAGCTTCTCTTTCTCTCGTTCTTCTGTGGAAAAGCTTTGCTTCTTGTTTACGGTAAACCCACGCAAGAAAAAACAGAGAACAGCATTGAAAGCCGCAAACGAAATTGAAACAATTATCAATAAGCGTTGTATCTTTGAATAGGATTCTACCATCTGATCACGAACTTCAGATCCAATAGGGTATTTTTTGAGATAGTTCAGTGGTGATTTGTAAATTGACATGCCCAAGTTAGAGCCGAGTCGCTGTATCAGCTCCTTTGCCAGACGCTGAGTCCATATTGCACCGGCAATAGAAGCACCCACCGCATCTCCAATTTGGTAAACAGACATAAGTAGTCCAGTAACGGTTGCCATCTCATTATGGGTTGTTGAAGCATGCACTAGCGTCCACATAGGAAAACGTATCATACCACCAGCTATGCCAACCACAACTTCAGCACCAATAAGACCCGAAATACCGTCGTACACCACCCGGTATTTGTACAAAAGACCCATTCCTAGAACTCCTAGAAGCGATCCAGCAACCACAAATAGTTTGGGATGAGGATAGAAATGTAGTATAATGCCAACAACAATATTAGTGCATGACTGCAGAAAATTATAAAGCTGAGCTATCCGCTGGGCACTTAATTTTGATTCTCCGAATGCGACCATTAAAACAGTGACCAAATACTCCAGCTCAATCTGTAAACTTAGGCGCCATACAAACTCCATTAACAGTGCAATATAGATAGTTGGATCACCCAGATATACTCGTGGGATGAACGGATTCTTCGCAAATCGTAATTCCCAAAGTAGAAAGATGAAGCCCAAGCAGCCCCCAACCACAATCATTGCAATAATATGACCTTCTCTCCATTTGGATGTGGCACCACCTGCTATCGTAAGAGCTAATAATAGTAAAACTAAGAAGGCACTGAAGAGAATAACTCCAATTAAATTTATGTCTTCCACTATTTTCCACAGCGTTTGACGCAGATTCTGCCCTTTTTCTCTTAATTTAAATGGCGGTAACTTTCCAGTGCGTCAGCCAATGTACTGAGCATACGCATAAGGAAGAACTAACATCAGGGTGGAGAAGGGCATAATAATGCAGAAGATCCCATAGCCCCAACGCCATTTGTATGGTGTAGTATGACCAGCCACTGAGCTAACAATGTTCCCGCTTACCCATGTGTTTATAATCACGGGAATCAAGAATATGTTCATTGCAAACGTGCGGTCTCTCAATCCAGATAGATCTCCTGTCAATGCTGTGGCAAGGAGACGAAATCCAGAATAACCGAACTGCTGTATAACAATACCTGCGAAAAGTCCAGCAAAGTTTGGTGTGGCGGCAGAAATAATTTCTCCCACAGTATAGAGCACGAGCGCAAAGATCCAGCATTCTATACGTCCAAATCGGTCCGACATACGTGCATAAGGCACAGCGACAACAGAAGCTACTATTGATTTTACGGTATTGATTGATCCAACCTGTGAATGCTTCCCAAAGCTGTTAGCAGCGTACGTTTGTATCGATTGGGAAATCTGCCCACCAAGTCCAGTACAGTAACCCTGCAGAAACAGGGCTACTAGTAGAGAGATCTTCAATGAATTGAACGTGACTCCAAAAGCTGTGAAAGAGCCATAGTCCGACAAGATCCTGTTGACAGCATCTATACGATGCAGGCCAGACGTGATAGACCTATCAACATCGGCTTCTGCCTTTTCGCTGTAGCAGACAGTGCTTTTATCATCCAAATTGTCATTTCTAGACGGATCTGTTTCCATCTTAGCCTGAGAAACATTCGCAAGTACTGCTCTCTACACTATCCTTCTGTCAGGCCCTGCGCTATCATCTCTTTTAAATGAACCATTCTACCATGATTGGACTCAGCCCTTGACCTCTCAAAAGTCACAGGTGGGTGCAAATGGGAACCATAACAGTCACTATGGCACTATCACATTTGTATCACTTTCGGGTGCAATTACAGTTTGAACAAGTACTTGCAGCTAACTCAGGACCCATGCCAATTCTCGCCTAGTCACGCAGCCCTGTTCCGGATCTGAAAACTAAGAGCTTATAATCCATAGAAATCCTTACATTTGATGATGGAAAACCCTATGTCCTTATTTGGTATACAAAATTCGAGGAACTGTACGAAATGGATCCTGTTTTTGATTCATATTTTGAATCCATAAGCATTCAAATCGAAAACAGAGTCTGGTCCTTGATTTCATCTTCGATGTTGATGCCATCTCCGAATGATTAATTCAAGTTGAATCAAGGTTTAGCACCTGGGCCATAGAAACCGGTATTGGGTTTTTTCTTTCTTTCATTGTATAAATTCTCTGCTACGGTCTCTATAAATCAATGTGAGAGCTCTCAAAAATATCTTCATTTCTTCAGAATCTCCACCGTAGGTCTTCTTGAGTATAACCTAGTCGTTTATGATCTCCACATCTCCGTATTTCTCGAAGGTTTAGTCTTTGAAATAAGTCTAATAAATCTCCTGTCCCTGGTGGATATATACAGGGTACCAGTTGAAACACTTATTAAAAACATATAGTTATTTCCGTAGATGACACAATTCTTTCGGGAACCGTTACCAACCTAGTCCGCTGATCGAGCGAGGTTGATCGTGGTTCTTTGTATAAATGGTAGACGAACAGCTAATACCATTAATATATCAAACCATTTTAGATAGGGCACTTAATCCTATCGCTCATGATTATCCATACTCTAATATATATTATTAGTTACAGCATTGCTATAATCCGCGGTAACCTAGAGGCGGAAAATAAAAAAACATGATTTAACCACTGACCAAGATTCAGTCCAAGCATAAATCAACATAGTAAAGGAAAAGAAAAAGTCGTTACTATTCTAGGTGTAAATAAAATAAAACTAAACAGAAATATATACTCCGTTCGTCACAATCGTCAATCATTCAGATATGTAAATTCTGCCCTCCCATGGCTTCAATGTTCTGGAAGACGCATCAACTTCCTTCTTTGGGTAGTTTCCAAACTTCAACTTAAACGACAAGTTATCGTTTGGAATCGTAAAGTCTATAGCATCAGAGCTAAAGTTCAAAGCGGCAAACAATGTTTTGTTGTCGTACTTCTTAGTGAAGCTAAATAGCTTTTTGTTGTCCAAATCAATGAACTCAAAATCATAGCCGTACACAGTAATATCCTTGTGCGCCTTTCTAAATTTCAATGCCTCCTTCCAAAAGGTCAAAACTGAGTTGGGGTCCTTGACTTCATCTTCCGCGTTAATGCCTTCTCTGAAAGACTCGTTCAAGTAAAACCATGGTTTAGCACTAGGACCAGAAAATCCGGCGTTTGGCTCTTCACGTGACCATTGCATAGGTGTTCTGGCGTGATCTCTGGAGATAAGGGCAAGGGCCTCTAAAAACTTCTTCATCTCCTTCGAGTTTTCCCCGTGCTCTTCCTTGATCGCATTATAATTGTTTCTAACTTCGACATCCTCGTACTTCTCAATAGGCCAGTTCTTGAAATTGATTGCGCCCAGTTCTTGTCCTTGGTAAACGTACAGAGTACCAGTTAGTGACACTAACAATACAGATAATAGTTTACCGGAAATGACACGATTCTTTGGCGAGTCGTCACCGAATCTCGTAATCGAACGAGGTTGGTCGTGATTTTCCAGATAAATTGTTGACCAACAGTCAGTCCCGTTGACGTATCTGAACAGTTCAGCTAACGCAACCTTCCAATCCTTCAATTCAAATGGGATCAAATTTTGACGGAACTTGGGCGAAGTCCCAACATCGGTGTGGGAAAAGTTGAACAACTCACTAAGCTCGTGTCTTGATGCACTTGTATACAACTTCTTGGTCTCGTCGGAAGCATGTTGCATTTCACCAACCGTCATAATCTCTCTACCATCCTTGACTCTGTCTCTGATAAACTTGTTCATTTCTTGGTGAAATTCGTGAATACGTGGTCCATTCATTGTAAAAGGGTCACTAGGTTGCCACTTCGTATTGTCGTCAATCACAGGTGCATCTGGTAGGCCAGCAACTTTGGAGTACAAGCTCCCCACATCAATCCTGAAACCGTCAACACCATGGTCCAACCAGTAACCAACAGCACTTTCGTAGATTGCCTTTCTGCAGTTTTCGTTCTCCCAGTTGAGATCAGGCTGAGTGGAGCAAAACAAACGCAAGTAAAACTCTTGTGTCTTTTCATCAAATGTCCATGCGGAACCACCAAAATATGACCTCCAGTTGTTTGGAGGAATTGGCTTGCCTTCGGCGTCGTAACCTTTGGGAGGTCTCCAGAAGAACCAGTCACGCTTTGGATTTGTCTTCGAGGATCTGCTCTCCTTGAACCATTCATGTTCGCTGGAGCAATGGTTGATGACCAAGTCGGTGATGAACTTCATACCAAGCTTATGTGTCTTTTCAATCAAGGCAAAGCAGTCCTCATTCGTACCATAGGTTGGCCACACCTTTTCGTAGTTGGCAATGTCGTAACCCATGTCATCTTGTGGAGAGTCGTAGAATGGCGAGATCCAAATGGCATCGGCCCCAAGCTCTTTGATGTACTCCAACTTGGACGCAATACCTTTCATGTCACCCCACCCATCGTTGTTAGAGTCTTTAAAACTTGCGGGATAAATCTGATAGATTGTGGCCTCTTTCCACCACTTGGGTTCTGTTTCTGGATGTGCAGAAGAAATGGTCATTGTACAATTGTTCTTTTAACTGTGAGAAAACTTCTAGTTTACGCTACTTTTCTGTCGGAAAAGCTGAATGCCGTAGATAGTTCAGTGACAAGAGACGATATCTTATACATTTATTCCTGTGCAAATGCCTTTTTTATATATGTCTGTTGGCGTGCCCGTTAACATCCTGTAAGTGAATAGAAGAGAGTGGACCACGACATCTGGCAGTGGACCCACAGCAAAGAATTCGGGAGAGGTAAATACAACTGGGCAGCATGGCATGATGCGTTCAGCACCGACTCTCTTGTTACTGGGCCAGCTATAGCAATATCATGCTATTCCTAGACTGTTCCCCTCCATGTACTTCTCCGCGATCTTGCATATTCGTGGTCGCAAGGCAAGACAAAGCTCGAAGCGTAAGGTTCTCCTGTCCGGAACTCCGAGAAAAATAACATAAGCATTTCTCCGCGGAATTACATAAGCATTTCTCCGAACGAGATAAGTCTTTCGCCCCCGCATTTTACTGGCATTTCATGATTTTTTTTTTTAGTTTTGCACTTGTTTCCCCTGAGAAAAAGAAAAAGAACTTCCGTTAACTATAAACTTTAAATGAGAACTGAGCAATTTGCTTGCGGAAAATGAGACGTCGGATATTGTAGATGAACCCGCTGCCATTTCCACAAATAAACGCTGACCACTCCAAGCAATGCATGCACTCAGTCATCGTCGTTTCAAGGTGGCACCTCAAGAAGATGGTGCACACTTTTATCTTCACAAGCACACACACACACACACACACACACACACCCTCTCTCTCTCTCTCTCTCACTTTCTACCCACATATCCTACAATATAAAAGCATGATATGTGATGTGAGAGTTATGCATCTAATCGAAGAAACAATACTTTTTTCTTTCTACATCACATAGAAAAAGTAAAGTACCACATAAATCAGTCCCAAACTCTTTTATTCCTTACTCAACAGCATGCCAGGTGTTAGTGATACATCCACAAACGATCTATCCGCTGCCAATTCTAGCACCCATTCAGCAGTTAGCGCTCCGTCTATCAAGGCTGAGAATAGCGATTCTAAAAACTCTCTCGATGAAGCCACGGGTGATCCACCTATTGACTTGCCACAAAAGCCTCTCTCTGCGTACACCACCGTTGCAATCCTGTGCCTGATGATCGCATTCGGCGGTTTCATCTTTGGCTGGGACACTGGTACCATCTCTGGTTTCGTCAACTTGTCCGATTTCGTCAGGAGATTCGGCCAAAAGAACGGCAAGGGAGGCTACTATTTATCCAAGGTGAGAATGGGTTTGATTGTCTCAATATTCAACATCGGCTGTGCCATAGGCGGGATTGTCTTGTCAAAAGTCGGCGATATTTATGGCCGTCGTGTAGGTCTGATTACAGTCACCGCCATCTATGTCGTAGGCATTCTGATCCAAATAACCTCGATAGATAAGTGGTACCAATACTTTATTGGAAGAATTATTTCTGGTCTAGGAGTGGGAGGCATTGCCGTGCTCTCCCCGATGCTTATATCCGAAGTCTCCCCCAAACATATCAGAGGAACCCTTGTCCAACTGTACCAGCTTATGGGAACTATGGGAATTTTTCTGGGTTACTGCACCAACTACGGTACTAAAAACTACCATAACGCCACTCAATGGAGAGTCGGCCTTGGGCTTTGCTTTGCCTGGGCCACCTTCATGGTTAGTGGAATGATGTTCGTTCCTGAATCACCACGTTACCTGATCGAGGTTGGTAAGGATGAGGAAGCCAAGCGTTCGTTAGCAAAGTCCAACAAAGTCTCAATCGACGACCCTGCCCTGCTGGCCGAATACGACACCATAAGAGCAGGCATCGAGATTGAAAAGCTTGCAGGTAGTGCGTCATGGGGTGAGCTATTGTCCACGAAAACAAAAGTGTTCCAACGTGTGCTTATGGGAGTAATGATCCAATCCCTGCAACAATTGACAGGTGATAACTACTTCTTCTACTACGGTACAACCATTTTTAAGTCTGTTGGCTTAAAAGATTCCTTTCAGACATCCATCATCATCGGGGTGGTTAACTTTTTCTCTTCATTCATAGCAGTGTACACTATCGAAAGGTTTGGACGTCGTACATGCCTATTGTGGGGCGCCGCCTCCATGCTGTGCTGCTTTACTGTGTTCGCCTCCGTCGGCGTTACTAAGCTGTGGCCTCAAGGAAGCAGCCACCAGGATATTACTTCTCAGGGCGCCGGTAACTGTATGATCGTCTTCACCATGTTCTTCATTTTTTCGTTCGCCACCACTTGGGCAGGCGGTTGTTTTGTTATAGTGTCAGAAACCTTCCCTCTCAGAGTCAAATCAAGGGGCATGGCGGTCGCAACAGCAGCAAACTGGATGTGGGGTTTCCTGATTAGTTTCTTCACACCCTTTATCACCGGTGCAATTAACTTTTACTACGGTTATGTCTTCCTAGGCTGTCTAGTCTTTGCCTACTTTTATGTGTTCTTTTTCGTCCCAGAAACGAAAGGTCTGACGCTGGAAGAGGTAAACACTATGTGGATGGAGGGTATTCCACCATGGAAGTCTGCTTCATGGGTACCACCAGAAAGAAGAACCGCAGACTACGATGCAGATGCGATAGGCCATGATGATAGACCAATCTACAAGAGGTTCTTCTCCGGCTGATCCTCCAAGTCTTTGACAATTCCCTTTCCAATAAAAATGCCCTTTCCTCCTAATTATTTGTTATTTAAAATGTTTACTTTTGTACACTTTAACGCCTAATGAACATTCCCTTTTCTCAAAGTAGCTTTCGATGTAGACATTGTCGGCTACAGTACTTGTACGACTACTTATTATTATACGCATCATACTACCGAACAGAATGACAATTGCACTTTACCAGAAATCTCACTATGTTAACCCTGCTTAATGTATAACACATATTTGTTTCCACAGATTGATTGCGTGCTAAGATTATAACGGTACTCCGTGAACCCTCAGAAAAAAAAAGCTCAAAAAGTTAAGATGCTACATTACGATAGATTCACTGCTGTAAATAAAAATTTGCACATGTTTTCGTGCCATATTATCAATGTAGCAAAACCAACTTTTTCTACGGTGATAACTGCGTTACCACATATTCCCGATATAGTTATCTCCTTATATCTTCAGCCAACCTTTCGGTAAATCTATATACGCTAGAAAGAATAGTCACAATGAAATGACTAACCAGCCGATTCTCACTATAACCGCAGCATATAACCTATTCGGGTTGTTCGTTCCCGATGAGGACCCCGTCATAGCCATATGACGATAATTAGCAAGAAATCACGTGCTGGGATTAATTTATGAAAAGCTTTCTTCTTTAGGCCGTTGCCAAGCGGGCGTTAATTTTATCTCGCCGAAAATTCAAAACTTACACCATACAACTCAACAACTCAACTTTGTTTGTGGTCTCTAATTTAATTCATTCGTCTATCAATCACCTGATAATTATCCCCTGAGAAAAAAGCAAGGCCAACGCAGAATGGCAAATGAAGGGTGTGACTGTAGATAGTAGATTATTAGCTGTCAAATGACTTGAAAATCTTAGCCTGCACGATTCCTGTCAAAATTCGAAAACACGCGCGCTGTGACTTGTGCCTCAAAAAGGAAGCTTTCCCTGCGCGTTTTTGTTAGTAAATGGGGTTTGATCGCTCTCAAAACAATCTTGACTGCATGCATCTCTGTTTTCGCCGTTCCTATCAGCTGTTGCTAAGATGACTTTTCAATGGCAGGCCAGCCCGGCAGAAAAAGGGTTTGTAGTAAAATGATAAGAGAAAAGTGCTAATTTTCAAAAGAGTACTTTATAAATAAAAAAACTTGAAAAATTCTCTTGATATCCTTCCTACCTGAAAGTTCACTAATTTTTAAATTATAAAAATCAAAGACTTTGTCGCTAGTAAGCAATATTTGTCCTTTTGGTTAGGTGTTGTAACTCTGCTATTTATGATCAGAAGTGGAAATAGAAACTCTACACATGAGAGCTGGTGGTTCCTTTGTATTATATGCAAATAAAATAATATCCTAAAGCTTTCATCATCAATTGGCCGGAAGAATGGTTATATGCGTTCGTAATGTGCCACCACTGTCAGCTATTATTGACGGAAAAGTAACACACCAATTCTTTCAAAAGGTAGTATTAAAAAGTTAAATTATAAAAAATACTTAAAGTTTACACTAAGCACATATTAAACGTATACTAAAAGAACTTATGTCGTCTAAGGGGAGTATAGTCCACTCCTGAGTTAGAAAAATTAGTTAAAGAAGGCAAGAACGAAAATACCAGCCAAAGCGTTTAGGGCGTTGGTGTTCAAACCAGCAGCAACACCTTCAGATTGAATGATGATACCAGTAGAGGATTTAGGAGCAGTGGTTGGAGCGCTGGATCCGGAGAAAATGGAAATTGCGCTAGATGATCCATAAATGGTAGTGATCAATGAGGTTGCCTTAGGAGCCTCAGAAGTGGCAGTAGTGTATGAATTTGGAGAAGCAGTAGTTGCGGTGACGGCTGAAATAACTTCAGGAACTTGAGAAGTGATGACCTTGACATCACAGCCATTGTCGTCACATTGAGTGACAGTAGCAGTGGTGTACGACTTTGTAGAAGCGGTGGTAGCTGAAGTTTCTTTAGGAGCTTCAGAAGTTACAGTCTTTACGTTACAGCCATTGTCGTCACATTGAGTGACAGTAGCAGTGGTGTATGATTTTGGAGAAGCAGAAGTTGTAGTGGTTTCTTTAGGAGCTTCAGAAGTGACAGTCTTTACATCACAACCGTTGTCATCACAGTGAGTGACAGTGGCAGTGGTGTAGGACTTGGAAGAAATAGTGGTAGTGGTGGCTTTAGGAGCCTCAGAAGTAACAGTCTTTTCACTGCAACCGTTGTCATCACAGTGAGTGACAGTGGCAGTGGTGTAGGACTTGGAAGAAATAGTGGTAGTGGTGGCTTTAGGAGCCTCAGAAGTAACAGTCTTTTCACTGCAACCGTTGTCGTCGCAATGAGTGACAGTCACAGTGGTATATGATTTCGAAGAAATGGTTTCAGTTGCAGCGGTACCGGTTGATGTAGTAACATGACATCCACTTTCATCACAAGAAGTGATTGTAGCAGTGGTGTATGAACATGGGACAGTGGTGGTAATAGTGTAGACGTTGCCCTTAGTGTCAGTTGTTTCTGAACAGGAGACCACGACTGTGCTTGTAGCTGTTGCATATGTCAGTGTTGTAGTGTAAACAGAAGCAGAACCAGAGGTCAAGGCGGAAGCAGAGGACGAAGCTATTGAACCTGAGACGGAGGCACCGGATGAAGTGACTGAACCAGAACCGGTAGCGGAGCTGGATACACTTGAAGTGACGGACGAAGCCCCGGACGTGGTAGGAGTGGACGAAGATGTAGTACTAGAAGCAACGGCGCCACCATAATTTAGGTAGTAGGCGGGGGCGCCTGCAAAAGTTCCTTCCGAAACGTTGAAGCCAGAACTGGAGAATCCTGTACCAATAGCAAAAGAGAATTGTCTGTTGCCCTGGGTTGCAGTTAAAACGCCAGCAGCGCTATCGTAGGATAGGCCAGTGACGTCGGCTGTAATGGCGATTTGGTTTCTACCAGTGTATCCAACAACAGGAATAGGAGTAGTGTTGCTTTCGGTAGGGTCAACGGCAAGAACACCTTCGCCCTTGAATACAACAGTTTGGCCAGTAAAAGTGTCTGGGTAGTGTAGGTAAAGGTTTCCAGAGATTATGTTGATTGTACCACTACCGGAAACAGGTTCAACAACGACGTAACTACTTCCGTTTTCCAGATTTATCTCACCGTTGTTAACTGATCCTTCACCTTCAGCTCTACGTTGCAAACCAGAGACAGAACCACCGTTGAGAATAGCGCTAGAGAAAGAGAAGGAACCAGAGTTCGAGTATGGAGAGTAAGTAACTTCACCCTTACTGGATTCTGATAAGCTTAGAGAAATGTCACCACTGTTTACAAAAGAGCCAGGTGTGAAGGTATAAGTGGAGGCAGAAGAAGCAGCGGGTTCCTGAGCGTCGAAAGTGCCAGAAACATCAAAATTTGGACCGGAAATGTCGAATTCGGTGCCTGGGTAAGTTGGCCTAGACTTTCTGACGAGTAATGCACCACGAACGATCAAATCACCTGAGAAAATGTATTTATCACCATCAAGCAGGGTTAATACTCCACCTGCAGCAATTTCAACGGCATCTGTTGCGATGACTGAACCGGTAAGAGTGAGATCACCACTGATTGTTGTCGATGGCAAATAAATAGTACCCCCACTGGAAGAAAGTGAGTTAGTTGCAGTTGCAGTTGCGCTAGATGCTGAAGAAGTTATAGAGCTCAATGTACCGGAAGTGATGGTACTTGAGGCACCAGAAGCGGATGAGGTTGATTGAGGAATTGAACTTGAGATACCAGGAGCAGAGGATCCAGAGGCTGATGAACCGGAAGCTGATGAAGCTGATGAGGCTGATGAACCGGAAGCTGATGAAGCTGATGAGGCTGATGAACCGGAAGCTGATGAGGCTGATGAACCGGAAGCTGATGAGGCTGATGGGCCAGTGGTTGACGAACCAGGCGTAGGCGAGCCTGATTGAGTGGTAGATGCAGATGAAATAGATGCAGATGATGCCGATGGGCCGGAGCTCGAGGAGCTTGATTGTGTTATAGAAGCGGATGAACCCGAGGTTGACGAACCCGAAGCGGATGAACCAGAAATAGATGATGTTGATTGAGTAACAGAGCTTGATGGAGCAGTAGAACTCGAAATTTCGGGACCAGAAGATGTTGATGAAATAACAGAGCTTGAAATTTCGGAACCAGAAGAGCTTGATGGAATAACAGAGCTAGAAACTGCGGAACCAGAAGAGCTTGATGGAATAACAGAGCTAGAAACTGCGGAACCAGAAGAGCTTGATGGAATAACAGAGCTAGAAACTGCGAAACCAGAAGAGCTTGATGGAATAACAGAGCTAGAAACTGCGGAACCAGAAGAGCTTGATGGAGCAATAGAACTAGAAACCACGGAACCAGAAGAGCTTGATGGAATAACAGAGCTAGAAACTGCGGAACCAGAAGAGCTTGATGGAGCAATAGAACTAGAAACCACGGAACCAGAAGAGCTTGATGGAATAACAGAGCTAGAAACTGCGGAACCAGAAGAGCTTGATGGAGCAATAGAACTAGAAACCACGGAACCAGAAGAGCTTGATGAAGCAATAGAGCTCGAGACATCAGGCGAAGATGTAGTTATTAATTCACTGAATGAACTCGAAACACCAGTGGCGGATGAGGTTGACTGAATAATAGAACTACTAATAGAAACGGAACCGGATGAAGTTGACGAAATAGCAGTGGATGAGCTGTTGCTTGGGACCGAAGAACTATTGGTATAGTATTGGCCCAAAGCGCTTTGCGAATATAAGGCCAAGGCCAAAGCGGCTTGAAATTTATTAAAGCGATTGAGCATCTCTTTGAAACAGGCGAGATATTACCAGAAAAAAGCAACGATGGATATTTGTTGTTGCTAGATTGCGAACAGAATAGGCATAACCATAAATTAATCGAATGGCAGAACCAATAGTAATGATGTGAAATGAACCTTTTTATATGCTTTTTGGCAAGTATGCGCGGACTCCGGAAGCATAACTGCAAAGATTAACCGTTGAGCTAGCTTAAATTTCTGTACAAACTTTTCTGAGGAAGTACTCGTAAGTTCTATGCGCGCGCGTTCCTTTAGCAACGAATGGGGGGTATCTTAATTTGTAAACAAAGACATTTAGCTGCTAATAACAACAAGCCCCCTAAAGAGTCTAAAAACTGTGCAGGACGCGGTCTAGCCCACTCTGATAAGATAGTAGCAAGGCCTTTTTAGACAATTATTATTACCGAGAAAGCCACACAACAAGACAAGAACTTAACATCAAGACTTTTCACTCAATTCGTCATGAAAAATCACTATTTACCTTATTCCCATTACAGAATATCAACCAGTAATATCCAATTGAGAATGACGACTACCCACTCAGACAGAAAAAGTGGAAAATAATATACGACTAGGAGAAGGAAAAATAAAGAATAGCAACACCTCGTCTTGAGGTGATGAAAAGTTAGTGGTTGCCCTTCGTGAGCATTTTCCTCCGTGAACGCGAGATATTTGTTTTTATGCTCCTCAAGCGCATGTCCACCTCGTATTACTGCAACGCGAACGTGGGTTTTTCTGTTGAGAAGTGGCTGGTTAAGGCCCTGTGAAATACCACGCCATTTTACTGGGCAGTATAATTCATAGGGGAATGTAGGGTTTCTTCATCAGTGGTAAATTGCACTTTCTTACGATAAGAACACAATATCTTAGGTCAATTTAAAAGAATGTGGTTTTTTATTCGAATTATAAAAACTCGCCCATAAGTACAATTTCGCGAGCGGGTTCATTGAAACTATACAGCTACTGAAATTCCCTTACACTGTTTATGTTATTCTCGCAAAAAAAGGCACAAACACATATATCAATATCTTGTAGAGCGGACTTTCTCGAATAAATAGGAGTTTCAATCCCACGTCTGACCTCTGATTTTCTCTTCGACCAATGGGGAATAGATTTTTTTTCCCCTTTTTTTGTTCATAGCAAGGGTATTGGATTTGTTTTTTCAGCGTCGATCTTTACTAATGTCCTTGTCCAATTTGATAAGGTGACGAAATTCAGATTTAGTTTTTCTTCCTTCATTTTCTTGAAGAGAGTGATACGTTTGAGTTGCTAGCGTTGCCTTAAAAATCGCAACTGTAATCTTCATACAACGAATGCCGCCATTTTATCCAGGAGTATTTTAGGGTAGGCCTAACCTCGTTTTTCGAGGGCTTTTTTAGGTTTTAAAGTACTTGATTGAGATAGTATGACAGTGCAAATGACTGCAGAAGGATGGCCATAAATCCACCAAAATTAAAAGTGTTTTTTTTGCATTTGTCTTTGGCGATAAATCGTGCAAATATAGTCACCGTAATCTATCTTTACTCTGCTTCATTTTAGACATGTAGCGCACAGATGGATATACGCCACAATGAACTACCTAGAAAGAACTGATTCCAGCATAATCTCTAATATCTTAGTAGTCGTTTTCCTGGCTCTTTCTTACCTCAAAAGTGAAGCTATGACATGTACGTGGCGGTAAAATTTCTTGTTACCTTTGATCTTTTGCTTGCATTCTAAAGTTAGTCCTGAATAGCAAATGTTGAGAACTTCTTCATTTTAATGAGTCGTAGAAATTGTACAAGATGTATTTAATCAGTATTTTTCGGACTATATTTTTGCCGATATTTTCATCAAGGAGTACATCAAACCATGCAGAAATGTGTCGTTTACTTGATAAACTTTGATATATATCGACAACTCACCTTTGAAAGGTTCCCATATCGATGAGTTTAGCAGTTTTGCAATATTATTATTATCAAAGAACCTCTGCCTGATAGGCTACAAGGCCTTGAAATGCTCAGCTGTGCTGAAAAGAGGATATTGGGCAACGGATACTAGATAAATTCTATCACAATCGTAATGTCAGTAAACACTGTGCTTGTGACATTTTGAGCATTTTCTGACTTAATACATACATGCCGGTGATCCCTTTTGCCGTCGTTTCCGAGCAGCACATCAATTACCCTTTATCTTAACTTAAACCTAAATCACGGCGTGCGCTGGATCAGCCAGCCGCGTTGCCCATAATGATGTGGCGGAAGTAGCGCACCTTAAAGGTTGTTCGATGTAATTAACCTTCAGGGTCCCTGACCCTTAGGGTCTTTGAGCTTGTGCGACTTTAACATACGAAACAAGATTCTGTTTACATGAATGTAGCCTCTCTGGGAGAAAAAGGAATTATAGTTTTTCTTCGACATCATTCGAATCATATACTATCTGAAGCGCCGTTCTTTTCAGTAGCTTGAACTTTCTACTAGAGATCTGTGGACGTCGTACATTCCTCTCAGATGTGGTCACACTCTGATAAGTAGTCTATAATATAAAAACGTATAAAAAGAGGACAGAATATAGTTTGTTCGTTACCACAACTTGATTAGAAGTTAGGAATAAGCAATTAATCCCACATATCAAATCTATATACAACTAGTACTTATTATGACTGTTTTTTCTGGCAAATCCGTGGTTTTTGCGACTGTTACTTCGTTAGCATTGAGTTCTCCAATTACATATGATACTAACTCGACTGTTGAGTTGCAGTCTTCTCTTACTCAGGAAGTTCTGGGTTGGGGTCATGCAACTTTTCCCACCATTTACCAAACCTGTAATGAAACTAATGCCAGAATGTTGAATGCAGCTTTTAAAGACACAGCGGAAATTACCGCTTACGGCAAAGACAGGCTTTTGAACTACGGTGTGGATGACGTTTATTATAAAAGATGGTTTGGTAATGGTAGTATATTCACTGTCATGGGCGTTTTCGATCAATTAATGGAGGCTTCCAAGGGTGGTATGCTTATTAGATGTGATGATGCTGATGGTTTGTGTGCAGAAAATCCAAACTATTACGCCGGCCATCATCGTCAATCTGCTCCAGCTGAAACTGTTATTTGTGATTACTTCTACTCCTCTAGAAAGCCGTTATCGACAATTTGTTTTGAAGGTACTATTGTTGATATTGATCCTAAACATTATGCGGGTATTGATTTGTTACATCGTTACTTGCACGTTCCTACCATGAGTATGGATGGATATATTGGTGAATATGCAGAAACTCTCGAAGAAGTTGTTGACTACGCCCAAAACAATGCAACGTTCGCTGTTAGAAATACCGACAATTACCTGTACTACCTTGCAGACGTTTATAGTGCTTCTGTT
Organism: Saccharomyces jurei; assembly: GCA_900290405.1. Lineage (NCBI taxonomy): Eukaryota > Fungi > Ascomycota > Saccharomycetes > Saccharomycetales > Saccharomycetaceae > Saccharomyces > Saccharomyces jurei. Next base: position 28,507 of record LT986477.1, read on the forward strand.
ATCCCTGGTGGCTGTCTAGGTAAATTATAGTGAAAAATTCACTACCTTGACGGGTTTTTTTATTTTCTATATCGTAGATATTTGTTCGTATACATTAAAGAAACAATGACTTTCTTCTCTTTTACCCAATTAGATCAGTATTTAAATGATTACAACCTTTGGTGACACCTTATTATTTCACCCTTATTATAAACCATAAAAGATAGCAAACAACCTTTACACGCTGAGAATCTATTTTATTCCGTCTAACAACAAATTGAGTCATGGTACCTATTTTTTATTTACATTTAGGCGGTGTTCGCCACATTCTTTAAATGTCTGTTCAAACAGTTTAACTTCGGAAATGTGCTGCATGGAAAAAGCTTAAAATAAAAAAGCTTAAAACTTTTTACTCTATTCAATTAATCTGTCTTTAGCTAGTAGAGTATAGTAGAAGAAGTTGGTTAATCTATTTACTCATGGTTCCATTATTTCTGCTGAGAATAATGCAACCTTGGGAAAATCAACACGACTAATGCAATTTCACGAAAGACTTCATTTTAGTGCAGCAGAGCCGATCTTTGGAGCGATAATTTTCAGTTTGATAATGCACAGAAAATTAAATATCCTAATATGTTAATCAAGAATAGAGACCTCCACCATATAGAATAGCCATTCAGTTGAGCTAATGGAAAGAAAAGGACCATGCTGAAACGTGCCTAAGTAATTTCTAACAGAATACGAGGAAAAAACACTTAGAGTTTCCAAGGCAGGGCTAAATTTAGATTTTTCAATTAGTAAATGTCGTTTTAATGAAATGCCAACGAAAAAGATATGCGTGTTAGTCCCCTCTTTCATAACGCAGTTGTGAATAAGAACTATCAGAAGTACCGTAACGTTTCATCACACCATAATCTCAAAGTGACATGAATAGCTACTATTTCACAGCTTAATTGTTTCAGAGAAAAACATGACCTATGGAATCTCTCCTCACACTATTCGGAATGCCAATGAGTTAGATAAATATGTAGGACTATAATAGAAGAGTAAAAGTAATCTTAAATTAACAGCTTTTAACAACTTCAATTCCGCGATGTCGAGCAAGATAAATGTGAATCTCAATTTGCTTCCATTTCTTTTGCATATATTAGAGTATTTTCAATTCTTCTCAAACTTTGATTAATAAAGAACAATTCAATTTTTGAGGTGCTAATTTTGAATTTAAACGCTTAGTATTCTAGAAGTCAAAGAACCGTTATACAAAAACTTGTTCAACGTGTATACAATTCTCGTACATAACAAAAAATTATATTTTAATCGTGGCCATATTCATTGACGTTAACAATATACTCATAGACGAACGCGACGGCTGAAACGTGTGAAGAAGCTGATATGTGTTCATTGACAGAATGAATTGTTTTTAATTGGTCAAAGGGAAATATACCTGCAACAAATCTATAGATATTTCTGCTTAAATCCCAATAGTACTTGGTGTCAGTATTACCAGAGAACAAACCACCCGTAACGTAGACATTCGCATCTTCTTCCCCAGCGAGGACTTCGTTTTGAAATAGGTTTTGTACAGTACCCGCAAAAATGTCCCAAACATGTCCTGAGGTTGGTGATACAGGAGCTGGCTCTAGCATCTTTTCACATGCTAAAGAAATGTGACCAAGCTTAGTTTCCGGGATGATCACCTCGTCATGGAAAGATAAACCGTAGCCATGCTTTTCGGCAATGACTTTAGCCCAGTATAAATCATTTTCTACAGTTTCATTAACGGATGAATGAATATCTACTCTGTGATTAACAACAAAGTTAGTTAATCCTGGCAAAGCATTAGCCTTCACACCGCCGTTAATGACATCCACAGCTCTAGTTGTTCTTATCAAATCACGAATGTAGGGGTGGGATGCAGCAAATTCAGTTAAAACTTTTCTCTTGTTCTCATCTAGAGGCGCTTTTAAGATTGCATCTCTGACGTGTGGCGGCAAATAACTAGAGTGTTCAGCAGCGCATTGCAGTACATCATAAACGGGGTTGTCAAGTGAGAAATTATATTTGAATGGGTGGTTCTCCATCATATATATCAATTCTGATGCAACGCCAATGGTAGTATGGTCAGGTTGTACTGATGAATGACCCCCATGACCGTGAACAGATATCTTAACATCAACGTAGCCCTTCTCAGCATTTACAGCTGCGGCAATGTATAGTTTCTTATCCAGTCTTAGGAGTCCAGCACCTTCATCAATAATCGAAAACATACTATCTGGACCGTATTTTTCCAACAGAAATGGTGCTAAAGCATTGGCCCCCATTAAACCGCTCGATTCTTCGTCAAATCCCATTGATAATATAACAGTTCTTTTAGTGCGGTAACCATCAGCAAGCAGTTGTTCTATACCCTCTAATTCAGCAAGCATTAAATTCTTACAATCATTGGAACCACGACCCCAGACATAATCTGTTGCTGTTTCATAATGACCTGAGAATGGCGGATACTCCCAAGAATCCCATATTTCTCTATTAACAGGCACCACGTCCTGATGCGCCATAAATAGAATTGGCTTCAAACTCGGATCAGTACCTTCCCACGTATATATCAATCCTAATCTGTTGACTTTTTCTACCTTCAGGTGAGAATGAATAAGGGGGAAAGTTTCTTCGAAATACTTATGAAGTTTGAAAAACTCCGAATAGTATTCTAGGTCATCTTCTGGAGAAGGGTTGGTATCGTTAATTTCTGTAGGGATTTGAATGGCGCCAGACAACTTCTTTATCGAGTCTATTTTGAATTGCGCATCATTCAGGATCAAATTCACTGACTTATTAAACGATGGGCGATATGCTTCAGGTTTTTTACATTGTAGAGAAACTGGGCCTTCAAAGGCAGAATTTGAGGCAGGTTTGGTAACGCTGCTAGTATACGCCAAACCCAACGTCAATAATCCCAATAATGGCAGAACAAAATTTTTGTACTTAGAATAGACAGAGGCAACTGGCTGCCTTGAAGAAGGGACCTCATCTTGAAGAGGGGCGTGATGAGACTCAGTCATATAAGTGCTTTAGGAGATAAGAGAAAAGAAAAAGAGCGAAAGATTATATATTCAATTTCCTCGATCAGTATTTAGATAGAGAGGTCTATCATATTTAGGCCATACGTTATCTTATCTTTTCTTTTTTAAGTACCTTTTAGGGAACGTAGAATGTTAAAGGTTGTTTTTCCCCTAGAGACCCTGAAATGAAAATGAATCCGAGATATGCACTCCTTCAATTTGAACTATAATGCGCCCCTTCATCCCAAGCGGGATCCACAGTGCAGTAGGAGATGCGTATATGAGGTTACAAAGAAGTGGAGAGAACAATCTGTGCTCAACTATGTTATAGGAATACTCAATAAATTTCGATAAGAAGAATTTCATTGAATTTACTTGCAGCGCCCCTAAGTTAACTTTTGATGACTTTTGATAAATTTTATCTGCCCCCTAGCTATTTTCAGATATGTATTGGCACATGTGAAGTCGAGACCACAGAATGCGATTATTGTTCAACTCTTCCGAATCAGGCAGGTTCGCTTCCCCTTGTTGCGCTGTCGTTCGAGATGAAATAAAAGTCTTCAGAGCATCTTAGATGTGAGCACAGTTTAGAAGAACGCGACGGGCGGTATTACAAGTAAGAAACAAATATCCCATGAAACAGAGCCCAACATATCCGCATCATGCTAGTGACCTCTTCCCACAATATGAAATATTGTTCACCCCAAATTACTACGGTCTTTTCGTGAGCTCTATAAATCTAAGCGCCACCAGCGACAACAGAATACTCTTTGTAGGTAAACTAGGGGGTACGCACATCAACCATCTTGCTCATAATGTCGAAATTCAAGCACAGCATCTCTTATCTTATATACCATCCTTCACACTTAGTGCTTTACAGATGTTGAGTTGATCTGCCGAATATAATAAAGTCACTGAGGCCGATCTAAGTTGCTTAATACAGCTCTAACGTGATATTAATAAAATATCAGTGCATAAAACGGACGCGTTTACACATTATCTATATATACCATTGAAATGAATATTCATGCCACTCATCTCACAACATAATCAAAATTTAGTCTTACTCGCATGATGCTATGTGGTATTTATATATACCTTTCACAACATTTTTTTTTTCACAATTTACAAGATTACATGAAAATTGACTTTCTAGATTAATCTACCGACTTATCTTTCATTTATTGTTTTATAAAACACTCCCGACTTCAACTCTTCCTCCAGTGAAACGCGTTAATTGAGCGCAACTCCAACGCCTGATAGGTAAACAATGGGAGCCAAGAAAAGCAGTTCAAGATACAAGCTTCATTATGCTATTAACCTAATCGAGCATAACTTGAATATTTCTCCGATGATGTTCAATCAATTAAATAATAGTGAAAATAAAGGTTATCTGATAAAAAGAGGAAACTAAAGCTATGATTTCTAATTACGATTTTCTAATCTTGTAGCATCCTCTGAAGTTTTACTTCGGTTAGTGTCGTACTTACGTCGCTCTTACTTGCTTTTCTCCCTTGAGAAGCCTCGCATAACAATAACCTAAGAATATCAATATATGGACATCGGCATCATGTTCTTTACTTATATGTGGACACAAGTACAACAATTACACAGTTCTTTCAAACGCGAAAATAGCGAACTAACCTACAGTAGGATTGTTCAATAATTCTATTATACACAAATTGAAGTTAACGAGATGATACAGAAGTATTTAAACTGCCAATAACAGAGATCTGTGCACCATGGAATGACAAATATGTTCGATCGATATAACAATCTCTCACGTATATTGGTAAACTACTATTATTGCACGTACACATGTACGCATCAGGATACAAAGGTGATCTTTCACATACGAACAATAGCCATATTAAATATCTGAGGTAAACTACCGTACCGCTTTATGTCATACTAAAAGCATTTGTTACGTGCAGAAGATCTTAATCTGCGCCAATGGGAAACGCAATCTACGTACATGGCTAAGAGGCAAGCAAAAATTCCCTTTGTCAAAGTAATCATACTTGGGAAAGCATTGATATTACAGTACGTGCATCAGACTTAACGCAAGCATCATTTTCCTATCCTAGTTGCATATGTGCGTATTAATACATGAGCGTTTGCGCAGGTACATTTCTTGGCATCTCAAAAAGCGCGTCATCATCATGTTCTTTATTTTCAGGGTTATAAAAAACATACCTCTATTAACAATGTTCAAATTTCCATCAAAAGAAAGTCAAGTTACTTCAAATTCATTTTGAAGAAAATTAATAAACAATGGTAGAAGAAAGATAATTGTTTTTTTACAACGTTCTCTGTCTTATTAGTGGCCTTTCCTGCGGACTATACTCCAGATTGAAAAAAAGAATCACAGGCGGACACACCTTGGACTTACAAAAACAATACGACAAACACTTCACCCACTTTACCGCTATCATGATCTTTCGTGTTCAATCAAGAAGCTTGCGTTGGTGTACTATGGGTTAAGTGTGCGATTACTCCAGAAGAGAAAACCCTACCGTAATTCTTCCTGTATTTTTTTTGCCCAATTAATGAGAAAATCTGTCTCATTCAACAAATAAACTTGCTATAGGAGAATCACATCATTGATCTCTCCTAAATTTGGAGTTTCGACATCTGTAGGTTTTTGTTCGTAGTAACTGCAGTCACTTTGCGCACATTTCTATACTATCTTGTTCCACATCCATTTTACAGGCCGTCAGAAGGATTTATTCCACTGTCTTTCCCTATCAGCTTGGCTTATTGACGGTATCTCTAGCAGGTGGTATTTGCACTTTCTGGAAAGGTCGATATCACAAGTAGGTTGTATTTTTATACAGAAACCAACATATACTATCAATAAACATCCGTTCTTTATTTATTCTTTAGCTGTATTCATAGCATTTCACTTGTACATTGAGCCAGCCATGAAGGCGGTTATGAAACATTGTACCAATGATGGAAAGCATCAAGTAAGTAAAGGAGTGGTGTCCAGCCTCATTTTCTTTCTGAACTTATTGAGGTTATTTTATACATTGCCTGTTGTTCGTTAGAAGACATTCACAAGAACTTTTCTTGAAAGTTCACTGGATTTCAGACATTGGGTTCTATGAAAGTTTATTTTACATGCTTGGCTGAATTGAATTTTTATACGGATTTGGTTGCTACTGTTGTGGTTTGGTTTGTGCAAGTGTTTCACAGAATGGCTGTGAAGGGTTATTTTAAACTTGGTGATAATTTTATGGCCTTCACGGTTGCAAACATTAGCGTAGATTCTGAGGGTGATGTGTAACCGATTTTCAGATACATGAAATTGGCCTACTCTTTAGGCCAACATACATTTATGAGATTGATGTGTAAAGACGTTACTTGCAATCATCCGTTTCTATTCATACAAGTTCAAAATATCCCGCTGGAATAAAATGTCGCACAGCATCCAAATAGATGTAATAAAACATGGTACGAAAAGATCCTAATTGATGGGTCTCATGGTGACTTTGAGAAAGATGTTGGAAGTTTTGACAATGTATACTTGATTCGTTCTCACTCGGGTATATATGCATGCTTACCTTTCTTGAAATATATATGGTCCCCTATTCCGTAAGATAAACTTGCATAATATTAGTTTCGGCTTGGACGGTACGATATAAGAAGGGTATACCATGTAAAATACGAACTGTGCACTCCAGAAAATTATTCATTCCAATTATTTTTGGATGGAAGAATTACGGTTATGATTTTTACGTACGTTTCAGTAATATTGCCCCAGATACTATTGGGACTCTTTCATTGTGAGGACTAACCACAGTCAAATCGATTTAGCTAGAAGAGATGCAAGCATTGACTTCTACTAGGAAGACACTGAATCTGTTTCAGCTCTGGACAAATCCAAAACAATTTCAAAAAATAAACAGCCACTTTTACAGACTCTGATAGCTCGAAAACCCCGTTGTAAGTGTACAAGCCAAAGTTTCGCTCGCAAGATATTCAAGAATTTAACTATATAGTTAGAATTTTGACTTTATATTGTCATGGACTGCGGTGCTTACCCAAATCGTCTACGGTCTCAACCTAGCAATGCTGAATAATATTGCATTTTAACCAACTCCTTCTCAACCTGGAGAGCACATAAAACTAGGAAATAAGGAAAAATACCATGCACCATTCTTAGCTTTCTTCTATCCAAGTGAGGCGACTAAAAGGGCCAAAATAAAAGGCCATGAGAAAGCGGGCCAAAGCTGACAAATACGTTCTTGCGGAGATACAAGCCTTCACCGATATCATAACTCACAATTCAGAAGTGTGAAACAAGTTTTCAGCTTCTGCCACGTCATATTTACGACTTCTTAAAACAATAAAACTACAACATCACTGCATCGGTGTTACAATAAATGGTTGAAATTTGTTTTGAGATGATATTCAAAACTCTAGCTCTTTTTACGCTATCAATTCTGTAATGCGTTTCCATCTGACAATTGACCCTCATAACCTTGATTCGTAAGCATCGTCACTGAGAAATTATTCAAGGAGGCATATAATTGCTAAGTACATCAATATGCTTCATTACGTAATTCAGAATATCATATAACGTCGACTTGCACTATACAGAGATTTCTCGGGGTGGTTTCCAATCTTATGGAAAAAAAGAAAAAGTGCGCCACTGAGGAAAGGATCCCTAGTATGTCAACTATATAAGAGGGGAAATGTCAATCGTTTTATTACCAGATAGTTGTAACCGGATGCTGTAAAGCTGCATAAAATCCTACGACCGCAAATATGTCTGTTTTTGTTTCGGGTGCTAATGGGTTCATTGCCCAGCATATTGTCGATCTCTTATTGAAAGAGAACTATAAGATCATTGGTTCTGCTAGAAGTCAAGAAAAGGCCGATAGCTTAATGGAGGCTTTCAGTAACAACCCAAACTTTTCTATGGAAATTGTTCCAGACATTTCTAAGTTGGATGCGTTTGACCACGTTTTTCAAAAGCACGGAAAGGACATCAAGATAGTCTTACACACGGCATCTCCTTTCTGTTTTGATATCGCTGACTGTGAACGGGATTTGTTGATTCCCGCACTAAATGGTGTTAAGGGAATTCTCAATTCCATCAAGAAATACGCTGCTGATACCGTGGAACGTGTGGTTCTAACTTCTTCTTATGCAGCTGTGTTCGATATGGCGAAAGAAGGCGATAAGTCTTTAACATTTAACGAAGAATCCTGGAATCCAGCAACCTGGGAGAGTTGCCAAAGTGATGCTGTTAGTGCCTACTGTGGTTCCAAGAAGTTTGCTGAAAAGGCGGCTTGGGAATTTTTGGAGGAGAATAGAGACGCTGTAAAGTTTGAACTAACTGCCATTAATCCGGTTTACGTCTTTGGTCCTCAGATGTTTGACAAAGATGTAAAAAAACACTTGAACACATCTTGCGAACTCGTCAATAACCTATTGCATTTGTCACCAGATGACAAAATACCTGAAATGTTTGGGGGATATATTGATGTTCGTGATGTGGCTAAGGCTCACTTGGTAGCTTTCCAAAAGAGTGAAACAATTGGGAAAAGATTAATCGTATCAGAAGCTAGATTTACTATGCAGGATATCCTGGATATACTAAATGAGGACTTCCCCGTCCTAAAGGGCAAGATTCCAGTGGGTAAGCAAGGTACTGGTGCTACTCACAATACTCTTGGCGCAAATCTCGATAATAGAAAGAGTAAGACACTGTTAGGTTTCAAGTTCAGAAACTTAAAGGAGACCATTGATGATACTGCTTCCCAAATTTTAAAATTTGAAGGTAGATTATAAGCTATGAATGAAATAGATAGTGGATATATAGACTTAAGTATACTTGTATTATTTTATTATCTAGTACGCCGCTTTCTGTCATATATATAGCTTAAATATGATGGGAAAACCGCGAAGAAGCTAAGAAAAGAAGAAAAAATGAAGAGAAAACAATGGAGAAACAACTAGATAAGTATATATATCTGGAACATATCAGAAGAGGAATTGTGTGCAATGACTGGAGCAGCAACAACCACGGCAGAGAACTCTGCTACTCCATTAGAATTTTACAGAAAAGCCTTAAATTTCAACGTTATTGGGAGGTACGATCCCAAAATAAAGCAACTACTTTTCCACACACCACATGCTTCGCTGTATAAATGGGACTTCAAGAAGGATGAATGGAACAAACTAGAATACCAAGGTGTTTTAGCTATATATCTAAGAGACGTTTCCCAAAATATCAATCTTTTATCCATTTCTCCACAAGAAACAGACATTTTTGACTCTCAAAATGGTAGTAATAACATTCAAACAAACAATGGCGCCGACAATAATAGCAGGAACAACAATGGAAACGGAAACAGTAACAGTTTTAAGAATAACGATTTGTTAAGCTACAACTGCGGTAAAACCTTGTGTGGAAAAGACATATACAATTACGGATTGATCATATTAAACAGAATCAACCCTGACAATTTCTCCATGGGTATTGTTCCAAATAGTGTGGTAAATAAGAGGAAAGTATTCAATGCTCAAGAAGATGCACATAACCCACTAGAGTGCATGGGGGTAGAAGTGAAAGACGAACTGGTTATTATCAAGAACCTAAAACATGAGGTGTATGGCATATGGATTCATACAGTTAATGATAGAAAAAACATCTATGACCTAATAAAATACCTTCTAGAAAATGAACCTAAAGATTCGTTTGCTTAAGCACAGGAGTGACATCCCCAATAAAAAAAAATAATGATGTACTTTATTACAATATACATGTATGAATATATATTCATATAGTTATACGTATATATAGGAATGATAACTCTAGTAGGTAAGTTATGTGATTGTAGTAGAAGAGGGTGTGTTACTTGTACTCTGTTTCTTTTTAGTCGTTCTTTTCTTTTTAGGAGCCGGTGTACCGCTCTCACTCTTTTTTGCATTCTTTCTAGGTCGCTTGACCTTCGGTTTATCTAAACTGTTATTATTATTGTTACTAGCAGCATTGTTGCTGCTCCTTTTGTTTGCATTTTTCATAGCTCCACCATTTTGCTGCTGCTCCAAGGCTTGCTGTTGTCTTTGCAATAGCTGCTGTTGGGGAGTCAAAGGTGCTGTCATTGATATTCTGGCATTGAAAGGAGTCGGGTTGATATTTGCACTTAATGCCTGCTGTTTCCTTTTCTCTTTATTTATTCTCCATTGTTCAATAAATTTCAATCTGCTGAATTGATTATTATCATTGCCCATGGTAGAGCCCACTGCAGCCGCCGCCGCCGCCGCCGCCAAAGCTACTTGATTTCCATTAGCCAAACTGTTATTCCTTGTATTCGATGCAGAATTCGAAACCGAAGACGCAACTCCACGAGCCCCATTGGAATTCGAGGTCGCAATCTCCATCGCATTTTTTGTTAGTGAAACAGCAAACGTGGAGTTCGTTATTGTTGTCGTGCGCTCATTCATAATCAACATCAACTGCTCGTAATTCGAACTATGTTGTGGAAATTCATCGTGCTCTTCAATATGTCCCACAACACCTTTTGTTCCTTCCCTTGTCGATTCAATACGATGTTCGTGAACAAAGGATTTTTTTTGGTCGTCCCAGTGAGGCTCTACAAAAGCGGTTTCTTCCAACATGTCTCGATGCTCATACGGATTCAACGGAACGTTTAGTGATAAGTTTCTCTTAGTAAGTGTCAATATTTCTGATTCAAACTGTTGATAAATGCTATCGGAAAACCGGGCATTGTCTGCGTAAGACATCATGTCATAATAGGTAGTTAAGTCGTTTGGTTTCAACAGTGTTCTATATACTCTGGGTCGTTTGAAAGAGGTCTTTTTATTAGTTGCGTTAGAACTTGTATTGGTTATGCCACTATTCGGTTCGGACGGCTGCTGGATCTTGGAGTTGTCTTGTGTGCTACCATTATTTGGAGGAGAAGAGGAAGTTGCGTTGGAGTTGGGCTTGCCCTCCTTAGGGCTAACATCTACTGTGTTTGTATGGTCATAAACTTGCAAAATGAGGTTTCCTTCATAAAATTGGATATTACAATCCCTCAATACTTCCATAATAGCATCGGGAATCCTGCCTCTGGCAACATATTCTAAGAATTCTTTCAAAGTTTCATTATTCTTGGTTAATATTAGACCATCGCTTGTCAGCTCAGGCTGTTTTTGCTGCTGTTGTAATCTGCTATTTGCAGGAGCACAAATCTTATAATTATTCTCATAGATATGGAATTCAAAACTGTGTAAATATTGCTCATACTTTTTCAAAATTGAATCCGCATCTTCCACAAAGTTATAAAGTCTTTTCGGCCTTTTGTTTAAAGTCATGAGCATCTGATAAAATTGGGCCTCATAGTTTTGCAGAGCTTGCTGTTTTCTCTGCTGTTCAAGTAGCCTTTGTTGTAGTAATAATCTTTGTCTTTGTTGCAATTGCTGTATTTGTTCTCTCGTTAAAGTCCTTGCGCCTTCATTGACGGTATTATTACTATTTGCTCTCATAACAGGATGATTTACACTTGCTACCGTAGCGTTCATAGGAGGCGGCACGTTGACTGGGCTACCTGGCGAACCCATATTAGAAGGTGTTGCATTTACAGGAATACCAAACACATGAGGATCGTTTCCTGTCGGAGAATTGGAACTCATATCTAAAGGGTATAAGCACAAATCAACCGTTACTAATTGCTTCTGATTCTCTTGAAGAGTACTATTCTCATTTCTCTCTATGCATAACTTGATCATCTTGGTACTTCTTCATGATTGATGTTCGCCAAATATCACCAGCGGGGTAACTGTATAAATCAATAATATAGCAATTGAAGTATTATATGAAGACAGATACAAATGAAGTAAACGACACGAAATACTGCCTCTCGGAAACTTATACAGGTATAAACATAGAACGTTGGATCGTATACATAAGAAATATATTATTGGTGAAGATAAAATAAAGTAAAAAAACATAGAGTAGCCAAATGAAAAAAAAGAAATGATAATAAAAAGTCATGTCATTTTCCACATATCTTGCATACCAAGAATAGAAGTGACAACACCAGATAATGCAACATACTCTTCGCTACTGGTCAAGTATCCCAAATTGTTAAGGACGATGAACGAATCTGCGGCGTCCCAGAATAGTCTTCTTAATGCAGAATATCTGTCTTGATAAGCCCTCCCTAATACTTTCTTGTGATCATCTTGGTCGCCACCTTGGATATGTGATTTTGCATTCGTGAAGGCAGTAATTTGGGCGTGCGATGTTTGAATTTTGCGAAGATCCATAGCCAGACCGCTTAAAAGACCAAACAACCAACACCAATTGGACCACCGTGGTATTTTCTTGCCAGTAAGGATAGTGACAGGAAGCACTTTCAAAATTCTTAAAAGATTGACCTGGTCTAACGACAAATATGCGGCAAAGAAAATATTTTTCAAAACATTGCAGATTCTGACTACGTTGTCACTGGCTAACTTGTTGTCGTAAAATTTAGCAGCTGCTTGCAAGTGGTTTAAAGGTTTCAAAAACCTCAGAAATTTTCTTACAGTGGTAAATTGGGCTTGTAGTTGCCTGGCCAAAACAGAGGAATTCTGAACAGCCAGAAATCTGGCTAAATACTGTAGTAATCTCAGAATCTTTTCTCTGCCAGCCGAACCATCTAAGAATTTAACGAATTTCGTCACAGAAGGATGATACACCACTGTATCGCAGACCATGTTGATGTATATTACTTGTTGAGTTCTTTGAATTAGTTTAAGAGGATAGAATGGCAATTGTGTTGTTGGAGTCATTTCCCTTTTATATTAGTAAATGATATATCCATCGCTTCGGGTCCTCCGAGATAAATGCCGACGCGTAATGAAAATCGCAATGGAATTGATCCTAGGTTTGTTAATGTTATCATTGTTTATGTTCTGAAAAGGAAATCAAGCATAGGTGTGATGGGATACTATGACATTGAGGATGTTCTAGCAGATGGGACAGACTTTCCTTGCAAATTCCAATATGATATCCCGGGTCTTGGATATCTGGAAAACAATCCAGGACGATCCATAACGAAAAACACTAAATTAAATCTACCGCTGTGGTTAGCAAGAATACTGGCAATTGTAGGCGGTGACGAAGCCCTGGTAGATGAAGATCCTGTACCGTTTGTGGAGCTTTTGCCCCCAGATATGTTTTCTACCAAAGTTGTGAATGCTATCAAGACAGATCCCGTGGCCCTGGACTTACATTCCATAAATTCACATTTCTTTAGTTTGGCCATAAAATGGATAACTTTGTTTAGTGAAAAGGAGTTAGCCAATATTGTTAGTGAGTTGCTTTTGCAACGTGCTCAAGAACTCAATCATCATGCTAGTAGTTTATCAATTGATCTCAATTTGGATTCGGCAGGAAAAAATCCAACAAACACTAATATAGCAACAAGCACATTCTTACTGAAACTAGACGAAATGGAGAAGGACATATATAAGAAGTCACACGAATCCTACAAAGAGACCAAAAAGTGGATGTTTAAAAAATAACACATTTTTTGTTTAGAAATACACTTTACTATATAATTATAGAAAAGAGGCAATAACAATACAATATTACATTTTTTCAAAGTCTTGTTTCCACTTTTCACCCCCTCTTAGAACAACCCGTCGTTGTCATCATTATCTTTGTTGTCGTCGTTTTCGTCGTTTTTGTTTGGTTCCGACCCACTCATTTGTGCTTCTTCCTCATCACTATCTTCAATAAACTCACTCGATAATTGTGATTTTTTGCCCTTATTATGAGAAGGTTTTTTCACTACATCATCTTCATCTTCATCGCTATCAGAGACGGTCTTTTTAACAGCTTTCCTTCTTTTGGATTCACCGTCATTTTTTGTCTTTGTTGATCTCCTTCTTTTCAGTCTTGGCTTTTCTTTATCATATTCATTGTCTTTTTCAGAAAGGTCTGAATCGTCCTTAACACTGTGTTCACTTATGGCCATGGCCTCACGCTCTTGAATTAACTTTTGTGCTTCATCTTGCAATCTCCTGTACTCTTCCGCTTGTTTTTCTAATTTCAAACGTTTGGCTTCCTCTTCTTGTCTTATCCTTTCTTGCTCTTTTAATTCGTTTTCTTCCAAAATTTTACGTGCTTCATCAATTTTAGCATTTTGCTCTTTTTCAAAATCTTCTTGCTCATTCAAAGAACGTTCTAATGCACTTTTCATAGTAGTCTCACCCAATTGAATACGTTGTTCTAATTCCTCCTTTGGAATCATATTAAATTCTTTCAAATCATTCAACTCTTTAAACAATTCCAGACCTTCTTTCAAGCCTTCCAAGGAATCCTTAATTTGCTGAATTGTCCTAAATTTAGGATTTGATCTTCTTAAAGTTTCTGCTATTTGAAACTGTAACAAAGCTATATTAAACTTAACACTGGGAATAAACTTGCTTTTATGGGACTCCTTAACAAAAAGGTCCAGAGCAGTTTTAGCACTTTCTAATGCTCTTTGGTAAAAACTTACAGATCTTTCCTTAATAGCACGTGCGTACCAAGCTCTACCCAATAAGTTCAGAATATGTGGTCTTGTCTTTTTATTCTCGAATTTTTTCAATACTAATTCATAATTTTCAATTGCTTTACCATATTCGCGCATTTCCAAATAGCAATGTGCAAGATTCAATTGAACATCTTCATTGTCTAAAGAATCTCTTACTTTTCTCAAAATTTCCAAGGCAGGTCCCATCCTTTTACTTTCTGCAAAAATGATTGCAACACCTTGAGCGGCAAAAATATTAAACGGATCGACTTGTAAGACTTTCTGATATAATTGAATGGCTTTCAAATAAGAATGCTTCGATTTTTCTTGTTCTTTTGGATTTCTCGATTTTTTCCCATCTCTGGCAATAGTCACGTATAAATTTGCTAAGGAGATTAGGGCATAAGCATCATGAGAGTTATATTTCACCAAAGTTTCTTTGTTATGGCTTGTGCTCTTTTCGTTGTTTTTTCTTTCTTTGCTATTTTTTAAGTACCAACCATAAAATGAACGAATCTCTAGATCTGACTTGTTCACTCCTAGCAGATTATTCATTTCTGTACTCATAGTCGAATCTTCAATTTTTGACTGTGCAAATTTGAGGTATAAGTTTCTTATTCTTGCTGCAATATAAGTTGGGTGTGAAGATGTAATCTGGGAATATATAGATTCCGATTTTTCACAATCGTTTTTCTCGTTAGTTCTAGCAATGTTATATTCCAGCGTAATGCTGACACTCTCGTCTGTATTACTAACTCTTGCCTTCGCTTGTTTAAAAAAGTCATCAGCTTTGGCAAAGTCACCGTTAATGAAGTGGTAACAAGCCAAATTATTGAGTACTTCCAACGGAATTTCTTTCTTGATGAATTCCATTTCCTCCAAAGCTTTGGAAAGATGATCCAAAGAGGTTTTATATTGGTTCTGTGATTCATAAAGTTGAGAGATAACGAGATAAGCTCTGGAGATAATCAATTGATTTTTTGTGGCAAGCGCTAATTTAAGGTATCTCTCTAAATACTTTAAAGCCTTTTCATTTAGAATGCTTTGTTCTTTGGCAGGGGTGTTTTTCGCAGCGCTAGCATCAAAGGCCTTACCAGCATAAAGCATTCCCAAGATATAGTTTAATTCTTGTAAACTTTCATTTGCCTTGTATAGATTCTCAAAAGTAATAATACTTTCCTCCAATAAGTTACTTTTTATCTGAGTCTGACCCAGCCCTAATTTCGCCAGCAAGTTTTCCTCATTCTTTTTCAAACTATCTTGAAACATGATGAACGATTTACGATAGTCACCCAATGCATAATGTGCTCTACCGCACCAAAATGAAGATTCCGATAGGACAGTTTTGGCTATTAAGGAGCTCATTTTCAAAATTTTGTGATGGTAAATATTCAAAACAGTTTGATAATCGCCTTTGAAGTAGTAGTAAGTTTGTAATAAAGTTAGCAAAACAGGATTATGCTGGTTTTCCGAATAAATATTGTTTAAGTCACTCAATGCCTTTGCAAAGGCTTCCTTAAATGTTTTGTCATTCGTAGAATTGGTTAGGGAGTCATAAAACTCGCCTAGTAGTACCAATATTGAGGCACTTGTGTTCTTTGGATTTATTTGCAGAGCTCTTTGCCACGATTTAATGGCCATTTTGGGATCCTTCAATTGCCAAAAGCACAAACCAATTCCAATACGAGGGTCCGGTTGTAACACAGGATTGATAACTAATAATTCTTGGAAAATTTTCAAACCAGCCATATAGTTCTTCTTTTGGTATAACAATTTTGCCCTTAGAAGTAAAAATAAACAATTAGGTTTGGATTGTCTACCGGACCTATGGTCTTCGGCGTGAATACTCTTCACAAACAAGTCTGAAGTCTCCAAGGCCTTATCGTAATGGCCACGCTGGTAATACAACTCGACTGTGGCCAACATATTCCCAATCCATGTAGGGTCGAATCCAATAGCATCTTTTAAATTTAATTCAGCTTGCGTTAGTTCATGCTCTTTTGTTTCTACACTAAGCGATTGTCTCTTGGCTAAATTCAAATGCGCCCAGGTCAGAAATGTATGTAACGATGCCCTTTCAGAGTTTTGGAAAACATCTAAGGCCATTTCAATTAGTTTTATACCTTCATTGGTTTTCCCATGGTTGCAATAGGCAAGAGCAATGGTTAACCAATGTTCCTTCTCAGAATTTTCCTCGACTAACAAAGTCTTCAAATCAGTAGGATCATCCGGCAAATCGGTTTCTAAATCGATACCCACCAATTCTTCTGAAGCCTTCAGTGGGATATCTAAGGAAGTGGGCCATTCCATAGACGGGTACCCTTCGACATTAATTGCGTTTGCCATATTAATTTTTTTGTTCCCAACAAAAATGGACTAGGCTAATAGAATTTTGCTCAGAAACACCCTTATAATAGTTTCAAACACTAATAATAGCACTCTACAATCCTAATATTATCCTCTTTTCCTTTAAAACTGAATAATTTTTCTTTCGAGGAAAAATCAAATTACGGGTAACAATCGAATTGTAGCATGAAAATTTTCAATAACATAGCGATGAGCTTAAAGCAATTTTGTTAATTAGCGAAGCTGATATAGATCTCTATCATCTAAACCATGTATATGGTGAGGACTAAAGGGAAATATAAGTAATGAATAGTGTAGTTCAAAAGAGAGTCTTTGTCGGGAATATTTTTCATAATGCAGACGACTGTTATTCAGAACTACTAGATCGGTTTGGCAAATTTGGTGATTGCCAAGATGCTCAGTTTGAAAAACATAACCATTTTGCGTTCATCGATGTGAAATTTGACGATGAGATAGCTTTCAACAAGTTGAAAAAGAGCTTTAATAATGTTAAGTTCAAAGGGAATATTTTGAAGATTGATGAAGCAAAGCCCAATTGGGAAACTAGCTGGGCGGTACAGCATACTAAGGACCTCGAGGAGGATATTATTCAAAGTCTCAAAATGAAAAAGAAGAATTGGGAGCATTATAAGAAGATGGAGAATGTAGCGAAAACCTGGAAGGATCATAAAGAAGTTATTGCAGGTAGAATGAGGGAAGCACCAAGGAAAAGAGGGCAATTGAGAAATATCACGTTCAGGATTAATGTTAATGGATCGTTGAAGGTTTATAAATGTTATAAGACTAAATTATGGGGTTATGAAAGAAACAAAGAATTGAACGATCTTGTGTACAAATTTACAAATAATTTTTGGAAGAATGGGTATAATCATATAGTTGATAGATTGGATTATAGTCGTGCGGCAAAACCCGTTAGATTCACGAATGGTCTGAAGCAGTTAACCATATCAAAAGATACAAATGATAGTAATGGGATGACAGACAGTGACGAGGATATGTCCGAAGGAGAGAAAGAGAAAAACAACGTTATTCTGAACGACTTATTAAAGGAGTTTGATTTTGATAAGCCAATACCTCTAAATGACTCCGATGAAGAGCGCCCTGCAGAACAAGAAGGGAAAGAAGCAGATGCTCCAGGAGATGTGGACGTTGAACTGGAAAGAGTTTCAGAGGTAAACGTTCTAGAAGAAGAGAACGCCCTACCAGAAGAGACTTCTAACAAAAAGGTCGAACACGACGACGACGACGAGGAGCAGAAGGATCAAGAATTTATTCCAAGCTTTACCAAAGAACTTGATCAAGGTACAATAAGCAACACCGAGAAACTAAGAAGCCTATTTAATCCAACCGAGACGGAATCTATATCGCAATTCAAATTAATTGAAGATTCGGATTATGATATCGATCATGGGAAGGATGTTGATGTCAACGAACAGGAGGAAGAAGCAAATAAATCTCACAGATTAAAAGCCACATCTCCGTTATCGCAGACGTCTAAAGATAAGGATACTAAAAATTTCTTATTTTTTCCTCATTTGCAGTCGCCATTTTTAGTAGGACAAACACAGCTGAGTAAAGTAAGGGCTAGTGGGAAAGAAACGACACTATCGAATTGGGATGAGGAGTTTTGGGTTAACAGAGGTAATTGGACCCGTGATATGAGGCGCAAAATGAAAGATGCATTGAAGCACCGTAAAAGAAAACAATCAAAGAACGGGTTTCTTTTATAGTGAGTATGTACATGTATATAATTTTGACATGTCTATCGCTTTCTTAAAAAGCGTTTTTACCAAATTTAACAGCCATTTCCACAGCGGCAGCTCCCCAGTCTTCACCGTGGTTATGCATGGAGTGTGCCTCATCGATGCCTGCTCTAGCCAGGGCTTGTTCTTCAGTCATACAAGTTAAAAGACCAAAAATGACGGGCATATCGACCTTTTCCTGTAGACTCATCAATGCATGAGTGGTGGAATCTGAAATGTATTCAAAGTGCATAGTACTACCTTTGATAAGAACACCAATAGGGATAACAACATCCAATGGTTCCCCTAACTTGGCCTGTTTGTCAACAAACCTCTTGGTCCCCCAAGGCAATTCGTAAGATCCAGGAACAGTTTCAATTATTATGTTCTTTTCATTGACACCGAGAGAAACCATTCTTTCAATGGCACCTTTCACTAGGGCGTCGATAATAACACGGTTCCAACGGGCGTGGATTATCCCAACTCTAATTTTGGACCCGTCGTAAACTTGATCTGGTTTTCCTAATCCTTTGACTGCCATTGTGCGCTATGTTGTACTATCTAATATTTATGAATTTTCTGCTTTCTCAGTGACAATGTTCAGTAGCTCTCTTTTATATGAATGGATGCATTACCTTCCTCTTACTGATGGAGAAAAAAAGAGACGGAAACCTCCGGAAAATCCCTCCGCTTGCACAGTGACTCACTATACTATACGGACTAAACTACTTGAATGCTGTTAAATCTTAACAGGGTGTTAATTCTATGCAACAAGGTCCTGAAGGCCTTCAATGTTGCCACATCAAAGCTCCAGCTCTCTGCCTTAATGAAGCTCATTATGCTGTTGATAAAGAACAACTGTGTGACCCGGCCGCTGTCGCCTGAAATTTTTCATTTCTGAGTAATATAATAATGCAAGAGCAGAAATAGGTAGCTCAGTACATCATCTCCAGGATCCTGACCAACCAAGAGTACGCGAGATGTCCACATTCATATTTCCCGGCGATAAATTACCTGTAGACCCTATTTTACCTCTTAAGCTGGGCCCTGGCATATATTGTGATCCCGATGATCAGGAAATACGGCCCGTTAATACAGGTATTTTGCATGTTTCTACTAAGGGCAAAAGCGGTGTGCAGGCTGCATATATAGACTATTCCAGTAGGAGATATGTACCATCAGTAAACGATTTTGTGATTGGAGTGATCACGGGGACGTTTTCAGACAGTTATAAAGTATCGCTACAAAATTTCTCATCTAGTGTTTCGTTATCGTATATGGCCTTCCCTAATGCTTCGAAGAAAAACAGGCCAACGTTGCAAGTAGGTGACCTAGTATATGCAAGAGTTTGTACAGCAGAAAAGGAACTAGAAGCTGAAATAGAATGTTTTGACTCAACCACGGGACGTGATGCTGGTTTCGGATTATTAGAAGATGGTATGATTATAGACGTAAGTTTGAATTTCGCACGCCAGTTACTTTTTAACAATGAATTTCCTCTATTAAAAGTGTTAGCTTCACACACCAAGTATGAGATTGCCATCGGTCTCAATGGGAAGATTTGGGTAAAATGCGACGAATTGTCTAATACTTTAGGTTGTTATAGAACCATAATGGAGTGTTGTCAAAAGAATGACACGGCAGCGTTCAAGGATATAACAAAAAGGAGATTCGAAGAGGTACTCACCGCTAAAGAAGAGTAGAAGATCACTTATAATTAATTATATAACCATATCAATATTATTATTATTATTATTATTATTATTATCACACTTTTTTTCCACCAGGGTCTTACGAAAAGCGATGGGAAAAAAGTTTCAAAACCATCTCATCTCATCACAATTTACATATAAACATATAATTCAGACGAATACAGTGCCTGCATCTACAATGAAAAATCTTACTGCTGTAAAGCAAAAGAGCAAGGATGTGAAACAAGAAAGACGCAAAAAATACGCTGATTTAGCTATTCAAGGTACAAATAATTCTTCAATTGCTTCCAAACGGTCGGTGGAATTACTCTACCTTCCGAAACTAAGCTCAGCTAATAACTTTCAAATGGACAAAGATAGAAAACTGTTGGAATATTTTAAATATTTTGTTCCTAAAAAAATCAAAAGATCTCCTTGCATAAATAGAGGCTATTGGTTGAGATTATTTGCCATTAGATCAAGGTTGAACTCCATCATCGAGCAAACACCCCAAGGCAAAAGAATAGTTGTTGTCAATCTCGGGTGTGGGTATGATCCGTTGCCATTCCAGCTGCTAGACACTAGCAATATCCAAAGCCAGCAGTACCATAACCATGTCTCTTTTATTGATATCGATTACTCAGATCTGATGAAAATTAAGATCGAGTTAATCAAGACCATACCTGAGCTTTCAAAAATCATCGGTCTTTCTGAAGATGAATGTTATGTTGACACGAGTAATGTTGATGTTTTGACTACTCCAAACTATCTCGCCAGGCCATGCAATTTGAATGATTCTAAAAATTTCAGCGCACTACTAGAAAAATGTGAATTGGATGACCCAAACGTTGTTAAAGTTTTTATCGCTGAGGTGTCGCTAGCGTACATGAAGCCGGAACGTTCAGATAGTATCATCCATGCATCTTCGAAGATGGAGAATAGTCATTTTATCATTCTTGAACAGCTAATTCCAAAGGGGCCTTCTGAACCCTTTTCTAAGCAGATGTTGACGCACTTCAAGAGAAATGACTCTCCACTACAGTCTGTGCTAAAATACCACACCATTGACTCGCAAATTCAACGGTTTAATAAGTTAGGCTTCGCTCACGTCAACGTGGGTGACATGTTTCAACTATGGGAAAGTGTAGATGAGTTAACCAAAAACGAACTCTTAAATGTAGAGCCCTTTGACGAATTAGAGGAGTTCCATTTATTTTGCCATCATTATGTTTTATGTCACGCTACAAACAATAAAGATTTCAGATTTACTCAAGATTTTATGTTTGACAGACCATCATCAGAAGTTAACTTAGCTACAGATGAAGGTTATGAGCTTCTAGAATGTGAGTGCAATATTAGTAGAAAATATGGTGATGCTGCCGTTTCTGGAAGTCACGTGTATTACATGGGAGGCAGTAACCCATACAGAGTAAACGAAATATTGAAATTAGATATATGTGACGATAAAATGGATATAAAGAGCATTGAAGTAAGCGGCAGTGGGGCCCCTGATGCAAGAATGTGCCACACTTTTACAACCCTTTGTAGTAATGATCAGTTGCTGCTTGTTGGCGGTAGAAAGGCGCCTCATCAAGGCCTCTGTGATAACTGGATATTTGATATTAAAAAAAGAGAATGGTCAATGATTCAGAGTTTATCACATAAAAGATTTAGACATAGTGCATGCAATTTATCAGATGGTAATGTTTTAATCCTGGGTGGGGTTACAGATGGGCCCGTCATGTTACTATACAATACTACTGAAAAAACGTTCAAGGATGTAACACCGAAGGATGAACTCTTTCAAAAATCGCTAGTATCAGCGGGCCTAGCCTTTGATTCTATTTTAAGTCAAGGGGTTATATTGGGTGGTGGATATATGGATCAAACGACAGTTTCAGACAGGGCAATTGTGTTCAAATATAATCCGGAAAGCACGAGCGAGCCAATTACAGTTGTTAAAAAGGTCCAGAATCCACTGTTTCAACGCTATGGCTGTAAAATAAAGTACATCTCTCCAAGAAAGCTGCTGATAGTGGGTGGAACCAGTCCTTCAAGAATATTTGATCAGAACACCTCTATAATTACCCTTGACCTCCAGAATGAGACGCTAAGATCAATTCCCATCTGCAAGCGCATATGGGAAGACCACTCGCTCATGCTTACTGGATTAAATTTGGTTTTGACTGCTGCGGGGATCATACACATCATCGGAGGCGGTGCCACCTGTTATGGATTTGGATCCGTAACTAACGTGGGCCTCAAGCTTGTTACAAGCAACAATTAATGATCCTGTCCGGGTTCGAATGGTTACCAGCTCGCTATGTGACTCACTTAAAGTACATGATGCGTCATATTGGATTTTCTTAGGAAAAGAATGCCAATTCCGCTTTATTTAAAAGCCTGAAAAAAAAAAAATTTCTCAACATCGAGAAAATTCGACTCTTAAGTGCAAGTGACTGCGAACACTCTTTTCTGCTAAGATTATTTGATATCGACATCGATCATGTTTAAAAGATACTTATCCAGTACGTCAACCAAAAGGTTTACTAGTATTTTAGAAGAAAAAGCGTTTCAGGTAACCACTTACTCCAGACCTGAAGATTTATGTATCACTAGAGGTAAAAATGCCAAATTGTATGACGATGTGAATGGCAAGGAATATATCGATTTCACGGCAGGTATTGCGGTCACCGCATTAGGCCATGCAAATTCTAAAGTAGCAGAAATCCTTCACCACCAAGCAAACAAACTAGTTCATTCTTCCAACCTTTACTTCACCAAGGAATGCCTGGATTTAAGTGAAAAGATTGTAGAAAAAACCAAGCAATTTGGTGGACAGCACGATGCTTCAAAAGTATTTTTATGTAACTCAGGTACAGAAGCAAATGAAGCTGCTTTGAAGTTTGCGAAGAAGCATGGTATAATGAAAAGTCCTAGCAAACAAGGAATTGTGGCTTTTGAGAACTCCTTTCATGGACGTACTATGGGCGCTTTATCTGTTACCTGGAATAGCAAATATAGAACCCCCTTCGGTGATCTAGTCCCTAATGTCTCTTTCTTGAATTTAAATGATGAAATGACCAAATTAAAAAGCTATATCTCTGCCAACAAAGATGGGATTGCAGGTTTAATCATTGAACCTATACAAGGTGAGGGGGGTGTTTATCCAGTAGAAATTGAAAAGCTAACCGCATTGAAAAAAATATGCCAGGATAATGATGTCATTGTCATTCATGATGAAATTCAATGTGGTTTAGGCCGTTCAGGTAAACTATGGGCACATGCTTATTTGCCAAGAGAAGCACATCCAGATATTTTTACATCTGCTAAGGCATTGGGAAATGGGTTTCCAATTGCCGCCACTGTCGTCAATGAAAAGGTTAACAATGCTTTAAGAGTCGGCGACCACGGTACCACATATGGTGGAAATCCGTTGGGTTGTTCTGTAAGTAACTATGTCTTGGACACTATAGCAGACGAAGCTTTTTTGAAACAGGTTTCTAAAAAGGGTGAAATTCTACAAAAGCGTTTGCGTGAAATTCAAGCCAAATATCCAAATTTGATAAAGACTATCAGAGGTAAAGGTTTGATGCTTGGTGCTGAATTTGCCGAACCACCCGCTGAAGTCATTAAAAAGGCTAGAGAGTTGGGTCTTTTGATCATCACCGCTGGTAAGAGTACAGTTAGATTTGTTCCTGCCTTGACCATCGAAGACGAGCTTATCAATCAAGGAATGGATGCCTTCGATAAAGCCATTGATGCTGTGTACGCTTAAATACATTCTGTGTCTATTTATCACATATAGATTGTCCTATTTCCATTATATTGTATTATATATGCCGATCAGTCAAATATACAAAGTGACATAATAAATAAAGATTTTTTTTTTACTATTATCTTTATTTTCATTTTTTATCTAATTTTTTGACTTTCTTTCTCTTTTAATATGATGAGTTTATACATGCACCCTAACTAGTAGAATGTATATATATTATATTATGATTATATATAACTTTAATTAAAATAACAATTATCTTAAGAAAAATTTAGACTATCTTACAAGGTGATTGATGGTTGAGGGTGTCTACCATTGGCACTGGAATGTGGGAAGAACTCCAAATGCCCGTCATCGGTTAATTTTAAGACTTGCTTGAATTTACCGCCAATTCTCAATAGTGGTTCTTTATCTTCAGATTTGGTCCATAAGGCGAATTTGTTACCACCCTTTCTAATGCTTAAAACAACACCATTGATTTGAGAATCGTCTTCATCAATGGTTTCACCAATAACTGCTAGTAAAGTTCTTAGCCATAATTCGTCGATATCAGCGCCTTTGCCTCTAAGTTGGAAAGACCATTTGCCACCCTTAGCGTTGGCTTCGTCTTCCCATTCAGGCCTAACATCGTTACGAAAAACATGGTAATCTGATTTCAATGGTAATTCATGTGGCTCAGGAATATTTTGAATGATAGCCCAGAATTCTTCAACAGTTTGGAATGAGGTTACAGGACGCAATAGATCAGACCACGATTCAGATTTATCAACGGCTGGCTTCGTATACCATAAAGTCCATTTGGTGTTCAATGGGTGCTTGACATCGAAGTGAGCACTGTCACTCAAAACAGTCTTTGGAGTAGTTGTAGTATCATCGACTAAAACGTTTTCTTCAAACTTCTTGCTAACTTCTTCAACGGACATTTTTCTTCCTTTCTCACTAGATTCCAGACAAAAATGCTTTTATTTTTCGTAAAGCTCCTAGGAAGTACTCAAACACTACCACCAAAACACATATATAATATAAATCGAAACTTAACACCACCATTTGCAATGTAAAACTCTCTTTATCAGGTATTGCATTAAACTCTATTGACGACGAAAAGAAAAATTTTTCCTTTCGAAGAGGGTAATATATTATTTACCCGGCGTGTGTGGTCGGGTAATTTTTCTCTTTAAACGATTTAGCTTAACAATAGTGGTGATTACCTTAAACTATATATTGCGTAACTGACTTAAATGAAAGCAACACCAGGGCAGCCGCCGGGACACTCATGCTCATTTTCATTGAGAAACCATTCTTGTATGCATTGGAAATGACCCTCGTGTCCGCAGGGAAGAATGACCATTGTGAGTTTCTTCAAAGGCCTCTCACAGAGGACACAAAGCGTATTCTTCTTCTTACAGGAATCGCAATACCAGTATCCAAACTTGTCCATTATATTCTTATTGCTCGTTCGTTGGGCTTCTGCTCTGAGGGTTTCTTTGGAGCTTTCGTTAGTAATCAACTCACCACAGCGTTCACAAAACAGTCTAATAGAAGATTGGTCACCTTCTGATCCCATTATGTCTTCAAACGGGCAGTATTTCAGCACGTCCGCAGCGATGCCGAATAACTCGTACTGATGCAACAACAACAAGAAGTGCGCGATCGCGTCTTTGGCAATATTGGTTTCCGTTATTTGGTATATTGTTTGGAAGAGAAAAAGGATATTCACGGTTAATACGACATTCCCAGTCTCCGTGGCTTGTTTGTATAGTTGTTTGATGAGTTTTTTCGTATCCCACGGTGGATCTTCAACAAATTTACTGCATTTTTCAAGCTTTTTTGTCAATGAAGAAGACAGTTTTTCCCTAGCAATGCTACCTGGACGTGATAGAACATGCCCGGGCGATCCAATTATTGGTGCGGTTTGGGAAGAAAGTTTTTTGAAAGTTTCTAGTTGAGAGGTCGTCGTGGCATAGCTTTGCAACGATGATACTTTACTACGTGGGCTCACACTATTGTAAACAAATCTAGGAGATATATTATCCTCCTCAATACCTACATCTGTATCTGCATTGTAGCCATTCGGAGAATGTAACATAAACGTATCTATGAACGACTTACGGTGCTTTCGGTTCTGCAATATTGGTATGCTTTTGGCGATTGGAGATGTATGAGGATGCGCTGATTTGATTGATGAATCATGAGGTTGTTCTTGTTGCTGTTCATGCTCCTCTTCCTCTATGATTACATCCTCATTCACAGCTTCTCCTATTTCTCCCCTAGGCTTAGAATGTTGGCTCTGTAGCTCTTTTAGTTTGCTTAAAACTTCATCAGCTCCATCAGTTGGCTGTGTATACGTGATTCTTTCTGTATTTGCAAGCTGTTCTTTGAGTTTGGAGATGGGTTTATTTTCGGTTTCACTTAGTCTATCATAGCTTTCCTGAAATGCCTGTGGTCTTTCTTCTATCAAAGATTCTGCACCACTTGTCCCGTCACCGCCTTCCTCTGTGGAGTCTTTTTCTACCCGCAGGTTTTCTCCTGTTTCGAAGTCGGAGCTTTCATTTACATCCATATTGGATGCTTCATCGGATGAGCCTGGAGAAGAGGTCATAGATTTCAAGTCCCATAGTAATGAATCTCTAATCAAGATCCAGATTTTGAAATTGGTTAGGTCATCTATCGAAAGATAAACTGATGCGTTATGTGTTGCAATAGATACCAAATCTATTAGCGTTTGCATTTTATCTTGCAGCTCTGCTTCCAGATTTTTGTCGATCTTTCTAGACCTACCATGACTTTGCTTATTTGTAGAAACAGAGGATATACTTGATATAACATCCTTTTCTTCAAACTCCTTAGAACCCTTTGAGTTCCTCTTGGATTGTTTGTTATTTCCTTTTTCATTCATTAACGTAGCCCATGTATTATTCTCTGGGAAATTGTATTTTTTCAGAAGATGACTTTCGATTATTTTGTCATCATCGTCATCATCACTATCGCTATCATAATCTTTAGTTAGATTTTCTTTAGCAACAGCAATGTTATCTATTTTTTTTTATATATAGCATCAATACTATCTGCACCATTTTGTTCCTGAATATACGAAAATTTGAGCTGTCGGGCCAAGAATTTGAACATTTCTACTGGCGAGTAACGCATGGAAAAGCTTGGAGAAACTGTGTTCTTTTTACCTAGATGAGCGATTTTGGCCGATCTGATGTTGTTAAAAATTTGTGGTATATCTAAAGTGATGATACAAGGAGGTTCGATAGCAATTTCTTCTTTATTTTCTGCTTGTGGTGTCAAAGACGTCAATGATGCGGAAGAGCTGTTAAATGAAGATGCACCAGATGTTAGTGTTAAACTCTTCGTACTGAAAGTTGGACCGGCCTTCAAAGCAGGCGGTCTTTCTGGCGCAAAACTTGTCAATCCAGTGTGACTGAACCCCTTTTTTATCCCACCAATTATACTCTGGTTCTCTGAATTGCTGTTCTTCATATTTTTAGTCAAACCCGGATGTTTCTTCCCTGTGGTAGTCGACATAGGCTGAAGCTCTGGCTCTGACAGCTCATATGAGCCTATTTCCTGATCAACTGAAAGTAAACCGTTACCATCTAAATCCCTCCAAGCTGTTGTATTTTTGCTCAAGTTTTCTAACACCGTCGGCTCTTTGCTTATGTCCCAACCGTTAATACGGGTTCCCTTATCGATATTGAAGATGAGATTTTCATCCCACCACACTAATCCTAAAGAAGGAGTTTCTGATAAGAGAATATGCTTGGGAATATACTTTCTTGCTAAAGAATAGACGCGAACTTCCGCTTCGTCACCCATAGAAGACATTCCTAATAACGAATTATATATATTCTTGCTATAAGCGGGCTTGAACTTCAATTTAGTAACAGGATAACCTGTATTGATTGTAAGTTTTGGAAATGCTAGTGAGCTATTGTTGTTAAGGGACGTATTAGGTGTATGCAACGACGGAGAGTTTCCGTAATTGATTACTGTATTCTCAGCACCATTAACATTGTCACCAACATACCAAAGGCAGCATTTTCCATCTCTACCCCCCGTAGCAATGTATTCTTGATGAGGGTGCCAATTCAAACAAAGTCCAGGCCCTGTGTGTGCATTTAATTTTTTCTCGTATTGTGCAGGCTGTCGAAGATCAAATTTTAACAAATATCCTGAATCATGTATAGAAGCAAATTTGTAACCGCTTTTAGAGTTGCCATATGTTGATGTGCCCTGTTCATTTTTAGATCCAAAATTATAGCTGGGCATCCACTTGACATCTCTGATTGAATCAGATGCTGTATTTATGCTAATATCGGATCTATTTGAGCTTTTAGGTTTATTGGAACGTAGATCCCATATTTTGACACAGCTATCTTGGCCACCACTAATTAGTAGGTTTGATTCAACCATGTTAAAGTCAAAACTATTGATTGATCTTGTATGTTCATATAAAGAAGTTATCAAAGGATTGTCTATTGAGGAACTTTTATTGAGATCATATATGGATATTGCAGTAGAATTGTTACACACTGCGACACAGTTTTTGTAATTATTGAACCCAGTCTTGACGTCCGCAATTGTACTGAATTTGTTTTGTCTTGTTCTTTTGCTTAATTTGGGCAAAAGTGATGTCGTCCCTCTTGTTGAGGTGTTGTTATTGGGTGCTATAAAATCATGGATACATTTGATGGATCTGTCGGATGGTGAAAATTTATAAAACCCTAAATGTGTCTTACCTGCACAAATAAGTCCGTTAAGGCTCGGATCATTTACTTTTGCTATACTAGATAATTCTTTATCCACTTTGGTGGAGTAAATGAATCCAGATGACTTTCTTGTACTTGTATTTTTTACATTTTTCTTTGTTTTGACCTTCATGTTTGACTTGTTGCTTATGCTTCCGGATTTTTTTACGTAGGGGCTCTTATCATATGGCAAATTGTTATCGTTGAACGAACCAGTTCTATGACTCTCAGGCATATAGATCCCGTTACTGTAAGAAAATGTAGGAGTCAAGTTAGGTCTCCGTATAGAGTCCAATGCTGATGTTTGTCCACTATTTGAATAATGATTCACTCGAAAGGAAGAATTAATGCTTGACGAAGATCCAAGAAATTCGCTCTTGCTTAAAGAACCAACGTTTCTATTTTTTGGTATCGGGGTACTTCCTTTGGGAATTGGCGCATTTTCCATGTGTGAGGATAAGCTCATAGTATTTATCTGCAATCACCAAATGCCTAACTTAGTTTCGACCAACAGTGGCTGCCATTTGTATTATCAATCAGTTTTCCTTTATCAGTAATCAACTGCTTTTTATCAGTGTTTCTGACAAATAAAAGTGAACGTTCCGAGATAGAAAATTTCAAAGTGCACCGATTGTGCATATCTCGATACTCAACTGTTACATAAAAAAGATTCCTTGAAGGAACCAAAAAAGTCCTGGGACTTGACAATACGCTTTGAAATTTTTTTAAAGCTATCAGTATGAATGACTCCTCGGTTTCACTAGGTGCAGATGATTATGGAATACATAATACTGAAGTTTCACACCATAACCCGATAGAATTAAAAAATTTGCTGTCACCATCAGACTCTAGAACACATTCCCAAGACCAAGATGAGCTACATAGCAATACAAATTTGGTTAAAGAAATTGACTGGCACGGCGAAATGGTTAAAACATATCCACTGAACTATCAAACTGTTCCATTGGTAAAGTTGCAAGTGATAGCATGCTTGATTATGTTCATAGTCTTTGGCATGAATGATCAAACAGTAGGTGCATTACTTCCGACGCTAATCGAATATTACCATATATCCCGGGTAGATGTCTCAAACATCTTTATAGTCCAACTATGTGGTTATGTAGTGGCCTCTTTATCTAATGAGAGATTGAATAAGCACTTTGGTATGAGAGGCGGCATGCTTCTAGCAGCCACTCTTTGTATAGTATTCCTGATTGTATTAGCATCCGCTCCATCCAATTTTTATGTCTGTATGTTCTGCGGTCTTCCTCTTGGTTTAGGTATCGGCATCTTAGATTCTACTGGGAATGTCTTAATGGGTAGTCTTTTGGTTCATAAGAATGAACTTATGGGTATTATGCATGGTCTTTATGGAGCGGCAGCTATGGTCACTCCGCCATTGGTTTCATACTTTGTCGAATGGGGTCACTGGTCTTTTTTTTTCTTTATTCCCCTGTTCTTTTCTATAATAGGCATGACTGTAATCTTGCCAGCTTTTAAATTTGAGACTGCAAGTAAATATGATTACCTCTGCTCTGTGGAAAACAAAGAAAATAACAATGACGTAGAAGAAATAGGTGATGATTTGCCGATTGGATCTACCAAGGCAAGTCCAGGATTTTTTGAACTTTTAAGAAATCCGGCTATTTTCTTGTACTCGCTATATTTGTTCCTTTATTTAGGTGCTGAAATCACAACTGGTTCATGGTTCTTTAGTTATTTATTGGAAACAAAATCAAGTAACAAGGTCGCCATGTCGTACATAGCCGCATCATTTTGGACAGGCTTGACCGTAGGCAGGTTATGCCTAGGATTTGTTACTGAGAGATTTTTTGAGAACGAATATAGAGCAAGCAAAGCGTACGCTTTTCTAACCTTATTTTCATACACATTATTTGTGCTTATTGGGTCGATCAATTCTAACTCAGTTTTCTATTTCCTTGTGTTATTTCTAGTTGTTTTCTCTTGTGGCACGTTTATCGGACCGCTGTTCCCAAATGCAAGTATAGTTGCTTTACAGGTGCTACCAAAGAGATTACATGTGAGTGGTGTTGGTGTTGCCGTTGCCGTTGGTGGCTGTGGTGGTGCAGCCATTCCATATTTGGCTGGTGTTATTGCACACACAGTAGGGATTAAGTATATTCCACCACTGTGTTGGATAATGGTTGCATTATTTACACTGGAATGGACGTTGTATCCTAAATTTATCAAAGGACATGATGAGCATTTTTAGTTGCAGAGACTCAATGGGCGTTAGCGTCAATATTTTGTTGCATTTATGAAAAGAATCGCTATAATAAGCAAAAAGAAAAGGGAAAGTATAGGAGGCAAACTATTGAAGAAAAAAGTCAGAAACAACATAGGGAACTTTTTAATATATAGTGTACATAATAACTCTCTCAGTCCCCTACAAATAGATACAATCTCGAAAAATTAGTACTATCTGGAGTCTATAAAGAACTTTTGAAGCTGTTGCAAAGGCAAAAGTGAAGAGTATGATGGCCCTTCAAGGAATAATATAACTTAACTAGGGATACCAAAGAAAACTGCGGAAGAATAAAAAACAATGCAAAAAGGTCGTAAAGATAGTCATTAAAAGGCGAGAGAAAAATAAGAGTTTTTCAGGAATGGGGGATCATAAGTATCATAAAGGAGATATAGCCACACAATGCGGGTATGATGGAAGGTTATTTAAGCAAATCCATTACTTTCAATTAGGCTTTGTAAATCATTGAAAAATTCATCATTAACCACCGAATCTAACGTAGTCATTATTTCATCAGAGCTATTTCCATACTTTTCAAAAAACAATCTAACAGCGTCGATATATTCAAAGCCAAACATTTGAGAATAGTGATTGATGAAATTTTCGATAACCATAACGGTGTCCCTGATTCGTTTGCCACAAGCTGAAGGGTAATGGCTCTGATTTAAAGAATTTGGTTCTACAATACCAGCATTAATCACGTTGAAAAAAAATAAACTCGTATCTATTTCTTCATGCTGGCTGATATATCGATGGATTTGGCTGAACTCGTCTTGCGAGAATGGTGTGAATTGAGAATAGTAATGTTTTAATCTTTTGGCGAAATCCTTGATGGCTAGTTCATATGGCTTATCTAAGTAGTCTTCGTTAAACGATTTGTTGTGAATATTGTATTTGATAAACTCTTTATTAAAACATGACACCTGTAAGACGATGGGCACTAGATTGAAAGTGGAAAGCTCATCTGTATTGAATGAACAAATCTCTTCGAATATAAACTTCCTTCTTTCAATGGTAGAATTTGTGGCGTCGAAGATTCCCACGTCACAGTCATCGTTGTTAATTTCATGGAATAGTTTTTGCAATGTGATTCTGGCGTATGTTTCCTTTTTATCATTATTTTTCGGATTGAACAAATCTTCCGATGATGTGTTTGACAAAAGTAGGGGCTTTGAAATCGTGGCGCAACTAATTTGCCTTCTTATCTTACCTGCATTAAAAACTTTGCAACGTAAAGAGTTAGTTAACGGATTATTTTTCAAACATTGAATCAAATGGGAAGAAATGGTAGACTTTCCAGTAGCTGGTAGGCCGATTAAAACGATCATAAACTTATTAATTTTCCCATTTGTATACGTGGCGTGTCCATTTTCTCTTTTGTAATTTAGCGTGATAGGGAGATGTAACGCGTCGTTACAAATTAGCCTGGGAACTTCTGCAGATAGCAGTGAACTTTTATGATTACTATAAAAATCAGAATCTTGGCAATCCAAAGTGGCTCTGTCGAGGGATGCACTTGAATAGCTGTTACCAGTGTTGAGCGAAAAAAGAGAATTTGAGGAATTATATTCGGAAGTCAAATATCCATCGTGAGAGTCTAAATCGGAAAAACCACCCATTTTCAAACTTCTTGCGGAAAGTAAATGTTCGTAATTCCTCTTCCTTTTTTTTGTCTCTATAATATTGAAAATCGTGTAAGGTTATTTATTTCGAGGGCAGCAAAACTCGAGGGAACTTGGGGCAAAGTTTGAAGTATAAGTACTGCGCTCTCTTAATATTATCTGTATGGTGTTGTTTTCGCGTATGATCGTATCCGATCTTTTAACAGAATTCAAAAAAATAAGTAAGTTGGTTCTTATGTCTTTCGACGAAAACGCCTCTCGAGAGAGCATACCTTCTCTTATATAAGCCAATCTTTCACACGAAAAGCCGAGTTATCCAATTTACTCTTTTAATTTTTTCATTATCAATCGATCCCGATGCCCAGAAGAGAAAAAGAAAAAAGTGGAAGACAATTTCCGTTGCAGACTCATACGTGCGCGATTTCTGTGCGAAGGTGGGGCAAGTGTGCCTGGAAGTTCGGCAAAATACGTCAACTTTCTCATATATATTCCGATAAGCTTTAGTTCGTAATTTTTTCCGATCCAAGTGAGGTGCACGGGCGATTACCACGTGCCGATTATACGATTTATCGCCCCGGAAAATGTATATAGTTACACAAGTGGGTATATACTAGTGAGACCATAAGGAAGGCTATGAAGAAGAGCGTGATTCAGTTCTTAAGGTGTCCTGTATGCTGACGAGTTTGTTCTGTACCTGTTTGCATACTTGCTCGATTTCGCGGATTTCACCGCGCTTGTATTCCAGTTGCTCTTCTAGTAGCATGATGAGGGATTCTCGGGACTGGTGTGGTCTGTATTCATTAAGCAGGTGATGTATATTCACAAGAATTGTCCTTATGTCCTCTACTTTGCGCTCGTAGATATCTGGACTTATGCTCAATACGCCGACGAGTTCCAAGTAGTTCAGCAGGAGCGACTTCAATAGTTTGCGCAGCTCCTGAATTTTGTATTGGTAATTAGTGCTTTCATTCTCCGTGGATTTCTTATAAAGCTGAGTTAGTCCCATGCTCTCTAAATCGGGAAGTTGGTCCTTGACTTGCCATATACTCCCAAACGCTCGGTACTGCTGGTTTTTAGGCATGGGGGGTGGGATCAGATAATCCAGGGCACATGATATCTCCTCCTCATCGCTGTCGTTACTATTATTTGATGCAGTTTTCTTCGTGTTAGCAGCCTTCATTTCTTTGTATTTTGTTAATTTTTCCATATTTGATTGTGTGAAAAACTTCACGTACGGGGGTGGAGGTGGGTACAGTGAGCTGACCTCATTGCTAGGATCGTTGGACATTTGTATATTGCGAACTATTTTTATTGGCTTGGGCTCGATGTGTACAACCCCTTCATAACTCATATATGCCTTTAATGAAATGCTGTTGAAAATACAAGGTCCTCTGTCAAATTTCAATACGAGTCTTCGTACTATGTGATACCACTCTTTTTGTTAAGGTGTAAAAAGGAAAACATAAAAACCTACGGTAGACATATATGGGCTTTAATAAACGCAATATAAAGATTACTAAATATTCTTCTTCAGGGATAGGGAAGACCAAAGGAAAACAGTACACAGATGAGTAACGAAGCTGAAAGAATGGATGTCGATGAGGAGGAATCGCAAAATATTGAGCATGATTCAAGACAAAGCACTCCGGTGGAAACCAAAAAGAAAAGGTTTGAGATAAAAAAATGGACTGCAGTGGCGTTTTGGTCGTGGGATATAGCAGTTGATAACTGCGCGATTTGCAGAAATCACATAATGGAGCCATGCATTGAATGTCAACCGAAGGCCATGACCGACACTGATAATGAATGTGTAGCAGCATGGGGTGTTTGTAACCATGCTTTCCATTTACACTGTATTAATAAATGGATTAAGACGAGAGACGCATGCCCACTAGATAACCAACCGTGGCAGTTAGCAAGATGTGGCAGGTGAAGCAAGGAACTGCTCGAGAACATACAAAGCATACCGAGGTAGAGGGCTAAATATTTGACTTTCTTTTTCGTTAAAACATGTCAGTAAACTTAGCAGGCTCACCTTTTTCCCTTCCATATCAAACTGTTGTTATATACAGAGCATTCTTGAGTTATATGTACCTATTTTCCTTATCTCGTTAACAAAGTCGAGGTAGTGACAAAGCATTTTGAAAGGCAGTAGATGAAAATCATTTTAGCCTAGGTCCATAATTATCTATATATAGCTGCTAAAAAAACTTAGTACTCTTTTGGCGTTTCAAAGCACCTACACTTGAATGCTTCCTTATAACTCCTTTCTCCGAAGTGTTTAGAAACCCTCGTTTTACATTCGACAGAATGACAACGTACATAAATACTAGGCACAAATGTTATCTTCAAAACTTCAGCAGTAATATTTTTAATAAATGAATTGGCCATGAGCTCTTTTTTTTTTCTTGTTTTATCAGGTTGAATTAAGATAGCGTTAGCGTCACAAAAAAAATGACGCATAATATAATTATCAGTGTAATTGAATTAAAGAAGAAAGCTTGTAACACACTGGACACATCAAAGAAAAACAAGAAAAGTTAAAATAGGTGCGTATAATGTCTTCAGTAAGTACGTGTATTATTTTAATTTTGGAACTTTTCGTATTGTGTAAAGCTTCTATCCATACCATTCAAATTAAGGATAAGCATTTCGTTGACACAGTAACTGGAAAACCGTTTTTTATTAAAGGTGTGGATTATCAGCCAGGGGGTTCTTCCGACGTCAGTGAAAAGCAAGATCCATTATCTAATCCTGAAGCATGCGCTCGTGATATCTTATTATTTCAAGAATTGGGTATAAATACAGTTAGAATTTATTCCATAAACCCAGATTTAAATCATGATGCGTGTATGACAATGTTGGCAATGGCAGGGATTTATCTTATTTTAGATGTCAATTCACCATTACAAAATCAACACTTGAATAGGTATGAACCGTGGACTACCTATAACGAGGTTTATCTGGAGCATGTTTTCAAAGTTGTTGAACAGTTTTCTCATTACAACAACACCTTGGGGTTTTTTGCTGGTAATGAAATTGTAAACGACAAACGATCAGCCCAGTATTCACCAGCATATATTAAGGAGTTGATCGGAACTATGAAAAATTACATAAGTGTACACTCCCCCAGAACCATCCCAGTAGGTTACTCTGCGGCCGATGACCTGAGCTATAGGGTATCACTATCCCAATATTTGGAGTGCAAGGTTGATGACAAGCCCGAGAATAGTGTTGACTTCTATGGTGTTAACTCTTATCAATGGTGTGGTCAACAAACTATGCAAACTTCAGGGTATAATACATTAGTGGATACTTACAGGAGCTATTCAAAACCAGTCTTTTTTTCAGAGTTCGGATGCAATAAAGTCGTACCAAGAGAATTCCAGGAAATAGAATATCTGTTCTCCGAAGAAATGTATTCGGTGTTTTGTGGGGGTTTGGTTTACGAATTTTCACAGGAGGATAATAATTATGGCTTAGTTAAATATCAAGGAGATGATAAGGTACAGCTGTTAGCAGATTTTGAGAAGCTGAAATCGCACTATCAAAATGTTGAGTTCCCTTCTATGAAAACTTTAAAAGAGACTATAGAGATGGAGGAGACGCCATCATGTGTTGAAGATTACGAGAATCTGAATATTGACTCTAAAATTGCTAAACATTTAGGAAGTTCTTTGATTAAAAAAGGCGTTAAGGTTGATAAAGGCAAATATATAGATGTTTACGAGAATCAGTTGTCCAGTAATGTTACGATTTTAGACATACATGGTGACAGCTGGGGTGGACCAAAAAAGATTGAAATTAGGCAAAGTCTGTCGTTATCAGACCACGAAGGGGGGAATCAAGAAGACGAAGATGAGGGTGGGAATGATTTGAAACGAAAGCATCGAAATTCAGCCTCAATTACCAGCCCATGGTTACCTCTTGGGTGGTTTTTGCTTTTCTATACTTTGAATACTATTTTCTAAATATGCTGTTCCGTTGCCTACTTAATTTATTTTTACTATTTCTCTTTTTCAAGCAAGATTATAGTTGAGAAGCGATTATGATGTTGCCAAATTTGAAGAGGATATCACCTTGTGAATTTCCACAAAACAGCAACAACAATATATATAAGCACTTCCCTTTGACTTCTTTACGATATGGATCTTTGCTTAACTTATCGAGCGTTATATATACACTACAAGTTCTAATAGGGTAACTTAATGGCCAAGCCGCTTTTGCCGCCGAGCATTTAAGTATTCCTTTTGCCACTCCTAGTTTGGATGAAGAACTAGCATTAATAGTTTTACAGAAAACAAACTTTAGAAATTGAACATCAATATGAAAACACACGATGACGTCCAATATAAGGTTCTGCAAAGAGCAGAACTGGCCCACTCCATTTGGAACTTGAGGTTTAACCTCAATAAAGTTACCAAACGAATTCACAGGGAGGAGAAAGTTTTTCGAGAAAAAAGCATAAACAAATCACAATTACCAATAGATCAACCGAGCTACCGATTTTTTCAATACGGTCATCTAGGAGAAGAATATTTGCCGTTGATTCAAGGCTTCAAGTGTCTAGACTCTCCTCCTCCTGTTCCACCGAGCTCATCACAGGGTGAAGACAAAGAGAGCATGACAGATTTACAACACTACGAGTGATTGATAACGAATCAAAACAGTGCTTATACACCGGTTGAAATTAAGAAGAACAAAATGTTATGATCACACCTTTCCTCCTTTTTTTCGAACTTTAGCCACGAGGAAGACTTGAACTTTCTTCTTTATTCAATTTATATGATGCATAGTATGAGCTTTTGTTGAAAATACTACATATTTGAAGGTTATGCTGAGTGGCTTTACTCAGAAGGTGTGATCCCTTATGTATTTTGATTTTAAGCAAGCTGTAGATGTTCGACGGTGTGTCACTCACTGTTCCGTGTATTGTTCACGTGTTTCTTTTCCTCTTGCTGAGAGAGATAGTCCTGATCTAATATTTCCGCTTTAGTACGCACCCCTATCTGTAACCCCTGTATGGATGAATCTATAAAACATACAATGGTTCCATTTATAGGGTCTTCTGCACTAAAAGTTACATAACACATTTATCAGCAAGCGATGTGATTGAACTTATGACAAAACAAAGGGAATTTGTTGCGCTCTTTTCGTCATCTGTTCGGTTCCCTGCCTAAGTGGACACAACTTGATGACCCTTGATATTGCTGCCCCTCCTTTTTTATTTTACTTTAAATGCAAATATCGCAAGCACGTTTTTTCATAGCCCGTCCGCTTTGAGATACAAAAGCGATATCTGAAGTTAAATTTTCTCAGAACATGGTCCATCGAATGGGCTATGCATAATAGTGAGCATTCCAATTCAATGAACACGTTTTATCTCTTAGACAAATTAACTGAGCAGTAGAATATTTGGTGTGCAAGTCTATCCTTCAATATAGAATCAATATCAGAGAAAAGCATCCTGATTATTTCATTTCCATTCTGTAGGCAAGAAAAGTATCATCCTGACGAGATACAGATAGTAAACATAATATTTCTACATGAAAGTATATTGCTAGTTGAACAGAACTTCAACAAAAGAATATTGCTACTTCTTTTCAAAGGTCATCGAATATTACTAGAAAGCGTAAGAACACTTTACCATGTCTTCGTCATCCAGTTCACCAGAGTCATCGCCTAATTTATCACGGTCAAACTCGTTAGCCAACACCATGGTTTCCATGAAAACAGAGGATCATACCGGATTATATGACCATAGGCAGCATCCCGACTCATTACCAGTCCGTCACCAAGCTCCTGCATTAAAGAAAGAGGAAATTGCTAAGCGCTCTGAATTTTCTATTTCAAAAGAGCAGAAGAATGTAACCAAATACAGCAGAAGTGTGGAAACAGGGAACGTGCCCGCTAGAGAGCGGATGAATTTTGAGGATGAAGGCTCAGATTTAGATGAATCGGTTGCACATCATCAATTGAGAGCATCTGCCATTTTAACTTCTAATGCGAGGCCTTCGAGACTAGCACATTCCATGCCACACCAAAAGCAGCTTTATGTGGAGAGTAACGCTCAACCCTCACCAAAGAATGCGGGTGTAAGTAGAGACTATACTATGTCACCTTCAACCGTATCCCCAGGCAACAAGCCCAAGTTAAGTACATCTTCTTCGGCAAGCCCTATCACGAAAGTTCGTAAATCTTCACTAGTCAATCCGATTCTTGAAGTTCCACATGAATCGAAATCTGATGTACATCCTAAGCAGTGTAAACCCAAGAGGAGAACGTATTCCACGACTTCCACGCATTCATCGATCAACCCTGCCGTTTTACTAACGAAAAGCGCATCTCAAAAATCAGATACAGAAGATGATACGTTAGAAAGGAAACCTGTACGAATGAACACCAGAGCCTCTTTTGATAGCGATGTATCACAGGCTTCTAGAGATTCGCAAGAAACGGAAGAAGATGTTTGTTTCCCTATGCCTCCCCAACTGCATACAAGGGTCAACGGTATAGATTTTGATGAACTAGAAGAATATGCACAATTTGCAAACGCGGAGAAGAGTCAATTTTTGGCAAATCTTCAAACACCCAATGAACAGAAGTTCAGTAACGCTACCCAGGATATTGGGTTTACCAGCTCTACTTCCACTTCGGGATCCTCAGCGGCCCTAAAATACACTCCAAGAATTTCACAGACTGGTGAAAAGAGTGACTGTACCAATGAGATGGATGCGCATGGGAAGAAGGAAGAGGAACATGAGGAAATTAAACCTAATTTACATCCTGGTGTTTCTTTTGGTAAGAACAAGGTGGAAGGAGAAGAAAATGAACACATTCCCGCTGACGATCCGACATATTACTCATACCAAAATACAGATTTTCAAATTCCCAATAGGTTTTCGTTTTTCTGTTCGGAATCGGATGAAACCGTACATGCAAGTGATATCCCTTCTTTAGTGTCTGAGGGCCAGACGTTCTATGAATTATTTAGGGGGGGTGAACCAACATGGTGGTTGGATTGCAGCTGCCCAACTGATGATGAAATGCGTTGCATAGCAAAAGCATTTGGTATCCATCCATTAACAGCGGAGGATATAAGAATGCAAGAAACTCGTGAAAAAGTGGAACTTTTCAAGTCATATTACTTTGTTTGTTTTCATACATTTGAAAATGATAAAGAATCGGAGGATTTCTTGGAACCTATCAATGTTTACATTGTGGTATGTAGGTCAGGAGTTCTGACCTTTCATTTTGGCCCGATATCCCATTGTGCCAATGTGAGAAGACGTGTAAGGCAATTGCGTGATTATGTCAACGTTAATTCAGATTGGTTATGTTATGCTTTAATTGATGATATCACAGATAGTTTCGCTCCGGTTATTCAATCCATTGAATATGAAGCAGACTCGATAGAGGATTCCGTATTCATGGCCCGTGACATGGACTTTTCAGCCATGTTACAAAGGATCGGTGAAAGTAGACGAAAAACAATGACGTTAATGAGACTTCTAAGTGGTAAGGCCGATGTTATCAAAATGTTCGCCAAAAGATGTCAAGATGAAGCTAATGGTATTGGGCCAGCGCTAACATCACAAATCAATATTGCGAATTTACAAGCAAGGCAAGGTAATGCTAACCGTACCAACAATAATAGTTATGCAACCTTATCGAATAGCTATGTGCCCACCACATCGCAACCAAGGGGAGATATTGCTTTATACTTGGGCGATATTCAAGATCATTTGTTGACAATGTTTCAAAACTTGTTGGCGTATGAGAAAATTTTCTCTAGATCTCATACGAACTATTTGGCTCAACTGCAAGTAGAATCATTCAATTCAAATAACAAAGTTACCGAAATGCTAGGCAAGGTGACTATGATAGGTACGATGTTAGTTCCATTGAATGTTATCACTGGTCTGTTCGGTATGAACGTTACAGTTCCAGGGGAAAACTCTAGTATTGCGTGGTGGTTTGGGATATTGGGTGTTTTACTTTTGCTGGCCGTTGTAGGTTGGTTCTTGGCCAGTTATTGGATTAAAAGAATAGATCCCCCAGCAACGCTTAACGAAGCTGCAGAAAGTGGAGCCAAATCGGTCATCTCTAGTTTTTTACCAAAAAGAAACAAGAGATTCAATGATCGTTCCAAAACTATTAATGTGAGAGTCGGTCCTTCAAACAAATCCGTTGCAAGTCTTCCTAGTAGATACAGTCGCTACGATTGATTACTGATGGTGAAGATAAAGAAATGCAAGTGATAGAGACATACGTTCACGATTTAGGGCGTTTCACACTTTTACAGTAGACATTAGCGATCTAATGTCCAGTCTAAGTAGCAGCTGCAAGATTTTTTTCACGAGTACGAGGTTTCAACAAGGAAGGATTGATTAAAGTCGTCAACTTTCTTTCCTTAATATTCTCTTCTTTAGATGAGATGGTACCAATTTCGAAACTTGTTTTTACTAATCTGTATTTTACTTTTTGAATTATGCATTTCCTATTTCGGAACTTATATAATACTGTCATTCGTTAACAGAGATCTCAAAGATAGTATATAAACATATAGAATGTCTATTTTTTGAAGGGAGAAAAATTGCCAATCTTACGTATCGTTGATTATTTACTTATTTTGATCTATGATAAGCTTAAAATGATTAGATTCAGGATTTCACACTCAGAATTTGTTACCCTGCCACACTTTTTGAATGAAACATCAATTATCTGCAACGCCCCTTTTATAAGTATGACAAGTACATAACCAAATTTATGAAAAGACAGAAGTCTTTGCATTCGGGTT
This sequence comes from Saccharomyces jurei, assembly GCA_900290405.1. Taxonomy (NCBI): domain Eukaryota; kingdom Fungi; phylum Ascomycota; class Saccharomycetes; order Saccharomycetales; family Saccharomycetaceae; genus Saccharomyces; species Saccharomyces jurei. The sequence goes on from LT986477.1 coordinate 70,090, forward strand.
TAAAAGATCAATTAAAAAACTTTATCATTATGGACACGGATGATCACGTTAACTTGTTTCGCTTTCCATTCAAAATTCCTACTTTCCGTGGTATAAGGAAAGGCGGTGTCTATCTTTCAGGTGCCCTTTATGCTCTCGGGTTTTGGATATTTCTAGACGCAGTGCTTTTTTCCAGATACTCTAATGCATCAGAAGTTCATGTAACGTTTATCGACTGGATTCCATTTCTTTGTAGCACACTTGGAACGCTGATTGTAAATTCTATTGAGAAGAATAGATTACTGCAAGGCGCTTTATCATCAGATGGTGGTGCTTTCGGTAGCGGCGTCAGTGGCTTAGATTCAAGCATGGCATGGCAAGCTCGAACTATATTATTTTTTGGCTTTGCTTTATTAGCTGGGGGGTTATCAGGCTCTATTGTCGTATTGATCATCAAGTTTTTGGTTAAGGATTACAATACTTATCCAACTTTAGGAATGGGAGTAAACAATGTGCTGGGAAACGTATGCATATTATTGAGTTGCGTTGTTTTATGGATTGCCCAAAATGTTGAAGATGAATATTCATATTCTTTGACATTGTAGGTTAAATTATACTGGTACAGCTAAGCATTTCGAGGTCTAAAAATGCGAATCGACTTAGATCAAGAAACGTATATACAAAATACATATATATATATATATATAACATATATTAACACTTCATTCGAAACTAACAGATCACTAAAGATAGAAGTGTGTATATTTTAATATACTATATTATTTCATAAAAAGGGGACTGAGGAAAATGCAAGTAGTATGATGGGGTGAGAATGTATAATGATGGAAAATGCAGGAATGAGTTGAGAGCCAGTGGCTAATCTAGAGGCGGTACAATTAAATTGTAGTATTCTCCAAGGTCTCTTTTCTCCAATGCGCTAAAATTAAAGAGTTCCGGTAAGTGCACTGGCATATTCGAACCTCTTGGCAAAAAATAAGTTTCATGTCTTAACGCGTCAAAAAATTCGTGAGCCATCAATCGTTTAGCATCCCATCTTTCAGAGGTATCATAAACCAATACTTTCAGCAAAAACTCCACGTCAAAAAACTCTATATATGGGAACCAATGCATAAACTTCTTAAATTTTTGGTCATGTAAGGTATTCTGTAATTCTTGAGATTCGTTCACAGAACTTTTAGGAAGCCTACCTAATAGTTTGCCTATCTCTTCCAATTGCGAGTTTGCATTATCACCTTTGAAAAGAGGTTGGCCTTTTATCATTTCACCTATTATGCAACCAAGCGACCATATATCTATTTGCGTAGTGTAATCTCTCAAATTCAGAAGAAGTTCTGGTGCTCTGTAAAATCTCGAGCAAAAATAGGTCTTTAGTTCTCTATTATCCCCTAGACGCTGTGCTGAGCCAAAATCACATATTTTAGCAATACCCCTACTTGGTATAATTAATATATTGGTGGGTTTCAGATCACCATGACATATGTTCATGGAATGTAAAGTCAGAAGTGCTCGAAGTATCTGAAACGTGTACAACTTGATGTGTTTTGCGGGAACCTTGGAGCCATTATCGAAGTATTCACGGATTTCGGAACTCAAGGTTTGAGGAATATACTCCATAACAAAATTTCTTTGGTACAAGTAGCCACCATCCTTAGTAGCACACCGAGTCTCGAAGAAAAATTCTAAAGTGACAAGATTTGGATGTTTGATATTCTGTAAAATCTCTAATTCCAGGGACTGTGCTTTGGGTGATTTAACCACTCTTTTTATAGCATAAGGTCCCAGCCACTCAGTGCAGTTGTTTGACAGGTATGACTGTGTTACAGTGCCGAACGACCCATGGCCTATTCGTTTTCCTTCCCTGACGAACATCTTGCTCTTTTGGCTACTTTTAATCGATACGATATCATCAATAAAATAGTGCTCATCCTCTAATTTCGTCATTTTATTGGTGGTGGTCCCGGCAACCTGTTTTGCTTTAAGCATTATATTTTCGTACTAAAAGCAGCAAGTATGTAGAAATGTTTTTTTTTGTTTATTTTCTAGTTTCCTCGTTAATGTATTTACTGCGTTGACATGATGAAGAATGAGCACCTCTATATAAACGCTTAGGTCACGGACACAAGTATTAACCGCGATATGAAATTGAGAGATCTTTATGTGAGCAGATACCGTCACTCAAAACTATACGAAACTTGTCAATACGATCTGATCTGATAAGATCATTAATCCCTCCTTACAAGAGCCTTTTATTGTTACAGCATCTTTAAACTGTTACGCAGCATCATCCAGTAAACATATACTAAGCAGCCTAACTGCCCCTAATGAATCTTATCATTACGTATTCTTGTCTCGGTATTCTTTAAGTTACTTATCTTGTATCTCCGATACAGCAACCTTGTTGGTTCTAATCTAACGGCTTCCGTACTTTAGAATAGAGAGATGGTAGAAATGTATGGGTGATATTGAAATGTGTACGGGTTCCGTGTAGTATCGTTTTCTGTTTAATATTATTTTGCCGCATAAAGAAAAAAAAAAAAGAGAAAAAGTCTAAACAGGAGCCCGCGCTAAGGAGTTTAGCCCTTTGGCAGAAAACGGCATTGGCCTCGGCCTAACAACTCCTCTGGCACCGTCGAGCGAAATTGCGCGATTACACCATCCGTTGGTCGTTTCTTTCCAGACGCAATGTGGGAGCATCTTTCCAAGTTGGTCTCCCCACAGCGTTGGGCGCTTTCCAAAGCAATCTCATTCGTATGCACACAATCTTTTAGATATTATCTTTCAGAAATTATTTTAAAGGAATTCAGAAGTATTTCATAAGCTTCTCCTTTTGTCTCTAAAAAGCTCAAACAAAGAAGATCAATAAGACAAAATGGCTCCATCTGGTATGTGAATTACGATATTATTGGCAGAATAGAGATGAAAAGAGGATAAGGAAAACTAGTACGGTGGAAATTGATGAGATATAAAGATGTCTATCTTAACTAAAGAACAATACATCAAAACCTTGAACCAATGCGATGGACACTAAATTTTTTTTCAAATAGCTTCTTTATTTGCAAACAACTCGATTGATGTGTTGAAGCTCTAGAAGTTTTATTTGTGTTTCACCGACTGTTAGCGGACTTAAAATAGACGTTTTTTTTTTGTTTAGGTTGTAAAAGAAAAAATAAGCATTGTCTTTTATTTCACGCTATACTTTCTTTATGTCTTGTGCTCTGCACTAAATTACCAAGGAAACGACATTTTACTAACAAACAAATTCATGTTCTATGAGTTTACTTTTTTAAATAGCTAAGGCTACTGCCGCTAAGAAAGCTGTCGTTAAGGGTACTAATGGTAAGAAGGCTTTGAAGGTCAGAACTTCTGCTACCTTCAGACTACCAAAGACCTTGAAGTTGGCTAGAGCTCCAAAATATGCTTCCAAGGCTGTTCCACACTACAACAGATTGGACTCATACAAAGTCATTGAGCAACCAATCACTTCTGAAACTGCTATGAAGAAGGTCGAAGATGGTAACATTTTGGTTTTCCAAGTTTCCATGAAAGCTAACAAATACCAAATCAAGAAAGCCGTCAAGGAATTATACGAAGTTGATGTATTGAACGTTAACACTTTGGTTAGACCAAACGGTACCAAGAAGGCTTACGTTAGATTGACTGCTGACTACGATGCTTTGGACATTGCTAACAGAATCGGTTACATTTAATCTAATTCGTTTAATTAATAAATTTAATATTATCTTTAAATTTTTCTTTAAATATACTATAAATCTTTCATAACATGTTAAAATATCACGATCATAAAAATGAATACGTGATGTATAGTTTTAAAGTGCCACAATTTCCGGACCAGCAAGGAAAAAGAGCTAACTTGATGTACTCTGTCATAAATCTCAACTGCCACTCTTCTCAAGTAAGTATAAAAAGTTGTGTAATGATTCTGTTGCCGCTATAAGGGTAAAAAAGTACGGACACAAGTTTAGTAGAGGCATAAGTCGTGGCAGTACCAGCTTAGTGTTATTCCCGCGGTAACGTTATCTGGTTGAAAACTGCAAACTTGATCCAGTGGTGAACAGGTATCCTATTCCAGAGCGTTACCGTTCATGAGAATAGAAAAATTCATAATGCGATAAGTAAGAATGTTATTATTTTGATTCAAAGTGACAGGCTACTTTCGTGGACCACCTACATATATGTAAATATATATATATATATATATAGAAAAATATATAGAAAAATATGTTTGTGTTGTTTTGTCAATTATTTTCCGCCTTCCTATGACTGAACGAGAATATTATCATTTTGCTGTAAACATACGCTTTCTCCTGAAGCTGTTATTAAGTTGAGGCAGATCTCGATGTAACGAATTCCAAACCCTTGTCGATATTTTTCTTTAATTGAGAGACGCAAACTGGCAACATTTCGTTACGCTCCATGTGGTTCATTCTATCAACGATATCGTAGTCAACATAGGAGACGCCCTTTGTAGTAATAGTTAAGGGCACGGCAAAGTAGGCAGCATCGCCGACCAAGGGCAATAGTTGATCTGCACCAGGAGCGATAGGGAAGTTGTTTGCATCTTTCAATGACACGTAGTATGTTCCGTGAATTTGATCGGTGTTACCCAATAACAAAGAAACAAATTGAACGACGCACTTGTAACCCGCGTGAGCCATCGATAGCGTAGCACTACCTTTACCATTCTTGGCCTTGACGACTTCATCGCCACCGTATTGTACTCTGTGTATCAAATATTTCAATTGGTCCTCATTTAATCTTGATAGAAAATTTGACTGAGAAAACAATGGAATAATAGTCTCGCCGGAATGCCCGCCAATTACAGGAACGTCAGGCATGGAATTAACACGAGGAGTTAACCCCGACTCAATGTTTATTTCCCGCAGGAAAGTGGAAGCTCTTACAATGTCTAGCTTAGTGACACCCATGATTCTTCTTTCAATGCCAGAATTCCTGGATTGAGGATGATTCTTAATAATGTTAGAAACCATCACAGGCACTAAAGAGTTAACAGGGTTGGAAATCACAAGGACAAACACCTTGGAAAGATCGCAGCACTGTGCAATAGAATCACCTAGCTGGCTGATAATGCCAGCGTTCACATTGAATAAATCATCACGAGTCATACCTGGTTTTCTTGGAACACCTGCAGGGATAACAACAATGGAAGCATTATTCAAGCAATTTTCAATACCGCCAGCGGGCGAGTGACTTGACACAGAAATAGGCGTGTCTATGTGAGACAAGTCGGCGGTGACGCCGTTGATAGCTTCTTGATTGACATCGTAAAGAGCCAGATGGATGTGGGTAACCGTGCGGTTACTTTCCTTCAACTGATATTGCAACTGAGCCTTTAGAAGCAGTGATAAAGATTGTCCGATACCACCGGCGGCACCCAAAATGGCAATCTTTAAAGAATCTTGTTCGATGGATGGCGTAACTGAGTGAGGCATGTTACTATGGCTTTTATAATATGATGATATTGAACTTTTGTAATAGTTTGTGATACTATATTCTCTATTACTTTTGACTGGATGTCTTAGACAAAAGGGGAGAATATATATACAAGGAAAGAGAATAAGAAGGATGATCATGCAGCACACACTCTCTCATAACAATAAAATCTTGATCTTTATATATATATATATATATATGTATATGTATATTCACCCACGCGCATTGTGTGGTCTATCTCCAGAAACTTTAGGTAGCTTCCGCAGTTCCTTAAAAATTAAAATCGGACCTTACCAACCTTGAATAGCACTAAATCCCACAAAACAAAGAAGAAAAATCGGAACTTCCCGGGATCATTAGGGGAGCATTGGGGGCAAGGCACGGCGGCTTTAGAACGGCTACGGCCGAATGGGCAAAGCATCTGCGGATTAATGGAGCCGTATCGTAGATGATGAGTCCATTCGGCCGGGGAGAGCCGAGAGACGCACATGTGTCATCTTTTGCCGTACTTAGTTATGTAAGTGAAGAAAATGGAGAATAGTGATAAAACAAAGAATAGCGACTATTGTATATAATAACCTCCAACATCTGATCGCCCAAACGCTCAAAAAAAAAAAAAGAAGCATGAGATGTTTCTTACTTATCTACAAACGAATATAGATAGATATGCCCAACGGCATTGTTTATCCACATACGAGGGCAATTTCTTGGACCGTATACGATCACACCTTGTGTTTTATTCTCTTTTACTATTTTTCTTGTCTCATCGCAGGCGATTCGAGTAATAATGAAAAAAAAAGAAAATACCCAGTTTATCAAAGGTTACGTACAATATCAGTAAATAAATGTACGTAGATATAATGAAAGCTTCGCTGGGCATAGTTCAAAATCATCATTCAAGAAAAGATGCTGCAAGATAATACTGAGCCGGTTGCCAAGAAGGCGAAACCTTCAGGAAGGTTGCAATGTGAATATTTCATGGAAAAAAAGAAACGAAGATGTGGGATGACTAGAAGTTCTCAGAACTTATATTGCTCCGAACACCTGAATTTGATGAAAAAGACCACTGGTTCGGAAATACATAATAGGAATGGCAGTGAAGCGGTAAAGGGAAGGGAAAGAATTCCCTGTCCACTGGATATGAACCATACAGTTTGGGCGGATCAATTGAATAAGCATTTGAAAAAGTGCAATAAGACCAAACTGAGCCATTTGAACGATGGCAAATCATATTTCGAACCAGGTTATAACGGGAAGAAGGAGTTGGTGTCGTCATTTGTCAAAACAGATCTTACGGCCAATCATTTGACTCAATCTATTGAATTACTGTATAAAGTTTTTGAGGGAGAGTGCATGGATGAGTTACCTTTGAGGCAACTAAATAACGAACTTATGTCTTTAAAGCGATTCCCTCAACTATCTTCAAACGTCAAACACGCTGTCCAGCAGTCCTCGCTGATCGAAAACTTAGTTGCCGTTGGTGCATTTGAAAGGCCAGAAAGGTTGAGTTTTATTGAGTTTGGATGTGGCAGAGCTGAGTTCTCGCGTTACATCAGTCTGTATGTTTTAACGCAATTGACCCATTCGTCAGACAAGCATTTGGAATCGAATCTCAACGAGTTTGTATTGGTTGATAGAGCAGCCAATAGGATGAAGTTCGATAAGAAGATTAAAGATGATTTTTTAGAAGTAAAATCACAATCTGATTCCGAGACTATTAACTGCCCCAGCATCAACAGGATGAAAATAGACATCCGAGACTTGAAGCTAGATTCCGCCCTGAAATCGACGCCTGAGGATAAGATGCAGTACGTTTGTATTTCAAAACATCTTTGTGGAGTAGCTACGGATCTAACTTTACGGTGCATTAGAAATAGTTCGATTTTACATGGCGATAACCACAAGGAATCCAATTCCAAACTAAAGGCTGTTTGCATTGCCATGTGCTGCAGACATGTTTGCGATTACAATGACTATGTCAATCGCAGTTACATCACGTCGCTTCTTGAGAAGTATAAGGTCAGTGGTTCCATCTTAACATATGAAACTTTTTTCCATGTCCTGACTAAACTCTGTTCTTGGGCTACTTGTGGAATGAAACCGGGCACCACTTTTATGGATACAGTAAACATCGTGGAATCGTTTAAAGGAAGCGAGCCGTATACAATAACCATTAAAGAGAGAGAAACAGTTGGACTGATGGCTAGACGTGTAATTGATGAGGGTAGATTGGCATATGTGAAAGAAACGTTTACAGGATTTAATGCAGAGTTGATAAAATATGTAGAGGCTGATGTATCTCTTGAGAACGTTGCCATGTTAGTTTATAGAAAGTAGGAAGTTTATTGAAATTATTTTTTGGTTTGTATTTTTCGTTCTTGAATTTTATCTTGAGAACCTTGTAACAGAACAAAAACATAAATTTAAATATTAGTACATATACACAAAAGTATCCTCCCTTCGAAATAAGCGAGTGACCATCTTAAAGGTACAAAGGGCCTATGCATTAATTTCAATTGAAGTTATTAAAATACCGGTCCCTGAAGTTATCCTTGGAACGTTTTACTCCATGATTACTTGGTCCATTAAACGCGCTGCCTCTATTGATATAGACCAGTAACCTCCTTGACCACTTGTTAAATTCCTGAACGCAATTGTATTTTAGCTCTAGATTCTCATGCATGGGCACAATAGTCTCAATGTTGGCATCGTTGGCAGTGGGCATCCAGAAAGCTAATCTTCCGCCTATCGGTAATCTTTCGGAAGCGTATTGTAAGAGATCGTCAAGTAATGAATCCAAAGCATATGGTTTTTTGGTTGGAATGTAATCACGGCGCAAGTACGCTTTTTCACCGTCAATTTCCACGTCTTCCTTACCGAGGAACCTTTCCGGATCCTTAGCACCCAGGACTTTAATACTTTCTCTTATACCATAAGGAGGATCACATAATATGGTATCAATAATAAGGTTGCTTCTTAATGCATTGTTTGTAAAGTCCATGGTTAACACGTCGAGAAACCGGGAACTTTCGCCATATTTTTTGAAGTTGGCTGAAATGTTCACTTGGGCACCTTTACCACGAATCATTCTGCCATCTATATCAGAGCCAATAACCAAAGATCCAAAGTGTCCGCCAGCTACCAAAAAGGATCCTGTACCTGCAAATGGATCATACATTACTGTGCCCGGTTTTACTTGAGCTATATTCGCACTTACCAATGATAATTCTGCTTCAAAACTAGTTGTGCCTTTGTAAGGTCTTTTTTTCAAATCGTACTTTTCCATGGCACTTCTATTGCTCGTCTGGACCTTTCTACCAAAAAAAATCCTAGTGGGGGTTTTACCACCAACGTTTTCCGATATGGGTGTGTACTCTTCTATTACAGTGAAAACTTCTTGGGGGTGTTTCATATCAATCTTCCCTTCAAAATCAAGGTAGCGAAAAGTCTCAATCTGCTTTATCCTGTTGGCTTTACTGTTACCTTTATAGCATTCGAATTCAAATTTAAAAGTGGAATGTTTGAATTTCAATTGCATATCCTGCACAAAGCTAGATTGAAGCTGAATATCTTGATGCAATTCATCGAGTGTTGCACCCTGACCCCAGTATTCGTAAATACCTCTGGTTAATATAGACCTTTTAATCCAGTCCTTCGCTTGCTGGTCATTCTCCAGCTCTACAATAAAAAAAGGGCTTTCGGAATTATACTGGGAAAAGTCTATAGAAAGATTATATAGGTCTGCCAGCGATTCTAGTTCCGCTCTTCTAAAATTCAAATGAATCTGAACCATATACAGGAGGTACTTCTTCATGGTGCCGGTTTCTACCCTATATATAATGTACTTATTTATGTCAGTTCGTTTCCCTATCGCTGCTAATGAGATCTCGATGCCTAAAAACATCGATATTTTTTTTCACATTTCCTACAACGTTTCTTTTTCCTTTACGAAAAATACAGAAAGAGCGGGTAATAAAACTCGCTTTAGTACAAACACTATGATATATATATTCAGAATACTAAGAAGCATCAACTTTTGTACAGGAAAGAAAAATTCGGATTATACTCATAGTCATTGTTCATCCAATCATATTTTTTAGAATAATATAAATCTGTGTAAAAGGAAAGACTACTAAATCCTTCTTGCATTTTTAATAAGGAATTATAGGCTGATTAAAAATGTATCCCAAACTCTTTGAGGATATGTAGTTTGAAGATTTAGAATTGCAATATCTTGAGCAATCCAGTTCGTTCTTCAATCATTTTGTTGAATTATTGAAACTAAGATGAGAAGAGACAACCAGTGTACCACAGGTGAACCTTTGAAACTCTTACACAACCCTTGGCGGCTAAATCGTGTTCTTTGAGAAGGTTATCCGGATAATGATATTATTCTTTTCTTTTTCTTTTTCTTTCTTTCGGCCCATGGGGCAGCGCCGAGACTTCTTGTTGGGTAAACGAAAAAAAAGTATAAAAGGCGGCATGCTTTTCACACGCCCAGCCGCTTTTTTTCCTTTCGCCTCTCCTCTTGAAGAAGTACTCACGTTTGGAAATAATAGTATAAAACAGCTCCGACTAGTTATTTATTCTTTGCAAATAGTCAAGTATTAGTACAATATACTGTTATAAATTTTTACGTGTATTTTTACTTTTTAGTGTTTAATTACTAAAATCTCGTGCCTTACAAGATTTCTTTCTAACTTTTTTTCGGAAAGAAACAGGATAACAGACAGAAAAGGTATACTCAGAAAACAAGAAATTGAAAAAGCGTTCATTACACGAACAATTGCCATTTTTTCATTCTATATTAATATTACTGTTTATATTACAATCTTTTCATAAAAGACGCAAATATTTTATTTATAAAGAACTTTAGCAGTATACACAAGTCTGACAAAATAGAGAATAGGTTAAATAAACAATGAGCTCTGACGAAGAAGATTTTAACGACATCTACGGCGATGATAAACCAACCACTACTGAAGAAGTGAAAAAAGAAGAAGAACAGAAGAAAGCTGGCAGTGGTACCTCGCAATTAGATCAATTAGCCGCATTACAAGCATTATCTTCTAGCTTGAACAAACTAAATAATCCAAGTAGTAACAACAGTAGTAGTAATAATAGTAACCAAGATTCATCTTCTAGTAAGCAAGATGGCACTGCAAATGACAAAGAAGGGTCTAATGAAGACTCTAAGAATGAGAAACAACAAGAAAGCGCTACATCTACAAACACCAATGCTAACGTTAGCTCTGCAGGACCTTCTGGCCTTCCTTGGGAACAACTTCAGCAAACAATGTCGCAATTCCAGCAACCGTCTTCTCAGTCACCACCTCAGCAACAAGTAGCTCAAAACAAGGAAGAACGCTCGAAAGCGGATTTATCTAAGGAAAGTTGTAAGATGTTTATCGGTGGTTTGAACTGGGATACAACAGAAGATAATCTTCGTGAATATTTTGGTAAATATGGTACCGTCACAGATTTGAAAATCATGAAAGATCCTGCAACTGGTAGATCTAGAGGGTTCGGTTTCTTATCTTTTGAAAAACCTTCTAGTGTTGACGAAGTGGTGAAGACACAGCATATTCTCGATGGTAAAGTTATCGACCCAAAAAGAGCCATTCCAAGAGATGAACAAGATAAAACGGGTAAAATCTTTGTTGGTGGTATTGGTCCAGACGTGAGGCCAAAAGAATTTGAAGAGTTTTTCTCTCAATGGGGCACAATTATCGACGCTCAGTTAATGTTAGATAAGGATACCGGTCAATCAAGAGGCTTTGGTTTTGTGACTTATGATTCTGCTGATGCCGTTGACAGAGTTTGTCAGAATAAGTTCATCGATTTTAAGGATCGTAAGATTGAAATTAAGAGAGCGGAACCAAGACATATGCAGCAAAAATCATCAAACAACGGTGGTAACAACAACGGAAACAATGGCAATATGAATCGTCGTGGTGGTAACTTCGGCAATCAAGGCGATTTTAACCAAATGTATCAAAACCCAATGATGGGAGGTTACAATCCAATGATGAATCCGCAAGCAATGACCGATTACTATCAAAAGATGCAAGAATATTACCAACAAATGCAAAAGCAGACCGGTATGGATTACACTCAAATGTATCAACAACAAATGCAACAAATGGCAATGATGATGCCAGGGTTTGCCATGCCACCTAATGCAATGACCTTAAACCAACCACAGCAAGATCCAAGTGCTGCCCAAGGTTCCCCTACACCTTCTGACTCTGACAATAATAAGTCCAATGACGTCCAGACCATTGGTAACACATCGAACGCTGACTCAGGTTCTCCACCATTGAATCTACCTAACGGCCCAAAGGGTCCATCACAATACAATGACGACCATAATAGCGGCTACGGTTACAACCGCGATCGTGGTGATCGTGATCGTAATGATCGTGACCGCGACTATAATCACCGTAGTGGCGGAAATCACAGAAGAAACGGTCGTGGCGGTCGTGGCGGATACAATAGACGTAATAATGGCTACCACCCATATAATAGGTAAGCAGAGAGAAGCTTAAAAAACAAAAAAGATGTTTTTTCCCTTTATAATTTAACAATCCTTCTATTAAATGGGCATAAGCAAATTAAAGTATACACGTATATTTGTATGTATTAGTTTCAAATAGTTAATATTTTTTCAATTCGCTTGAACGTGTAATTAAAAACGTTACTTGAGGTGTGGGGTCTCTTCAATGATTATAAAGTTGGAAAAAGACCGTTTAACTTTGTAAGTAAAAGAACAACAGACGAAATACACAAATTAGCTAACATCACCATGCGACATACCCAATTGAACAATAGCATAAACGTTTAATAATGATAGGAAAATCCACACAATTATAGCAATCACAGTAATAATCCAATTGTTTGCCATATTAACAATCTTGACATCCTTTCCATTCTCCAGTTCCATATCACTGGGATTATTATTTTCAGTTATGCTTTCTGCATTGCCTGCATTCACAGATCTGTCATTGTTGCTATGTTCATTACAGTTTTCTTCTTCAGTAGGGTCGACAGTGATTTCTGTTTTCATGATAGATTTCTTACAAGTGAAAAAAATTAAAGGTGCAACCAAAAAGGGCAAAACTATGGACAAGACAACTTGAGATGCATTCAATGCCTTCGACAGTGCTTCTCTACCAATACAGATAGAAATAATCAAACAGGGGATTATAGAAATGCATCTGGTGGCTAACCTTCTTTGCCATGGCTGCAATTTCCAATTAATATGACCTTCACTCACGATTTGACCGGCCATAGTACAAACGACACCTGCAGATTGGCCACTCAATAAAAGTGCCAACATAAAAATCGTGCCAGCTGCTGGTGCTAAATTCCTTGACAATAATTCATGAATAGTAAATAAATCTGCCCCATCAGCCTCTGGAGAATTGTATAATGTAGAGCCTGCTACAACAAGGATAGCACAATTGACAAACAGCGCTAATGTGAAGAGAGTTATGCTTAATTCAATCATAGAGTATTTCATACAGTACTTGATAGCAGCATTCGTGGGTCTATAATTGAAGTATTTTTCTTCCATAATTTCTTCAGCAGATTTAGATTCTTTCTTTTTATCATTATCCTCTAAAACAGTATAATGGCCATGCTTAACATCATAGTCTAAAAGCCTTGGTTGCACCAACGCAGAACCCAAAAATAAGGAATGTGGCATGACAGTAGCACCTAGAATGGAGATGGCAGTATAAATACCGTTATGATCAAACATTTGAGAAGATGGGACGAATCCTCTAAACACCTGTCTGATTGAGGTACTCTTTGGGATGTAAGCAAGTTCTATGGCAAAACAAATACAGACGCCAACAACTAACACCGCAACGAAACATTCAAAAATTCTAATAAATCTAATTGACGATGCGCCTGGCTTGTATGTAAACATTATTAGAAATACGTCCACAACAGTGATAGCTACTCCCGCTGGAAGTGGCACCTTGATCAGAATGTTTAGAGCAATTGCCGTACCAATAACTTCAGCTATATCAGTAGCTATAACTGCACATTCGGCGAAGAAGTATAATGTCCAATTGAGCCATCTTGGCAAGTACTCTCTGCAAGCTCTACTCAAGTCCAGACCTGTAACAGAACCCAACTTGATACACAGACACTGCAAGAATATAGCAATAAAATTCGATAACAAGATGATGCAGAGTAAGGAGAATTGATTGGATGCACCTGCATCAACAGCAGTGGAGTAATTACCGGGGTCAATGTATGCCACACTAACCATTAATCCTGGCCCAATAAACTTCAAATATTTAGCAAAAATGTCTCTCATTACCTGTCTTTTCGAAATATACGGGCTTTCTGCTTCATTGTGGCTCGAATTGGCAGTCATGGTCTTAACCGGAATATCCTCCTCAAAGACTACCGTTGATTCTTTCTTATCCTTTAGTTCAAAACTTTCCCCAGAGACATGGTTTCTTTGGTGAGTTTCGCTTACAACAGTAGCTGCGGCACGAGATGAACCAACTTTGACCATCTTGACTTGAATCAAAACTATCAGATTGTACCTACCTGTGAAAATTTTCCTCACACTCTGTATTGGACAGCCCTGGATATGTTATTCACGAGCTATTTGCCTTTCATAATTTATATACTAAGATGAACTACCTTCACGGAGTTTAAGAATTCTAAGAAAAGAAATGCAGTATATTAAGGGATACTGGGAAACATCTAGTGCGACGAAGCTTACCCAAAGAATGCGAACAAAAATCTTTTAAGATAAATTTTCATCTTGCTTAGTTTGCTCACACACCTCATTTACATCTTCGAGAGTACCGTGCAATTACTGTGTTAACGCCGTCGTCTAGGCGAAACTGGTTTTGACAAATTGGCGTCGTATTTGCCAGATATAGTAAAAATGATTAGCTAGCCAAATACAACCAAATCTGGCTAGCTGAACTAAAGGAAACAAAGCTGAAGAGAGCGCGTCAACAGGGCACTTCGAGTCAAGTGTCCCTAGAACATCATGGTAGAGTTTTCGTCGTTGCAGTAGCTTTTAAACTTGATTATTATTACTTGTTTTATGATGATAATTGTAGTAGTAGTATATATATATAAAATATTGATTTTATATTTATTCGTCTTCTTCCAAAGTTTGAGCGGCGATACGATCCAAATCTCTTTGACCATTTTCAGAGATTCTTCTACCACCCTTTGGAGAGATTTCGACAATACCAATTTTTTCCAAAGCTTGCAAGACCTTTCTGTTGATAGAACCGGAAGCATCGATGTGCTTGTATGGTCTGACACCTCTGCTCTTGGCACCACCGTACAACTTGTTCAATTTACCAACACCAACTTGCTTTCTCATGTAAATATGTCTAGCGACAGAAGCAGCACGTTTGTAAAACCAACCCTCAGAATCTTGTGGTGGCATTTCGTTACCAGAAGAGGTCTTGACAATGTCAACGTAACCTGGAACTTCTAGCTTACCTTGTCTTTGCAAGAAAGAAGCATAAGCGTTAATGAAATCTTGAGCAGCAACGTCTCTGTAGAAAAAAAAATCAAAGCAAAAAAAATACTGTTAGTAACTGACACAATTTAATAATATAGTCTCATCGATCATTAAGTTTCGTCGGTCTTTATTGGCAACAACACAAATATTGGAAATAAGAGGTGTCAAGTTCAGCACCCCTGTCCTTGCTTTAGAACGCTCTCCTCTTACTTTTACAAAGTGCGCACTCGCAAAACTCAATTATTACTTTGTCATTTTGTCATTGCCACATATCACTGGATTGGTAATTTAATAGTGGGGTTTTTTTGTTTGGCGAGGAATTGATATGTGGGCGTATTAGCTGCTTAATTAACCGCGTTCTACTTCTATTTTGACCACTTGAAACACATAACACTGATCATTATTATTGAATTTTTACGTACCTAACGGAAACACCTGGCATTTTTATTCTATTTGTCGATCGTAACACTTCGCTACTAGTTAAGTATTAATAAACACACCTGGTATCCGATATGCAACTCATAGTTTATTCATTTTCACCTATATCTTACAATTGTCTCAATGAAGCCTTTGCGAAAAGGTTAGACTGCCGAACTTCGAAAATTTCACGGCGTACGGCGACCACATTCCATGAAAACTAAAAAGAAACTGTAGTCCTGTAAAAAAAAGAGGTACGGGTTATACATGTGTACGGATGTATAGTATCATGAATTGAGATCTTGTTGCAAAGTAAACGACGATTGAGAACGAGTGTGGTTCTTTTAAAAGCGTTAACCAAAATCATTGAACACGCGGTCAACCTACTAATTGGATGGTATACGTTCCGCAGCAAGGTTTGACCCGGTTCATCGTGTAATTGCTCTAATGCTAATAATATTTTCCAATTTTGAAAGAAACGATTAAAAGTGTATGTAGTTTATGAATTACAAATGAGTAATAATAAAAGAGTAAATATGAAATTTTGATCTCATCTAACTTACACTTTGAAACCCTTAGATCTTCTTCTACCTCTAGCTCTTTCGAACTTTCTACCGGTAGACAAGATTCTTGGGGCCTTACCCTTGTGTGGACCCATACCGAAGTGTCTGACAGCTTCTCTAGAGTTTCTTGGACCTCTCAAGATCAAAGTGTTTTGACCCTTTGGAGCTCTAACAGCTAATTGATCCAAAGTGATACATTCACCACCAGCCTTAACAATCTTGGCTCTGGCACCAGCAGTGAATCTCAAAGCAGCAACAGTGGTTTTTGGGAATTCAAAGATTCTGGCATCGTCAGTAACGGTACCAACAACAACAACGGTCTTGTTAGCAGCACCGTCTTGTTTCAAAGCTCTGGAAATTCTAGAGACAGAAACAGGTGGTCTGTTGATCTTAGACAAGAACAAAGCCTTCAAGACGACCTTGTTGAATGGAGCATCAGTACGACCTGAAATAAAAAAAAAATAAAATGTTAGTAACTAATGGATCGAAGGACCGAAAAAGAATTGTTTTCCATACAAATCTTTCATTGAATTAGAAAAAGATTCTGCTCACTGGTTTGCAATACCGCACAAAACGTACAATGAAGGAAATATCATTATCCTTAATCAATACGTTTGCACTCGCAGAATTTTCACACCTAGTCTCTTCTGATATGATATCCATTCCAGCTAGTTTAACTTTAGTGAGTAACTGATAGCCTGTCATATCGAAAGCTAACTAGGTGACCGCGAAAAACATTGACCAATATTTTTCAGCAAACCCTAATGAATACTTTTAGAAAACAGATGAACTTACCAAAGTTCATGTTAACCTAATATATTCAATGTAACAGAATCCTTCTAACCATAACTGGTGCTCGCTGGCACTAGTGGTAATATTGTTGAACATACGAGCTAAGAAAGTGTATAACTTGACTAACAATTTCAAGTAGACATTGTCAGACTTTGGAGCAGTTCTGTGACCAGATCTCTTGTGTTGCTTGGAAGTGTGATCGATACCCATTGTGAATCCGTAAGCTTGATGACCTTTTTCGAAATTATCATTAGAAGTTGAACACCATAAATTAACAACTCAACCAGTTTTAAACTAGTTCACCAACATCGCCTGACGAATCTGAAAGGTTGTCGCAGTGTCAAACTGAAAAAAGTGCGTACGCCATAGGGAAATTTCCATGTAAATTCCAAAAAGAAAAATTGCCCAAAAAAAAATTCAAAAAAAAATCATACACAACCCATACAATATAATTTCAAAGATAAAATAACTCACACGCTGTACACCACAGGTTATAATAGAAAACAGTCTTGAAACACGAATATAACGATATGACATAAACTTGTATTTATAGCAGTATAAAGAGTATAAGGATACAACGAATATATTCGCGTAGACGGCAAGATAGATTGCTTCATAGGTCCTTTCTGGAATGTAGACTTCAAAACTTACATAATTTTGCACCAACACACATGTGCCTTGATATTATATAGCATGCAGCACCTGCTGCCATTAATGCTGAATTGAATATAATGAAATGGTTATAGTTTGCGACAGTACCTTTTCCAATTAAAGTACCTCCAATAGGTAAAACAGGGATTGTCACCAAAGATTGCAATAGATACACGGTTGCATAACGTTTGCCAAAATCAGTGGTTTTGGATATTTGTCCAATGCAGACAGGTGTTAGTGATAAGATGGATCCCGTTGAAAACCCCCAGAGACAAACATATGCCCACAGAACCTTCGTATTGCCACCAAATGGTAACCACAAGACAAAATTGAATATGGCAGCCATTGAAATGGTAATGATTTCTATGTTAAATCTCCCGACGAATTTGTCTGCAAAATAACCTGGAATATACCTTCCAAGTACCCCAACAGCATTTGAAGCAGTTATCATTGTATAAGCAACATTTTCCGTGTTTCCTCTTGCCATAGAATAAGATGCAAGATATGTAGCGCATGAAGTTAGCGAGCTTTCAGCAAAGGAAGCACCTATTGCTACGAACAAAAATTTACCCTCTAAAAAGTACTTCCAATTAAAAACAGAGGAAAAGTACCACTTTGCCAATTCAGATTTAGATTTGAATGGTTGGACGACAGGTTTGGTTCTCTCTCTGGCTAACACCGAGGCACAAACGAGGCACATTAAACAAATGAATGACAAAATTCGAATTGCCCATTGAAAGCCAACTTCTTTATATAATTTTCTCAGCATAATGGGGAAAACTATACCACCTACTGAACCTCCCATGGTGCTTATAGATGTTGCAATACCTCTTCTTTTCAGAAACCACGTGGCCACAGTGCCGATCAAAGGAGTCATCAAAATTCCCGTTCCAAGCCCAGAGCATACGGAAAATGCTAAAATGAACTGCCATACCGATTTACAATTTGCCAAGGCGAATAGTCCCCCAGTATATATGATTGTACCTGTGCACATCAAACCAATACTACCATTTCTATCAAAATAGCCGCCAGATAGTATACAGCTCAAAAAGCTGATAGCTAGATACAAGGAAAATATCCAAGACGTTGTTGAAGAGGATATTCTCTCCAACTGATGTTTCGATATATACGATTCAATGGCCCCTAAGGAGTTGATTAAGCCGAAAACTGGGACCAGGCCCATGAAGGCCCCAAATACCACTAGCCATGCTTGGATTCCACCATCCGGGAACTCCCTGTCATCATCATAGATGAGAGAGGCTTCCGGAGTATTCAGAACCCTTGATGTAACATTTGTTAATTTGGTAGCATCGAGGTCTACTTGATCGCTGTTTTTTTTCAAAATTGCATCATCTGTATTGAAGCTTGGATGATAGCCTGAACTTGGGCCTTCTATCATATCCAGTTCCACATCTTCATCTTTCGTAGCTTGCGATTCGTGATCCTTTGGGAACAAGAACCTTTTGGAGCTCGCAATAATGGGAATGTTCAACATTCTCCTCTTGTTCTATTTGTCAGGATTCTTTAAAAGGGACAACAAATGGAACAGAGAACTGTTGTGTTAATTAGTCTAAGACGCGCGAAGATATTTCTCTTTCTTGAAATAACTCTTTCATTATATCTTGGATCCACCTATGACTCTTCAACATCTCGCCTGTTAATTACCGCTCATAGGCACGGCTGAATTATTTTGAAGAAAGCTTTCGAAATTCCTGGAAAAGGAAAAAGATCCTTATCATCAGCATCAAGCGGATCTTCTGAGTTGCAGAAACAGTGAAGCCCCTAAATGGGGATGAAAATGACTTATACACCTTTCAACGTGATGTGAGGCCTCGTAATAGCATTAGTTAAATCAATTTAGTGTGGACTGGACGAGAATCCTTTCGTATAGGTGGAAGCTCTTATCTTTCGCAACTGCTTCTATGCAGCTGATCTTGTATCCGCATATATTTGTTCGTGTTTTTAGATGACCAGATGGGACCTGTTACAAAATTCGTTTATGATACATGGGTTACATGCTTGAGGTTTGTACTTCCCTTTTTTGGATGGAATTATCTATCATACGGAGGTAAGCAATCGTGCCGTTTCCGAGTGGTCTACCATCCAGTAAGTATCACCAGCGATGGTGCTCAAACTGATCAGTCTCTCAATATCGCACATGCATACATTTTGAAAAAATTCTCTATAATACTCGGGTTTGCATGCGATTTTTATATTTGTGCAAAAGAGTATTTTTCAGATTCTTCTATTAGGAATTTTTCCCTCGACAATAGTGACAAATATCTTATTTTCGGAGTTCTATTACCGAGATGTGTAAGTTGAGATTACAGGTTATTTAATTGCAACAAAATAGCATCTACTTACTTTTTGTAGCTTCTTTCAAAACTTATCTCATAAATACACACTAAGCATATACAGGATAAAAAATCTGCGTACGTACGAGAATAGTAACCTGTATATGGCAACACTGGCAATTATTTTACAGTTACCGGTGTCGGCTCAACAACATATTTTCTTGTTTGCTTAAGAACTGCTTATTTTTGGAGAAATCAATCCGATCCTCGCTGAAAAACAATATAAGGGGAGTTAAATCAATTGTTTGTGATATCTTCAACTAATCAATTATTACTAGGGTTAGCGCAATAAAAAGCTAAAAGCTTCAGTAGAGTCAAAAATGTCTGGTGAAGATGATAACTATGATGACTTCATGCTATCGGATGACGAGGGCATGGAGTCCATCGAAATGGAAGAAGAAACTGGAGATGAAGATGAAGAAATATGTAAACCAAATAAAGACCATAATCAAGATGATCAAGACCGAGGGAGGGAACAGTATGTGCAACATGTGCAAGACACGTTCGAAACAAAAGATGGCACAAAGGTAGAAGAAATTTGTGGAAAACTCTTTGAGAAAGGTCGAAACCTCAAAGAGGACGAACAATATAAAGAAGCTCGTCATTCATTTTTGAAGATCTATTATATGGAAGAAATATCTTCTGATGGAAGTATAGACAAGCTCATGACATGGAAATTCAAGTCATTGTATGAGATATTACAGTTAAGAGCCCTACAGCTCTATTATCAGAAAACCGGTGTACAAAATTTGGCTCTCCAAATTTTAGAAGATACGGCAACTATGTCGGTATTTTTACGAAGAATAGACTTCCAAATCGATGAGAATATATTTGAACTGCTTTCAGATACTTTTGAGGCACTGGCGCCCAAGTGGGAAAGAGTGTTCTTGTTTGATATTGAGAAAATAGATAAAGAGAACATGATTTGCAGAATGGAGTTCCAAAGAAAATTCATGTACCAGTTTCAATGGGTATTAGAAAAATCTGGTAGAAATTTCAAACTCCAGAATTTCCAGCGTATAATCAGGAAGAAATTATTTATTGCCACCGTTTGGCATCGAAGGTTGACTGTGGAGAATGCATTTATTCCGGAAATCTCTTCCCAAATACAAAGTACCGACCTGGATAATGAATACGCTTCTTTTGAAAAGAACAATGATCTGGAAAGCGTATCTATGTTTTTGCAGTATTATATACTGGAGTTTATGCAAACTGTACGAATAGGCAATAGAAATTTGTTCAAGAAGTGTATTGACTACTTTGAAATGATGATATCTAGGTCGCTTACCTTTTCACAAGAATCTGGATTGATGGTAATATTATATACTTCGAAGACAATTTGGATTTTAGATTCCGATTCAGAAAATGATATATTCTTTGCATTGATGAAATATTACGATCGAAAAGAAGAACTAAAAAATATGTTTTTGCATATTTTGAAACACCTAGAAGAGATGGGGAAACTTCGGAAGGGAGATATTACTTCTTTATTCCACAAGTTCGTGCTTAGTGGCTTCATTTTTACAAGCATGATTATAGAAGCTATCAGTACAGATAAAATCAATCCGTTTGATTTTGAACAAGTAAAAATTTCTCTAGGCAGTCCGATAGTTAATGCATTGGAAGCTGTCTACGATTGTTTCGCACAGCTCGAATTAAAGGAATTGAATGCTAACATATCCAGTATTCCTGAATTATCCGTAATATTAGGTGGAATCATTCAAGATATTTATTATCTCGCCCAAACATTGAAACTATGGAGGAGAATTGCACAGCTTTACTCTTGTATCTCCATTAATGATATTATAAGTATGCTACAAATAAGTGATGATAATGAAATGACAAGAGACGATTTGTTGACAATCTTGATGAGGTCGATAATGAAAGATAGATCAGTTGTGTATTTTAAGATAGACTTGACAAGTGATTTGGTTTATTTCGGAGACGAGAACAAAGTCATGCTGCCGAGGTGTTCTAAAGAAGAATTTCGTTTAACAAGCTCTCCCAAGGATGAGGAACCATCGGCAAATGCTAAGCTTATAGATTTCGAGTACGTTAACGACGTTGGAATTTATAATAATCCAACAAGAATAAGAACCAAATCCTCTAGGGACTTCTTTAATACATTAAGAAAAACGAGGGAAACAGTAAAGTTACCTAGAGTGAAAAACAAGTCGAATGAAGACACGTTTCTGCCATCATATATGAAATTTGCTAACAAGTATTTAGAACTAACCAAATTGGCGTCCAACAACCTGGTATAGAATATCGAACAGATTTATTCGTGCTAGTTTTAAAATCTCGAATCTTTCTACTTACATAAGATAATTTCTTTGTAAAAGCCGTTCGAAAATTCGTTTATAGTGATGCTTTTTGGAGAGATTCAAGATAATAAGGATATGGGAAAGGATATGAAAATGTATAATACAATGTGTTGTTAGTCTTCAACATCACCAGCCATAATCTGTTGAACAGAGAATTTTTGCTAAAGGTGGAGCATTCTGATCCATTATCCCAAATTCCCTCGCTTATAAGCAAAAAAACGAAACCGCAAAAGAAGAATTCTTATAGTAGGCATCGAAATGGCGAATAACCAGCACATGGGTACTTCGAACCTAAATGAAAATGAGGCCATGCTTACAAACCGCGTTGCAGAGTTGGAAAGGCGCATGTCGATGTTTGAAGGCATATTCCACGCGTTAAGTAACCGACTCGACCTTCACTTCAAAAAATATGATGTAGTAGTAAATTCCCAACAGCAACAAATCAACGAACTAACCGCGTTTTTATCGACATTACTGAATGACCAACAACGTCATGCTGAAATACTTAGTGAAAAACTGACCGGAACGCT
The DNA here is from genome assembly GCA_900290405.1 of Saccharomyces jurei. Taxonomy (NCBI): domain Eukaryota; kingdom Fungi; phylum Ascomycota; class Saccharomycetes; order Saccharomycetales; family Saccharomycetaceae; genus Saccharomyces; species Saccharomyces jurei. The sequence goes on from LT986477.1 coordinate 92,704, forward strand.
GCACGGGGTATCTGCTACGTCAATATCTTTAAGCCAGACTCTTGAACCACAAGGCTTCACCGATGGACCTACGGCAGCAAACACCCAAAGGAACTATTCTTCAGTGTCTATAAATAATAACGAAACTGCACATACACAAAATGAAGCGACCGTCAGCAACGAGACCCTATTCGAGGACATTTTGAATGGAAATTCACAGGAAAATGAAAAGAGTCAACAACAGTCTAACAGCTCGAACCAAATAACTCAAGAAGACAGCAATAACCCGTCCGTGAATAATCGGTTTAGCAAGCCGCAAAATTACAATCCCAGTCTGGTCACATCTCTGGAAGATTATTCAACGAATCCACCTAACAATGATAGTGGTCAGGGCCAAGGAATATACATGAGTAGCACGTCCTCGCAATCACAGCAGTCTCTTAACCTGCAGAAAATCTCCCCTAGTCGTGAAAATGCAGCAGAGCCAAATGTACAAGAGAGCGTACCGACATTTGAAGAAGAGCAGTATGAAACTAAAACCGGATTGAAAAGAAAACGAATAGTTTGTACAAGACCATTCGAATTTATCAAATCGCCACATTCAGTAATGGAGGTTTGGAAGGAGTATACAGAAGGTGTAAACGGGCAGCCTTCCATAAGGAAAATGGAAGCTCTTTATCAAACAGCATGGAGGCGGGATCCAGCAGTGAATAAACGATATTCGAGACGAAAAGTTCTTTGGAAAGCTATTCAAACTGGTCTTAATCGTGGCTATTCGTTGAATTATGTTGTAGAAATTCTAGAAAACTCAAGGTATGTTAACGATAAACAGAAGGTTAAACAGCCTATCGGTTGGTTATGTCACAGTTCTCATATTCCAGAAACTTTAAAGTGATATACGTTTCTTGTGTCATCACTTTCACTCCAAATAGCCCTTGTAACACTTACACTTTTCTTAATATTTTCATAACTGGACTTTTTTCCGAAGTGAGTTGTATCTGTAGTAATAATCTCTAATAATATCCTAAATTAACTCACAAGTCAAACGAAAACAAATGAGTACGTATAAACATATATACATGAATATATATATATTTATATATATATGCATGCATATGTAATATGCCTTGTATTTTGCACTCTTGGAATTAAAGATAAAGGAACATTTGGCTTGATAAAAGTTAGGATTTCGTACTTGTTATCTCCAGATTCGTGGTCAGTTTCCGTATTCTGTTTTCTGAATACCGCTTAAGGGTCGAGGAAACTATCATCGCGCTTAGCTTCCTATACATGATGCCAAAATAAATGTGAAAAAAAGAAAAAGAAAATAACGTAGAACAAACATGAAAACTTCAGTATTAACCCAATGTATAAACAAATGACAGAAAACATTACGCATCTTTCCATAAAGTGTGAGTAAATAAAGCGACCATAATTGGAAATATGGGGTCAAAAAGCATAGCAGCCTCTTCTTCAAAGAAGTCCAAAAAACAGCATAGTGGAAAAGTTAAAAAGAGTAAGAAAATCAAGAAGGCACGGAAGTCAAAGAAGTCTAAGTCCTTGAGCGATGAAAATGGAGTAGAAGTGGCATCTGGTCGCAATGAGCAAGATATCAATAAATCTCCTGACGATCATGTCACGGAAGATGGAATTCTTGTATTAGAACACAAATCAGATGATGATGAAGGATTTGATGATTATGATGGGCATTTTGATAACCCTACCGATATTCCTTCAACTGCTGAAGAAAGTAAAAAGCCATTATTGGGAGTCCACAGTGATGAGAAGGATCTTGCTAACAACGACGATTTCATTTCTCTTTCAGCTAGTTCTGAGGATGAACACGCTGAACAAGAAGAGGAGAAACAGAATGAAGAAAAGCAAAGGGAAATCCTTAATACTGATTATCCATGGATTTTGAACCATGATCATTCCAGGCAAAAGGAAATTTCTGATTGGTTAACCTTTGAAATCAAGGATTTCGTCGCCTATATTTCACCAAGTCGTGAAGAGATTGAAATTCGTAATCAAACTATAAGTACAATAAGGGAAGCGGTGAGGCAGTTATGGCCAGATGCTGATTTACATGTGTTTGGCTCTTATTCCACTGACTTATATTTGCCTGGTTCTGATATCGATTGCGTCGTAAGAAGTGAACTTGGTGGTAAAGAAAGTAGAACTAACTTGTATTCTTTAGCAAGCCATTTGAAAAAAAACAATCTGGCAACTGAGATTGAAGTTGTTGCTAAGGCTCGTGTTCCAATCATCAAATTTGTTGAGCCACACTCGGGAATTCACATAGATGTTTCGTTTGAAAGAACAAATGGTCTCGAAGCTGCAAAACTGATCAGAGAGTGGCTGAACGATACGCCTGGTCTTCGGGAACTAGTTCTCATCGTTAAACAGTTTTTACACGCAAGAAGACTAAATAATGTGCATACTGGTGGTCTTGGTGGGTTTAGTATTATATGTCTTGTTTTTTCCTTTCTGCATATGCATCCACGTATAATTACTAACGAAATTGACCCGAAGGACAACCTGGGTGTGCTTCTGATAGAGTTTTTTGAACTCTATGGGAAAAATTTTGGTTATGATGATGTTGCATTAGGATCTTCAGATGGTTATCCGGTGTACTTTCCAAAATTGGCATGGAGTGCTATTCAACCTATTAAGAATCCGTTTTCATTGGCCATTCAAGATCCAGGTGATGAGTCAAATAATATCAGTCGAGGCTCTTTTAATATTCGAGACATCAAAAAGGCATTCGCTGGCGCCTTTGATTTATTAACAAATAGATGTTTTGAGTTACATTCAGCAACTTTTAAAGATCGATTAGGTAAAAGTATTTTGGGTAACGTGATTAAATATCGTGGCAAGGCAAGAGATTTTAAGGATGAAAGAGGTCTAGTACTGAATAAGGCTATAATCGAAAATGAAAACTATCATAAAAAACGTAGCAGAATAATCCACGACGAGGAATTTACCGAAGACACTGTTACCTCCACTGCCACAGATGATGATTATGAGATAATAAGACCACCTGCCAAGAAGGCTAAAATGGAAGTGCTTGAAGCAGAATTTAAAAGTGAACCATCGAAGGACAAGAGTGGGGAATCTCATATCACTATATCGAGCGAGGATGATGATGACGATGAAGATGGATACAATCCTTATGCTCTTTGATATAGAAAGCTTTTCTGCTTAATAGATACCCAGAGGTACACGTAGCTGTGTACCTGAGTAGAATTTATTTTTAAATATATGTTATGTATTAGTAACTGAGTGTAATTTTACTTCTATTCTTCTTTTTCTCGCTATGAACTTTCTTATCAAGAAGTCTCTCTTTGTTAGATTTCACTTTAATCTTAGCCCATTTTTTTGCAGTCTCGGTAGTGATATCGTTAGGGAATTGGCAGGTTTGCTTGATTGCTTGAATCAATTTCTCAAAACACTTCACTCTATTAACATCCCTTGATCTGGTTTCATCTGATTGAATTACCACCGAATCGCTACTTTTGGCATAGTACCGAAATTTACCGCTACATAAGATGGTCCTCACTTCCTGGGGGACCCAAGCACAACTTGATAGCCCAGGAAGTGTTAGAGTACATTTAGTATTCACCTTGTTAACATGTTGGCCTCCTGGACCGCTAGCGCGATCGTAACGCAAAAGGAATTGTTTTAAGGGTAAGTCCGCTACACTGAGTGTTTCTACCCAGCTTCTGGCCTGGACGAACTCAGGCTTCTTCCAGACTTTTTCATTACTAATCAACCGCACTGCCTTTTCAATTAGGAGTTGTTTCTTACAATGTCGCGTTAATTGTAGTGCAAACATAGGAAAAATATCTAGCAAGTTTAGGGTTTTTCACTAATATTTTCATACAGTATTTCTTGGCGTGGTTTACCTTACTTTTGCGAAAAGGCCTGTGATGGATCCCACGACTCTGTTGTTTTTATTTTTCCTTATACGCCTGATGTTGTCAGCCCCTTGGAGGACACGAAATGTTGACTATTCGTTTCCAGATCTGGTAAAGATTGATTTGCGATAATTCCTATTGTTGCCAGTACGGGTGTTGTGGTTTGTTGTGAACTAAAAAAAGAATGAAGAAACAGAACACAGTTATCTAACCAAGTGGTGCGGGGAGATCCTCTTAGGCAGTAGAATAAATAGTAAATTTATGAGACGTTATATTTGATCTGTTTCAATGAATTAGACAAAAAGTGATTTTTTTAGAAAGCATACACTTGGGGTAATACGCAAGGGACGATAGAATATCTTTCTATGAAGGGCATTAAAAAGGGAGGATGGATATCTTATAAAGTGGATGGAATATTTTCGTTCTTATGGCAAAAGAGATACTTGGTGTTGAACGACTCATATTTATCATTTTACAAAAGTGAGAAATGTAATGAGGAACCAGTCTTCTCTGTGGCTTTGACCAGTATAACGAATGTGAGCAGGATACAATTAAAACAAAATTGTTTTGAGATTCTTCGAACAACAGATCAAAAGGATAACATATCCCCCATTAACTCCTATTTTTATGAATCAAATTCCAAAAGATCGATATTCATTTCTGCAAGAACTGAACGAGATTTACATGGCTGGCTTGACGCTATCTTTGCCAAATGTCCACTACTTAGCGGCGTTTCATCACCAACGAATTTTACACATAAAGTACACGTTGGATTTGACCCAAAAGTGGGCAATTTTGTTGGAGTACCCGATAGCTGGGCTACGCTATTACAAACTTCGGAAATTACTTACGATGATTGGAGCAGAAACTCTAAGGCTGTTATCAAAGCATTACAATTTTATGAAGATTACAATGGATACGATACTATGCAGTCCAATAGTAAGTCCAATAAAGGCATAGATATGAAGCCTTTGAAAACTTCGACGAAGTACATTATAAACAAGAGAACCAATTCTATCAAGAGATCAGTGAGTAAGACGCACCGGAAAGGTAAGACAGATTCTATTTTACCTGTCTATCAAGCAGAACTTAAGCCTTTCCCTAGATCAGGTGAAAATAATAACATCATAAATCGCACAGAGGATGCTACTATGTATGGGGAAGGAAGAGTTTACGTTAGCAAAGAAGATACAGTTAATCCGCAAACAAATCAGCTAGGAAAGAAAGAACAGCAAGTCATTCAACACCATTTGCGAAAGCATGATAGCAACGCCGCACTGAAACCTCGTAGAGTGGCACCATCTGCACCAGCTACAAAATTTCATGATCTTGAATTGAAACCGCACAAACAGGATCTTCTTGAGCTTAAAGATATTGACGATTCGGATGAAATAATAGTGAAGATGAAAACAGTTGCCATTGATGTAAACCCTAGACCATATTTTCAAATGGTAGAAAAGGCAGGTCAAGGAGCAAGCGGTGCGGTATACTTATCGAAACGAATAAAATTGCCCCCAAAAAATGACTCAAGATTTTTGAGGTCATATTGTCATCGCATCGTAGGAGAAAGAGTGGCTATAAAACAAATACATTTATCCAAACAACCCAAAAAACAACTGATCATGAACGAACTCCTAGTAATGAACGATTCACGTCAGGAAAATATCGTGAACTTCCTTGAAGCCTACATTATTGATGACGAAGAGTTATGGGTGATAATGGAGTACATGGAGGGTGGCTGTTTGACGGATATTTTGGATGCCGCAGCAGAGAGCAGCAATGGCAATAAATCGTCGCCATTTAACGAAAGTCAAATGGCATATATAATAAGAGAGACGTGTCAAGGTTTGAAGTTTTTGCATAACAAAAAAATTATTCATAGGGATATTAAATCTGATAATATCCTTCTTAATTCTCAGGGATTAGTAAAAATTACGGACTTTGGGTTTTGTGTGGAACTAACAGAGAAAAGAAGCAAACGAGCCACAATGGTGGGTACTCCGTATTGGATGGCACCTGAAATAGTGAACCAGAAGGGATACGATGAGAAGGTTGACGTTTGGTCGCTTGGAATAATGCTTATTGAGATGATAGAAGGTGAGCCTCCCTATCTGAATGAAGAACCCTTAAAGGCTTTATATTTGATAGCCAATAATGGTTCACCAAAATTGCGGGATCCAGAACTGGTGTCCAAGAAAACCAGGCAATTCTTAGATGCCTGTCTGCAAGTGGATGTTGAATCAAGAGCATCAGTGAGGAAACTACTGACGCTGAGATTTTTATCATTAGCGTGTGGTCCTGATGAACTCAAACTGGCTTTGAAATGGTATTAAAAGCCTGCTTTTATTTATTCATGAGAAATAACAATATATATATGGTTCTTTCTTTTTAATTGCATTTTTTATTTAATTCTGAACAATTGCTCATTATTTTTTTATTTATAGAAACAGAAACAATGATACGATTATTTCGCGTTATATCAATAGAAAAAGTGAATAGGAAAAGAATGTGTTGTTGATATTCGTTAAGCAAATTTGTGGATGGAAGATACATCCGTAAGTTAAAAAATAAGGGACTTTCAGCAGGGATAAACAATCACCCGGTGTATGATTATATGACGATAAACTATTCCAGAGAAGTTGAGAATATCGTACTTTTGACACGGAAGTAATCAAAATCAAGGAAACCTCGAAAACTTCTCCAATCAAGAAAGGTAAAAACCGGCATGACAAAATGATGATGTCTTCAAATATGTCAGCTAGAGCTACCTTAATAACGAATGAAGGGGTTATGAATGCAGCTTCGTCATTCAACGAAGATGATGCCAACTATAGTGTTCTCGATTTATACGATGACGACAATGGAGATGACAATAGTTCTTTAGCAGAACAAAAAGAAATACTGACAACGCGTGAGCTAGAAAAAGCAAAGGCGTTTACTAGCTTGATCATGGCAGATCCTGATAATTTTGATAGATATGGATTTAGCAAAAAAGGCTACTTCGTCAGTCAGGAAGAATACGACAAATGGTGGGATGAATACAGTAAGTATAGTGAGAGAAGGAAAAAAAAATGGGAGAACCTTTTGTCTAAGAATAGGATTGAGGTCCATAATGACAATCCTCTGGAATACCCTGCGAGGAACGAAGAATTGACTAAATTTGTTAGAAAAGGTATACCGGCGGAATGGAGAGGGAATGCATGGTGGCATTTTGCCGGTGGACAACAACAATTAGACGCTAATGTTGGAGTTTACGATAGATTGAAAAATGACTGTCGCAAAGGCTCTGTATCTGGCAAAGATATGGAAGCCATAGAAAGGGATCTTTATCGAACTTTCCCTGATAATATACATTTTCATAAGGAATCCTTTCAAAATGGAGAACCTGCAATGATTCAGTCATTACGTCGAGTGTTGATGGCTTTTTCTGTTTATGATAGGACTATTGGGTACTGCCAATCGATGAATTTTCTAGTCGGTTTGCTATTGTTGTTTATGGAGGAAGAGAAAACATTCTGGATGTTGGTTATAATCACTAGCAAGTATTTACCTGGCGTGTATGAATCTGATTTAGAGGGTGCAAACATAGACCAAGGCGTGTTGGTGTTATGCATCAAGGAATATTTACCTGAGATATGGTCACACATTGAGTCATCCTACATGAACGGCAATGGTAGCACTGATCAAGTTTCAGGACCAAGATCAGGAGAACAGTATCTTTCCAGGTTGCCTACGTTGACCTTATGTACGGCAAGTTGGTTTATGAGCTGTTTTGTGGGCGTGGTGCCCATTGAAACGACACTGAGAATATGGGACTGTTTATTTTATGAAGAGTCTCATTTCTTGTTTAAAGTAGCGTTGGGGATACTAAAATTGAGCGAGAGCAAATTTTTGGAGAGCAAAAGTCAAAAACTGTTTAGACAGTACTCTTCTTATACGTTTGGCGGTAATAGCGACCCTGTTTCAACTTTCAAAAAATTGAAAAACAAGATCAAGACACAGGAGGAGGCAGATATGGAGATTTTGCAAGTGATTCAAAACTTTCCGAAACGATTATTGAACCCAAATGATATCTTCGAAAAAGTGCTGATGAAAAAGAAAGTTGCGTTAAACGGTATTACCCAAGAGAAGATTGATCGAGGCAGGGAATATGTGGCGATGACGAGGAACAGACAACGTGCAACTAGCCGCCCAAAGGAGACAAAAAACAATAAACGCAATCATTAGAACAGCTTAACTGTGTAAAGGAACAAGTATGTATGTACTAACTATGTTAATCTAATTTGGATAATGACCAGCCCCTCTGTAAACGGTCCATGATTTGCTTAGCCGCGGCCTGGTTGCTCTTAAATTTCTCATTGAGTAAATTCTCGATATCGTTCCAGGGAACAGCGAGTTCCTGTATAGGAGCAGGAGCAGGAACAGGAGAGGCGGCTAGGTTTTCAGCGTTGGTATCTTTGGAGATAGTCGGAATAGGTTTAATCATCACTGTGATTATGGAATTGGCAGGTTCAATCTTCAAGTCCGATAAGAAAAGATTATCGTGAAGAACTTTGCCCTTCAAAAGCAATTTAATCTCGCTTACATGGGACGCTTTTTCCTTTTCGATCAAGTGCTGTTTAATTTGTAAGATGGTATCTGATGGGCTGAAATCATGCTCGATGGAGAATTTGGGAGCCTGAATTTTCTTTAACGTCAAGTGGACTACAGTATCCGCTTGAACTTGCTGATCTTCTTGCAGTTTTAATTTTTTAGCATGGTTCTGTTTGTATTTGTACTTTAAAGTAGGTAATGGAACTCCCAGATTAGTAACATCCTTCAAAGGTCTAATGTAGCTTTTTGGTAGTTTCGGTTCACACACTGTAGCTAATGTCAAGAATTTACTAATAAATTCGTGTTCTGGGCCACGGACGGATGTGCTCATGATGAATTTCCTATAAATGTTTTTCTTTTCAACTCCTCTGTTTAATGGTTGGTTAGCCTAGCCCCTTTCTTCAATTACGTTCTCTTGTGCATATTTTCGTTTTCGAGATTTTTTTTTTGTTGTACTTTTGCGCGCGCTTGCCGCCAAATTCGACTTCTGACCCTACTTGAAGCTACTTTTCCACTTTCATAACGAGTAGAAAAAAGATATATAATAACTAAGGGCGGAAGAGGAACAAGATAAGAACTAATACATATAAAAATAATAACAATTCGCCCCTTGCTAGATGTGCACTAGCCATCAAAAGGAAGAAGATAGCACAGCTACGAGCGAAAGGGCTCTGTTTTTCAACTATCATGAGTTTTCGTATTCATTTTACGAAGAACTTGGTTCTGAAAACGCTAAACCCACAGAGCACGACGAAGACCACAAATTGTGTATTACACATTTCCCGAATGTTTATGCTGCTCGGGGGTCGGCTGAGTTTCAAGTAACCCGGGTGGTACGAGTGCCCCGGAGGTTCGATGAGTCCCGGAGCAGCCTTGAGACGCCACAGTTCAGCACGCAGCCTCCCGGTGACGAGCCCGCAGCAATCGTGGTAAACGATAGGGCTGGCTTTGTGGGGTTCGGGCGTTACGACACCGGGGGTCACGTGTTTGGCTGCTCTTCCGTGTCACCTCTATCGGATCACCTTAGTGCGGCGGAGTTCACAGAAGTGGTGCGCCGGGTAAACGAATTCTTGCTGCAAGAAGAAGGTGGGGTGTATGGGTGGAGGAATATGAGCTGTCTTGTGCTTGATATTCTTACGGGCGGTCTGTGGAGCTGGGTTTTGGGGCCCCTTTTTTCTAGACCTGTGTTTCAGGAATCTCTCGCGCTAGAACAGTACGTGGCGCAGCTAAACTCGCCGGGCGGCCTGCTCTACGAGCGCGGTGTGCGCCTAGTCTTGCCCCGACGGTCCGGGTGCCTATCCCTAGATTTTGTCGTGCCGCGACCGGAATAGCCCAAACCATGTGGTTTGTGGGTGTACTGGGCTTTATCGTGTTTTACATCGATGGCAGTTTCTGCCTCCTGTGTATTTTTGTATATCCTAATAAGGTTTCTTACCTAATTTTATTTTTATCACTCTCAGTTAATGCTGGTTTTATCTGTTTCTGTTGCTTTCTGTGCGGTTCTCCTCTTCTCTTGTTTCTTCGTGTTTCCCCCATCGCTGATGCGTATATATATAGCGGGAGTTTTTGCGTCGAAGATCATCTCATCTTACTCGAAAGCCTCTCTCTACTTCTTCACCTTTTTTTGCCTTTCTCTCTACTTTAAATTATCTTTTTGTTTTCTTAATAAATATTCTTTTTATCTTATACTCAGAATTTAAGCTAGAAACATCCAATAAACACAACATCCATATCAAATAAAAATGTCTGAATTTCAAAATAAAGCTGAAACTGCCGCCCAAGACGCCCAACAAAAGTTGGAGGAAACCAAAGAAACCCTACAAAATAAGGGCCAAGAAGTAAAGGAACAAGCCGAAGCTTCCTTTGATAACTTGAAGAACGAAGCCACCCCAGAAGCTGAGCAGGTAAAGAAGGAAGAACAAAACATTGCTGACAATGTCGAGCAAAAGAAGACTGAAGTCGCTGACAAGGTCGAAGAGACCAAGAAACAAGCAACTGCTGCTGTCAATGAGAAGAAGGAAAATAAGAAGGAAGGTGGTTTCTTGAAGAAATTGAACCGTAAAATTGCCTCTATTTTCAACTAATTCTATTTGAATGAAACTGCACTACACTAAAGAATTTTTCAAAGAATAGAAGAAAAATGCTGTTTATTCTGATCTTTTTTACGCAATTTTTTTCTTGATTGTATCTATCTAATAACTAATTAATATAATTTAATAATAATAATAATAATAATAATAATAATAATAATAATAATAATAATAATAATAATGATGATGATGATGATGATGTAGTCCTGATGCTAGTCACAAAAAACCAACTCATTTCTGAGTGACTTCAGCGGTTATTTTACTCTTCGCCAATGAGAAAGCCGTGAAATGAGAAATCAAAAAATTGAGCGGTACGAGAATCGAACCCGTGTCCCCACCTTGGAAGGGTGGGATGATAACCACTACACTAACCGCCCATGGAACTTGTTATGGGATGAAAGAATACCATATACTATAAGTTAATAGTAACCACAATGATAAAACTGTTACAATTACTCAAATGGGTAATCGCTTGCTACACCCGGAACCGTTGGAATAGGTGAATTATTATTGTCCACACAGGTTACGGTGGTCATAATGTTGGAATGAAACCCAACTAGCGTCTATTAACTAGTAGTCATACTACTAGTGTATTATCACATACTGTGTTAGATGATGACATAAGTTATGAGAAGCTGTCATCGAAACTAGAGGAAGCTGGAATGCAAGGATTGATAATGTAATAGGATAATGAATGACAACATATAAAATGACAGTAAAAGTATAGACAGAATTATGTAAAATTATGGATTCCGCTTATTGGATTCCTATATCCTCGAGGAGAGCTTCTAGTATATTATATATACCTAACGATAATGCTTTTATCAAAAATGGAATCCGAACAATTATATCACAATTCTTACATTTCTCACAATGATACCATATCAAATGAGGGAAGAACCAGGTATAATTTTGTAGAATTATTGGTTTTATTCTGTAAATTCCTACTTTCTCGAAGATAACTCTTTGTTTACTCTCTATACTTAATATTACTAACTTTGAAAAAAAATGAAATCCCAACAATCATTATTAAACATACAAGTACGTATTTATACAATTTTTAAAGTTAGGAAAGGTTGTTTAATTATATGAAACATATAAGACCACAAAGGATGAAGAAGAGAAAGCCACTACCTACTTTCATGATTAATACGGATAAAAATAACACACCGCCATCAATATCCTCTTTATTTGCAAGAAGAGTCCGTAATGGCATAGGCCATTTTAAATTATAAAAAAAAATATTCACACATCAGGGATTCACCATACGTTCTTCCAGGACCTCTAAAGCCAGTTGTCTTCTCCTTTCTTCTACAGTCGTGATTTTTTTGGCACCTCTACTTTCTGCAATGGAATTTCCAATATCGATGTCTATATCATGAAATGGTTTGACAATTTTGAATTTTACCACAACTATATCATAAATGAAATTGAAAATTGGTCTTAAAAGCGGTTTAATCGGATCAGGGAAGAAATAAATCAATTGAAAAGTATCAGATGCATCACCAATAAGTGTTTCCTGAACATCTCGAGAGTTAGTCGTTGGCAAAGATGGGCAATTCAGTGGTGCGAGCCTCTGGAAAAATCTTAAATATGACCAGCTGGCAAAAAAAGTAACCCAAATAGAAAGCAATTGAGCAAAATGATGGAACCATATTATCTGAGTTATTGTCATTGTAAACATAACGAAAATAGGTAGTAGTTTGAACCGAAAGTTTTTGGCCAAAAATTGAGGCGTCTTCAAATTTATTATTGTTGTTTCAGGTAGTAATTGTCTATAAATGATAGGAAATCCGATCAAAATTGTGTAGTTCCCATCTAAAGGGATATCCAGTCTCACTTTATCGGAAAAAAGGGATAGTAGCAAGGTCAATACGATGATCAGTAGATTTGTTAAAGAACCTAAAACTATGATAAATTTAAACATCTCTCTAGAAGAGTTCCAATTTCGTTCAATAAAGGAACCTCCAATGATTAAATTTAATAAGTTCACTATCACTTTCCAAGCTTTGGTATCAATGAAATTGGATAAAACTAATGAGGTAGGGTATTTCCAAATTTGCAAAGGTACCATTTGCAAAATAGGCGAAGTAATCAAGTTGTAATCCACATCAGAGTCTTCAAGAACCAACCTGTTGTACAAGGATTTCCTTATGCAGAAAAGGGTCGTTGTTAAACATATATACATGACTGTGATGAATTTAGTTGCATCAGGAATCTTATTGATATTCAAAAACGAATCCGGGACATTCAATTCAAGGAACCTCGAACTATATTGCATTATTTGTGGAGCAATGCGTTTGTTAGCAATAGGTTATTTTCTTTTTTCTTTTGGCTTGATTTTATGAACGTATTGTAAATCTTATATAATATTCACATGTTTTTGTTCCTCTCTTTAATAAAAGCCGAGGCGCGATTGCGGTTATGAAACTTTAAGGCCATCAGAGATAAGTTTGATATAGTAGAGTTAAGAAAATTGCTTGTATAAAAAGAGACAAGAGATGTTGACAAATGATATCAAGGACATACAATCAAGACAGCCGGAAGATTCTGAGATTAAGGAACTGAAGGGGGAACTAGCCAATGTGAGAAAAAGAAAGCGCAGGACCAAGAAAATTAACAAGTTGACTGATGGTCAAATACGTATAAATCATGTGTCGTCTGAAAAAAAGAGAAGAGAGTTAGAAAGGGCAATTTTTGATGAACTAGTGACCGTAGTACCAGACCTACAACCGCAAGAAAGCCGATCAGAACTAATTATATACTTGAAAAGTCTAAGTTATTTAAACTGGCTGTATGAAAGGAATAAAAAGATAAGGAAACAAATAATGGCTAAACGTGGAGGAAGAACCAGCAACAACAACATCGGCATAGAGGAACAACAAAATGATGACATCTCGGATTTAGTACCGAGGGAACTAATTTGGGAATTAGGTAATGAACAAAATGGCCAATAATAAAAAGGGCAAAATGAGGTGAATGATATAAGCAAAGAAACCAAGGAAGAATCCTCTTACATTCTTACTTCACTCCGGCAGGGAGACGATATCCTTTTGCTACAAGATGTGGCGGCAGCAGCAGTGGCGTGCGTACGCTTGGCTACTTGTGTTTTCCTCCATCATAGAGTGTCTTGATATATATATGATGTGTAGTGTTTGGTTTAATAATACAGACTACTTTTTCAGTAGAGTTCTTATTTGAACCAGTGGAACTTTTTCGTTTCATATCATTATTCTTTTTTGGCTTTTCAGTGGTTCCAATATAGGAATGTGGAGAATGTCATGTTATATGTTGGAATGAAAATCAACTATCGTCTATCAACTAGTAGTCATACTACTAGTACATTATCAATCCTTGTATTTCAGCTTCCACTTATTTCGATGACAGCTTCTCATAACTTATGTCATCTTCTAACACCGTATATGATAATGTACTAGTAGTATGACTACTAGTTGATAGACGATAGTTGATTTTCATTCCAACAATTACAACTTACTAAACCACTAATTATTAACACTTTTATTGTAAGGTTGTTTCATATGTGTTTCATGAACGTATTGTCATACTGACGTATGTTATTTTGAGACACAACATTTTCCAGATATTCAGCTTCTATGGCCAAGTTGGTAAGGCGCCACACTAGTAATGTGGAGATCATCGGTTCAACTCCGATTGGAAGCATTTTTTATAACCTTTAAATAATAAAGGTTATTTATGTTTCGTTGGTATAGGGAGCATTTTAAAATCTGATCCAATGAGTCCAAGAAATTGAGTGGAATGAAAGGACTAATTGTCATTTTCTATTTTTCCTAAAGAATAATGTTATAAGGGTTGTGAATTATTTAGAGACTAACATACCAAACGTGAGATTGTAAATATTATGGTTTGAAGAGGGCTCTGTCCAGCAGAACCAATACCTTAAATATCGAGGAACTATGTAATATTTTCACGCTCGATTATTGGATACGGTACTAAATAATTCAGGATTATCAGGATTCACCACTTGCAGTGGTCCGCTCATCATCATGTCGGGTAAAGAATTGGCACTGAACCTTTCATTTGCACTATTCAATGAGTTTGCCTCTTCGAATACTGTAGATGGAAGATTTTGTTTCTGAACCGTAGCATCTTGTAAACCAGTCAAGTTATTTATAATGCTTCCACTTGTGTTTGAACTAGGACTGCTATAATTTGCACCATTACTCATTGGTAGGCCATACATATTACTCGTACCGATAGAACCTGCTGTATTACCCCTAGAATGTCTCATCCAATTTGCTGTAGCTGAGGAGGGGGGAGGTCTTATTGGATTTGCATCCTCGTCACCAAAGGAATAAGGCTGATAATGCTTTGTTTCCTCCAAGTCTAATGCGTCCTCAGATTTACGTCTCCTCCATATTATGAAAAGTAAAATCAAGATAATAAAAACAACACCGAACACAACACCAATAACGATACCGGCAATTGCTCCTCCACTTAGACGCCGTTTGGGATTCGAATTAGATTTATTGTCTAAAGAAGCTGCCGTAGCTACTGCTGAAGTTCTTTCAACTACTGATGTCTTCGTTACAAATATTGTTTCCTGGTGTTGATCAGAAGTACTTACAATGGCTTTTGTAATCACGCTAGTAACTAGTTCAACTGAGGTAATTATTGGTATCATCGACGACGTACTGAAAGTAACAGAGGCCCTTGTTGAAGTTGAAAATGTGCTGCTGCTCGAAAGTCTTTGCATTAAAGTGGAAAGAGCGGAAGAAGTACGGCTATTGACAGTGACGCTCGCGGATGAAGACAGTGTCTTGATTGGTGAAGAAGTGGAGGAAATAGAAGATGTCGAAGTAGTAGAGGAAGTAGTAGATGAAGTAGTAGAGGAAGTAGTAGTGGATGTTGTGATGGATGCGGAAGAAGTTGAAGGTGATGTTGTAAAAGCTGTTGAGGTGGAGGAGATCGTTGAGGTGGATGCTGAAGAAGAACTAGTAGAAGTAGTTGTAGTTGATACGGAAGATAATGTTGTGGAACTAGTTATATCTGATAACGTTTTTTTTGCAGTTGAGGAAGTCCTCTTCGAATACTGTGGTTGAGAAGATGAGGATACGTAAAAAGTGCTGGACTCATCTATGGTAGACGAGGATTCCATCGATGGAGCCGATATCGCAGCATTAACGTACACATTCATATACGATGATCCACCACACATTTGGTAGGGCCAGCCGGAGCATTTAGATTCACAGTTTGAATCTGTTGATTTTGCCAACGAGTTCAAAAATGCTGCCGAATTACCGCAGTAACAATCCGATCCGTCAAATAGTGCTACTACAGCTGATTCAGGACACTGGTTTTGGCAATAAGAGACTGATTGATATATGTATGAGTTTTTGAGAGAGAGTCCACTAGACTGAACATTTTCAGCATCATAGCAGCCTTCGTAATTAAAATCTGCACTAACTAATCCTATCAGTGATTGGTATAGCAAACCTAAAAGTATAAGTGTGACATAGTTGAACTTAAAAATTCCTCTATTTGTTAATGTTGAAAACCATACTCTTCGCATTTTAATTTGACTTCAGGAAAAAGAAAAAACTATACTGACATGAACTTCATAGAATGCGTAAAAAGAAACTTCGCCTAATATTTCTCGAGGGTTGTCACTTAATTTCGAGGAACAATAGAAAATTATTACGATAGATCAAATACTTCTCTATAGCAAATAATGTGGAAAGAAAAAGGGTTTATAACGAATGCAATTGCTTTATTGAAATAGAAGTATAGTAGTATCTAATACCTATGTGTATTGTTTTCCGTGATGAAGTAAACGAGAACCTTGGTTTACGATATATCTCTCGCTAAAAATCTTTTCAAGATTGGTGCGGAGGCATAGTGACTTTTTTATACTAAGAAAAAATTCTCGAGTGGCTAAAAAAAGAAGTTCGCCCGGATCTCAAAGGTGAGCAGGATGACGTAAAAAATCTTCAGTTTGAAAAATACATTGCTAAAACGGACCGCCCGTAGAATTAAACTGATAAAGAAGTGAAAATGACAAAGCTTTAGGCACTTAACAGGCGAATCAGTAAACCTTTTTTTCAAGGGCAATAAAGACTTAGTTCTTGAATAGGAAGGATAAATGTAGTCCACCTTAGTACTCCATAATTTCATTGGTAAAACACTGTATTATCGCTGAGAAGATAAAAAACATTAGTTTCTTAACTATTTCATCGCTTGGATGGTCTTCCAGTATTAGAATATGTGCCGGCCTAACAAAGGATTTCAGCGGTTCGCTTTTGGAGTCATCTGACATACGCAAAATACCATTGGTAAAAATTAGAATGCCATTTTGACTATCCAACCATAACCCGAAATTCAGTTTATATTTTTGAGTCTCGCTAAAGAGGTCTAAGAGACTTAAGGAGTTTTTATCAAGTAACGTCGCTGTGAATTCATCAATGGAACTGCTGTGTGAGTGTTGGAATGTAAAATACTTCTGTGTCAGTTTTTCTACGAGCTCTCTTAAAACATTGGCAATGTTCAGGTGAACGGTAACATTTGGCTGAGTTAATTCTAACCATTGTTTCCACTTGACCAACATGTCATGAAAAATGAGCTCATTAAAAGACTCAATTAGCTTCAACCAATTCGCGTATATTTTAGCGAAGTCTTTCTCCGGACGGAATTTTGCTAAAACGGTTTCAAAACGATTTAAATACTCCAAAACTAACTTGTAGGTTTTGGAGTTGGGTTTGTCAAAGGAACAAATCCTGGGAACAATAGACATCCTTAACAATTGATTATTATGGCATGAATCCAAAACACTAGTTACATTTACTAAGGTGGTATCACTATCACCTCGATCATTTCTCTCCTTATTCCTACCAAATTGGAAGTAATGTACGAAATCTTTCTGAACCATGGAACTTAATTGGCAATCTTTAAATATTTGCAAAGGGTAATGACACTTTAAAGAGCCCGGCAAATCTGTGACAAGGCTGACTTGGTTCAAACAATATAATAAAAATGCGTAGTTTCTGTGTTCTCTAAACACTGGTGGACAAACATCTGACATAATTTCTTCCAATGGGAAGTAATCAAGTCTCTCCTGCAGATTTTGTAACTTTAAGTCCTGGAAATCAGTCAAACTTCCAGAAGATGAGCCCCCCGATTGTAGTAAAATACCCGCTAATCTCTTATCCTTGCTCATTAGACTACTTGTACTTGCTTTCTTATTCTAGATTGTTTTTTGTTGATAGTTCATAGCTCATCTTGATTTAACCACGTAAAAATAGCCGCCCAACTTCTAGTGTCAGGTCGTCACTAATTACGGCCGGATATATTCTCTTCCGTTAATAACAGTAACTCCAAAAATGAAGGATAACACAATTTACCTCATCCGTTAGCGAACAATTTACTTCGAATTGAATTCATTTGCATCTTGATATACAGCTTTTCTGCTTGAATTTGATCTATTTACCTCTCCTTTACCACCTGGGCTTTCCAACTGTGGTCAACAACCCGCTTTAGTGAAAAACATCGCCAAAAAAATTCCCAAAACCGCTCGTTCTACGAATAAAAAGAATACAATCATGTGAAGCTTGGTCATTCCGTGTCTTCCATATAGCATAGCGTAAAAAGTAAAGTATACTATAATATAGATACGAAAAATAGTGGGAATACACAGATAATACATATTGTCGTTCGCTAAGAAAACAGTAACGAAAACCCAAACAGAAATAAGAAAAGACGCACGACGCAGTAAAGCAAGGAACTGCTTTCTTTTTCATAGCTGGCAATGAAGAATTCCATAGCTGCAAGTTCTCGATGGGCCAAGGATCGTTTCTCTCATTTGTTTCCCTCGTCGGCTAATAACAGCGATATGGGGGTTACCATAACTGATCAACCTTCTAAGCAGGGAGAGGAGCTGCATCACAGGAAGCGCCATGGAGAAGAAAATGATGCTAAAAGACCAAAAAAATCACCTGTATCCACTTCTACGATGCAAATACAAACTAGACAAGATGAAGATGAAGATGAAGATGATGATCGAATTGTTATCAAACCGGTTAATGATGAAGATGATACGTCAGTTATTATAACGTTTAATCAATCGATCTCTCCCTTTATCATCACTTTGACATTCGTTGCGTCCATTTCCGGATTCATGTTTGGTTATGATACCGGCTACATATCGAGTGCGTTGATTTCCATCGATAAAGATTTGGACAACAAAGTGTTGACTTATGGTGAGAAAGAAATAATAACTGCGGCCACGTCATTGGGCGCTTTGATTACAAGTGTGGGAGCTGGTACTGCTGCTGATGTGTTTGGCAGAAGACCTTGTTTAATGTTTTCTAATTTAATGTTTTTAATTGGGGCAATTCTACAAATTACCGCCCATAGGTTTTGGCAAATGGCTGCAGGTAGATTGATTATGGGGTTTGGAGTTGGTATTGGTTCTTTAATTTCCCCTCTTTTCATCAGTGAAATTGCACCTAAGATGATCAGAGGTAGGTTGACCGTTATAAATTCCCTGTGGCTGACCGGTGGCCAATTAATTGCTTACGGTTGTGGTGCAGGTCTAAACCACGTCAACAATGGTTGGAGAATCCTAGTTGGTTTATCTCTAATACCTACTGTTTTGCAATTCTCTTTTTTTTGTTTTTTACCAGATACACCGAGATACTATGTTATGAAAGGTGATTTAAAGAGAGCCAAAATGGTTCTTAAACGAAGTTATGTCAACACTGAAGATGAAATAATCGACCAAAAAGTTGACGAATTGGCTAGTTTAAATCATTCGATACCAGGAAAAAATCCAATAATAAGGTTCTGGAATATGGTTAAGGAATTGCACACTGTACCTTCAAATTTCAGAGCCTTGATTATTGGCTGCGGTTTACAAGCTATTCAACAATTTACAGGTTGGAATTCCTTAATGTATTTCTCTGGTACGATATTTGAAACTGTAGGATTCAAAAATTCGTCCGCTGTCTCCATTATTGTGTCAGGCACTAACTTCGTCTTCACTTTGATAGCTTTTTTCTGTATCGATAAAATCGGCCGTAGGTATATTTTACTTATTGGGTTACCTGGTATGACAATGGCTTTGGTAGTGTGTGCTATAGCCTTTCATTTCTTGGGTATTAAATTCGATGGTGCTAGTGCAGTTGTCTCATCTACTGGATTTTCATCTTGGGGGATTGTCATTATCATTTTTATCATTGTGTATGCCGCATTTTATGCACTGGGTATTGGTACTGTTCCATGGCAACAATCAGAATTGTTCCCACAGAACGTGAGAGGTGTAGGGACTTCCTACGCCACTGCCACTAATTGGGCAGGTTCTTTGGTTATTGCATCTACGTTTTTGACCATGCTACAGAACATCACACCAACGGGTACATTTTCATTCTTTGCTGCTGTGGCATGCCTATCAACTATTTTTTGCTACTTTTGTTATCCTGAGCTATCAGGATTGGAACTAGAAGAAGTTCAAACAATTTTAAAGGACGGATTCAACATCAAAGCTTCCAAAGCTCTGGCCAAAAAAAGGAAGCAACAAGTGGCTGAAGGTGCTGCACATCACAAACTGAAATTTGAACCGACCCAGGAAATCGTGGAAAGTTAAGGCGTTAATGCACCCAAAGGAGATAACCAAAAACCAAAGAAGAATAGAAGAAATACATATCACTCCATTTTACATTAGTAAAATTATCATTCTCAAATATAGAAGTAAGTAGAGCCAAATTGGCAAGAAGTATAAATATTGATAATAAAAAATAAATTATACAGAAGGTAAGCCTTTTTACTAAACTTACAAATTTTCAAGCGTAATATTCCTTTCGTGTAGAATTCTTCTCAACAGGCTTAAACTCTCTTCCTCCTTCAGGCTTCCTTTCACAACAACTTTTTCTATCAATTGAATAGGGATGCTACTGCTTAAGTAAACATTATTGAGAGACCTGAACAGCTTCAGCTTTTGAAAAAATAAAGGAGAATGACAATTGATGAAAATGTAGACGGTGCTTGAGGACCGCATTCCACTAATAACTCCCTTCGCGCGTAACATTCCTGGCGATAAATGGACATGATTTCTGCTCATTGGCGAAATTTCTCCCGACTCAATAATCTTTATGGCTGATTGAAGGTTAGTTCCATGAATCAGTTCCTGTGGTAACTCTGTTACATTAGTGATTGGTACAAGAACCTCATCCGATGGCTGAATAGATCTAATTGAATGTCCCTGGGTAGCACAGATCCATTCTTCGCCAGCCTCTGATGTTTTTATGTGAAAACGTTGTTTGTCATTTTCCTGAACAATGCGATGAATATCATCCGCTGTACATTTATGAGTTTTCAATCTATTATGGGTCAACAGTTCTTTCACTGGTATATAACCGTTTGGGTCAATGGTCAAGTTTTCCTTTACTGCCGCGTGTCGAAGTAGATATGACAAGGCCTTAGAAAGTTGTATGTCTCTTTTGTTTCTCTGAACTACCTGCGCCATTCCTGGGTCCAGTCTCTATGAGCAATTTTATCGATTCCGTAATAACTTATTGTATGTACATTGTGCTTTTTTTATCGTGATGAGATTATTGTCTCGCGTTATGTGTCAGCTAAAGACAAGTGAATTGTCAAGACAAGAGAATATAGAGAGGCAAAGGAAGGCGGCAGGATATCCTAGATCAAAAAAAGAATATCAACAAAAGCTCAACGTACTGTAAGCATCTTTGAGGGAATCCGTTTTTCGTTCTTGGATTATTTTTTATTCTTATTTTGTCTTACTTACGTACTTATTATGTCATCACCACCACGGTCTAAGACTTGAAATTAATTAACTCGGGCTGATTTAAACTCGAATGCATCAGAATATAGGATTGAATTAAAATAAAAAAATGGTAAAAGGCGGTTCCAGAAACAATGAGGTGGAAAAGGTACTCTGAATGGTTCCATCCTTCTTCCTTTTTATTTCGTCTGAGAAACAATTCCGGAAATCTAGTAACGTAAATTACGGATGCTGCCACCAACGCTACCAGTTCCCAGGTGATTGCATTAACTTTTATTCTCTCCTTCAGATTTTCTAATCCATCGAATGTGATGATTGCGGTTAATAGCGGTAAGGAACAACATATCACTGACACTGAAATAAAGAAAACCGTTTTATTAAATCTTTTCGAGGAAATGAGTTTGTCAGTTAATATGAAAAAGTACGCCACTAACCCTATGAAGTTCATTAAAAGAGTAAAAATTTTAAAGAAAAACACGTAATCGTAGAATAGATAGTAAAGAATTGTGATTTGGGATGATATCAATAGGTTGATGTTCGATAAATACGAAAACTTTTGCCAGTGTTCGAGATGCTGCTGTAAAGAAATGTTTTTGATAAAATGATAAACAAAATGCACCATACAAAATACAAAAACATTCAATAGATAGAAATTGAATACGATATAGTCTGTCATTGTTGTAGTGGTTGGGAACAAAGGTATCAAGTAAAAGTCCGTGAAAAATATTAGGAGACAAAAGGAAAGCATCGAGCCTAGTAAGTATATCAGTGCTACTAGTGACTCGTTTCTACTAGATTTATTTTTGTACTGTTCTTGCCATTTGGCTAAATCATGCAACGCGAATCCTTTCCTTGTTTCTTTTGTCTTTGCACCTACTGTTGAATTGGTCTCTCCAGTGCCATTATTGCCCTTTTCAGTGGTTGTATTGCATTTTGCTGGGCTCTGCTCCACTGTAGTCAACGAAGCCATATTACCAATATATATATATACCTTCTATAGCAATTTTATATGCGCTGACAAGAACTTGAAGAAAATAATCTTCTTTTCAACTTTTTTTCTTTTTTTATTCTACATCCGCATCTACACATTCGTGACCATATATATGAGTGTAAATCATCTAGCTGTTGACACCATTGAGTATTTACAGTTAAAACCAATTGAGCTCAACAGGCTTGCGTTGAATAATGTTGAGCTGCCCAACGAGCCTTTTTCTCGCGGAGTGCTGTCCGA
Source organism: Saccharomyces jurei (assembly GCA_900290405.1). NCBI lineage: Eukaryota > Fungi > Ascomycota > Saccharomycetes > Saccharomycetales > Saccharomycetaceae > Saccharomyces > Saccharomyces jurei. The sequence continues at coordinate 115,288 of LT986477.1, forward strand.
ACAATCCGAACTTTTTATACGGACAAACAATTATCTCTTAATGTATATAAGAACAGACTGGCTGTGCCCTCCATATTCTTGATTCGGCTTTTATACTGCCTGGCTTTTACATTTCCATGCCAGCCTTGGCTTTCATCTACCCTTGCATAGACATGCGTATTATGTAAATATATTGGGAGATAATTAAATACACATATAATATCACTATTGACGAATAATCATTTCAGTTGAGGCTTCAGGGTAATACATGATACAGTCATTTTCCGCTTAATACAAATACAGCCGTTAATATGAATAGTCTCTTATCCTCTGTAACCATTCATATGACCCTTTTCGCCTAAAAACTACATATCATAAGGCATTCTGCTATTCAAAATGGTCTGCGGTTTGTTCTTTCTAAATAGGCACACATGAAATAACATAATTGATTAGTTTGTTTGCAGCGGCGGCTGTTGTATCAGGAAGAAAAGTACACAGGAACTCAAGTATATACGGTGTAAATGCTGATTCAGGCTTATGAGAAGAGATAATATGACCACTGGCTACTCTCGACTCAAGACATTGTTTGTTAAGTATAAAGATCACCATTGCACTAAGAAAATTTAGCCGCCCAGAATGATGATTAAAAGATCACGTGACTTAATTCATAATCATATTCGACGAAATAGGACAGAATAACTTTGATGTTTGGCAATAATAACCCCAAATGGAAGCGAACATTTCCCGGCCCTTTTAGTTTTTTCAAGGCGCTATTAGAATGCACTGTAAAAGCTTCACCACGTCACTGAGTTGCATTTTCTTCCTTTGAGACAAAGAATCTCCTTTACGACGTATCCATTAATATTTTGTTACTTCAATTGCTACTTTTTGAAAACTCATAATAGTGTTCAAAGGCTATTAGGGGTATTTACGAGAAATAAGCTACAAAAAATAGTTCACAAAGGGAAAAGAAAAGTAGCATCTTGATGAACCGAGAAGCCTCTAACTCATTTTAAAAGCAAAAGAAATCAAAGTATCTCCTTTTTTTCACTCCAGCCAAATGTATTTTGATAAGGACGACTCCACAAGCCCTCGGCCGTTACTGCCAACTGATGAACAGAAGCTAAACATTGACTTATTGACAAAAAGGGGGAAGGTATCACATCTAGACGCTAATTATGATACAAAAGTTACTCCTCAAAGAAGCAGTTCGAATAGAAATGTTGGTGATTTACTTTTGAGTAAAGAAAGGAGTGCTAAACCCATGATTCAAAAAGCCTTAACCAACACAGATAATTTCATTGAAATGTATCGGGGCCAACAAAAAAAAATTGATGACGGAATTATCAAAGAAGTAATGATTAATAATGAAAACGGGAAAACTGATGCAAATTCCAATGGGCTTTGCTATGGTGATAATTACGACTGTAACGATATTAACGATCAAAGAACTTTAGATAACATAGCAGGGAGTCCCATTATAGAAAAAAATCAAATCAAAACAAAAACTGGAAACGAATCTTCAATCCGGAAACTGGCTTCTGCTAAAGAGTCGCTTAAAAATAAGAAGAGTATAGTCAAAAAGGGAATCAAGGACTTCAAGTTCGGCAGTATAATTGGCGATGGTGCATATTCAACTGTAGTATTAGCGACATCCATCGATACCAAAAAAAAATATGCTGCAAAAGTGCTAAACAAAGAATACCTGATACGCCAAAAAAAAGTGAAATATGTTAGCATAGAAAAAACAGCTTTACAAAAGCTGAATAATTCACCCAGTGTTGTACGATTGTTTTCTACTTTCCAAGATGAATCAAGTTTATATTTCCTCTTAGAATATGCGCCCAACGGGGACTTTCTTTCCTTAATGAAGAAATACGGTTCAATAGACGAAAACTGCGCTTGCTATTACTCTGCACAAATAATAGACGCGATCGACTATTTGCATTCCAACGGTATCATACATAGAGATATCAAGCCAGAAAATATTCTACTAGATCAAGAAATGCGAATCAAGCTGACTGATTTTGGTACTGCCAAATTACTGAGTCCTACAAGTAATAGTGTTTCTAAGCCAAAGTATGATTTATCAACAAGATCGAAATCTTTTGTTGGAACCGCAGAATACGTGTCTCCAGAGTTGTTGAATGACAGTTTCACTGATTATCGTTGTGATATTTGGGCCTTTGGGTGTATACTTTTTCAGATGATCGCTGGAAAACCACCATTCAAAGCTACAAATGAATATTTGACTTTCCAGAAGGTAATGAAAGTTCAGTATGCTTTTACACCAGGCTTCCCACTAGTTATCAGAGATTTAGTTAAGAGAATTTTGATAAAAAATTTGGACCAAAGGCTGACGATATATCAGATCAAGGAACATTATTTTTTTAAAGACATGAACTTTAAAGATGGTACTATTTGGTCAAAAGCGCCCCCTGATGTCAAACCCTATAAGATAAATGCTAAATCTATGCAGGCGATGCCAAGCATGAGCGATAAAAAATCAGTGAGAAAACCAACCAACATACTCGCCAAATCGCATCATGCATCTCCAAGATTGGCTTCAAATCCCTCTCTAGATGGAACTGCTCATTCAACCTTATATAGTAACAATACCCATGCCTCTACTGAAAGCGAGATATTAGCAAAAAAAAGACCGACTGACGAAAGAACAGCACAAATTCTTGAAATTGCAAGAAAGGGTATAAATAATAGGAAAAACCAACCAAGTAAAAGAACTTCGAGTGGCGCTGCTTCGGCCGCCCTAGCTGCTTCTGCCGCCCTAACCAAAAAAACCATACAAAGCTGCCCAACCTCTAGCTCAAAGAATAGCAGATCAAGTTCACCTGCCACAACATCGAAGTCGGGCAATTATAAGTACACTCCTTCTACGGAGAGTAGACCATTTGTCAAATCTCCCTCTTCTTCGGCATCCGTTTTATCCTCAAAGGTTCCAGCGCCTCCATACACCCCCCCAATGTCACCCCCTATGACACCGTATGAATCATATCAAGCAAGTTCACAATATACAACAAGAGATCCAGATTATTTTGGTAGCGTAATGGTAGAACCTAAACCCTCTAGTAAGAAAAATGCTAATAAAATCTTAGAATTCCCTTTAATGAATAAATACGATATAAAATGGTCCTATTATTTGAAAAATATCAATGAACATGTACTCAGGATGGAAAAACTCGATTTCATTACCGTGAGTTCCGATATTTTAGAGAAAAGGGTACTTAAACTTAATGGTCAGTTACTAGATCCTCAACTATTTGGTAAGCCAAGGCAGACTTTTTTATCCCAAGTGGCCAGGAGTGGCGGAGATGTTACGGGTTTTCGGAATGATCCAAATATGGCAGCTCATCCCCAAACAGAAAATACCTACTATTTGAAGAACGTTGTTGATTTGCAACTCTTGGAAGATGATTATCGAATTGAAGGTGGTGAATTGTCAGAATTACTTATTCACGAAAGCAGAGAAGAACATGATTCCAATATAAACGACTCATCGAAAAAGGACGATGATAAACCAGAATCCAATGGTAAAGGAAGCTCCGTTTTTTCTGGAAAGTTTAAAAAACTGTTTCATCCTACCGTAGCAACTGATACACTTTCTGCCGCTGATGGAAAAAACAAGTATTATAAACGAACCATTGTAATGACATCTTTTGGACGTTGTCTAGTATTTGCGAAGAGAAAACAACCAAATCCGGTTACAAATTTAAAATATGAACTAGAATATGATATTAATCTGCGTCAGCAGGGGACCAGGATCAAAGAATTGGTCATTCCTCTAGAATCGGGAACTAATCATATGGTTTTAATTCAAACGCCTTATAAATCATTTCTCTTGAGAACTGACAAAAGAACTACAAGCAAACTGTTCGCTGTCCTCAAAAAGATACTCAATTCTAGTACTAATAAAATAGAGAAACAATTATTGCAAAGAAATCAAAAAGTAGCCGAAAGACGAGCATCATCATCTGGGAGAACATTACCTAAAGATTTGTCAATTTCTCAGCCTCCTTCTCCGAAATCGAGGCCACATAGCCAATCTCCATCCATATCAAAGCACAATTCGTTTTCTGAGTCGATCAACAGTGCTAAGAGCAACAGATCAAGCAGAATCTTCGAAACTTTCATTAGTGCTAAGGAACAAAACCAAAAAAAACACGCTACTCCTGTACCGTTAACCAGTAAATTGGTTAACGGGTTACCCAAGAGACCAGTTGCTATGGGATTGGGTCTAAACACAGGTGATAATTCGAAAAACTCATCTGCAAAATCGAAAAGATCGTAGTAAGTAACAATATCTAATACATTGACTTGCTACTTAAATACCACAAACTATATATATGAGGAACTATGGGGTACTCGTGTCAATATTCTAACTCTCGACTAATTAAATGAAAAAAAAAAAAACCATAAGGGTGAGCATGTCAGATTTTAAAGAAGGTAATAGTGTATGGTTCATTCACTATTAATATATACATCTATTATAAAACATCACATTACCCGAATTCACGGAGCAGCTTTTGATGTAGGTTACATTCACGCATTTTCATCATCCTCGCTATCAAGCTCTTCTTCTTCATCGTCTTCAAGCTCTTCTATTTCCACAGTGAAACCTTGAGTCTCAAGGAATTCTTGAATTAATTCCAATTTACCTGGATGGCAGCTCACAAATGCAACACTCTTACTAGAATCAAACAGGTTAACAAAGTATTTTTGCATAACACCCTTCAAATCCTCTTTAGTAACATTTTGTAGCCTTTCTAAATACAGCTCATTATAATTATTTCCTCTTTTCAGACAGAATTCATCAATATATCTAGACAGAGCTGTTTCAAAATATCCACATTCAATAGTAGCCATCCTGTTGATAATGCTACTGATGGCACCTTGAATTAACTGCTCATCAAATTCCAAGGCACCAGATGCATACTTTTGAACAATCTGTTTACCAGCTTCATAACATTTGATAATATCAGCACCACGATAAATGTTAAATCCCCAAGAATTTATCTCACATAATTTTGACATGTTAGCACCATAAGCTAGTCCAGCACCACGAATTCCCTTCCAAAATGGACCTTCAACGCATTCGAGATACTCAGAAGCTAACGAAACAATCGCATATTCGGGATCATGGTAGTCCAGGTTAAATGGGATAGAGGTTATTAGATTCATGTAAGCAGATTCCGAGGCAGGTGTAGTTATTATGAAGGCCTTTTCGCCAGGGTTTTCGCAAATTGGCGAAATAGAATTTAAGGCCCTAGGAACTGGTGGAATCTTCAACTTTTCAACAGGATGTTCAATATTTAGACACATGATCAAGGGATTCCATGGTTCATAAATATCGGCAATCTTCGAAATATCGCCAAGAACCAAAATATGAAAGTTGTTGAAATTCGTCCTCAATTGCCTTCTCATCGTTTCTATTCTTGGTAAAATTTCCTTCTCAAAATTGCCGTTCTCAATTTCTTCCAAAATCTCTTGTAATTTCTCTTCAACAAACAATGGATCAGTCGATTTTTTCAGCGACCTTTCCGAATATAGGTTTCTGTTAGTCAGAGAATCCAACATAACACTGCCATTTCTTTTCCATTCTACGATAGAATTCAAGTAATTTTCCAAGAGAATACGGACACGCTTTTCATCAAAAACAATATCAAATAAACAGTGCTTGATCCATTGAACAGAGTTGGAGTAACCGCCAGCCCTACATTGAATTCTAAAATCAATAAAATCTGGACAAGAGCCTTTCAAACCCTGAGTAATTTGTGCGTCGATAGTCTCGGATTTCAACTTCGCGACGACTTCCTCATACGAGAGCATAGTTTCTACATTATTCTCTTGATCAAAAACTTTCATTGGCATAGACAATAGCTCATCAAACATATTATAATACGGTAAAAGCGAAGTATCCTTGATACAGGTGGAATTGACTAAACAGTGAAGTTCTATGAATTGGGAGGGAAAATGGTTTAAATGAATGAAAAAAGGAAAATTATCTGGCCTCATTTTTAGAATTTCTTTGGTCATCGGGTCATTGACATCATTGTTCTTGTACGAATCAACAATCGCGATACTCTTTGTATTGACAAATTCAACACTCTTCGAAGGGTTATCAATTTCAAATTTTTGCAACAGAGATTTAGGAATTGGCCTATCATTAATATTTTTTGCATTGTTCAGTCTTGTTAATAAATCTGCCCTTTCTTTTTCACCAAGTGTGGCTTCTCTTAGTTTAATCAAATTCAACTTCTCTTTCTCCAAATGCTCGTACATTTGAGCGCTTGGTTTAGCAGTGACAATGATGGGTTTATTGTCCACAAATACGCTCCTTAACAATGATTCCCAGTCCTCTTGGGACCATTTCAGTAAAGAATCAAAATCACCAAAATCCTTAAGAGAGGATACCAATGAGGAACCATCCTCAGAACCATAAATGTAGTCGGTGATCACAGCACTAGAGAAACGACTTTGACCATTTTTTTCATAACTGAGTAAATATTCCCATTTAGTGTTTTCAACTACTTGCCTTACTCTTGATAAATCGATTTTATGGTTTGCCAAAATTTCCAATACCTTATTCTTCGTTTCAGCAATTTTTTCTGTGGGGACACCCTGAACACGTAAATCGATTATGGTTCTCATGAAACAATCCGTCCAACAATCAGTAGAATTTGCCATAGGGTCGTCAATCTCAACCAATTCTCTGGTAAAAACCGCCAATGCAGTGTCAGTGAAGTAATCTATAAGTATAGAAACCGCCAAATCATTACGAAAATCGGAATAGGGTACACCAATCCAGGAAAAAAGCAATTCGCTTTGACTTTCATCAAGCTCAGGAAATTCTACGGTAGATTCGATGATTTTATCTATCGATTTTGGTATATGTGACTGCTTGTTATCTAGGAATGGTCTTTTCTTTGGTAAAGTGGATGGAATCTCCGGTAGTGTATTGTCCCATTCTTCCATGATTCTTAGTAATTCATCTGCTGGGACGTTACCGCAAACAATTACACAAAGATTATCTGAAGAATACAAAGACTTATGAAATTGTCTGATTTCTTCGTTAGTCAAGGTTCTTAAATTCTTGGTTAAACCACCAGTTTCTGACCGATAACCACTCCCCTCAGGAAACATTAATCGTTGCTTTTCTAAGTTCGAAATATACCAACCTTGAGTTTCAATGGCTTCCATTTCACTAAATACCACACCTTTATCGCTCAAATTTTCCGGGTCGATGTGATAGACCTCAGTTAAACAAGCTTCATCCGTTAAAGTTGGGTGCAGAATATGATCTAGGTAAGCTGGTAATAGCTTAGAAAATCCCTTCCAACCAGCACTGCTCAAAGTATAGACAGTTTGATCAGTATCAGTCCAAGCATTGGTAACAGACAAAGACAGATTACCAGCCGTGTCTAATAAGCCTTTGTACGGATAATATTTAGAGCCCATGAAGACCAAATGCTCTAAGGTATGTGGAGCACCTGAATCGTTGGGGCATTCCGTAGGAACAGCAAAATAACCATGAACCAATGTAGAAGTCTTGTGATTTATGTGCACCACTTGCAATTTGGTTCGTTCCGAGATGTACTTTGTTATATGGTATTGTGGAACATAATCCGGTTGAAACGATACTACCTTTCTGAACCCCATTGTAAAGATTCGACGAATTGTGTTGACAGTACGTATAACTCGTCTTTGAGCTGTTTGTTGGAGCACTTTTCAATCTTATAAAGAGTAAGTCTTCTCACTATCTCTTAACTTTCTTCTGTTATCCAAGCCTTTTTGCCACTTGTGTAGAACTGCAGCAATCTTTAAGATGAAAAACTTAAATAAGTCTATCTTTTCTGGAGATGGCGAAACAAGAAATAAGAATACTTATATAAAACAAGCTGGCCCAAATACACATACATATTCAGATAAAGTAAACGAGTTTCTCTTACATAGGAGGATCTAATCTCCTTCAGAAGTCTAACGTCTGAAAAGTTCGTAAAGGATATCATCATAAAAGTATGGTGTATGCCATTGAGTCCACTCTGTTGTGCAACAGCAACAGAATGCAGTCCATGGTCTGCTCATCTGAGTACAAAACCCCAAGCTGCTAGTGTTGATCTGCTATCCTACTTGCCTGTTAATAGGAGAGTGGATTTAGCAGAATAATTGCAGTAGTGAAAGATGGGACTGTTTTATATGCCGTGAAAATTTTTTCATTGGGAAAAAAAAAACAATCATACATAAACTATAGAAGCGTTAAGGTGTACAAGCGATTACAACGTTGTATCTCATTACTTTAGTTTTAATTTTTGTATTTTCAGACTCTATAACATTGTATACAATGGGGTGGACTAGGCGCAATTGCTCACTTCTTTCCCTGCTTGGTCTTTGGTTTAGGTGCGACTAATCTTTCTTTTTCGCCCCAGACCAACTTATGTGGTAGCATGAATTTGTCCAAACTCTCTTCATCTACTTGGGCTCTACGTTCTTGGAACGCCTTGACGAATTCTTGAAGAGTATCAATACAAAGTTTTTTCATTTCACCGGATAACAATTCACCGGCTTTATACTTGTCATAACATTCCTTTAAGAAAGCATCATCATCTTTGAAAAACGACAGGTATTGGTATGCAACATCGACATCGGGGTTACCACCCAATTCTCTATGTAGATCGGCAGATACTTGACCACCGCTGAATGCGTACTTGTTGATTTTCTTTTGTATTTGCTTTGGTGTATCGGTCATGAAAATGGCCGTAGTATCATCAGAAGCTGACATTTTGGTCGTAGAGCCTTGTAAGGCCGGGAAAAATCTGGAATGAAGTAATGCAGGCTTGGAATACTTCAATTTATCTGCTACGTCTCTACAGACTCTGAAGTAGGGATCTTGATCAATAGCACATGGAATTAAACATGGCGTTTTATCAGGTAAACCTAGAACGTTAGGAAATGAGCTTGGGAATGCGGTAGCAATTTGAATGGAGGCAAAATGGAACTTACCAATACAATCAGAGTCATTGAAGCCAAAGACGGCCTTTGCAGTGGATCCTGTAATTTGTCTAGAAACTCTTACCACAGTTTCATAGAACGCACCGCCCATATATTGTAAATCAGAAAAGATAAAAGTATTCTTTGGATCAAATCCAACAGCAATAATATCCTTCGCATTTTCACGGGCGAAATTCTTAACATCATTTATTGTTAACTTGTGTTTGAATAAAAACTTTTCGTCATCGGTCAATTCAATAACTAATGGTACGTCGAACACTTCTTGTAACCATTTCGTGAACACAAAAGGAACCATATGGCCCAAGTGCATAGAATCACTCGAGGGGCCTCTACCAGTATACAGGAAAAATGGTTTGCCTTGCTCGTAAAGATCTAGAATTTTGGTAAAATCACGCTCACTGAAAAACAAACCCTTACGCAAAAAGTGATGTGGTTCATGACCTGTCACCTGTTTAAATCTTTTCAATGTTTCTTCATTAACCGGCTTAGTACCAAACTGTTTGATCAACTTATCGTAATCGATATTTTGAGCTCTACCTTGTTCATCAACACCACCTTCGACATCCCAAGGTGTGACTACTTGCTCTTTAATGTCTGTACTTTTCAGTTCGGATACTAGTTGGGTAACTTTCTCCACACTATCGTTGCTGCTCATCCTTGTTCTATAGCTTTCTCTTATTGGGTTTATTGCTAATGTATTTCAATGACTAGAAAAAATTTTCAGCATTTTGATCTTTTTTCCTTCTTTTAATCGTAAGCGAAAAAGATGTACTTTAATACAAAATGTCACTTGCATTGTAAATGGATATGTTATTGAATAAAAGCAGAAACCATGTCATCATTTTTGGCCCCATACTATATGTAAAAAAGTGTATAAGTTTAAGAAAATATTTACAGCTAGGCGTTCTCCTTTTGCGTTTGTTTTCACTGTAGTTTCTGAATAGCCATAAAGTAATTGCCAATATCAGAGTAATCGTGCTCGACCCACCCTTGCAATGGTAGGTACATGGTTCCCTTTAGGTCTAGTAAGCGGAATTGGCCACTATAGTTATCATTAAACCAGGCGATTATTTCTTTCGAGTTTATGTATTTGCTTAGGTGATGAGTTCCCTTTGGAACAACCTTCAAGACGTTCTCGCCCATGAAAATTGTAGTAAACCACGAGATGAGATCTCTATTGATCGTGCTTAGAAAGAGTATCCCTTTGTCGGGATTTAACCTCGTCCAACAATGCTTCAGAATTTCACTGGGCACGTCAACATGCTCAAGCATTTCCATACAAGTAATAATATCAAACTGTCCAGTAACGTCCTCCAAAGCCTTGCATTCGTAATTTACTTTTCCCTCTAATATGGGGTCTTTCTTAGCATGCTCTTTTGCCACCATAATACACTCACGAGTCAGATCAATTCCTTGGACATTCTTCACCCATTTCAATCTCGCAAGGGATTCACTTAAAATGCCACCTCCGCATCCAACATCCAATACCTTCATTTCCGGTCTTTCACCTAAGCTAGTCTCCATGCTCTCCTGCACTTCCCGCTGTATATTCTCGCTAACATACTCAGGTAAAAACTCCTTGTAGTTGAATCCAGGGACAAATACTTCGGGATCTTGAATTTTGACTTGATTCCTTAGCGTTCTTTGCACAAAGTCCAATCTCGCCAGATTCATTTTGTGTAGAATTCTCTGTGATCCGTCCGTATCCCACCAAGTGGGAGCCAGCTGCTGGAAATGTTTTACTTCATCTTCTGATGCATCTGTGCTCTTACATCTTGTTTGTGCCCGTACTACAAGCCTCGAACAAACACACAATTGATTCCAGACATTGGTAGCCTTTACTAATTTAAAACTCAACGACATAATGACTGTTAGAGTGCTGTGCTACTCCAGGTTCTTCTTCGCTGGCTTTCTGTTATGTTAGCGTACTTTGTTATCCTTCTTTTCAAACAATGAAAAAAGAAAACACATGATTTTAAAGCCCTTAATTCATGAAAGGATAATAATACGCTGTAAAAAAGGTCAGTAAAATGCAATTCTATATACGTTTAAATATCCTCTCAAAGCATTTCACTGAAGAATATGCTCTATAAAATCCAAAGTTTTTACGTAACTGATTGTAGCGCTGTATATTGGAACCGTATGCCATCTTAGCGCCAAAAGTTGATCTGTTTAAGTCCTTATTGTAGTAGGCCCAGAAGAAGTCGTTAGACATTATATGTCTCGAATACGATGATGGCCTACTAACTATCTTCTGGTGCTTCATGTTGCAAATATACAGCAAGTTTCTTGCCCTGGTCATCCCAACATAGAGAGCATTAGTGTCCATTGGAAAATTGGACATGTTCCCATTTGTTAGAAATACTACGGGAAACTCCAAACCTTTCGCAGAATGAATCGTAGATAGTTTTATTGTCCCCGGGCCGGTCGTTTGTAACGCCTGATTGGCTTGGTGAAAGGTCATCGTTTGATCAAAGTATGTCTCTAAAAACCACTTAACAAATGATACGCCTGGGGGTTTATTAGATTTCGAGACTTTCATTACTTGAACCATTTCTTGCAAATGTGTTTTAAACTCTGATGATGATCGTGAGTCGCCTATGGAGTGTAAGTATATGGGATTTAGATTTAAGTTACTTGTGATATTAGAAACCTTTTCTAAAAGTTCCATAGGATCATCCAATTGATGGATTTGATCATTTTCGATCATTTCATATAAATTTGACGTGTAATTTTCAATTTTTTTCTTTATGGAAAGACCCAATGGCCATTCAAAATTGGGGACCATGGTCAAGTACTTCCAAATCGATAAGTTTCTCAAACCACAAGCTTTATATAAGGCTTGTATTGAAGCATCCCCGATCCCCTTGATAGCACTCATTGTGACTAAAATGCTGAAATCGCTTTGCCATTTATCACCAGTATTAAATTCACGACTGTGCTTCTCGTCGGAAGCTAGAGAGCACACTTTTAAAATATCTAAGAGGAACTGGATTCGTAAATCGTCCATCCAATCAGGTTGGCTTTTCAATTTTTGATAAGGAATACCATATTTTCTTAGGACATTGGCTAAAGTTGTTAAATGTGAATTTGTTCTTGATAAAAATGCGATATCGGAAAACCTTACAGAAGAACAAATCAATTGTGTAATTTTGTCAACTATGAATTCTGATTCTGCAGCTAAATCATCGAATGACACTAATTGAGGTAAAACACCACTAGGAAGCTTGCGAACTAATTCTGACGGTGTTACGCCAGTATCATCGATTACTTGTTTCTCTGTTGACGGATGGTTTATGATATTTGATGCGAAAGAGATAATTTCAGGTGTAGATCTAAAGTTATCAAACAATTTCAAAACAGTGGTAGACATTTTTGGATGTAAATTGTCTAATTGGGACATGATGTGGCTGTTACTTCCCAAAAATTCGTATATGCTCTGATTTGTATCACCAAACATGATAAGCTGCTTTCCTTTGCAAATTGTGGTAATCAAAGGTGCTAAACTGGGATAGAGGTCTTGAAATTCATCGATAAGAACAACTTTGTATTTTCTTTGAAGATCTTGAGTGAAAGACGATGAAGTGTCTGAGTGAGAATAATCAAGCTCTAAGTACTTTTTTGCACGAATAATCAAATCATCATTTGTCATCACTTTACAATCATCCATGAGTTCAACTAGTTTTGCAATAACAGGATTATTTTTGCTTCCACCATTTAACTTGTAATCCTTAACAACTTTCTCTAGTTCTTTATATGATCTAAAATGGTGGGGAGTTCTCTTGGATGGCGGCAGCAACTTCATTAACCCTCTCCAGCCTATCTCCTCTATAATGTTTATCATCCCTTCATTCTCTACAACAATTTTGTTAGCCAACCCATGAACAGTGTAGCATCCAATCTGCTTAATAATATCCCTATCTGTATGCGAGTCTTCGAAGACAGACAACAAATTCTCTATAATATTATCAACTGCTTTGTTTGTTAGCGAAAATATCAATATTTCATCAGGCTTAATATTCTCTACAGTAACTAAATGTAATACTTTGTATAGTAGCGTTAACGTTTTTCCTGAGCCTGGGCCCGCAATAACTTTTAACGTAGATGCTGGCTCATATGGCCTGTTTACTACTTTCCATTGAGATGGCGTTAACTTATTCATTTTCCCCGGGTCAACGATCTATATTCTTTGTTTATTTTACTTCGTTACATTTTATGACTATGTATTTCTCACTGTGAGTTGTAAGTTTCAATCATTAACCTTAAAACTTCAATACAAAAAAATAAAAAAAGATAAATGACAAAAGAAATAAAGAAGATAAATTTAGACATATGCTCCTATTAGAGATGATATATTATGATATACCTAATCAGGTATTAATATTTAGTTTATGAATTTTGGCTAACATACTTGCCAATTGCAAGTATGTTCCAACACCCTCCAGAATTCTCATATGGGTCAGACCAATTTCTTTTATCATTTCTAACCTAATTGATTCCTTGACTTGTGTCAAATTTTTGGTGACACGGAAGGATGTTGTCACGATATCAATTGAGGAATAACCTTTTTTCCAAAGATCTGTTCTCAAAATTTGAATCGAATCGTCTAGGTTCGTGGCTAATAACATTTTCTTCACTATTAGAGGATGTGGAGAATCGACGATCCTGAAGACATTATCTGCGTTCACTAGACCATGGCCCGCTACTGTACTTTGTAGATTGTTTATTGCTTGTCTCATGTCACCCTCCGCTGTAAAAATGATTGCTTCTAACCCATCATTTGTATATTTCACATCCTCCAGTTTAATGATCTCTAGGAGGCGCTTCAAAACATCCTCATCTGATAGTTTAGAATACCTTAGAATGGCACATCTACTTTGGAGCGGTTCAATGATTTTGTTTGATTGGTTACAAGCAAACGCGAACCTCGTAGAATTTGAATACAGTTCCATGGTCCTTCTCAAAGCTTGCTGGGCACCCGCAGTCATAGAGTCAGCCTCATCAAGAATAACTATTTTATGTTTCCCTTGAGGTAAGTGTAATTTCTTTTGGGCAAAATGTTTTATTTGGTTTCTGACAACATCAATACCTCTGTCATCTGAAGCGTTCAGTTCTAAAACACCATCAGCATAGGAACGACCCAAGAGCTCGTGAGCAAGACAATGGACTGAAGTAGTCTTACCTATACCTGGCATACCAGATATGATCATATGAGGCATGTTACCATCCTTAGCAATTTGCTGGAGCCTATCAATGGTCTCTTTATTACCGACTATATCTGATAGTACTTGAGGACGGTACTTCTCAACCCATGGAAGTTGTAGAGATAGAATTTTGGCCATTATAAGAGACTCAAATTATCTTATGGATCAACACTTTAGTGCTGTGATGAAGTGAGTAAGGTATAAAAGTGCTGCTATCACAGCATTTTAGTATATATGATTAGTTTTTCACCTTTTTCTCAAGAAAAAAAAAACGCGTTTAGTTTAACAGTGGATGTGGTAATGAAAAATTTTCGTTGTCTTCAAGAAGAGATGATGTATAGCATAGCTTGATGTTCGCAAAGTAAGCAGTTGAAGATCAGGCCTGCACGAAAACAAACATGTGTAATAACGAAAGAGACCAGAATGAGGAAATGGTGAAGAGGACACCACCTTTACCACCGGTACCAGAAGGCATGTCTAAAAAGCAATGGAAGAAAATATGTAAAAGGCAAAGATGGGAGGAGAACAAAGCGAAATACAATGCGGAACGGCGTGTGAAGAAGAAGAGACTTCGCCACGAGAGAAGTGCAAAGATACAAGAATACATCAACAGGGGAGAAGAAGTTCCCCAGGAACTCACTAGAGAACCCCGAGTTAATGTGAATCAAGTTGATTCTGGGATCGAGATCATACTTGACTGTTCTTTTGATGAACTGATGAACGACAAAGAAATAGTCAGTTTATCTAATCAGGTCACCAGAGCATATTCCGCTAACAGAAGGTCGAACCACTTTGCAGAAATAAAAGTAGCCCCGTTTGATAAAAGGCTAAAAAAACGATTTGAAACCACTCTCAATAATACCAACTATGGAAACTGGAATCATTTTAAATTCCTACCGGATGACAAAATTATGTTCGGAGATGAGCATATAAGTAGGGACAATATAGTATATTTAACCGCCGATACAGAGGAAAGGTTGGAGAAACTGGAACCAGGGATGCGCTACATAGTTGGTGGTATTGTAGATAAGAACCGCTATAAAGATTTGTGCCTAAAGAAGGCCCAAAAGATGGGCATCCCTACGCGAAGATTGCCCATCGATGAGTACATCAATATTGAGGGCCGAAGAGTCCTGACAACAACCCACGTTGTACAGCTCATGCTGAAATACTTCGACGACTTTGACTGGAAAAATGCCTTTGAAAATGTTTTGCCTCCTAGAAAGCTGGATGCAGAAGGGGAATCTACAATTAGCTCACCAGATAAAAAAGATGTATAAATAGCCGCCCATGTAGTATTAGTAGTCTTAATAGTGAACATTGTGGTACTTTCCGTAGATAGAGTAGCCGTACTTAACAGTCACAGATATGGATTTAATTCGCACCACTGGTACCATTATTTCAAAACTGTTGTTTTTCTGCTTGTCAAAATGTTTGAGAATTAGCCGCCGAAACTAATTCTGGTCACACGTCCGTATACCTTTTTTGGAAAAACACCACCAACACTTGTGACTGAGAGGATCAGAACTAATAAATAGACCCATGACAACATGTATACATCCCGTGGTTTCCTTGCCTCACTTATTTTTCTTTGTGCGTTGTCTTCAAGTTCTCTATAATCTTCGTTTTCTGCTCTTGAAATGACTCTTTCTTTTTTGTTGCCCGGACTGCAATTTTTTTTCTTACTTAAGCTCTTTTTAATCACTACGTAATTTCATCAATGCTAGGATGGTATCTCATTATTAATAAAAGAACATCATAAAGAGTAAGAACCACTGTGCTGCTCAATACCATCAATTATGCAACTTGTGCCGCTGGAATTGAATAGAACTACTCTAAGTGGGATATCCGGCTCTATCTCCATCTCATGCTGGATCATAGTGTTTGTCCCTCAAATTTATGAAAACTTTTACAGAAAGTCGTCCGATGGGTTGTCTCTACTATTCGTCATTCTTTGGTTGGCTGGTGACGTCTTCAATCTTATGGGTGCTGTTATGCAACATCTTCTGTCTACTATGATTATTCTTGCTGCGTACTATACCGTGGCGGATATCATTTTACTTGGTCAATGCCTTTGGTATGACAACGAGGAAAAGCCACCAGTGGATCCAATCCATCTCTCTCCAGCAAACCCAATAAATGAAAACGTTCTTCACGATGTTTTTAACGAACAACAGCCGCTTTTGAATTCTCAAGGTGAACCGAACCGTATTGATGAGGAATTGGCCACTCCTTCATCTGTCGCAGAAGTTGGTGATGACAACTTGCATGAAGTTAATTCAAGAAATTTGGTAAAGGACGTAAGCATTGTTGCAGGCGTAGTTTTTGTAGGTATTACTTCGTGGTATGTAACATATTGCTTAAATTACTCGCAACCTCCTCCAGTGGAGGATCCATCATTGCCTGTTCCTGAACTGCAAATCAACTGGATGGCGCAAATGTTTGGTTACTTAAGTGCTCTTTTGTACCTAGGTTCAAGGATCCCTCAAATTCTACTGAACTATAAAAGAAAGTCTTGTGAAGGTATCAGCTTCCTGTTCTTTTTGTTCGCCTGCTTGGGTAATACCACATTTATCTTCTCTGTTGTTGTCATTTCTCTAGATTGGAAGTACCTAATTTTAAACGCTTCCTGGTTGATTGGGAGTTTAGGTACTTTATTCATGGATTTTGCCATATTTTTCCAGTTTTTCATTTACAAAAAGGGCAGAAAGTTTATAGTCAATTAACGTATCCTATATAATATTTATTCAACATAATTTTGACCTCATATTTTTTATTTTTTATCCTGTCGTTCAAACTTTTTCTTGCGTCACAAAAAGAAAATTGATTAAAACTATAAAATTTCAATTAAGAAATGAAAAAAGACGAGATTACTAAAGACATATTATAAGATCCATTAGGATTTCTTTACTACTAGTATGAGTAATATTTTAAAGGGGCCAAATATGGAAGGGACTTCAACGATGACGGTTACCTCGCATAGTTCAGAAGACTCCAGTTGTATTTCAAATCAGGAACAGTATGCCGATATTCATAATGAAAGTAATACGAGTGGTACAGAAAACTGTAAAACTTCAAAAAGAAAATGGATGAAAGAATTTTTTAAACTTTCCAAATCCCCAGCCACCAAAAGCAACCAGAGTTTAAGTTCCATGAAAAGCAATCAGAGCTTGGTTTCAATGAAAAGTAGTGACGATGGCAATAACTCTACAAATGAATGCTCTTTTACTTGTGGCAACCGTTTTCTCTCTGACGGTTTGAGTCGTTCTAGTAGCATGAAAGAATTGAAAGCAGATTCGATTGGAAGTCAAAGATCAAAGAAAAGTGTTCCATCTTTGGCTCCTTCTTCCATACCACCACAGACAACTTTTTCCTCTTCCTGTTCTTCTTCTTCTTCTTCTGATGGCTCTACAAAGCGAACTAAGAATAGTAATGGATTACAAAACAGTAACCACCACATGCTTAACAGGGAAATTTCCCAAAGTAGAGAAAGCTCAAATATTAATTCTGAATCCATCATGAATCAATACAATATTGACACCCAAGCGACCGCTATAATGAGTGACATACAAAAACAATATGAATCACATCAGATGTCATCGGCCTTTGTAAATGAGGCCATGCATTTCGATCCAAATGGGAAAGTTTCAAACATAATAAAATCAATTTTCAAAGAAATTGGCTATAAGTGTGACGATTTTAGTGAAATTCCAGTTTTGCAATTGATGCAGGAAATGTATCAACTAGTCAAGAAGAATTCTAGTGCTAGGAGGACAAAGTTAACAGCTTATGCTTCCAAACTCAAAGAAAAAGAGTCGCAAGTTAAAAGCCAGAACGAGAAACTACTCAAATTAGAAACGACAAACAAAGCCTACAAAACTAAATACAAAGAAATATCTTTGGAAAATAAGAAAATAAAAGAGGCGTTCAAGGACCTAGATAATGAATCATACGATTATGATGAAGAACTATTAAAGAAATACAAATATACTAAGGAAACATTAGATAGGGTCAATAGAGAGCAACAATTAATCGTTGATCAAAATGAGTTCTTGAAGAAAAGTGTTAATGAACTGCAAAACGAGGTTAATGGTACTAACTTCAAATTTTCCTTATTCAAAGAAAAATATGCCAAGTTAGCTGATAGCATCACTGAGTTGAACACATCTACAAAAAAAAGAGAGGCTCTGGGGGAAAACTTGACATTTGAATGCAATGAATTGAAAGAAATATGTCTAAAGTATAAAAGAAACATCGAAAACATATCAAATACCAATAAGAATTTACAAAATTCATTCAAAAATGAAAGGAAGAAAGTTTTAGACTTACGGAATGAGAGAAATTTGTTGAAGAAAGAAATATTATTGATTGAATGTCACGGTTCATATTCTTTACTCCTCGTATCTAATATATTAACATGTTATCGGTTTTTACTACCAAGCGAAACTATTATTGAAACTGAAGCTTTGATAAAGGAATTGCTCAATATGAATAATTCCCTTGCGAATTATCTCTCTTCCTCTGATGAATCACCTGTGGAGTTCTCCAAAAAGTTAGAATCAAAATGTATAGAGTTTGAAGAAAAGTTACTTTATTTCTATCAAGAAGTTGTGACAAAGAAAATTGTTGATGTCATTTACAAATGCTTCATCAACTACTACAAGAAGAGTAGGCAAACAGAGCCAAAACCCACTCAAAACTCCACCACGCCGTACAAGCAAAGCCAAAGACAAGTCCCGCACTCCATCAAGTAAATATCACCACCAGCTACTAATTCTTCTATAATCCATAATATTCTCTATAAACACATATGAAAAATAAAAAAACGCGAAAACTTCTCGTTTTCTTTAGGCGTCCTACGAAAAAGTGGAAATAAGAAAGGTTCCCATATATAGATTCTCTGTTCAAATACAAATTGTAGAAGTTCTGTATATCTGTTCATCCAACAACCTAACTTCAGATAGTAAATATGTCCTCTACTAGACCAGAGCTGAAATTCTCAGATGTGTCGGAGGAAAGAAACTTCTATAAGAAGTATATAAGTTTACCAAAGAAACCATTAAAGACTATCAGATTAGTAGATAAAAACGAATATTATACAGTGATAGGTAATGATGCGATATTTGTTGCTGATTCAGTGTATCATACACAATCTGTTTTAAAGAATTGTCAATTGGACCCTATAACGAAAAAGAACTTTCATGAGCCTGCTAAATACGTTACTGTTTCGCTACAAGTTCTTGCCACTCTGCTGAAGCTATGCCTGTTGGATCTCGGTTACAAAGTTGAAATTTACGATAAGAGTTGGAAACTAATTAAAAGTGCGTCACCAGGGAACATCGAGCAAGTTAATGAATTAATGAATATGAACATCGATTCGAGCATCATCATTGCAAGCTTGAAAATTCAATGGAATTCACAAGATGGGAACTGTATTATCGGAGTTGCGTTCATCGATACCACGGCTTACAAAATTGGTATGCTTGATATTGTTGATAATGAAGTATATTCTAATCTAGAGAGTTTCTTAATTCAGTTGGGTGTAAAAGAATGTTTAGTACAGGATTTGACATTGAATCCAAACTCCAGTATCGAAATACAGAAAGTAATAAACGTAATTGATCGCTGCGGTTGTGTCGTTACGCTATTGAAAAACGCAGAGTTTACTGAAAAGGATGTTGAGTTGGATTTGACCAAATTATTGGGCAATGATTTGGCTTTGTCCTTACCCCAAAAATACTCTAGACTTTCTATGGGCGCATGTAACGCATTGATAGGCTATTTACAGCTACTGTCGGAGCAAGATCAAGTGGGTAAGTATGAATTAGTTGAACATAAATTAAAAGAGTTTATGAAGTTAGATGCATCTGCCATTAAGGCTCTTAATCTTTTCCCGCAAGGTCCACAAAATCCATTCAGCAGCAATAACTTAGCTGTCTCTGGATTTACCAATAGTAGCAGCACCGGTAAGGTAACTTCCCTATTCCAGTTGCTGAACCACTGTAAAACAAATGCTGGGGTGCGACTCCTAAACGAATGGTTGAAACAACCACTAACCAATATTGATGAAATTAACAAAAGACATGATCTGGTTGATTACCTAATTGACCAGATCGAATTAAGACAGATGTTGACGACTGATTTTTTACCCATGATTCCAGATATTCGTAGATTGACCAAAAAATTGAATAGAAGAGGAAACTTGGAGGATGTTTTGAAAATTTATCAATTCAGTAAAAAAATACCAGAAATTGTTCAAATCTTTAGTTCTTTCATAGAGGATGATAGCCCGACTGAATCAGTAAAGGAACTAGTTTGCTCTACTTGGTTAACTCCACTAAGTCACCACGTTGAACCTTTGTCTAAATTTGAAGAAATGGTTGAAACCACCGTTGATTTGGATGCTTATGAAGAAAATAATGAATTCATGATCAAAATCGAGTTTAATGAAGAGTTGGCGAAGATCAGAAGTAAATTAGATGCGTTACGTGAAGAGATTCACTCGATTCATTTAGATTCTGCAGAGGATTTGGGATTCGATCCAGACAAAAAACTAAAGTTAGAGAATCATCACCTGCATGGTTGGTGTATGAGATTGACACGTAATGACGCTAAGGAGTTACGTAAACATAAAAAGTACATTGAGTTGTCGACAGTAAAAGCAGGAATATTTTTTAGTACCAAGCAACTGAAATCAATTGCCACCGAAACTACTACTCTTCAAAAGGAGTACGACAAGCAACAATCGGCTTTAGTTAGAGAAATTATAAACATTACATTAACCTATGGTCCAGTTTTTGAGAAACTGTCATTAGTCCTAGCCAATTTAGATGTGATAGCCTCTTTCGCTCATGCTTCATCATATGCTCCAATACCATACATCAGGCCTAAGTTGCGTCCTATGAATTCAGAAAGAAGAACACATCTTGTAAGCTCCCGCCATCCAGTATTGGAAATGCAAGATGATATCAGTTTTATTTCAAACGATGTCACATTAGAGAGTGGCAAGGGAGATTTATTAATAATAACGGGACCAAACATGGGGGGTAAATCTACCTATATCAGACAAGTTGGTGTAATTTCTTTGATGGCACAAATTGGTTGTTTCGTGCCTTGTGAAGAAGCTGAAATTGCCATTGTGGATGCTATACTTTGCAGAGTTGGCGCGGGTGATTCTCAATTGAAAGGTGTCTCCACATTTATGGTTGAAATATTGGAAACCGCATCTATATTGAAGAATGCGAGTAAGAATTCTTTGATTATTGTTGATGAGCTGGGACGTGGTACAAGTACTTATGATGGATTTGGTCTAGCTTGGGCAATTGCTGAGCATATTGCAGGTAAAATTGGATGTTTTGCCCTGTTTGCGACCCATTTTCATGAATTGACAGAGCTATCTGAAAAATTACCTAACGTCAAAAATATGCACGTAGTGGCACATATTGAGAAAAATTCAAGCGAACAAAAACATGACGATGAGGACATTACCTTACTGTACAGAGTCGAACCTGGTATTTCAGACCAATCTTTTGGTATTCACGTTGCGGAAGTTGTACAATTTCCAGAAAAAATTGTTAAAATGGCCAAACGTAAAGCAAATGAACTGGATGATCTGAAAACCAATAACGAAGATTTGAAGAAAGCTAAATTATCGTTACAGGAAGTTAACGAAGGTAATATCCGTTTGAAGGCCTTACTGAAAGAGTGGGTTGTAAAAGTAAAGGAGGAGGGTTTAGATGATCCAAGTAAAATTTCTGAAGAAACCGCTCAGCAGAAAATACAGGAATTGTTGCGTGCTATAGCAAGTGAACCGGAAAACAAAAATGACAGTTACTTGAAACATATAAAGGCCTTGTTGCTATAAATATTACAATAACTTCGTAAGTTTGAACGAATAGATAAAATATAAATCCAAATAACTATATAAATTATATGCCACTGGAAAGAAAACTTAATCATGAATCCAATTTCTTTCTTTGTATTTGTAAACGAGTTAAGGTTATTCGTAATCCCTAAAAGTGTTTACGAAAGAATAATCTCTGTCGTAGATTAGTTTTCCTAACGGTAATAAGGCACTAAAAGCCTCGAAATCTTTCTTTATTCCAATATCACTATTAGTGTCAGAGTTCTCTCGGGGCTCCAAATCATCAGAAAGATCATCTCCCGTATCAGAACTATGGATAGGGTAAACAAAAGACGTTGGGTCAGATTGAATTGGATAGAGGGAAACATCGTCCGACATTTCTTTCCTTCTCGAAAGGGGTGATATATTTCCAATATTGGAGACTGGGGAGTGTGATTTTAACATTTTCAAAATATCGACTGATAACTCACCAAATAAGTTTATCGGAGTTTCTTCTGCAAAACCTTCTAAAGTAATGTCATTCATGTTGAGCACATCATCCGCAAGACCGGTTTCATTATGCTTTTGTAAGGAATGGAAAGATCCATATGACTTCAGGCTCATAATTAGTTGGTCGACAGTTTCATCTTTTATTTTCCTTGAGTGCGCAATAACTTTCGTAATTATCTTCTCATAAGTTGTAGGATCAAATTGCGACATGGAATCACTCAACTGATGATAACGTTGCAGGACATATTTTAAAAAGTGACTGTAAAACACTATTAAAGTATTCCATTTCACATTATCAAACAACAACTGCTCATCATTTTCCCCCACCAAGTGATCGTATGATTTTTTTAGGATTTCAATGGTTTCTTTCACCTCACCTTTCTTTTTTGGATTGTTAATATTGTCTACAACGTAGAAGAAGAGGACAAACACAGCGGTGGAGAACTGATACATAATCTCGTTATACATGTGTGCTTGGTAGTCAATGCCTTGGAATAATTGTAACATCTCCTTACTAGCGTTTAAGAACTGGCTTGAAAAGAGAATGTATATCTGAGGGATATCATGTCTAGAACCTTTATATAGCCGTTTGTTGTCGATTAGCAGGGATGTCGTTACCATACTCAGTATCACTTTAGAATAAAGTGCCCTAAAATGGCAATGCAAGACACGAGAGCACGCAATTTCAAAACTCAAAGCTGGATTTTCTTGGGATTTTTGAGCGTAAAGCACCGATAAGTACTGTTTGTAAGTTTTAAGTTTCATACTCACGTGTAAATTATTTCTCCAGTTGTTCAAGGAATCATTGAGATCTTTGATTTTATCAAGCATAGCATCAAATGAGAGGTCTAGAGTACTTCTGACTGCAAAACAAGTAGAGTATATTTTACTTTCAATACTGACTAGCTTTGAAACATAATAGGATATGAAAAGAGATATGTGCTGACAAAAATTCACAACAACGTTTAGTGCAGAGTTAACATCAGTTATTTTATCAAAATCTTCCTTTTTATCGATAAGATCAGGTAGAATATTATTTTTTATCACTTCATAATAATTTTGATCTGTAAGCATATCCATATCTCGCTCTCCCACGATAGGAGGTCTGGATAACATTAAAGAATATAGTTTATCAGTACAAAAACAGTGCCACCACATACTCCTTCTCCTAATGGCTTCCTCAAAATCTAAGGACTTGTAAGAGGATTTTCGATTCAATTCCATATCAACCGCCAATCTAATTGCTGTTCCTAAGATACAATTTGCCAGTTCAGTATCGTACGTAAGCTGAAAATATCTGTTCAGAAGTAATAGCGCCTGCAATGTTTTTGTGCCTGAGCATATTGTAGACAACTTATGATAATAATACATTGCATTTAATAAGGCAACATTTTCAATCATTTTTAACTCTTGAGAATTTGGATCGTATTTATCTTTTCTTAAATATTTCGAATCGCCTCTTGTAGTTGATTGAGTTGCTGATGCGCCTGAACACAGACATACATTTAATAGCAAGTGTTCAGGGTACGTGAGTTTTTCAGCGCTTTCGCTATAGTATTTCTCTGCCAAATCTAGACATTCCTTTAACGATACTAAACCAGTTACAGAAGACAGTAAAGTAGCGTGAAAATTTTCAAGGAGTCTTTTCGCTTGCTGCTTCGGAGGTAATGAGTATAGTATTATTTCACTCGAAAAGAAAGCTGGAGACGACAGATCCATAAATTTTTTCATCTGAGTGGCATACCATTTCAAAGATATGCCTAATATCTCATTAAGTGGAGAGAGGAACTCTTCATTTGATACATTTGCTCCTAAAGTTTGTTTCAACCAATAAAGTTTTTGTGTCGTTAACAGAGCCGTAGAGTATATCTTTCTTGCTGGTTTCGGTAAGTTGCTCTTTTCCTTATGTTTGTCCTCCTGCTTCTTGAGTGCCTTGTCTAACAACCACTCAAATCTGGCCACACTGTCAATAATGTAGGACATTTTTCTGTCCAATTTTTCTATTTTAGAATTCATTTTGCGGTTAAGACTATTTTGAACATCGGAAACTTTGTTGATGATACTGTTCTCCAGGGAAATGTTGCTACTAAAAGATCCGAACTCGCTTTTATTGCCTACTACGGAAGAACCTACGGAATTATGCTCATTATTTTGAGCTTGAGATGATTTGTCTGGTGCTGAATTTTGCTTGATCTCTAGTTTTCTTTTCTTTTTGAGAATCTCATCACGATGTTTGAAAGTGCAAGACGATTGAAACTTGACACAGTTTGAACATTTTTTAGAGTGTTGATCTACCTCATCGCATCTAATTTTTCTCTTTCGACAATGATCACAGGCCTTTGAGACACGTTTCTTGAGATTTTTACTGGATCCGCTTAAATCATTACTGTTAGTATGTTCCATCATCGTGCTGACATCGGGTTGCTGTTGCACTTGTATTTGGGACTGTTGATCCATTGGTGAGTATGTCGTGTTAGGGTAAGCCGCGTTCACTGAAAGATTTGGACCTACTACATTGCTTGACATAATGGGGGTTTCTCTGTTAGGCATAGTCATTAGCTGATCTGGTACAGGTATTGACCACATTTGGGTTTCTGGAATTAAACGTAATGAGCCCTGCTGATGATTTGAATTTGAAACATCACTTCTACCCATACTTTCATTGTTGAACATTGTATTCATATTGTTTGGCGAGTTTGAGAACCCGTTTGCGCCGTAATCTCCACCTTGATTCTCCATTTTTCAAATATCTAGGATGCAAAGGGAAGGGTATTAAAATTCTCAAGTCTAAAATGAAATTTGGTGGTTAAGTTCTTCTTGACGTATTCATTCGTTCTCAACTTAAAGGCTTGTGTAGAAAGCCATCTCATGCACCTAATTGAAAGTAGTATACACAATTACGCAGGGTAAGAGATGTTTTTTCAACAAACGAAATAATTGCAATATTAACACAAGGTAATATTCCAAACATACGGAGCGTTTGACAACCCTCTGTCAATCCCCAATGCCTCTAGTCTACATAATCCTATATTCATTTTGGTTACGGTACGATGTTCATTATATATGTATATGTGCGATTGGGTAGCCCAGGATGAAGGGACCCGGTTCGCTCAGTAATCAGTATTCATAAAACAAAGGACTAAGAAAAGCACGTACGCTAAAGTTCGTCATGGTTAATGATAGAGCCTAACTGTCCTTCCATGTGTGACAGTAGCTTCAATTGCAAGCGAACGCCTTCCACCTTTTCTTTGACGTCTTCACTTGAGTTATTCATATTATGCTTAATTAAAGCTTCTAGTTTCTTTCTTTCCTTTTTCAAACCATTCATGTCTTCGTATAATTTCGATAGTGTAGCAGAGTGATATTCTTTACCAGCTTTACATAGAGACTGTTGAGAAAGAAATTCCTTGTCGCAACTTTTGGAGTTATCAAAGATATGCTCAATGAACTTGTTTTCGGCATCTTTACTTCTGACAGTATCAATAAAGTTGCTCAGGCTCTTTATGTTCCGGCTTCCCTCAAAACGAACGACTCTAGACGGATCCAATTGGTATTTAGGATTATGGAACCATGTCTTGATTCTTTGCCATAGTCTTTCATGGAACTTCATAGAAGAGCAATCAAGTTCAGGAAGATTTAAGGGTTTTGTGCGAGGTTTGACGAGCTCAAGGATAGGGAATCCAGGTAAGTCAGTGCATAAGGTTGGCCCAAAGAATTCACAGTTAACTTCAAGAAAGTTAATTGGGACATCTTCCTTATTAGCATTTTTGGCGTATAGCTCACCAAGCTCTTCATATATTGGAGCCAATGTTTTACAATGTTGACACCAAGATGTGTAGTATTTTATCATTGTATAAGAATCATCACTATTGCATGTATCGAAATATTGCTCAACCGACTTGACCATTGTGACCGTTTCACTATAAGCCAACGCTGGTAAGATAACGCCGCATAGCGACCATACGGAGATCAAAAAACCGTGCAATTTCATATTCTCTTGCTGTTTTATTTACCTGTTGTATCTCTCCTTGTCTCTTTACGTCCTTGATCGGTCCTTTCTGGGATCATGGACAGTAGCTAAATTTGTGATCTTTATTCCTCGCTCTGTAAAACATTGCTCTTAAAGACGTGAAAATGATTAAAAAAACCAGAAACGATACTCAAAATGGTAATAAATATTGCTCAGGTTGAGAACTCCGCCATCATTCTGAGACTTCATATTAATATGGAATGTGTTAGTTGTTTGATGCTATCTATCTAATATTTAACGATGTCGAACGTTTTTATAGAAATGTCTTTCGGTAATTATTACAAAAATATTTAACAGTGATAGTCGTCTCAACAAAACATGGTAAAAACCTTCATGTTCTTTTCATTCTATTTTCCAGCACCAAAATAATATACATTTTATTGTCATTATGATTACTAGAATTGAAGCTACTATGGTGGTATCATTAGTATTTTTATTGATATTATTATTATTATTATTTATTTACTTTTAAAAAACTCCAATTATTCAGACCCAAAGATAAATCATTAGTTAACACATTTTCCCTCGTTCCCACTAACTTCATGAATCAATGGCGAATTATGTACTTTTCTCCTGTATTCTAAAATGATGTCTCCCTGGGATTTCCAGTAGAGGGTTCTAACGGTATTTAATGTCATGTCATTATCAAGCACTTGGCCTCTGCATATAAGGTCTAACCAAAGACTAGGTTCAATTTTTGCTTTCATTTCAGGGGTCTTCGACTCAAACCGATCAGCAACGTACAGTTTAATCTTTTTCACTCTGATCATCCCAGGCGCAACCAGTTTGACATTTGCCTCAGAGATTTTGGGTAAATCTGTGGGATTTAGCTCTTGCTCACTTGTCTTTGGACGACCAAATTTCAGCATATTATGAAATTGTTGCTGCGTTGATGGCGAAATAGCTTCACCACTATGTTCGAGGCTGCTATCGCTGCTATCGTTCGCAGAAGATTCGGTAGTATCAGATGCGCTTATGTTCTTCTTCTTATTTTCATTACTGCCATTGGTTTCACTCCTACCAACAGGTGACCAAGGCATAATTAGGAAATTTAACTTCGGTTGCTCTTCTACCGTCTTAATATCCCTAAACAAAGCTTTCGCAAACCAATAGGGTAAATTTTCCTCTAATTGCTCAAAAATTTGCCTTCTATTCAGTCTGCCTCCTTGCTCACCGTCAATAAGATCATATTGGCCTAATTTATCGTCATCTAAAGCTTGAAGCTCCAACTCTTCATCATCTGGTAATTTGGAATTTTCCTTGCCGCTGTGAACCGTTTCATAATCGACACGGGATGGCGGTAAAAGAGTTGAGAATAAAACCCTGCCACCACATGAACCCTCTTTCCAAAGATGAACCAAAACTAAGGTGGCAGATTTAATCTTGATTATCGGGCATGAACTGGCCTTGACTATCTTGGTGGCTGGAAGTCTCTTCGTCAGATATTTCAAGGAAGAAGTATTCATAAATTGTTGTTTGTAAGACTCTTGAATTTGCTCTAATAAATCAGGCATAAATTCAGGATCCTTTTTTTCGTTGCCTTCTAATGTTAAGGTGGAATTGGCCCTCGAGTTTTCACCCGATTTTAGTTTGTTATGAACGTTATTACTAGGTAAATCCTGCGACGAAATAGCGGATAGTTTTTGTTCCAGCTTGAAAGGATGATTCCATAGTATCGATTCTGGAGTTGCATCCTTGGATTGCTGAGGTGCGTTGATAGGTTGAGAGATGGTGGATTCGTCATTAATAACATGTGCAGTATCTAGAAAGTTGCTTTTGGGCTCTTCTGGTGTGTTCAACCCCGTTGTGGCGCGGCCAGATGTAGACCTGAATGATTTAAATTTCCTACTTAACAAAGAGCCAGAACTTTGAGTTCTAAAATAAGGCTTTTTAGATGTAGGCAATGGTTGAACTAATTCCAAAGAATCGTCTACTGTCTTATCATGAGGAGATTGCAACAACGGTTGCTCTTCCAACATTGTGATCTCCGCCATTATCGGCGTTGCAGGTGCCGAATTTGGCGGAGTTCCACTGCCATTCGTATTTCCAATGGACAAAGTTGAGCTTAGTTTAAATGTTGATTTTCTCTTCTTCTCTTTACTATTCTTTTTAGATTCAGTATTGCATCCTGTATCCAAGGTTAAAGAACTGTTCAAGTCTTTCTTTTTCAGACTAAGAATTTTCTTTCTTAAAATTTTATCTTTTTGAACTTCATATGATATGAATTCATTGAAAAGCGAATTGATAACAATTTTACCCAAATTATATCTCTCATCTGAGTTAACTTCAATATTGTTCACAACTTGATAATCTTTTAACGCAGATCCGTAAATCTCTGTTTTGAGGAATTTTGGATTTATTTTTACAAACAGCATACCAACCTTAACAGAAACGGTACACCAATGAGATAATATTTCCTTTGAGGTATATTTCATTACGATATCATCAAAGGAACCTTCTGATGAACCAAAAGTATCTAAAAGCTCACATGATACAATGTCCCACCTTTGCATTTGGCCTTTCGTGTTTTCTGTTATCACATGTCTTCTGTCAGTTAACAGTGAACTTCTCGTCAGCGCGAAACCTCCTTCATTGACACTGAAATGGTTATTGGTTAAATCGAGCTCGTTCAAATTTGAATCGGTGCAAAATGAAAACAACAGCTTCTCATTCGGTAAAAGGGCAATATCAAGTATTCCGCCGTATTTTTTTACTTTTGTGTTTGTATGATTTGATATGTTGTGTTCTTCATGTTCGTGATGTTGATGACGGTTAGGTTTGAAGATTCTTGTGAGTTTGGCATCTTTATAACTGGATAAGTTCGCTGTCATCACATTGCCTTGAGAGTCACCAAAATACAGCTGATCAAGGCTTGTTCCTTGTACACACCATATTGAAGAATCCCAAGACCAAGATCCAATTTTTTTGGGTTCTTGGAGCACACCAGTAGTTTGATCATGCTTACAGTTCAAGTCCCACACGTTTATTACACCGTCCGAACTGGTACTTATTAGCCGTGTAGAATCATTGACGGTTCTTACTACCTTGATGTTTGCATTATGAGCGTTTCCAATTCTGACCACTTCTTTACGATTTCTGCATGAATAGAAAATTAGATCACCATTACAGTCTCCGGCAACTAAATCAAAAGGTCGAGTCGTTTGGTTATCGTCAAATTTGTATTCTGGGACGACAGAGCTCATGGAATATATTGAGCCTGTATCGTTTGATTGCGCATTATCAAATGTGTGCATTAAAGTGGCCACTTTTTCTGGCCCGTTGCCTAGACACCAAACTTTGATTTTTCTATCTAAACCACCTGTGGCAAAAAGGAAGTGGTTCAGTTTACCAGTAGCAGTTTCATGGTTCGTTTCATCGTAACCAATATCAGTGCCGCTTTCTTGTTCATTTATTTCATTATCATGCAAGGTTTCGTAAGGTATAGGTACTATACATTTGATATAATCGTCATGATCACCAATTATTTTCTTATCCCATGTCGTTAACTGTATATTCACACTAATCAAAACTATAGAAAAATCATGGCTTACTGATATGAATGTGTCTTCTGAAATCGGGTCTGAATTTTTCATACTAACATGTATTAAATCGCTTGCCCAATCGCTATGAACTTGCATCCTTATCGCACCATTTGATGTAGTAGTGGCCCTAGACTCTACATCGTTAGAGATTTGCATATTTTTGTGTAAAATTATGGAACCATCCCTTCCTGAAGTAAGAAAGTAGTTTTTGCCTGGTATGTTCGGGTATAGAATCTTTGTAATGGGTAAAATGTGCGCATCTTGAGAGGTGCAGTAATCTGGGGAAATTAAGCCATAACTTACTGTCAACTGATTCATTATTACGTTGTTCTTTTCTCCGGTTTTTCTGGCTTGCTCTTTTGGAGCTAGGATAACGTAGATTTACTAGAATGTGTCGTTTGCACGTTATGATAGGTTTGAGCTAAATCCTATTTCTATGCAATTGAAATTCAACCACACTTAAACGACGTCAAAAGGGAAGGGGCGGAGCGATTTGGTTGTAGTTGAAAAAAGCGATGTAGACGGTCTTTCAGTGATAGCCTAGTACTAGGATAGAACGCGACGATTTGGTTCTGGCGAGTATTTTTTTTATAGTGTTATATAATTAATGAAAAGGAGAATTTACTGTTTAACAATAGCAATGGGGTTTTTTTCAGTATACTATATGAGCTACAGATGGAATTTGGGCGGAGAAACTGTAAAGGGGCGAGCAAAGCTGAAAAAAAAGAGCTGCCGTAGAAAAAGCATACAAATACTTATATATCGAGACGATTAGATACTATATGAAAAAACACAGCTTTTAAAAATCACACATACGTAAGGGCCAACAGATACAATGAATGACGATGGTGATACAGCTCAATTGAAAGCCAGGTTGTGGGTCCGACTCGAAGAACGGTTACAACAGGTGTTGCCTTCCGAGGACATTCAATATACGCCAAAATTCATAAACTCATTGTTAGAGCTAACATATTTACAGTTGGGTGAGATGGGAAGCGATTTGCAAGCATTTGCCAGGCATGCTGGCAGAAAGGTAGTCAATGAGAGTGACTTCATGATATACTTGAGGAAGCAACCAGACTTACAAAGAAAAATCAAGCCTAAAGAATAAAAGTTCAATCTAAAAACCTAAGAGTCAATTTAAAATTTGTATAAACTTATTTTATAACTTATTTAATAATAAAAATCATAAATCATAAGAGATTTGCTTATTTAGCAGTGTCAACAACGTATCTACCAACGATTTGACCCTTTTCCATCTTTTCGTAAATTTCTGGCAAGGTAGACAAGCCAACAACCTTGATTGGAGACTTGACCAAACCTCTAGCGAAGAAGTCCAAAGCTTCTCTTGTGTCAGCTCTGTTACCGACGTAAGAACCGACAATAGAGATGGACTTGACGACTTGGTTGAAGACATCAGAAGAACACTTAGCGTTAGCTGGCATACCAACCAAAACGGTGGTACCGTTAGCTCTAACGTATCTGGTAGAAGCTTCAATAGCGGCTTCAGAAACAGAAACGTTGATGACACCGTGAGCACCACCGTCAGTGGCCTTTAGAACGGCATTGACAATGTCCTTTTCCTTAGTAAAGTCAATGAAGACTTCACCACCAATGGATCTGAATAATTCTTCCTTACCTTCACCACCGTCAATACCCAAGACTCTGTAACCCATAGCCTTGGCGTATTGAACAGCCAAAGAACCTAGACCACCAGCAGCACCGGAGATAGCAACCCAGTGACCGGCCATCAAGTTAGCAGACTTCAAAGCCTTGTAGACGGTAATACCAGCACACAAAACTGGGGCGACTTCAGCCAAGTCAGTACCTTGAGGAATGTGAGCAGCTTGGACAGAGTCGGCAGTAGCGTATTGTTGGAAAGAACCGTCGTGGGTGTAACCAGACAAGTCAGCGTGAGGACAGTTGGATTCGTTACCCAATTCACAGTATTCACAGGCCATACAAGAACCGTTCAACCATTTGATACCGGCGTAGTCACCAATGTTCCAGCCCTTGACGTTTTCACCCATGGCAACAACGACACCGGCACCTTCGTGACCACCGACCAAAGGCAACTTAGTTGGCAATGGCCAGTCACCGTGCCAAGCGTGCAAGTCAGTGTGACAAACACCGGAGTATTTAACGTTGATCAACAATTCGTTGGCCTTTGGCTTTGGAACTGGAATATCTTTGTATTCCAACTTACCGTGGGATTCGTAAAAGATAACACCTTTTTGAGTTTCTGGGATAGACATTGTATATGAGATGGTTGATTGTATGCTTGGTATAGCTTGAGATACTTGTAAATAGAAGAAAAGTAAAAGACAATGGGAAGTGAGTTCAACAAGATAACAAGAGATTAATAATTGCAGGTGTATTTATACTTGATAGCAAGAGGGCAAACTTTTTTTTTATTTCAATCTTGAATAATTGAGAGAAGAACCGTATACCGTTGTTCATTCGAGAGTAGTGTGAGTGAGTGAATGAAAGAAGAGTTTCATGTGCTTCGAAAGATGCGTCTCCCACCCCCCCGCTCATCTGTTCTGGAACAACGACATCTGTTGGTGCTGTCTTTGCCATTCATTTTTTCTTTCTTTAGTGTCTTTCATCATTTTTTTTTTGTCATGGCGAATATGGTGAGACAACAACAGGGGGAAAAAAAAAGGAAAAAGAAGTCGCATGCGCCTATTCTTACCGTGGTAAAAGATAAGTAGGAAAAGAGGACCGCGGAGTCGACAAGATGATGGTAGCCAAGCCTGGTGCTAGAGTAGTAGTTGGTAGTTGGCAATGCATCTCTATCAAAGTGTATAGTATAGCCCAGTCTAGTTTAGCATAGTACGGTCTAGCCCACCCTGACTCTCCTAATCTCTTAACGCTGCCATTATGTGTCTTACTTTTACCAGCGGCAAACATAGGACGAGGTAGAAAAATAAAACCCTACTTATAGGTTGCCAGGTGTATGGGTTTGGATGCCAGAATAGTGGAAGTCCGTTCTTGTACACCCGGAAATAACCAAATAATGTTCGGCATTTTTTTTTTCCCGTAAAGTCCCAAAAAATTCGGAAAAAGGCGCAGAGGGGGGTAACACCCCCTCTGCCACTGGTGGGTACACTTAGTAGTTGGGCATCGAATGGAAAGATTACCCTCGAAATAATGATATAATATACTTATAATATGTTAACTTATCCAACCAAGTAAACCGCAATCTCCTGAAAAGCAATCAACAGTACAGCTTTCAATAGTCTGTGTACCTGTATATTTATACTGATGGCGAACCCATCATGATGGTTACTCGCCAAAGTACTATAGTGGTTATCCATGTCTGACCTTCAAGGTCATGGTTGCCCCATTGTACGCACCACCGGCAAACTCGTGTCTGACAACTGTGTAAGTCTTGGTCCATTCATTCTTCTTGTATTCTCGCCCGAACGATTTACACTCTGCTCTTCTCGACAAACTTAAATAGTGACACCACATATCGTCGTTATTGCCCGTGTCGACATTCTTATTGCTTCACCCCTTTTCACCCCTTAGTGCAGGGTGGAACCTAAGAAATGCAAGCGCAAAAAAACTCCGCCAGGCACAGCCTCACGGTCCAGCGCTAACGCCGGGCCGGCATGAGAGCGGGTCCACCGTGGAGTCAGCATAATGATTGTACAGTTGCATCTTTAAATTCGGTTCTCCTGCGCCACAAAGCGAAATACATCATATCGACACTTTTTTCCCCTTCGTTCGACCCTTATATTTTGTCTCATTTCTTCCATTCTCCCTGATTTTCTGTTTCGTTTAGGACGAAGTCTTTTCTTTCTCCTCGTTACGTGTAATCAACCCTCTTCCTTTTTAATACGTTATTCTCTCTGAGTTGATTACTTTACATACGTATGTGCGCAGATGTGAGTATAAGTTTGCGTGCATAGCATATATATATATGAGTGTTTCCGATGTAGGGTATTAGTAGTATTTATATACTTTTTTCGCTTTCGTACTTGTATAATTTATTTTTTTTTTCAGAATTCAATAATCATTAATAAGAAAAGACTATTATTCACAGTGCGTTTGTAGTATGGCTGACAGTAGTGACAAAAGTTCTTCGACGTCAGCGTTCGTTACAACGCTAATTGTGTACGGTCTCACCGCTATCATATTTACGTGGCTATTCTTGTTGTTGCGGCCCAAGAATAGAAGAGTGTACGAGCCACGGTCTCTTAAGGACGTACAGACTATCCCGGAGGAAGAGAGAACAGAGCCAGTTCCCGATGGATATTTTGGGTGGGTTGAGTATCTACTCTCTAAACCGCACTCGTTCCTTATTCAGCACACAAGCGTGGACGGGTACTTTCTGCTTCGATATATCGGTATCGTAGGTTCGCTTTCGTTTGTGGGTTGTTTGATTATTCTTCCGATCTTACTTCCCGTGAACGCGACCAATGGTAACAACCTAGGCGGCTTTGAGCTACTATCATTTTCTAATGTTACGAACAAAAATAGGTTTTATGCACATGTCTTCCTCTCCTGGATCTTCTTTGGCCTGTTCACCTATATTATTTACAAGGAGCTGTATTACTACGTCGTGTTTAGACATGCTATGCAGACCACTCCGCTTTATGACGGGTTGCTGTCATCTAGGACGGTTATCATCACTGAGTTGCACAAGGATATTGCTCAAGAGGGAGAGATGCAGATGCGATTCCCCAAGGCGTCTAATGTCGTCTTTGCCTACGACCTCTCAGACTTGCAGGAATTGTGTAAGGAAAGAGCTAAGAACGCCGCTAAATACGAAGCCGCTCTGAATAAAGTTTTGAACAAGTGCGTAAAAATGACTCGAAACAGGACTCAAGAGCAACTTGATAAGCTGTACAATAACGGTACCAAGCCAAAGGATGATTTGGAGACCTATGTGCCCCACAAAAAGCGTCCTAAACATCGTTTGGGCAAATTGCCGCTTTGTCTAGGCGGCAAGAAAGTCAATACATTGTCTTATTCCAGTAAAAGAATCGGTGAGCTGAATGATGAAATTCACGAAAAACAGGCCGATTGGGCCAATAACGATAGGCAACCCGCTTGTTTCATTCAGTTTGAGTCTCAGTTAGAAGCGCAGAGATGTTATCAATCTGCGGAAGCGATTCTAGGCAAGAAGTATTTCGGTAAGCGCCTCATCGGTTACTCCCCCGAAGATATTAACTGGGGCAGCATGCGTCTCAGTTCCAAGGAAAGGCATTCTAGGAGAGCTGTGGCAAACACAATCATGGTCTTATTGATCATCTTTTGGGCTATCCCTGTCGCTGTAGTTGGTATTATCTCCAATGTTAATTTCCTTACCGATAAAGTTCCTTTCTTACGTTTTATCAACAATATGCCCGACTTTTTAATGGGTGTCATTACCGGTTTGCTTCCTACTATCGCATTGGCCGTTTTGATGTCCTTGGTGCCATTTTTTATCGTGAAACTGGGGAAACTTAGCGGTTGCGTCACTGAACAAGAAACGGATCTCTATTCCCAAGCTTGGTACTATGCGTTCTCAGTGATTCAACTCTTCCTAGTTGTTACTGCTACTTCCTCCGCATCATCTACCGTTGATTCCATTATCGACGACCCAAGCTCCGCTATGACGCTACTGGCAAATAACTTGCCCAAAGCATCCAACTTCTATATCATGTACTTCCTACTAAAAGGTTTAACCGGCCCCACATGGACGATCCTACAGGCGGTTAATTTACTGCTAAATAAAATACTAGGCAGAGTCCTCGATTCGACCCCAAGGCAAAAATGGAACCGTTACAATATCTTGGCTACCCCTCGAATGGGTATCGTTTATCCAGGTATTGAAGTTTTGATTTGCATTTACATCTGTTACTCGATTATCGCTCCTATTTTGTTGTTTTTCAGTACGGTAATGTTAACTCTTCTCTATGTTGCCTACTTGTACAACTTAAATTATGTTTTCGGTTTCTCAATCGATTTGAAGGGACGTAATTATCCAAGAGCACTTTTCCAGATCTTTGTAGGAATATATTTAAGTGAGGTGTGTCTCCTTGGATTGTTTATCATGGCTAAAACCTGGGGTCCTCTGGTCCTGGAAGTGTTTTGGATCGTGGTTACCGCTCTAGCTCACATATATATGAAAAGGAAGTTCATGCCATTGTTCGATGCGGTTCCTTTGAGTGCCATCAGATATGCGAGAGGCGAGTCTGGTTATTTTTATCCTACTTCAGACCTGGGTTCCCAAGAGATTAGGAACATTGCAGAGGAAATGAAAGGCAAATATGAAAACGACAATACTCACGGGATTCTGACGCCCGTTACCAAGGACGATTTGAAGAAGGCTAATTTAATACCGGATAATGATAATAATTCGGAGAACAGTACTCCAAGCAACCCATTTGAATCTGGTTCTGAACATGCCTCCTTCTCTGGATCTAACGCGGAAGGTGATTCGATCAAGAAAATGAATGGTCCAATTATCAAGAAATCAAGTACCCTTTCTTCTTCCACGAAGGATAAGAATAATAGCGGGACTGGTAATGAATCTACTTTTGTACCGGAGGATGAAAAGTTTCGCAAGTTCCACTATGGCGATGTTGAGGCATT
Source organism: Saccharomyces jurei (assembly GCA_900290405.1). Classification (NCBI taxonomy): domain Eukaryota; kingdom Fungi; phylum Ascomycota; class Saccharomycetes; order Saccharomycetales; family Saccharomycetaceae; genus Saccharomyces; species Saccharomyces jurei. The sequence goes on from LT986477.1 coordinate 152,008, forward strand.
AAGAAATAAGCGCCCTTATGATGATGATGACCACAGCCAGCATGGGCCTGAAGGTGCTGTGCCAGTCAATGCTGACGCCGGAGTTATTTATAGTGATCCCGCAGCTATGTTGAAAGAGCCTCAAGCTTTCCCACCTGATGTCTTGGAAACTAACACATGGTCGCAAAGAATTTTACAGTTCTTCAACCCAAAGAGGTCGTATCCGTTTGATGATGTTAGGATGAGATTCCCACTTGTATTTAATACCAGTATCGAATATGATGAGGAATACTTGAACTCCGCATACAGCGATCCCTGTGTCAGAGAAAAAGATCCTATTGTGTGGTGTTGTAAAGATCCGTTAGGCGTTTCCAAACAGCAAATTCAAGAAGCTAGATCAAACGGTTTAGATGTAAGAGATGATTTCACAAGATACGATGAAAAAGGTGAAGTAATATTTACTTACAATCCTCCTGATTATGAACCCGAAGCCAAAAAATGATGACACATGGACCAGTGTCCTTCCGCTCTTTTCTTCTCTATGCATATCTGATTTTTTACCTCTCTAAACCGCACTGTTTTATTTTATATTCTATTCTAGTTTAATATTAATAATAACTATAACATCTTATTACCACATATCTTGGAGTTGTGAAGACGAGCATATGATAGAAATCGACGTGTACCCCTAAAAATAGAAGAGTGAAAGAAGGAAAATAATAAGGAAAAACTAATTAGAGAGTACTTAAGTATTCTTTTTGGAAATATAAACTGCTGTAGGATTCAACTATCAACAAATACTGCTAATCTTGCAGTATTTTTTTTTGAAACCAGTTTCCTGAAACTTCTGGGTGTCTATCAAGTATTAATATGGGCCCGATGAAAATTTCAGTAGAGACGCCTCTATTTGACTTCGATGTAATCGACCAATTTAAGATATTAACCTTTTCAGTTCCAAACACTAAGATTAAAACTATCAATGGATGCATTGATAAGTTCACCGATCAAAATAATGTGTATAATAATCAGCATATATTCTGGCAACCCGTCAAAAAATCGAATGTCAGATTGTTGCTAAATAGTTGCGATTTTAGCCAGTTAGGAAACTTTTTGCGTCAACAAATTAAATGCAACATTTTTATTGGCGAGGAAGCATTGGAGAAATATGGGTTGACTATATCTGGGTCCTACAACAATTTTTTGGGAGGTTCAGCCCCTAGTATAAACAATGTTGTGAAAGACAAGGACGTTGCAGTGTCTCGCAAGCATTTGAGCAATGCATCAAAACAACTCCCTATACTGGAAAAGTCCACAAATAAGGCACAAGATCAAGCAGTGCAACCAAGTGAGGGAGAAGGGAAGAAGTATGCCTTGTTATCTGGAAACAAGCCCGAACTCATGAGGTTTTTTTCTAATCTTGAAACTAGCGTGCAATTACAAGAGCTTTATGATGGTTACAAAGTTTACGAGAGGCTATTAAATAAGTTTGATGGTCAAAAAGAGAGAATGGAGTCTTTCTTAAATGACGACACTTCGGCACCAGATGGCGAAAACATGAAACAAGTAGTCTCACTTGAGAAACTGGACGAAAAGGAGAAACACTTCGTGATAACAAATGATCATTCATTACACGTTAAAGTGGGTAGTGAAGACAATTCACTGCATTTTATATTGTGCAACAATACAAATTCAAGTGTTCCAGGGAATTGTACGTTGGAGTTCTCAAGTCCGACCTCCGAGGTATTCAGTATCAGAATGGGGCCGCATGAAATAGGTATAAAAGGGCAAAAAGAGTTATGGTATTTTCCATCTCTACCTACTCCGCTCTCTGATTATACGATCAAGGTCATTAATCAGGACGGCAATACTATATTGGTAGGTAAATGTGCTGATTCCAGTGAGATATGTTTAAAATCCCCATTGCCCTCATATTCAACGGGTAGTTTTCACACGTTACAAGACGCTAATAATATATTCCGTGCGGATGCACTTTCTTCGTTTGATGAATTGAGCATCGTGAGCACCCCTTTTTTAGATGAGACAGAGAATTTCTATAATTCTCGTTCCACATTAAGTAGACCAATTACGTGGGAAGAAATATAAGTGCTTGCCTATGTTTTTTTTTCGTTTTTCTAGCTATACTTCGTACTCAAGTTTATTTATGTTTTCGTTTCATATATAATCTTTTTGGGCGTTAAAAAGAAAACTCTTCTTAGTTTCCTTCTCAAAAAATATCTCTTGAATGGTATGAAAATGGATGAAATACCATCGAAAAATAAACAGATATATAAAACATCGAATGAAAATGCATGCTCTTGAGGTCAAAAGTTTCTCTACAGTCATGGCGGTACATCCATATCGTTGATCTGAAGGGAAAGTAGGGCAAATAATGTTCCTCAGAATAATAAGTGCAATTTGAAGAAATGTCAAGCACATTGTAAGAAACAAGGTAAAATCGTCGTGCATTAATTCCAATGATTTTTCCTCCGAGAATGTTCTGGTTATTTTTTTTTTCACATATAGGAAAATATTCAGGATATCTATGGGATTCTGCTGCTGATCTATGATTTTTCTTTTACAATACAATGGAGCATTTAGTCAAATGCTTAAATAAAGACTACGAGCGAATTTGAAACAAGTTTTGTGTGGGTTACAAAAATCTGGTACCCTTGACTAGTAAACTTGCTTGGTAAAACTATTGTCTTTTTCCTTTTAGCATTATCGCGAATCGGGATTGCTCAAGCTTATGTATGTTGAAAGTGACAGTTTGCTTTTCGTATTGTCAATCACGTACAGAATGACATATAAAGATTAAGTGAGTGTTTCGCCTTTTCCAGTTTGTTTCGTAAATGTTGCGCGTTCCATTTCAGTAGCCACTGCAAGTCAATCCCTGTCAAAGTTCATTGTTTTTATTCAAACTTGTTTCCCGTTTGTTACGCCGTCCCTCACCGTGCTAGACGGAGTTACAGTCTTCTGGCTTACTGTATGAGTAGGAGGAGTTAATTATAAAAACCTGTTGTGTACAGAGCTGGCCCGACGCATTCATTGCATTATGGGAATAATAACTACTAACTACAATTTTTACTCAACGGATGCACTTTATACACCATTTATAAACAAGATGCTGATCGCAATAACATAACCATACTTTACACATAGTGTTTGGAACATAATTTCTTCTATTAGCCGTGAATAGCCATCAATACTAGGATGATTCCATCTTTTTGAGATCATTCTCCCAATATTTATCCTGACCATATAGATTTAAGTACTTTTTTGATGTAAAGGTGTGTAGATAATAGCTGAAAGCATCATCCTTTACAGCGTAGCACATGTGTCAAGTATTCTGAGATGTGCCCCTACTGATATAATTGTGTGACCCGGAAAAGGGGCGTTTTGAGATTAGTTATAACCTATACGTGAAGTAGAAACAAGAGGTTTATGGTCCCATACACACCTCTGTGATAGGCGCTAATAAGGCAAATCGGACAAAAGTGAGCTGAATTCAAGGCAATACGTGTAGCAGCTTGCTTCGAAGAATAATTCTAGAAATTGAATAACTTGAAGACCAACAAATGAGTATTTCTATGGGGTACCCCTTATCTGTTTGCGATGAATACAAAAGTTGTAATGTAGCTGTGCCAACTTTAGATATCAATATCATTCTTTGGTGTATTGGACAGATTTCGTCATTAAGTGATACTTGTGGGTTTAAACATCTGTTTTGGCAACCGAATGACAAGTCAAACGTTCGGATCTTACTAAATTGTCAAGATTACGGTCAGTTGTTTGATTACTTGCAATCTCAAAGAAAATGCACAGTTTATATTGGAGAAGGAACGCTAAAAAAATACGGATTAACCATTTCTACATGCTTTGACGAATTCTTGGACCACATAAACTCCGAGGAGAAGGGAACTTCATGTAAAAAGGACTTACACGAAGAGCCCTCATCTCCAGAAGCTGCTCATAGAGGGGAAATGAACCCGAACCCAAAAAATAGTGTAACTGTGCCAAGAGAATGCTTAGACAGTTTTACAGAACAGCTTTTTAAGTTGGAAGAGTCTCTAAATAAGTTGGAACTCGAGCAAAAGGGTAAGGCGCTCGCTGATAAGGAATCCGGCCGCAAAATAAGTGGCACAATTGACATCCCTGAAGATAAACCAGAACTGATTAACTTCTTCACGCAATTAAGAACTGTGAAACAGCTTGAGGACGTGTTCCAACGTTATCATGACTACGAGAAGTTGCTTGAGAGATGTGCTGGTAAGAAGCAAATCATAGACAACCTTTCTAATGAGGAAACCGAAATTATTCAAGAACCGGAAATAAAAACGGAAGACCCAAATGATCGTTCACTGCAAATCAAAGCGAAACAGAAGGACAATTCATTATACTTCCAATTATTCAACAACACAAACTCTGTGCTGGCAGGTAACTGCAAACTAAAGTTCACTGGTACTGAAGATAATTCAATTACAGGTGTAATTGAAATGGGCCCCCATGAAATAGGAATAAAGGAGTACAAGGAATTGCGGTACTTCCCGTATGCACCCGAACTAACAACTGGTTCTACTGTGGAAATAGAGAATGAATATGGAGAGGTGATCTTCTTGGGTAATCATGACAGTTCTTCAAAATTTAGCTTGAAACCGCCTTCAAGGTTATCTGCGGAAAGTTTACAGGCATCCCAGGAACCCTTCTACTCCTTTCGAATCGATACATTACCAGAACTAGATGATTCCAGTATTATAAGCACATCCATATCACTCTCTTATGTCGATGACAACGATGAGAAAGCGTTGACTTGGGAAGAACTGTAAAACGAACATCATTATTCTACAATAGAAAATCCCTTTTTATATACCGATACATATACACGCAAGTTTTTTCAATAATGGATTTTACCTCATACAACCTCGTGTTCTCATCATCACTGACGTGAATTTTGTATCTACTATATATACATTTATATATATCAATAATATACGGCTAATCAGAAAAAGTAGGGATGATCAGGGACGAGCAGCAACGGGATGCCTTCCTACGCAGACTTGCCAAGGGAAAGCAATGAACAAGTAGACAAATAAACAAGAAAACCATAACTCACCTTATGGATTTCATACCTTATGGAATCTGAAATCCTCTGTTCACCCATCACACAGTAATGAAAAACTCCGAAACGTACTTGATTAGCCTGGCCTAGCATTATTGAGCAAGCGTGACCGATTCTCCACAGGCAGCATTAGGAAAAAAGAAGCTTTCGCCAAAGCTACCAACCAATTCTTGGACCTGGCTTGACTTGATAAAGAAGACCGCCTAAACTGTCTTGCACGGCATCAGCACCTAGCCCCAGGTTGTAGTCTTAAATCGTCATTCGCCTTCTAGTGTGATGCCAACCCAAAGTAGCCCCTCAAGAGGTGTCACCCGACTGGCGGAATGATCCGCGGCTCAGAAAGCTTTGTAGAGCTCTCGTTTCTTCTAGAACGCTCCCCTGGTGAAACGAAAATTTCTATCACAATAAAGCTGACACGCCTTCCTGAAAACCCATGCTTAATATCTCTTCTTACAAAAAGCATTAGCTAACAATTACCTATCATACCTATAATCTCATATCCAGGCGTATTCTATTGCCCTACTGTTCTCTCCGTTATCTTCATTGTTTAGAGCTCCTGGGAAACAAAGACCGAAAAACAGAAAACAAAATCAGAAGAAGGCTTGAATACTTTTTCATCCGCTGTAACAAGTGTCTAACCAAAACTTAGCACACTAACATATAGCATTGTATTCCTGTTGTTCATTTTGCTTTTCATTCTGTGTTACTTTTTCCCCACGTTACACGATATTTTGATATCAAACCAACCTGTATACATCATCTTTCTTCAGGGAGAATCATGTCCCAGCCCACTAAAAATAAGAAGAAAGAACACGGGACCGATGCTCAATCGTCCCACATGACTCGGACGCTGGTCAATCATATTCTTTTTGAAAGAATCCTCCCGATTCTTCCAGTAGAGTCGAACCTACGTACATATTCAGATGTGGAAGAATATTCCTCATTCGTCTCATGCAGATCTGTACTCATCAATGTCACCGTTTCACGAGATGCAAACGCTATGGTGGAAGGTACCTTGGAGTTGATAGAATCACTTCTTCAAGGGAATGAAATAATTTCAGATAAGGGCAGCGGTGATGTTGTCGAATCAATACTGATCACGCTAAGATTATTGAGTGATGCGCTTGAGTATAATTGGCAAAATCAGGAAAGCTTGCACTATAATGACATATCGACTCACATAGAACATGAGCAAGAACAGAACTATAGGCCAAAACTCAACAGTATTTTGCCTGATTATTCATCAACCCATTCCGATGGTAATAAACATTTTTTCCACCAGACTAAACCCCAAGCGCTGATACCAGAATTGGCATCCAAGTTACTAGAGAGTTGCTCGAAGTTGAAATTCAATACAAGAACTTTGCAAATCTTACAGAATATGATCAGTCACGTCCATGGTAACGTTCTGACCGCATTAAGTTCCTCCATTCTTCCCCGCCACCAATCCTATTTGACAAAGCACAGCTACCCTTGTCATTGTAAAATGATTGATTCTACTCTAGGACACATTCTCCGATTCGTAGCAGCTTCCAATCCATCCGAATATTTCGAATTCATTAGAAAAAGTGTGCAAGTGCCTGTAACGCAAACTCATACGCATTCACACTCTCATTCACATTCATTATCATCTTCCGTTTACAACAGCATAATACCCCACTTCGATCTTTTCAGTTTTATCTATCTAACCAAGCATAATTTCAAGAAGTATTTGGAGCTCATTAGAAACTTATCTATGGCACTAAGGAAATCAATCTACCATTGCTTACTTTTGCATTTCAGCGCCAAGGCAATAATGTTTTGGATAATGGCCAGACCTGCAGAATATTATGAACTTTTTAACTTATTAAGGGATAATAATGGCGAATACTCGAAATCCGTGAATATGTTGAATCATAACCTTTTCGAGGAGATTCATTCGACTTTTAATGTAAATAGTATGATAACCACCAACCAGAACGTTTATCAAGGCTCTTCATCTCCTTCAACATCCTCACCGTCTTCACCGCCTAGCTCGTTGTCTTCAGACAGCAACCAAAACGTAATAGCAAAATCTTTGAATCGTCAACTCTCTCACCACCAGTCCTACATCCAACAGCAATCTGAAAGGAAACTTCACTCCTCGTGGACAACAAACTCTCAATCATCCACTTCACTGTCGTCTTCTACTTCTTCCACAACAACAGATTTCTCTAACCACGCACAATCAGGAGAACATGATTCTTCCCTGCCAGATACTCCTACTATGTCCAACATCACCATTAGTGCATCTTCCTTATTATCTCAAACTCCCACACCAACAACGCAATTACAACAGCGATTGAACTCAGCAGTGGCAGCAGCAGCGGCATCTGCCGCCTCATCACCGTCAAATTCGACTCCAACTGGATATGTAGAAAAACAACAAAATCGATATTCGTACGACGCTCACAAAATGGGCCACACTGGTAAGGATTATGATGAAAATTTCTTATCTGTCACCCGTCTAGATAACATTTTGGAACTATACACGCATTTTGATGATACTGAAGTACTACCGCACACGTCTGTTTTGAAATTTTTAACCACATTGGCAATGTTCGATATTGATCTCTTCAATGAATTGAATGCAACTTCATTCAAGTATATCCCTGATTGTACAACACACCGGCCAAGAGAAAGAACAAGTTCATTCAATAACGCTGCACATGACGCGGGTTCGGAAAAGACACTAGGAATAAAACACATCACACAAGGCTTAAAGAAATTGACTTCTTTACCCACTTCAACAAAAAAAACTGTAAAATTTATGAAAATGTTATTAAAAAATCTAAATGGGACTCAAGCCGTATCTGATGTTGCCCTTTTAGATACGATGAGGGCTTTATTATCATTCTTAACAATGACTTCTGCCGTTTTTCTCGTAGATAGAAACTTACCTTCGGTAGTCTTTGCCAAGAGGCTTCTCCCCATAATAGGGACAAATTTGAGCGTTGGCCAAGATTGGAATTCGAAAGCGAATCACAGCTTAATGGTTTGTTTGAAAAGAAATTTTACAACATTTGTTCAATTACAACTAATATTCTTCTCTTCAGCCATCCAGTTTGATCATGAATTGTTGCTTGCACGTTTGAGCATTGATACCATGGCCAACAATCTAAATATGCAGAAGCTATGCCTTTATACCGAAGGATTCAGGATATTCTTCGACATACCAAGTAAGAAAGAATCGCGGAAAGCAATCGCAGTTAAAATTTCCAAGTTTTTTAAGACATTATTCTCAATTATAGCAGACATTCTTTTGCAAGAGTTCCCATACTTTGATGAACAAATCACCGACATAGTTGCTTCCATTCTTGATGGCACAATCATCAACGAATATGGTACAAAGAAACATTTTAAAGGGAGCTCGCCATCTTTATGTTCGACAGCCAGATCAAGGTCAGGATCTACATCCCAAAATTCAATAAGGCCTGTTTCTCCCTTGGGATTAGAAGCTGACCTATGTCCAATGAACACCTTATCTTTGGTTGGTTCAGGCACTCCAAGAAATTCTGACAACATTAACTCTTTAAACGCTTCCCCAAAGAACTTGTCTTCTGATCCGTATCTGTCACATCTTGTGGCCCCAAGAGCCCGCCATGCGTTGGGCGGTCCATCTAGTATTATAAGGAATAAAATACCGGCTACACTGACTTCGCCTCCAGATACTGAAAAATCGTCACCAATACAGCGTCCGCAAACTGAAAGTATCAGTGCTACACCTATGGCAATAACGAATTCTACTCCTTTATCATCGGCTGCCTTGGGAATTAGATCGCCTTTACAGAAGATTAGGACAAGACGTTACTCCGACGAAAGTTTAGGGAAATTCATGAAATCTACAAACAATTATATCCAAGAACATTTGGTACCAAAGGATTTGAATGAAGCTACTCTTCAAGATGCTAGAAGAATAATGATTAATATTTTCAGTATTTTCAAAAGACCCAATAGTTACTTCATCATCCCACATAATATAAACTCCAATTTACAATGGGTTTCTCAAGACTTCAGGAATATTATGAAACCAATTTTTGTTGCCATTGTAAGTTCAGATATAGCCTTAGAGAGAACAGCACAATCATTTATGGATACGTTATTATCAAATGTTATTAATTATAGTGGATCAGATCAGAATATTAGTATCGAAGGCTATCACCTCCTTTGCAGTTATACTGTCACATTATTTGCTATGGGTCTTTTTGATTTGAAGATTAATAATGAAAAGCGTCAAATTCTCTTAGATATAACCATCAAATTCATGAAAGTTAGATCTCATTTGGCTGGAATTGCTGAGACATCACATCATATGGAATACATAAACGATTCTGAAAAGCTTACCTTTCCACTGATCATGGGGACTGTTGGGAGAGCCTTATTTGTTTCATTGTACTCCAGTCAACAGAAAATTGAAAAAACTCTAAAGATTGCATACACAGAGTATCTTTCTGCTATCAACTTTCACGAAAGGAACATTGATGATTCCGATAAAACTTGGGTTCACAATATTGAATTTGTAGAAGCGATGTGTCACGATAATTACACAACTTCTGGCTCAATTGCTTTTCAAAGGAGAACAAGAAATAATATTTTACGATTTGCTACTATTCCTAACGCTATATTACTTGATTCTATGAGAATGATCTACAAAAAGTGGCATACATACACGCATACGAAAAACTTAGATAAACAAGAACTAAATGATTTCAGGAATTTCGCCGGTATTTTAGCCTCTATGTCGGGTGTCCTGTTCATCAATAAAAAAATACTACAGGAAATATATCCTTATCTTCTCGATACTGTTTCAGAATTAAAAAAAAACATCGACTATTTTATCTCGAAACAATGCCAATGGTTAAACTATCCCGATTTATTAACAAGAGAAAATTCAAGGGATATTTTGAGCATAGAGTTACATCCCTTGTCATTCAACTTACTCTTCAGTAATCTAAGGCTAAAATTAGAAGAATTGGCTTGTTCAGACTTATCAATACCAGAAAACGAAAGCTCCTATGTTTTATTGGAACAAATAATCAAGATGCTGCGAACAATCTTAAGTCGCGATGATGATAATTTTGTGATGATGCTTTTCTCTACAGAGATCGTTGACCTTATCGATTTGCTGACAGAAGAAATCAAAAAAATTCCAGCATATTGTCCAAAGTATCTCAAGGCGATCATTCAAATGACCAAAATGTTTAGTGCTCTGCAGCACTCAGAAGTTAATTTGGCAGTCAAAAACCATTTTCATGTCAAAAATAAATGGTTGAGACAAGTAACCGATTGGTTTCAAGTGAGTATTGCGAGGGAGTATGATTTCGAAAACTTGTCAAAACCGCTTAAAGAAATGGATTTAGTGAAAAGGGATATGGATATTCTCTATATAGACACTGCGATCGAAGCTTCAACGGCCATTGCATACTTGACCAGACATACTTTTCTGGAGATTCCACCAGCGGCTTCGGATCCTGAACTTTCTCGCTCCAGGTCTGTAATATTTGGATATTACTTCAATATCTTAATGAAGGGCCTTGAGAAAAGTAGTGATCGTGACAAGTTCCCGGTGTTTTTGAGACACAAAATGAGCGTTCTTAACGACAATGTAATACTTTCGTTGACAAATCTTTCCAACACCAATGTGGATGCGAGTTTGCAATTTACCTTACCGATGGGTTACTCTGGAAATCGAAACATCAGAAACGCATTTTTGGAAGTATTCATCAATATTGTTACCAACTATCGGACCTACACGGCTAAAACTGATCTCGGAAAATTGGAGGCGGCAGACAAGTTTTTACAGTTTACGATTGAACATCCTCAGTTATCATCTTACGGAGCTGCAGTCTGTCCTGCTAGTGACATTGATGCCTATGCTGCGGGTTTAATAAATGCATTTGAAACGAGAAATGCCACTCATATTGTGGTGTCACAATTGATCAAAAATGAAATTGAAAAATCTTCTAGACCTACTGACATCCTCAGAAGAAATAGTTGTGCTACGAGATCGTTATCTATGTTAGCTAGGTCCAAAGGAAATGATTATTTGATCCGTACTTTGCAACCACTGCTTAAAGAAATTATTGAGAGAAAGGATTTTTTTGAAATTGAGAAACTAAAACCAGAGAATTCAGATGCTGAACGCCAGGTAGAACTTTTCGTCAAGTATATGAATGAATTGTTGGATGCCATATCCAGTTCTGTCTCTTATTTTCCACCTCCCTTATTTTATATTTGCCAGAATATATATAGAGTTGCGTGTGAGAAATTCCCGGACCATGCTCTTATCGCCGCTGGGTCTTTCGTGTTTCTACGGTTTTTTTGTCCTGCTCTAGTAAGCCCGGATTCTGAAAATATCATAGACATTTCTCATCTGAGTGAGAAGCGTACATTTATCAGCTTGGCTAAAGTTATCCAGAATATTGCTAATGGATCAGAGAATTTTTCCAGGTGGCCAGCTTTATGCACACAAAAGGCTTTCCTCAAAGAATGCAGTGACAGAATTTTTAGGTTTCTTGCTGAACTTTGCAGAAAAGACCGGACCATAGACATTCAGGTTAGAACAGATCCCACACCAATAAACTTTGATTACCAATTCCTTCATTCCTTTGTCTACCTTTATGGACTTGAAGTAAGAAGGAGTGTACTAAATGATGCAAAACATGATGACGGTGACATTGACGGTGACGATTTTTATACGACAACATTTTTACTTATTGATGATGTCCTTGGCCAATTAGGTAAGCCTAAAATGAAATTCTCCAACGAAATACCAGTTTACATCAGAGAGCATATGGATGACTACCCAGAACTTTATGAGTTCATGAATAGGCACGCATTCAGAAACATTGAGACCTCAACCGCATATAGCCCAAACGTCCATGAGTCTACTTCAAGCGAAGGTATTCCCATCATTACGCTAACAATGTCAAATTTCTCAGACAAACACATAGACATTGATACAGTTGTTTATAAGTTTTTACAGATATATGCTCGAATCTGGACCACTAAACATTGCTTAATTATCGATTGTACCGAATTTGATGAAGACGGGCTTGATATGAGAAAATTCATTTCTTTGGTTATGGGGCTATTACCAGAAGTTGCACCGAAAAATTGTATGGGCTGTTACTACTTCAATGTGAACGAAACATTTATGGATAATTATGGAAAATGTCTAGACAAAGACAACCTATTTGTTTCTTCTAAGATTCCTCATTACTTCATTAATAGTAATTCTGATGAGGAGCTTATGAAGTCAGTAGGCATAACGGGGCAGGGTTTAAAAGTTCTGCAAGACATTCGTGTTTCTTTGCACGACATCACCCTGTATGACGAGAAAAGAAATAGATTCACTCCAGTTTCACTGAAAATAGGTGATATTTATTTCCAGGTCTTGCATGAAACCCCAAGACAATATAAAATCAGAGATATGGATACCTTATTCGATGTTAAATTCAATGATGTCTACGAAATCAGCCGGATATTTGAAGTACATGTTTCCTCAATAACCGGAGTGGCTGCTGAATTTACAGTGACTTTTAAGGACGGACGAAGGTTGATTTTTAGTAGTCCCAAATATCTAGAGATTGTGAAAATGTTCTACTATGCGCAGATTCGATTAGAAAGTGAATACGAAATGGACAACAACTTAGGCACATCGTCATCAAATTCGAATGTCAGGGACAAAAAGCAGAAAGAAAGAACAAAATTATTATGTCATTTACTACTAGTATCCCTTATCGGCTTATTTGATGAAAGTAAAAAAATGAAAAACAGTTCATATAACCTAATAGCTGCTACTGAGGCATCATTTGGGTTGAACTTTGGCTCACACTTTCATCGTTCTCCTGAGGTATACGTTCCCGAAGATACCACAACATTTTTGGGGGTGATTGGAAAATCCCTTGCAGAATCTAATCCAGAACTTACAGCCTATATGTTCATCTATATTTTGGAAGCATTGAAGAATAATGTGATTCCTCATGTTTACATCCCTCACACAATCTGTGGTTTATCTTATTGGATTCCTAACCTGTATCAACATGTGTATTTGGCTGATGATGAAGAAGGCCCTGAGAATATATCTCACATTTTCCGTGTGCTCATCAGACTTTCCGTGAGAGAGACAGACTTCAAGGCCGTGTACATGCAATATATTTGGTTGCTACTTTTGGATGATGGCCGCTTAACTGATATTATTGTCGATGAAGTTATTAACCATGCGTTAGAGAGAGATTCTGAAAACCGTGACTGGAAGAAAACAATATCATTGTTAACTGTGCTACCAACTACTGAAGTTGCCAATAACATCATCCAAAAAATAATGGCAAAAATTAGATCATTTTTACCATCGCTTAAATTAGAGGCTATGACCCAAAGCTGGTCCGAACTAACTATATTGGTTAGAATAAGCATCCATGTGTTTTTTGAAACGTCTTTACTGGTGCAAATGTACTTACCCGAGATCTTGTTTATTGTATCCTTATTAATTGATGTTGGCCCAAGGGAGCTCAGATCGTCGCTGCATCAACTATTAATGAATGCGTGCCATTCCCTGGCCATAAACTCAGCATTGCCACAAGATCACCGAAACAATCTCGATGAAATAAGTGACATATTTGCACACCAGAAGGTAAAGTTCATGTTTGGATTCAGCGAGGATAAAGGACGAATTTTACAGATTTTCAGCGCATCGTCGTTTGCAAGTAAGTTTAATATTTTGGATTTTTTCATCAACAATATAATACTGCTGATGGAATATTCTTCAACATACGAGGCAAACGTATGGAAGACAAGATACAAAAAATACGTTTTAGAATCCGTGTTCACCAGTAACTCTTTCCTTTCTGCACGCTCAATCATGATCGTCGGTATAATGGGTAAATCTTACATAACAGAGGGATTATGCAAAGCTATGCTGGTCGAGACTATGAAAGTTATTGCTGAACCTAAAGTTACTGACGAACACCTTTTCTTAGCCATTTCTCATGTATTTACTTATTCCAAAATTGTCGAAGGATTGGATCCCAACCTTGATTTAATGAAGCACTTATTTTGGCTGTCAACTCTCTTCCTTGAATCACGTCATCCAATAATCTTTGAAGGAGCTCTTCTATTTGTGTCGAACTGTGTGAGGCGTCTATATATGTCCCAGTTTGAAAATGAAAGTAACACACCACTAATAACTACCTTGTTAAAAGAGAGGAAGTTTGCTTATTCGTTTTTAAACCAAATAGAACGTATTAATGGTATTGTTTGGAATCAAGATAATTTTACACATATTCTCGTTTCCATCATTAATAAAGGGCTATCCAACCCTTTTATCAAGAGCACAGCATTTGATCTTTTAAAGACGATGTTCAGAAACTCCTATTTTGAACATCAAATTGATCCAGAATCTGATCATTACTTGACATACATGTTCTTATTGTATTTTATACTAAGTTCTAGTCAATTCGGAGAACTTTTAGGTGACGTTGATTTCGAAGGTGAAATGGTCACAATTGAGAACAAAAACACTATTCCAAAGATTTTGTCAGAGTGGTTGAGTTCTGACAAAGAAGATGCTAACATAACACTTTATCAAGGTGCGCTGCTGTTCAAATGTGCGGTTACGGATGAACCAAGTAAGTTCAGGTTTGCCTTGATTATTAGACATCTGCTTAAGGTAAAACCTATCTGTGTGTTGCGTTTTTATAGTGTTATTCGTGACGAAATAAGAAAAATCTCGGCATTTGAACAGAATTCCGACTGTGTTCCCGTTGCCTTCGATATACTGAATTTATTGGTAACAAACTCGGATTCTAATTCATTAGACAAACTCCATGAAGAATCTATTGAACGTCTTCAAAAGAGAGGATTATTAATTGTAACTTCTGTCAATAAATTTGCGAAGAACTCTGACATGATGATTTCATTAGATATAGGCCCTGAAGATATCTACGAACGTAAAAGAATAATGACAATGATTTTATCGAGGATGTCATGCTCTGCTTAGGGTATATATAAATCAAGTGAATAAAACATTAATATTTAATTGCATACGTGACTCTGTATGTTTTTTATTCATCGATTTTTGACATTTTTTTACGTGAATTACTTTTATACAACAACAATCTTATATATTCTATCATGTAGTAGCTCAATGAGTTTGAACGCCATATAGACTAATGTACAAATCACTGCATTAAAGTTACGTGAATGAAAAGAAACGAGCAATGTACTCACCGTCTTAATTGAAAGTATTTCTGTGGATCTTTTCAAATTCGGCCTTCTCTTTCTTATATAATAGCATGGTAGCGCGAGCATCTTCAACAGAAGAATGCTCACCTTCTTGAATGGCAACTTTCAAGACCTCCCGGGTTAATTTCTTTAAGCTTGGAGTTTTACCTTTAGCATAGGCTTGCCTGAATGGTAGGTGTCTAGAAGTATCTCTCAGCATTGATTTTGGATGGGATAGCATCAAAGCTTCGAGATCATGCTTTAAAGCATGACCTACAAGAATCCTACCATCCAAAACATCCGCAGTCCTCTTTTGTGCATCTTTGAAAGTTATCGCGTTTTTCATATGCTCTGGTTTAATACCACTAACCCAGGTTCTCCATTCGACAACCTTCTCTCTCGGTTTCACAAACTCATCGAGGATAACATGTCCATAATAATTTACAATAGATATCCTAGCTAACGCCGATTCTTTACCTTCGGGTCCAACGCCTACAAATTCACAATCCATAGCAATGTATTTCCCGATTTCTTTGCTCTTTTTATTACCACTACCAGTATCTTCTAACACACCTACTTGTACCGGTTCATCGATGGTAGTATCTGCATTTTCTTTATTTGGGTTGAACTCAAATACCTTTCCCTCGAGCTTATTCTTCTCATGTTTGCTGATTTCTTTGTTCATGCTATATACCATGTCCATGATTTTACTACCAGTTTTACGCTTCTGGCAAACATATTGAGAGTTATTATTGGATCTGGTTACCTTGCCAATTTTCTTGCTATTGCTGATCTTCCTATTGGGTTGTTTACCCTTTTTAACAGAAACAGGGCTGCTTTCAGAGGCTAATAGTGCCTGCCAGTTTGATGAAAGAGCCATTGAAATTATAAACTGTCCACTCCAAACAACCTTTACGCAACTATTCGATGCCTAGACCTAGGCTTCAATTGGGCTACAATTGCGATGAGGTTAGCAAAACTTCTGAAATTTTTCTTCTTTTAGCCGACCTTGCATTAGCCCGCGTCAAATATAAACAATACAATATGATGAATAACGTAACTACATAAAAATAGGATAACTAAGTAAGGCAATACGAAAGAAAATAAATAAGCCGTATTCTGAAAGCTCAAGCACGGTACAGTAACGCAGTAATGGATACGGTAACAGTACTGAATGAACTTCGGGCTCAGTTTCTGCGAGTATGCCCGGAGAAAGATCAAATGAAAAGAATAATAAAACCTTACATACCTATGGATGAATTCAATACAGAGCAGTGGTTAGATCCTTCTATTCGTGAACTGTATACAAACTCGGATGGCATAAGCTTTTTACCTGAGCTAGAATCCCCACCGATATCTAAGGATTTCATGGAAAACTATGCTTCGTTAGGGAAAATGAGGATAATGAGAGAGAATGAAGGCCAAAAAGGGAAAACTAACCAGAACTTAATACGAACAGAGAAGGCTGAAGAAAACGAGGAAGAAAAACGAAATCAGCAGGACAAAAGTGCTAAAAACACTCTGATAGTAGAAGAAAACGGAACACTTCGCTATAATCCACTGAATTCGCCTGTTTCGAATTCTCTTTTGCATGGTGATGACCATACTAGTGGAAAAGATCGGAAGACGTCCTCAAAGGAAGATTCATACTTAAATAGCGCGATAGAATTACAAAAGAAATCTAGCAAGAGATCATCCCTTCCTTTTGTAAGGATATTTAAAAGTCGAAGGGACCACTCGAATACTTCTGGAAATAAGAATGTTATCAGCACGACTACTACAAGATCAAAAACACCAAGTTTGCATCCAACTGGTGTGCGCCATAATAAGAAAGGCAGTAAGTTTGATATGAATTTTGACTTCGATGAGAACTTAGAAGAGGAGGATGACGATGACGATGACGACGAAGAAGGTGACGATATACACTCACAATTTTTCCAATTGGATAACGAATTTGATGCTAAAAGTTCTGGGGCCAGTTCAATCCAAAAAGGCTCCAATGGCATGTCAAATAATAAGAACAACACATCCTACACAACTAACAAAAATAGCATTAGTATTCTCGATGATCGAGAAAGTTCAAATGGAAATTTGGGAAGCGCTTCAAGGTCAAAACCACATTTTCCTACAAGCCAAAAGGGAAAGAACTTTTTAATGGAGAGTAAAAATGATGGACAAAAATCCGATTCGTTGAATGTCAGTAAAGGTGTAAATGCAGAGGGAGGCAGCACCGGTGGAAATGCATCTATCGGTAGAGACAGTTTGGCGGAAACGGAAAGTAACAATATTTCTGATATGGAATCGTATATAAACGAGAAAGACTTAGATGATTTGAATTTTGATACAGTGACTTCTAACATCAACAAAACAGTTTCGGATTTGGGAGGACATGAATCAGCAATTGATGGAGCGGCTGACACAAACAGGGATTCAAGGAGCAGCCATGTTAATAGTGATGAATTTAGTGCTCAAAATCATGATCGCATCACACCTGGTTCATCATATGGCAAGTCCCTTTTAGGGTCAGAATATTCCGAAGAACACTATTTAAATAATGGATCTTCAACTATGGAAAGCGGTGAAATGTCTCTTGATTCAGACATACAAACTAACACTATACCTTCTCATTCCATACCGATGTCGATGCAAAAGTACGGCATTTATCATGGTGACGATGACTCTACTTTGAACAACGTCTTTGATAAGGCTGTACTAAATATGAACTCATCACGACATCCCAAGGAAAGACGTGATACTGTTGTATCGGGAAAAGAGCCAACATCCTTCGCCAGTTCTAGTAGGAAATTGTCTGTTAGCTCGAATTTCACATCGACAAGATCTCCCCTTTTTCGAGGACATGGAAGAACTTCTTCAACGGTAAGTAGTGAACATATGAAAGTCCCTAAGTTCTCTGACGGTGTATCGCATAGAGCAAGAAAAAGTACACTGTCATTGAAGCAAGATCATGCCCAATCTAATGTTCATAAGAGCTCAAAAGAGGGGACCATCCTTATTGAGAAAAGTACTGATTACTTAGAGTCCAAACCTAGAACATCGCAGTTATCAAATATGTTCAACAAAAAGAAAAAAATAACCAATACTAATTCTGTAGATGTGTTGGAGTATTTTTCGTTTGTATGCGGAGATAAAGTACCAAATTATGAATCAATGGGTCTCGAAATATATATCCAAGCTTCAAAGAAATATAAAAAACATTCGTTTACTACAAAAGTCCGAAAATCGTCCACCATCTTCGAAGTAATTGGGTTTGCTTTGTTTCTGTATTCCACTGAGAAAAAGCCCGATAATTTTGAAGAAGATGGCTTGACAGTTGAAGACATTTCTAATCCGAATAATTTCGCCTTGAAGATTGTTGATGAAGATGGTGAACCATTTGAGGATAACTTTGGTAAACTTGATAGAAAAAGCACTATACAATCAATCTCGGACAGTGAAGTTGTACTATGTAAGGTTGATGATGCCGAGAAATCCCGAAATGAAAATGAAACACCTTTACCATTTGATATTGGTGGTAGCCTAATGGATGCTTCTATAATGGATGCTAACAGTAGCAATGATACAACCGAAGGCACTATCAATCAACTGAGTTTCTACAAACCTATAGTAGGTAATGAAGACGATACTGATAAGGCCAGTGGCTCAAAGATCATTGATGTAACAGTGTTTTTATATCCGAACGTGAATCCCAAATTTAACTATACCACCATTAGCGTTTTAGTGACCTCACGAGTCAATGATATTTTGGTTAAATATTGTAAAATGAAGAATATGGATCCTAATGAGTATGCTTTGAAAATACTGGGTAAGAACTATATATTAGATTTGAATGATACAGTATTAAGGCTCGATGGTATTAATAAGGTGGAACTTATTTCGAAAAAGGATGCCAGAGAGCTGCATTTGGAAAAGATGAAGCCGGACCTAAAGAAGCCCGTTTTGCCAACGATCCAAAGTAATGATTTGACTCCGTTAACCTTGGAACCTCTGAACTCATATCTGAAAGCAGATGCTGGAGGAGCTGTGGCTGCCGTTCCTGAAAACCCGAAACTGACATCTAAGGCTAAAAAGATCCCCGCAAAGTATAAGCTGGGCTTAGCAAAGCAACACTCGTCCTCAAGTGTTGCTAGTGGGAATGGCTCAATTGCTGGAGGTCTTGCAAATGGAAATGGGTTTTTCAAGAACAAGAATTCATCGAAATCCTCATTGCATGGGACACTACAGTTTCATAATTTAAACCGTTCACAGAGCACAATGGAGCACACACCTGACACCCCCAGTGGGGTTGGTGATAACTTTCAAGATCTCTTTACCGGAGCTTACCATAAGTACAAGGTATGGAGAAGGCAACAAATGTCATTCATAAACAAGCATGAAAGAACGCTGGCCATTGACGGCGATTACATATACATCGTACCCCCAGAGGGACGTATGCATTGGCATGATAATGTAAAGACTAAATCATTACATATCAGCCAAGTGGTTCTTGTCAAAAAATCTAAAAGAGTTCCAGAACATTTCAAAATTTTCGTAAGAAGAGAGGGGCAAGACGACATCAAAAGATACTACTTTGAGGCGGTTTCAAATCAAGAGTGTACTGAAATTGTGACTCGGTTACAAAACTTATTAAGTGCTTATAGAATGAATCACAAATAAGTAAATCTCACTCTTTTATTGTGCTGTCTCTTACATACATTCATTTTGTTTTATATCCACTTTATAATATAGAACGTACTCTCAACGGGATCTCGATTGTGATTGGCCGGAGTCCGCTTCTTGACACAAGGGAAGAAAAAGAAGCTTTTAGGAGCAACTTGTATCATGAAATACAGAACTCACCAGCACTGAATAAAGTCACTCCTTCTTCAACATTACTTATCACTGCAAAAATGGGTGCCGCTTATCATTTAATGGGGAAAGTTATCCCCCCACATCAACTCGCCATTGGAACATTAGGACTATTAGGTTTATTGGTTGTTCCAAATCCTTTCAAAAGTGTAAAGGCGAAAACTGTTGATATCAAAACTGACAATAAAGATGAAGAACAATTCATTGAAGAATACTTAAAGAAACATTTGGAAAAGCAAGATGCGTAAATAGGGCTTGATTGCTGCGCGTTTGAAGGTCTTTTGTACATACAGTAAATATTCTTTATACATACAGCTTTTGAGATTCAGGATTTAAACATTTCATAATTTAACAAAAGTCTACATCCAGATAGTTGTGACGTTCACCCTTTTCTTATTATCTCTTTTTAATTTACAATTCTATATAAGACTACGTGATGGAAATATGCTCATTATTTAAATAAGGCGTCATTCGATAAAGGATCTGCAGCAAGGATATTTTCTCTTCTCTTAATCTTTCTCTCCACGGCAGCATCGGCTCTAGATTTCGCCTCTTCTGCAGCTTGCTGTTTAATTTGAGCTCTTACGACATTTGGTGAAACATATTGTTTATTTTCGTAGATCTTTGGACCACCAAATGAACCTTCTAGAATCAAAATGACAGTCATCACAAATCTAGGGCCAATTTCCACCAATGATATGTCCTCCTCACCATCTTCATATTCTTCTTTGTTTTTAGTACTATGTGAGATCTCGTACGTTCTCACCCATATCTTATCATCTACGATACTGAAGGACATGACGTGATCGATAAAGGGCTTGGACTTTCTAGCATTTGGTGGTACACCAAAGTTGTGCACTAACAACTCCTTAATCAATTGATAGTGTGGGGAAGATTCGAAACGCTGGTCAAATGACAATACGGGACGAGAACCCTTCAAACAGTTACCTGTGAAATTCAATTCATCCATGGTATGCAAGTTTTGAATGTAAAATTTAATAGTAGGTCCATTAGGTGGTTTGGATAACCATAGATACAAATCTTTATGTTTTCTGGCCTCGAAGAATAGAACATTGTTACAGTTATACAACTCAGCGATTTCGTTTAATTGTTGAAGATCTTTCTTGGTATCCAATTTTGGCTCCTTTCTAGAATGAGGCAATAAACCACTTAAATCTTGAATCAAATGACGATGTCTGTAGTTGACACCTCTACTCGAAATCAAAAGAGTTCTTTGCTTGTTCATAAACTGCTTGACATTTCCTTGCTTCTTTTCAAATTTACTATCTTTGCTCTTTCCTGCAAGGGCCTTGTAGATGGAAGACATTTTTATTCGGATACTTGCAACAATTAAAGTATGACTAAAGAAATATGACCAACAAATCTGATTTTGGAAACCTCTTTCTTGTAAATACTCTACTATTCCTTATACCAAAGGTATTAGCTTCTTTGGAAACTATCGCGATGAGCATCTAAAATTTTTTCAGTCACCTCTAACGAAAGTCGCTTCTTACGGGCCGCCGAGGGTTGCAAGAAAATAATACAAGTAAAGTTGAAACTAAACTCAGTGGCAAAGCAATGATCCATAGAGAGTTAGATACAACCAACCTGGCGTCGAAGCATGTCAGAAAAGATACAGGAGGAAATCCTAGGACTAATAAACAAATCTAGCTTCAAACAATGTTATATAAGACTGGCACAATTGCAAAAACAATTCCCCAACGCGTTGTATTTTAGAATTCTCGAAACTTATGTTAAGTTTAAGCAGTCGCCTAGTAAGTTCGACTACATTAAGCTATTGGATGAACCGTACGGGCTTAAAGGAACCAAAATTACGGGTGACACTCGTTCCTTGGAGTTTTTGCACAATTTTTTTGTTGAACTGGGGAAGTACGATGAAGCCTTACACGTGTATGAAAGAGGCAACTTTAAATTCCCCAGTTACGAATTGTCGTACCATTGGTTTTCGAAAGCTTTAGAAGATTCAAATTATAACCAAATGAGTAAAGCGTCCCTTCAACTAGCTAAGTATAGCGATGGCGGGAGCCTGCCTAAGAGAGCATACTACTTTTGGAATGCCATCTCAACTTTAGCCGTAATAAGATTCCAGGAAAGCACTCTTTCTGAACCCAAAAAGATTATTCTGGCTAAGCTGGCACGTCAATCTTTGTTAGACTTGAAACCATTCGAGAATGTTCAAGAAATCATCGTTTATTGTTTGGTATTGGATGAACTGTTTCCTCAATCTAAGGAGATCTCGGAGGAGATTGTTGCAATAGCTTTTGTCAATTTCGATACTTCAGTAAACTTGTATTTGAAAAACTTCATCTTGAAGCACGCCAAATTATTGAATTCCCCGCAAAAGGTTTTTGAAGTTTGTTCAAAACTTATTGAAAAAGGTCTTGATGATTATGAATTAATTATAAATTTGATCGACGCTAGCTACAAACTTTCCTCGCCACAAGAAGAGGTTGAGCATTGGATTGATAAAAGACTGGGCGATTCACGGAATACACGATTGGCACGCTTAAAACTCGATATAGTGTACACAAATTCTGTTTCAGTGTCATCTTTGTCGTATTATCTATCAAAATACCACAATAAACCTTGCTGTTCAATTGATTTGAATCATTACACTGGCCACATAGACACAGAAATGCTTAAAAATGTTATGGCCAAGTACGATCCGGAAGATAAAGATTTAATTCATCACTGTAATACTTTGGAATTAAAACTTATTGAATGTAACTCAGTTACCGACTACATTAAGTTTAGAGAAAACTTGTCAAAAAAATCGAAAACCGATTATTCATCCTGTTCTAAGTTCGTATTAGAAATAGTAAAGAATATATGTCAAGAAACTAATCCCGATTTGAAGGATATTCTTTTATGTATAACAATACTGGAAAACTATCAAATCAAAGACCCTCATAACTTTGACACTATGTGTTGGTTAGTTGTTTTATACATGTATCTAGGCTTAGTCCCCGATGCTCATTTCCACTTTTCCAATCTGAAGATCAAAAATGTTCAAACAGATTCTATGGACTACATGATATTCACAAGGTTTTCTACTCTATTGCCGAACAAACAAAGTGAATTCTATTCCAAGACTTTCCATGAACACAATAATTTATATGATGTATCCTTGGCTAATATACCTAAATATATCCAGGTAGCATTCGAAAGAAATTCATATTGCAAAATATCAGGCATGTTCGAGATGAGGGATAAACTAATGAAATCTTATACCAGATGGATCAAAACTTTAGAAAACTTACAGTTCTCACGTTTATGCAACGACAAACGCGGCAATATACTGCAAAAATTGCATGAAGATTGGCGGTCTTTAGAAATGACGGGAAACATATCATTTTCCGATAATAGAGATTTTTCGATACTAGATAATAACTTTGCTCGGTTTTTCAACCGTGATGGAATTTTAGAATATGCCAATTTGAATGAGAAATCGATTTTGTTAGCTTTGACAAGAGAACTTATTATCGAAGCTTTACCAAATGGAGAGAAAACAGAACAAGTAAGCGCACTACTTGAAAAGCTTTCATCATATAACTTTAAAGAACTTTTGAATAATAACTTGACCGAAGTGGAATCAATGTCGTTTCAGATTTTTTTCGAAATTTACGAGAATAACGGTAAAGAGCTAAGCGATTTAATTTCTAAGTTAATGGAAATTCCAATAAATACAAAAAAAAATTGGAAGATATCTCATACTTACCTCACCAAAATAGCAACTTTAAAAACTCTGGACAGTTTAAAAAGGATTAAGGATAAAGGTACTCAAAAATTAATAAAGAACTCCCTAAAGGAGTTAAGAGGCTGTTGCGATGATATTTTCAAAGAATATTCGAATGCTTTAGTCCAAGCGTTTGAAGAATTACACAATGGTAAATATAGTGACTTATTAAAAGAACTTGGTTTTAAACCTGAAAGTATTAAAAATATAAAAAATTCGTTATTAAGCATCCAAAAGAATGTCAGGAATCTATAAACTTAAAATCTCGTCTTCATTATAGAACTATTACAACTGGACAGTTTTTTTTTCTTTTAGTTTTCTTTTACGTAGATAAAATAACATGTACTGCAAGACTTTTATATCAGTATCCTTTTCAAACCCATTTTGCTCCAGTGAAACAAGTACTGTTCGATTCTTAAGGAGAATTAAATTTCAAAACATAATATGCCCTAAAAAGAAATGATATTATATTTTGTTGGTTTACAAGTCCCCAAAAAAATTCATATCAAAATCACCACTTAATCCACTCCAATTTGGCCTTTAAGATAAAAAAAGCAATGAGACGATATATAATGGCCACACACACTATAATTCCCAAATACTTTTGCGTGTCTCTCACTAAGCCGTATGAAACCAAAACATCATGTCCATTAGCAAACTTACATGATCCATCTGGATTTTTCCCACCATCTTCACAAGTTAATTTCAAACTACCTGGAAATGCAAAATTAATGATAATCATAGATGTGTATCCCACAGGGTTCAAATAATTGAAACCCTTTAATACTCTCGACATGCCCAACGACATCAATCCTGACATTTGAGTACCAATGGATAAAATAATCGAAATACAGTTAACGACGAATCCTGGTCTTTCAAAGAATGTGTTCGTCATTATACCCAGAGCTTCACCACAGCAGGTAACAATAAACGAACAATAGATGGTCGCAAAGAAATTGCCTGCAGTTCTTGGCAACCCACAAGCTAATACTGTAAACACCGCATATAAAACAGAAGCTAATGCGGATAACGGTAACTCTAGAGTCATATAAGCTAAGAAAAAAGGTGCTATACCGTAAACATTGTCATTGTATTCTTCGTAAAAGTAATCTCTTTCAGTCGGATAGCATGCCAAGTTTCCCAGCATACCCACAAAATACAAAGCTGTAGACTCTTGTGCCAGCCCTAAACGATTGTTGATACTAGTATAATTATGCTTGACTGGAGCAAAAAATAATGCGAAAATAACACCTAAACCCGGAATTTGTGCAATCCGTGCCATTAGAGAGTCAAAGCTTCTTCTTGTCGTAGTAAATTGCCTCTTAACGTTGACTATGTATGCCAAAACCAAATTAGCCGGTTTCCTTACAAAATCGCTGTATTCTGTTAAAAATGACTCTTGAGAGTACTGTCGTTTTTCAGAAACTGGAGTGGACAAAATACTTTCAGTTTCTATATTTTCCTTCCATGCGGTAAGTAGCTTTTCAACTCTTGCTCTTGAAGTTAGTTCATTCTGTTCATTTTGCGTATTGACTGAAATTAAATCAAGAAAAAAATCTGCTACGTTCGTAAACGAAGGACAATTAAATCCCAATTCAGCAAAATAAGCAATCATTTCATCAGGTGATCCATTGAAAGCGGTTCTACCTGATTTAGCTAGCAGCAAAACATTACCAAATCGTTTGAATAGTTCTGACCTTGGCTGATGAATGGTAAGGATGATTGTTTTCCCTTGTTCTGTGCAAAGCTTCTCCAAGATTTCTAATATTGTAGCAGATGTAAAGCTATCTAGCCCTGAAGTTGGTTCATCTAGTAATAAGATTGGAGGATCATTTAATAATTGCACCCCCATCGTTACTCTTCTTTTTTCGCCACCACTAATGCCTTTAACAAATTCGTTACCAATAATATTGTTCTCACAGTGCTTTAAACCTAGAGATCTTATCAAGTTATCAGTTCTTACCATTCTTTCTGCCTCAGTTAAATGATGCAACCTTAAAGCAGATGCATATCTAAGAGTTTCTTTTACAGTTAAGGTAGCCAAAAGGTGGTCATCATCCTGTGAGACATACGAGCATAAATTTTTAAACATGAACTCTGAAACCTGAATGTCATTAAGCATAATTGAGCCTGAAGTGCTAAACTTCGCAAAGACAGAGGATTTTAATCTTCCGGAGATTAAATTTAACAGTGAGGACTTACCTGAACCTGATGGTCCCATAATTGCATTGATCATTCCAGGTTTGAAAATGGCATTCACCGATTGTAGAATTTCTTTAGTTTCGTGATGGAAGTTACCTTCTTTCCAATTTGAGAAAGGGGCAGAAAAAATGATTCGTAGATTTATGTCCTGCAATTTTATAGTAATAGTTGTTTTTTTCTCTTTTTCTGCCTCCAAATCTTTTTGATGATATACATCATATACCAACTGAATTTCAGGTTTCACTTCTGTTGGTGATTTGCTGATGGTTTTCTTTCGTTTTGATTTCACTTCATTCTGTAAAGTAATATCAATCTTGTGCAAATACAGTACAATTGCACCTACTACAAAGTATCCTATAGACCAACATAATAAGATAACAGCGGGTACGGTTATCCAGTTCTTGGGAAATCCGTAAACGTCTAGAATCTGGTTACCTAAGCATTCATCGAGATTACCAGAGGTACAATACGAATCCGTAAAAGTGTTCGACATCAGAGTTCCAAAAGAATACCATGTGAAGGCAATATACTTAACCCAACGAACGTACACTGGCATTACTTTAGCATTTACAAAAAATCCGCATCCCATTGACAATACCGTGAATGTCATATTCCCCACTAAAGAGGCTTTAGAAAAATCTCTCGATACAGCGACTGATAACATAGACAAACCGGAACATGATAATTGACATAAGAATACAATAGAAAATTGATAAAAGAATTTTTTTGCATTCGCTTCGAGTCCAAACATGAAATACGTTATACTGACAAAAATCATGGTCATGGCGAAATCGTCGGAAAGGAAGAGAGATAGTTTCCTGGCGACAATGAATGCTAACGGTGTCACTGAACCTTCCGCCCTTTCTCTGTCATATAATGCAATGTCCTGCTCACAAAGTCGATAAGTATCAAACAGCAAATATAAGTAACATTGTAAGATAGTAGAAGCGTACAGACACGCGGTTGTTGTCCTCAAACCACCGATACTGGTTTTATCAGGTTTATAGTATATCCAACCGCAAACAGTACCGATGATGAGCGGTTCTGCGAAGGTGGATATCAGAGTCACATAGTCTGACAAATTTAGTTTAAAATTTCGCCTCGTTAAGACTGCAACTTGTTTCCAAAATGGTAGTCTGGTAGTCATATTTTGGATTTGAATTTCCGTAGCGTTGTCTATACAAGATTCCGTCCGTAGTTGCAAATGAGTCCTCTCATAGTCATGCCAATGATCAATCAATGAATTTAACCGGTTTTGCGTAGTAACCTCTTCCTTATCAGATCTAGAATCCACACTTGACAAATCGATGAAATAATCTGCCGGGTTCACGAGCTGAGGAATATGATAACCAATAGACTCAAAATAAGGGATAGTATTATTCATTTTGTCACAGTATACTACATTACCCTTTGACAAAATACAAACCTGGTCTAATAAGAATAATATATCTGATCTCGGCTGATGAATTGACATGATAAAAGTCCTACCATCTTCTTTTGCTAATTTTTTCAAAGTTTTAATAACCAAGAAGGCAGAATAAGCATCCAAACCAGTAGTAGGCTCATCCAAAAACATGACGGAAGGATTCGAAATCATTTGAGTACCAATACTCAGTCTTCTCTTTTCGCCACCAGAAAGGCCTCTATGTGAGTTATCACCCACTAGAGTGTCGGCACAATCCTTGAGCCCTAGTTCTTCTATTAATTGCTCAACCATTAGTCTCTTAGTCCGTTCTGATGAGTTTAGTTTCAAATCTGCTGCAAATTTAAGAGTTTCTCTGCAGGTCAACCTGGGGGAGAGCACATCTTGTTGCGGTAGGTAAGCCATTATCACATGCTTCTGAATGGGATGGTCTTGGTCATCCAGGCGACCCCCCTTTGGCCCTGCCTCTCCAGGTTCAAATCCCGTGTCTTCCAAGACATACCGTATAGAACCGCTATGAGTTAGTCCACCACTGATCTTGGATGCTAGAACATTCAACAACGTAGTCTTCCCGGACCCCGACCCACCCATAACAGCCATGACCGACCCGCTGGGCAAGTCCATGGAAAACGTATTAACCAGCGTTGTGTTGGTCTTGGAGGCAACAATTGACAGATCCCTTACATGAAGACTTATCCTAGGGATTCTCGAGAAAGAAAGTTTATTTTCGATTAAATCATTGGCTACATCGCCGTTCTTCCGCTGTGACATAGTGCCTGCAGTTCGATATTTGGCGTTTCAGCTTGTAGTCTGAAATACGATGATCGTTTGAAAGATAGCAAGTTCTTGAGCCTACTTCTGCATTTTCACCACGAAGTCGTTTATCTCATCACTTAACTCTTTTTTTCAACTTTCGATATTCGTATAAGTGTCAAACCAACATCACTAAAGCCAGACATAAAGCAGAATCAACAGCCTCGCATGGAACTATAAACGATGCTACTAAAGCGTTGTTATGTGTGCATGTTTATACAGGTATATACTGATATAAGTCATCTTCGAAAGGTATCCAGGAACTGGACTCCCAGGGGCCTTGCAGGCTCATCGGCACCAGGCTCGTCATCGCCAGCATTGGATGTATCTGTGGGTGTGGTACTTGAACCACGAAGTGAAATGCTTGCAGGTCCAGAGTTTCCCGCATTGGCACTTCCTGTGATAGCAGTGGCTGCGTGCGCTGTGGCCCGTGCTGCTGCGGTATTTGTAGCTGCATTAGCAGCCATGGCAACGTCAGCCCTAGTGGGTGGACTTTGGGAGATGTAGTGAGATACAAACGGTATTCGCCAATGGTCTAGTCCCGGTAGCAGGCTCTTGTCAATGAAAATACCACACATCCAGCTAATGAATCCGCATATTATTCCTGCGAACCCTTGATTTAGTATAAGCAGAAGTACTAACCCATTTAGAAGGAACTGATCGTTGATATTCCAATCTACAGCACTCTTGTCCTCTTGCTTATTATCATTGTGATTTGCTGCTCCTCCTCGAGGTCCCAGTAATCTTATAGTCCATTCATAAATTTGAGGGGTGTATTCTTTGTAAAAATGTAACAAGCTTAGGACGATGGGCAACGAACCCGTGCTAAAGTTATTCCATTGAAGCCATGTATATTGCCCTAGAAAAGCGTTCCAAATGAGATTCAATCCCCAGATTGCTAATGTGGTGTACATCCATGATATAGCAATCAATGTCAAATACTTGTGGGATCCTAGCAGTCGTTCCAAATGTCTAAACAGATACCATAACAGCGCCAGTATCACCGTGTCCGATTCGTTGATTGCACAGAACTGGAATATAAACAGGCGGAAGTACTGGTGGTACGTCTGCAGGAAGGGATCGTATTGTAATAGAAATAGGTGCTTGTAATTTGCAATCGAGGCCACTAAGGGCACCACAAGTGTCATAACCATGGCTAGTTTGGTAACAGGCATGGAAGTCAACCCTACTGGAGGTTCCATAGACATTATATATAGGCGTTTGTGTTTGTTTCTTCTGTTCTTAGTCTTTTCCTCCCTTTGAAAGTTGAGTTCATCCATCAATTTTATATTTCATTTTGAGAAAAAGAACCTCTTGTACAATAATATCGAAAACAGAAAACCGAACAAGGGTAAAGAGGCACCTAGCAATGGACGTGGGCAACCAACTGCTTGACCAATTAGGTCGCGGAAATTTCGTATCATTGACATTGAACCTGTCCCAAAATGGTCAAGAAATTGCTCTTTTGCAGCAACAATTGACCGGATCTGATGACAAACACTTGGAAACGCTGGTAGAACAACACCCGGCTATGCCTAATGATACGAGGTTTAAAATGATGTGTGTATCATATCTAAAGTATGCCAGAGATGTTGACCCATGGTCAGTCTGGTCCAGTTCGGATCTAATATTTGAGTTCTATCAATGCTTGGTCAATTGCCTCGTCAATGACAATGCCCCTCATATCGAAAAACTGATACCGGTAACAACCAGGGAGACGGAGCTTGTTATCGGTATAGCTAATAAACTTGACTCGTTTCACCTACAGTTGCATACGAGCGATCATCAATTTTTATCGCATATTTCGTCTATCCTATCGAGATTATTTAACAGTATCAAGCCTCCACGAGGTAATGCATCATTTACGAATATTCCAGGAAAACAGCGAATACTGCTGTACTTAGTCAATAAACTAAATAACATTTACTTCAGAATCGAGTCACCGCAACTGTGTTCCAACATCTTTAAGAACTTTCAGCCTAAAAGCATGCTTGCACATTTCAATGAATACCAGATCGACCAGCAGATAGAATATAGATACCTCTTAGGAAGATACTACCTCTTGAACTCTCAAGTACACAACGCCTTTGTTCAATTCAACGAGGCTTTTCAATCGCTACTGAGCCTGCCTCTAACAAATCAAGCGATCGTTAGAAATGGTTCAAGAATACTCAACTACATGATTCCCACGGGATTGATACTGGGCAAAATGGTCAAATGGGAACCGTTACGACCGTTCCTTACTCAAGAAATAATTGATAATTGGTGTGCTCTGTACAAATATGTACGTTTTGGGAACATCCAAGGCGTGTGCCTTTGGCTGAGACAAAACGAACGTCATTTGTGTGCGAGACAGTTGCTAATTGTACTCCTAGAGAAATTGCCCATGGTCACATACAGAAATCTGGTCAAAACGGTAATTAAGATCTGGACTACCCAATGGGGTCAGAACAAACTACCATACTCGTTAATAGAACGGGCATTGCAGCTATCCATTGGTCAGACATTCGGAGATTCCAGTGTCCAGGAAATTACTATTTATAATGGCATTCATTCCCCCAAGAACGTGGAAAACGTACTCGTGACACTGATTAACTTGGGCTTTTTACGTGCGAACTGCTTTCCACAATTGCAACTATGTGTGGTGAAAAAGACCACCTTGATTCAAGAAATCGTTCCGCCAGTTAATGAACGGATCACCAAGATGTTCCCTGCACAGTCGCACATCCTTTGGTGATAAATATAGAGAAAAGGAAGAAAGAGAGTGTGTGTATGTGTATACGTCTATACGTGTGTAGAAGAGTATGTTTTACTTGTGAGGTTTATTTTAGAATTATAAGAAGAGCGAAATTTGTAGAAAACGGAAACAAGAGAAATGTGACTTTTAAAGGGAGCACATTTCAAAGAGACGTATTCAGAAATACAAGATGTTTCCAGGATTGACGAAGACATTATCGCAGCAAAGTTTCAGAATTATCAACCTTCAAACAAGGTCTCATGCGTGGTTGCGGTGTCGTAGGTGGTATAGCAGTGACAAAGATGACCTCGACGATGTAGTGACAAGAATCAAAATCTCCCCTATAAAGAGAAGCAACGAGTCCCTAGAGAAGAAAAGAGCACGGTTGATATACCAGTCACGGAAAAGGGGGATTCTGGAGACAGACTTGCTTTTGTCTGGGTTCGCTGCCAAATATCTGAAAAAGATGAACGAAGAGGAATTGGAAGAGTATGATTCTCTATTGAATGAGCTGGACTGGGATATCTACTATTGGGCTACAAAGAATTTCAAAACTAGTCCTTTGCCTGAAAAATGGGTCAACTCCAAGTTGTTGAAGCAACTACAAGAATTCAGCGAAAATAAAGAGAAGGAAATTTTGAGTATGCCTGATTTGTCTAAGTATCAATGAATACAAGCGATTGAGTTACTGTCGCTTTTTCTTTCCCCTTTTTGTACACATTATAGCTTGTAAATAAATCTTATAGGAAAAATAAGCATATACATTATCACTAAACTATACTTTTTATTACTATTTTTATTATGATTATTTTATTGTGATTATTATTATAACTATTATTATAACTACTACTACATTATTGTTATTATTATTACTGTTCTTTAACTATCGTCAGAATCCCTCAAGAGCCTTTGTAGCTTTGTCTAATCTTTTCAGCCCCTCTTCATAACGATCGGGATCAAGTACCATATCTGCGGTTAATCGGGACAATGAGTCCACTAATCTTTCTAGGGCACGTTTCTCCTCTATTTGCATCCCCAATTGTGCAAATTCTGATCCAATTAAGGTTCCCTTCGTTACACTCAATAGTTGATTTAATGTATCGATATCAAATGATCGCAATTCTTTGACAGGTTTTTTTTTGTTCAGCTTTTTCTTAGCATCCTTTTTGATATTAGTTTTCTTAGGCGTGTCCTCAATAATATCCTCATATACATCATTATCTTGTTCGTCTGCAGTAGTAGAGTTTTTGTTTACTTTCGCATGTGTAGCCTTTAAGGTATCGTCTCGTTTTAAATTTGATGTATCCTTACAATCCTCATTGGGCGTACTGGGCAATGGTCTCGTCAAGTAAGTCTCTTCTTCTGGAGGCATACTAGTCGCTGCAGAGTAGTATGATTCTGATTTTTGTTCGCTAATGGTAGAAACCTGTGATGGATTCTTATAGTGGCCAGCGGTTTGGATCGGTGTTAGTAACACCTCTGCATCTAAGAAGTCGTCTTGAACATCATCTTCTTGAATAAACAACCTTGACCTAGGACGATCTTTACTTCTGGGGGGATAGTTGGATTGTAGTCATTAGTTTCAGAACGTATCGGCTTCATCTCTTTGGGCACATCATTTGTCTTCGTAGACAAGTCAGGTATCACACTAGAAACAATCGAAAGCTTATCACTAGCATTGGCATCTTCTTCTTCCTCTAACTGCTCCTGAATAGACTGGTGAAATTTAGTGTTATAGGTGGAGGATCCGCTCTCACTCGCTAAATTACCTGAACCTATGGAAGACCGCAAACCCTTTTCCTGACGTCGAGGACTAGATAGTAACCTCAGTGACCCGCGATCCTCTAGTTTCTTGGAGGTGCTAGAATTGAATCTCCCCACCGGTTTGGCGTTGGTAACTGGTCTAATGATAATTTCTTCTCCGTCATCTTTTGATTTTGTGCTTTGACCATCATGCAGTTGTTTGGTCAATGTCACCTGTGAGGGCAACATAGGCAACACTGGCAGATCTTCTCCGCTCATGGACTGTTTTAAAGGACTAGAACCACTGGAATCGTTGCCGGCACGCTGATCTTGGCTTTGTTGCCGATTCTTGACAACATATGAAACTTCAACGCCTTCTTGGATGACTCCGGAATAGTTAGAAATCATGCTTGATCTGTTGTCACCAGGTGGTAGCGAGACATCACCAGCAGGTGATCTCAACAGTCTCGATGGGGATTTAAATGCATTACTTTCGTCCACATTTTCGCCTGGGATCACTGTATTAATAGTTGTAGGAGCTTGAAATAGTCTTTCATCTTTATCAATGTTCAGTGAATCAATCATCGCTGAAAGTCGCTGAGTATTTAGTGTGGCTCTAGATGGCCCGTTTTCTTCTCTCTCTTCTGACATAATTACACGCCTGTTTGGCCTCGATGATGGTCCTGTTGCTAGTTAAGTGTATAACAGTTCTTTCTCTTCTTGATGATGCCAGCCATTTGGCCAAGAGATCGTTTTTCCGAATCGGGTCATACGACAAACAATAACAATAATAATAAACATCATCATGAAAAATACATGTAAAAAGCAGGTACCAAGCACAAAAAGTTCGAACAGCGTTGGATTAATATGAGCAGGAATCAAGATGTGTTTCCAGTGTTGGATCTACAGGAACTGGTAATATGTTTACAGAGCTGCGATTTTGCCTTGGCTACGCAGGAAAACATTTCTAGGCCCACTTCAGATTATATGGTAACCCTTTACAAGCAAATCATAGAAAACTTCATGGGTATTTCAGTAGAGTCGTTGCTGAACAGTAGCAATCGGGAAGCAGGTGAAGGTCACTTACAAGATGAGAACGAGAACATTTATTCTGACACGTTGAATGTTTTGGTATTGAATAAAATTTGCTTTAAGTTCTTTGAGAACATAGGCGTCCAAGATTTCAACATGACGGATTTATACAAGCCTGAGGCGCAAAGGACACAGCGCTTATTGAGTGCTGTGGTGAATTATGCTCGTTTTAGGGAAGAACGGATGTTTGATTGCAATTCTTTCATCCTTCAAATGGAGTCATTGTTAGGGCAGCTACGATCCAAATTCGATGATTATAACTTAATTCAGCAACAGTTGAAGCAGTACGAGGACGCGGATGGGGAAAATATTCCTGATGAGCAGGAGCTGCAAAAACTGGAAGAGCAGAATAAAGAGCTGGAAATTCAGCTAAAAAAATTGACTAAAATTCAAGAAACTTTATCAATAGATTATAATGACTACAAGATCTCGAAACAGTCAATTTTTAAAGATCTAGAAGCTTTAAGTTTTCAAATAGTTGAGTTAGAGTCTAATCGAGATAAGCTAATAAAAATCTCCAATACAGACATCAAAGAATTGTCTGAGGGGATTAAAGAGTTGAACGATCTTTTAACAGAAAGAAAAAATACCTTGCACAATTTGAGTGTACAGCAGAAGAACCTGCAAGACACAGTCACAACTTTTGAAACCATAATTAGTGAGCTTTATGATGTTCTAAGGATAATTTCAGGCGAGGTACAAGAATCTAATCGAACCGAAATGGAGCTGACAGGATTAAAGCAAAATTTAATCAACAATAAATCGAAATTGTCCAATGTATTGGAAACTGGTATTTTATACAAATTAGAGATCTTACAAGAACAGTTAGATTTACAACTAAATAATTTGGAAAAGCTATCACAAGATACTGAAGAAGAGTCGCGGTTGAATAATTCTAAACTGTCTGAACTACAAATTAAGTATGAAAATGAAATTAAACCTAAGATTGACAAAACAGACATTTTCATTCAAGATGAACTGATCAATGGTAAAATCAATAAATTAGATGATGAAATTAAACAATTACAAAAGGATTTCGAAGTTGAAGTTAAAGAAATTGAAATTGAATATTCTTTATTATCTGGTCATATTAATAAATACATGGATGAAATGCTCGAATATATGCAATAGTGGTGGTATTTTTATTTTTATTCCCTTTGTTCTTTTTCTTTTGGGTTACTGTTGTTTTTTTCGTGGCTGTTTCTTAATTTTATATGTACCTTTATCTATTTCCGTACAGTTGTAATCGATTTTCTTTAGGTCTTGCCATTTTTTGTGTGGTATATCCCAATGACACTTCTTAGCTACAAGACTGGCCACGTCGTCACAAAAACCTAACAAGTTCAAATCAAATTCCGCGTGTGTGACCATATCCCTATTAATTAGAATTTGCGGTACGTGTGAAGGTACCATGTTGACAATTTCAGATACAGGAGCCACTTTTAAACTGGTACCTATACAAACCAGCAGGTCACATTCTAGTATATCCTTACGGATAGTCTTATGGAATCGCGATGGCAAGGCTTCGCCGAAAAATGTCATGTCTGGTTTCAAAACGCCATAAGATTTTAAAATAGGTGAATTGAAATTCGTGCTTGTTTGTGCCGTATTATTAGCATTACTCATAGGAAAATACTGCTTTCTTTTTTGATAACAGTAGGGACATAATGGCAACTCAAGATTTCTTATATTTTCGAATATTTTCTCACCAGGAATTTGCCAATGGCAAGTCACGCAAGACGCAGTGGCAAATGAACCGTGACATTGCACTAACTTATCAGGATCTATCCCCGCATAAGATTCCAGGTTATCTATATTCTGTGTGTAGTTTCTTAATAATTTACCCTTGTCTTGCAGCATTTTAATAAAACTGTGTAAGGGGGAATACATGTTCTCAGGAGGTAAAACCATATGGGCAATGTTGTAGAAAACAGAAGGGTCCTGTAGGAATATATCCAAGTTGAAAACGTCTTGAGGATCTTCCAACCCGAGATGCCTGATCTTCGAATAAAACCCTTCAGAAGATCTGAAGTCGGGAATACCCAAAGAAGTTGAAACTCCAGCACCAGTTAAAACTAAAATTTTCTTGGCATTATGTAAAGTGGCGGTAAGATGATCAATGGTGCTAAAGTTGGGTAATCGAAGTCTAGTGCTGAGGACCTTATTTATAGCTTTCTGCAAATCTTTAACCAATTTTACAGCATGTTTTTTCTCCAAGGGGTCCGTCAACTCATCGTCATCTTCAAACTTTGCATGTGAAGGTGATGTCTCTGCGCTGATATTACGTTCTTTGTTGGAGGTGATGTTGGAATTCAACGCCATGAACAGCTCTTTATCCTTGACGTCGAATCCTAGCAACTTGACCATGAAATAAATATAAATCGAGTTTACCTCTAATGGTAAATAATATTCTAAAAAATTTTTCAAATCATTATTTTTTAGAAACAATCGTGCGTTCATCACATCATTTTTAGTGATCGGAGGTAAGATAAATTTACCAGTTACACTATCCTTTCTGATAGTAAAAGGGTATGTTAACGTCGGTTTCAGCTTCTTTGTATCATTATTATCCGACTCTTCCTCCTGAGATCTTTTCATCATCGTCATGACCAGCTCTGGAACATAAATGTACTAACCCTTGACTAATCACCAAAAAACAACGCTATTGTTTGTTGTATTGACAGTATTTTCATCTAGATTTTTTTCACAAAAACAACAAAAAAAGATCGAAGTATTAAGATCATTACCAACGAAGGGTATTGAAATAGTAGTCATAGGAGAACCATTTATGCTTTCAAGTACCGTTACCGTACTCACCATATCCCCCGTATTCAAAGGAGCTCAATCTCTTTGCTGGTGGTCTTATTGAGTCGTCATTCGTTGCGGCCAGCGGCCCCACGCCAATCCTGGACAGGGCGACTTCAGCGCTGGTGTTCTCTAAGTTTATATCATTGACAATAGTACCCGTCTGCTTAGCCAGCTGCGTGACTTTCATCATGAGTTCCACTTCCTCTCTGTTCTGTGTGTCCACCTGATTCTGTAGGTGAGATATATACTCTACAGCCTGAGTCAGGATTTGACCTTTGTTGGGCTTACCATCCTTAGTCCCCGTACCCTTGGCCTTGCTGGACAAGCCCGGAGCACCTGGAGTAGACTCACTCAACGTGTCATTGCTGCCAGAGTTGCCGTAATAGTCCCTGAAAAAGTCTTTGGGGATGATACTCAATAGTTCCTGGATACGGTCGTTGATTTTATCCCTACGCTTGCGGTCGTTCTTGAAATTGGCACCGCAAGAACCAGTGTCAGTGCCAGCTGGAATACTGCTCATGTTAGCTGGTTTGCGTTTTTTTTTGTTCTCTATGTGATGCCTGTTGTCTGTGTTGAGAGACTTAGTTTTGCTCTTTTACTCAAAATTTTCGGTGGCGTCTTTTTCCGTATCTAGTAATAAATGATTATACTTCTATGATATAAGATTACACGATACTACATATGCTAAATAGTCTAGGCGTTATCACCATGGTCGTCATGGCCTTTGAAGGCAATGATAGTGCATTCTTTCTCATAACCTGGTATTTGTATGTAGTCCACGCCGTGGGATTCCAACCTAATCATGCTTGTATTGTTCTTAACAAATGTATCAGGCTCCATGACCCCTACGAAGACGGTGCCAATGGCCCCGTGAGTGGCCAGGATCCTATCACAACAGGGTAGATTTCCACTTAATCTGAAAGAGCACGGTTCCATGGTTGTGTAGAGCACTGTTCCCTTAGGGACTATGGTTGGGCAGTCTGGGTGCAATTGCGAGTACTTCGTCAGGGCACACTGCTCTGCATGAGTGTTCCCTGATAGCTCTCTTGAATAGCCTGTGGCAAGCACTTGATTGCCATAGACAAGAACAGCACCTACACTGAAGGCAGTCTTTGTTGGCCCACATTTGTCAGCCTCCTTTACGGCCATTTCCATGTATTGGCGGTGCGGTTCTATGGCCCATTCTGGAAATCTCGTCTTGTAGCTCCAGAGAGGTTTCTGCGTATCTGGATCCCTCTCCAAAGACTCGTACCGGAAGGCATGCAGCCACAGGTCCAGGTCATTGGTACCAGGATCTGCGTACATTTCAGCCTCGCATTCTTCACATTGACGACCAAGCAAGTACTCTCCCTCACTATGAGGATGAATCCAGCTCTCAGCAGGCTTGGTCTTTCCAATAGCGTCTAGTTTCAAAACAATGTCGTCATAGTTTTGGAGACCATCGCGACCTAATTCTGGGCCCCAGATATCCAGGTTCGAGTATATAGGATCATTAGCTATGGGAAAGCCTAAATACTGTAAATGAACTCTTATTTGATGAGTTCTACCCGTCAATGGTTTACACTTGACGACACTCGTCTGCCCATCATAGCTGATCCTTTGGAAAACAGTCTTCGCATGCTTTGCATTCTCGTCGCTCATTTCGCAAACAGCATTCAACGCAACTTTAGGATTAATAGATCTGACAGGTTTGTTCACCTCCACTATACCTATCGGGAATTCGCCCTTCACACGGGCTACGTACTCTTTGGTGACCTCCCTCGCTTTCATTTGGTCTCCCATTTTGTCTGCACCTTGGGGCGTCTTAGCCAAAAACATTAATCCGCTCGTAGGTTTATCCAGTCGATTACATGGATGCACAGAATATCCTAACTGTCTTTCAAGCATCTTTGTAATGGTATTGAATCTGTATCTACCCGTTGGATGTACAGGAATACTGCTGGGTTTGTCAATGACGAGAATATCTTTGTCTTCAAACACAATATCTATAGGCTTGGATGTGACTGGTGGTTCGTGTCGATGTACTTTATGTGTGATCAAATCACCATCATGGATGATAGTATCAAGATTTGCCGGTTCATCGTTCAAGTAGACTTTGCCTTCCGCAATGGTTTTGGCATAATAACTTGGCTCGCGGTCTCTGAATTCACTCACAAAAACATCTATCAACTTACGGTCCCTCCATCTCTCCTTGCAAAAAGTCTTGTAGGTGAAGAAATATGGCACGATCTTTCTCAAGGGTCCGTCAATTTCAACGTCATAATCCGGATCTAACTTTTTGGCCTTACGCCCATCAGTTTGAATAACTCTCAACCTAAATCCACTCGCATCTTTAGCCTTGGAGTTAGTTTCATTCCTACTAGTATTTCTGTTTGCATCCTTTCTGAGCCTCACTTCCTTCGCAGATTCAATTTCCTTATTCAATAAAATGTCAAATTCGTTACTCGCTTGACTAGTAGACCCCTCCATTTTACACAATCAGCCTTCCTAATGACGGCTTTTTTTTCCACGTCCTTCTCTTCTCTTCCGTTCTGTCTCTCAGGATTTACTAGCTTTGCTTGTTTTTTCGTTTTTTCACTACTTACGTATTAAAATGATAGAAGTATAGAAAGGTACAATTTGATGTTGCCTGTGTCAAAAGTAAATGGAAAACTTCAAACACATGAACACAGGTTAATCTACAGGATTTTTAAAAGCAAATATAATAATATAGAACCCATTATCCAATAATGTGCGTTTTTAGTTATCAACCAACCACAGTACCCAATAACCGCGTCACCAATTTGTCCAATTGGGCCGTAACTCCAGGCTAAATGATACTCTTCGACATTTAGCGACAACGGCCTCACCTCTCCTCTAGACCTTGGTAACGCTACGGTAAGATTAACGGGTTGATGATCGCTGAATAATAGAGCATTGGATCTAGGGACAGAGTGGTATGCACTCTCTTGTTCTGATATTGGCGTTGCATATTTTTTGTATAGAATCCTATCGCACCATGACGGGATTCTTTTCGTGTTGTATTTTTCTTTCTCAAATAACACGAACTTGAATGTTGGTGGAAACTTTATCTCTGATTCTTGGAAACCCTTACATAGTGGTTCATCCTCATTTCTACGTAGCAGATTTAGCTCTTCGTAACTTTCTAATAAACGTCTCAATGTTGTCGTGGAAGAATAATCAGTAGCAGGATCATAGGCACTACTCACCCTAAAATTTAAATCACCTAGAAAGAAAAAGTGGTCGCTTTTGGCAATCTCAGAATCGCACAGTTCACTCATGATCCGTTTATAGTCATTTATTCTCTGGTTTCTATTGTTAGCACCTTCGTTTGCATTTAAATGAGCACAAATATAAGTAAATCTTTCACAGTTTTCATCGCCACTACGTGCCATTTTAAAACTTATCAAAGTTCCGCCTTTCAAATTTGTATTGAACCAGCCGCATTTGCTATTTCTCTTTACAATATTTCCTTTCACATTTAGCGCTTTACTGTTGTATAATACTATTATAGTGATGGCTCCGAGGCTGTTCACCCCTAAACACGAGTACTGCTCATCCCCTTGGACAGCCATCACCTTTTCGTTCAGGCAATTAACTGCTGTGGTTGTAATTCCATCGATCAAATCACGATTCACAGCAGGAAAAGAGCCTTGCCATATGGGAACTAGTTCTTGAAAACCCAAAACATATACATCTTGCATTTCTAGTTGAGAGATACCGTCATCGTAAGGAAAAAGCAATTGCTTAACGATTACTTTCGAATTTTCAACGGGAAACTCTTTACCGCAATTGAATGTGGTTATTGACACTTTCCATTTTCTTTTGTTCATTGGTTTAAACTAGGTTGAGGTTTGGCTCCTTCCTTTTCTTACTTGTTGGTATATGTTCTTCAATTCTTAAAAGTACATTTTCCTTTTTCACGATATAAAGACAAGTAGAAAAGGCTATTCTTCGACTGGTATATAAGCACAGACACACTCTGATATATATATATATGCGTATATATTCATATCTATCAATAAAGTGAACCATATATTAATTAGGCCTTTCTTGACTCAATAACAGCCCGCGATGTAGATACAACCAAGTCATGCAACTTGCGTGGTCCACTTGACGCTATAACTCCCTTGGTAGCTAATGTTCTACCGTTCCCGAAGTCTAGGGGAACATTTTGCATTGCATCTGTATGAATACCCCCAGCTTCATGGACAATAACGTTACCTGCGGCATGATCCCAGATCTTTTCCTGGTAAGAAAGCTTGATCGGTAAACGTAAGTATACATCGGCTAAGCCCAAGGCTAACAAACAGTATTTGGCCTGAGAATCTAGGTGCAAAGATTGAGATATATTCAACTTGTTTTTGATGGCGGTTTGTTCATCATGAGACGAATGTCCCTTTTCTACCCCCTCTAAAGTAATCATGTCCTTGGTGTCCTTCAAGTGTCTAACATGAATTTTGGTCCATGACTCAGCATCTGAAGATGGGGAGTAGAAGGCACCTGAACTTCTTACAGCACGGAAAATGTAACCAAATGATTCATGGCCTTCCAAATCTTGGGCTCCATAAGAATTCAAAACCAAGTTTGGGCACCCAATACATCCAAGCTGGACAACACCGTCTACAATTAATGCCAAGCATACTGCGAACTGTTCACCTCTCAAAAACCCCT
This sequence comes from Saccharomyces jurei, assembly GCA_900290405.1. NCBI lineage: Eukaryota > Fungi > Ascomycota > Saccharomycetes > Saccharomycetales > Saccharomycetaceae > Saccharomyces > Saccharomyces jurei. Next base: position 193,460 of record LT986477.1, read on the forward strand.
TGGTGCCGTCAATAGGGTCCAAACACCAAAACCTTCCCTTCCTACCACCTTCGTAATTGCCGAAGTCGATAATTTGTCTGACATCTTCCAAAGACTTTAGTGGGAACTGATCGTTGGTAAATTGAAAATCTTTCTTTTTATAATTCTTTTCGTAGATTTCGTCATTCGTTCTTATTTCGTCTAAAATCCCCGACACGAATGTATCGCTCAACCCAGATGATGATTCTTCACCTACCACATTATCATTCGGGAAATTGCTCTTGATCGCATTGATAATAATGGTCTGGGCGGCGTAATCGCCAGTAGTTACTGGTGAATTGTCACTCTTGGTGATAGTAGTGGAATCTCTATGAGAGATCACTTCAGATTGAATTCTTTTCGTCAATAGAGATGCCTTACGTACAGCTTGCGTTGCAATCAACAATTCCCTTTCAAATGCCATCCTGAAGTGTCACTATTGTATAATTTGTTTTCTAAGTCTTTTCCTACTACTTACTTACAACTAAAATTCAAATGCATCCGTTCTTTATATGTGTGGTGTGGTATTGTTCTTTTCTTACAAATTCAAAGTAAAAATTCACCACGTGATATTGCTAACTTGAGTCATCTGTAAGAAATGGATTATATAAACGGCCATGTAATTGGCAAAATATGCTATAACTGATTAATGTCATGCTCAGTGGTGATCTTAAACGCTCTTAAGGAGCCTCTTGATGCTACATAGAGGGTGGCATATCCCCTACGCTTCAAGTCTTCGCCGCTAGCTGTGTAAGTGTAATCCAGACCGCATATATCACCCATTGGAAAGTATACATCACACACACCGCAGTAGGTATTCGAATTCTCTCCATCCAACCCATAAATTGGTGCGTCGAACAAGTTTCTGTTGCACTTGCATTCTAGACTAGGGTTAACAGGGTCTTGGACTTCCCATCCAAGAATGTACTCTTGTCGAAACGAATAGATGCCTCTGTACTCTGTTAATCTTAGTAACGAAATAAGACCCAGTTGTGAGGCTACAGCTATACAATTTAGTTCCTTGATGTGACATACAAAATTAATTCTGTTCAATGCCTGCAATAATGACTTTGAGGTACATGACACGACACCATCGAGAGGAAAAATTTCGTGATGTGTCGCCGATGTAATGATGAGCGGATATGCTTTCATCAGCACCAACCTATGTGCTGTAGTCAGTAAGAAAAACTCATCGTGCATTTCAAATAGTTGATATCCAAGAGGCGAGTTTTCTGAGCCTGGCACCACTGAGTCCAATAATCTCTTGACGTTTCTGACGTAATTATGAAACCCCCAAGAATTTTGTGAGTCTGATTTCAAGTGAACACGCTTTTCAGTCTCCCTGTACCTGCGTTGGAAACTTGTTAAGTTGTTGGCAGATTCTTCATTATCCGGGTCGCTGTTGACTCCATCATCCTCTGCGGAGTTCAGTTGAACGCTACAAATCTCCGCGTTCCTTAAAACTGTGCTCAAATCCTTGCCAAAAAGTGTTCTCCAATCGGCTGCAGCATCAGTGTTGTACCATAAAAAATTGCCAGATTCAATAACTGGTAGGTGATTTACTGAACTTAGCGATTTTAATTCTTTCGAAGTTTGTAATTGTCTTTTTTTTTCCATTTTCAAATTGTGAATACTCCGATTAAATTCCTTAGACATATCTTCAATATCGTTTTCTATATCTGTAAGCCTGTAAGTGAACGGCTCGCAGACCTTTCTGTCAGAAGCACTTTGGTATTGTGACGATTTATTTCTTCCACTGGGTATTATAAGTTGTGGAAAGGTATTGATAATATCTTTGTACTTGGAAAATCCACGGTCATTAGCTGGATAATTTTTATAACCAAAATTATCCCAAAATGTCCATTGTTGTAAATGTTGTTCACATGGAAGGTTTTTTGTTACTTTATCATTCATATCACACAAGTCACCAGCATGTAGAATAAGCGCAAATTCTTCTCTACTGTATTCATATTTTATTGAACCAGTTGTTGTATAATCTCTGTCAAATGAGGTAAATCTCAACGGCATAACTTCATCTGGTATTCCTTCTGAAGAAGTAAGCCGTAGGTCAGTTACAGGAACCTGAATTTGATTTAGCAATGTACCAATGCCAAAATTTCCCGAGAGATAAGTATTATCGCAGTAATATCCAAGTAGGAAATCATCTCGACAAATTGAATATAACTTATTCTCCTTGAAACCTTCTTGATAGTTAAGATTTAGTGATTCAAAATTTTCCACTTTCATAAAATCTTTTTTTGTTAGTGGAGTTACTGTCCATAAGTCCTCCCCAAAAAATTGGGTATCAAGAAAGCTCGTTAAAATCATGGAATCATCCTCCTTCAATTTAACCGTAACGACATTACCAAATATAGAACAATAACTTAATGCAACGTATCCATTGGAATCTTTTGAATTCGGAACGAAGTTAACACAGGGAACATTATGGGATGAAGGAAGATCTAGAGGGCGAATATATCTTCTTTCCTTCTTTACATCTTTATCAAATGCAAAGACGGTAACACCGGGCTTGTTATGTCCCACAGCGATATATATGATGCCATTTATATCTATTACATCAACACTCCAGCAGGATTCCTCTACTCTTAAAACCATATACGGATCAACATGTATGTATCTTTCCCGACTGTTATTTGCGCCGCGTAGCATATCTGAAGTAAATTTATTGAATATTTTAATAACTTTGTTTATTTCCCAAATATAAACAACTCCATTATCACCACACGTCAAGAGGAAATCTTGATGCATGAAGTTACAAATCTTCAAAAAGTTGATAGAGGATAGTTCTGGAATACTGTTGAACTGTGTATCCTTGAATTTCACATGTGAAGGGTTATGCGAACTTCTTGTGTCTCTGTCATCTGGTATTATCACAGGCAACAGAGCATGGCAAATTTCTAGTGAAGAACCGTTCAATAGTACATCAAAGTTATGTACTTCAATGCATTGACCAGCGGCCAAGAAGGAATAACTCCCATATGTGACAAATAGATTATTCTTGAATTGTAAACCACCATAAGAAAACCTATTCGTGTATTGAAAAGGACCAAATTCTAGTGGTATCTCTTGGACGAGCAATTTTTCGTCTTGCGGTAACAGTAACTCAGCTGGATTTAGGAGCCTTGCCGGACCCCAGACAGGTTCTAAATTCGAAAACGCAGATTTGATATCCTCCAGGAATATTTTTTTAGATGAATGAGAAATGCTCGGAATTTTGCATGAGGAGTCATGTTTTTCTAAGTTGTGTAATCGTTCCTTTATAAAATCTACGGTCTTTGGGTGAAACCAATTGTAACTTGAGTTCGGCCATTTGAGTTGATAGTATTTTCTTAATGTTACCATCTCGTTGGTTATATTCCAGCCACCAGAAGCTAAAAACACTTCAGAATCAAAACATTCTCTTGTCGATACAGTCCTTTGAATAATGGCACGAGACTTTAACCACCTCGTAAAGGGGTCATCAGTTTCATTGGGCAGCTGAGGGGGCATTATATTCAAAACCAAATATGCAGGCCTAGGAAGTACTAGTGCTTCTTGATTGTGCAGTTGATCTTCATTGCTATGGTATTCATGGACTTATATGGTTTTTTCAAGATTTCCCTTGTTTTTTTTTTTCACTGAAAATCTAGATTGCATTTCTCTTAGCAACAAATATTGCTCAACATCAAAGAAACATACATTTCAATAAGAGTGGCTACTTAAAATTCAGGTGCAGTAAAACATATATCTACATAAAAGTGACAGGGCTAATATCTGACTTCATAGGAACCTGATCTCGATATATATTTGATCCATTTTACAGCACGATGCTTGCTGTCTTTTCCGAAAATTGTGAAGTACCGTACGACTAATCCTGAGTTACTAAACATCATAACTTCGAAGTCCAGCGACATTGGAGGCCTTGTCCATTGTTGCAAACTCAACTGAGTAGTATCACTTGTGGACACGGTAACCGCACTCAAAGTGTTTTCCGTCAATCCATTGTACTTATTGAATCTCCACATCATTGCGTTCTCCTCTGGCACGAACTTACAATGACCATTAGAAACACTTATTTTGCAATCTACAGTGCTTGGTGGAACAGGTATATGTAATGTTACATCCTTGGCGGAAAGCTTCCCCGGGAATAACGACTTCAGTGTTATCCTGTAATCGATCTCATTATCTCTTGTGGAATGTGTAACAATTGGTGTGATCTTAAACGGAAGGTTTATGTTATCTCGTACATGATATTTCATCAATTCCATCGAACCATCCGGTGGGACAAACTCAATAATATGGTTTTTATTGAATTTGTCAAGTGACACACATTCGTGGAATTTACAATCCTCTAGTAAAACACTGCCAGCAGCAGCTTTGTGAATAAAGTTTTTGCTTCCAAAATTGCTACGAGAATGGTGCTGCTGTTGTGCTAACCATTTCTTCTCGTCCTCGGATTGCATCCCTAAAGAATCATTCAGTCCGAACCTGCAAATTGGGGTCCCGCTCAGATGTGTTGTAATATCTATGGTCCCATCGACGTAGGATTTCAAGATAGAGCCATCTCTAGAAACCAGAATATTCATCCTCTCGTTGACATACAGAAACACTTCGTCCTTCTTGTGTGTTATCCCATTGGGCCTCCAAGTGATCTTATTGTTATCGTAGAAATCAGAAGCCGAATCTCCTTGACCTAGGAAACTACTGCTGCTTTTCTTCAAGAATCTGGGAAAATGCAGTTCTCCGCCAACAGAACTGGGAGAAGATGAGGAGGAGATTATATCATTTCCATCGGGGCTATCCAATAACCCGCCCGTGTTTCTCATGGGTTTCACAGACATCTGTGCTATTACAGAATTCAATTCAGTGTCAATGGGTATGCCATTCCCACCCAGCATTATATCCAGCATCTCATGCACAATCATAAATTCCTCTTTCAACGCCTCCTCTCTGTCCAGTCGATACGCATTCATTACGGAATCAAGCTTGTATAGAAACTCCCAAATAGCCGCACTGTTGGCGTTGCTTCTCGTAATCGTTACCAACCATAGGTTGTCGCCATGTCTCGACCGGATGTGATGGAAAGTCGTAGATCCTAACGTTAGCACAGGCGATCTGACATCCAGGTTGTTAATAACTTGCACTCGGAAGATATCGGATATAGACCGCTTCAACGAGTTCTTGAAAAACTTGTTCAAAACAAGCTCACCTCTTGACGAGTATATCAGCACCCCACTAATCATTGCTCACCATAACTCTCTGTGATTCTTCCTTCAAGGGCCTAAAAAGAATTTCTATACCTTACCTTTATGTTCTCCTATAGTATTCAATAAAAGAAACGATGGCTGTTACCCTTCGACCACTGTTGAAAAAATTTTCTAACAAATAAATGGCTGCGATTTAATGAAGGCTAGATGAGATGAGAGCAGATTGGTGAAATTTATAGCTTAGTTGGAGGCTGCTACGAGGCTAGGAACGTAGTCTGTATGTCTATGAGTAATATTGTTGTTTTTGGAGGGGATTCGCACCCCGAGTTAGTCACTAAGATCTGCGAGAATTTGGACATTCATCCTTCACGGGTAGAATTAGGGAAGTTTTCTAATGGGGAAACGAGCATTGCTCTACGTGAGTCTGTTCGTGAAAAGGACGTGTACATTATCCAGAGTGGGTGCGGCCAAGTGAACGACACGTTCATGCAGTTGCTGATCTTGATCAGTGCCTGTAAGTCAGCTTCTGCCTCGAGAGTTACAGCGGTGATGCCATATCTCTGCTACTCGAGACAGCCAGATATCCCATATACTGCCAAAGGTGCCCCTATCATCTCAAAGCCCAAGGAAAATTACACTTTTGAATCGCATCCAGGCACTCCCGTGTCATCCTCATTAATGACGCAAAGACCAGGCGCTGAAAGCTCGCTGAAGAGTTTGGATAGTGCCATACGATCCACCATCAATTTAGAAAATCCTCAACCTATCAGAACGCCAAACAACATTGCGGCGGCGAATAACAATTTCGATATCAAGAAGACGCTTTCTTTTTCAAGAATCCCAATGATTCCTGGTGGTAAGTTGCAGAATACGAGCAATAGCACGGACGCTGGTGAATTATTTAACGCTCAAAATGCTGGTTATAAGTTGTGGGTAGTACAAGCCGGTACTCTGATTGCTCATTTATTGAGCGCTGCAGGGGCAGACCACGTGATCACAATGGATTTGCACGATCCACAATTTCCTGGGTTCTTCGATATCCCAGTCGATAATCTTTACTGTAAGCCTATCGCCCAAAACTATATCCAGCATCGTATTCCAGACTACCAGGACGCTGTGATTGTTTCGCCAGATGCCGGTGGTGCCAAAAGAGCTACAGCTATTGCAGACGCTCTAGAGTTGTCCTTCGCCTTAATCCATAAAGAAAGAAGATCTCAGTTATTGAAGGGTCCTCCGGACGCCACGTTGACTTCTGGTGGTTCACTTCCTGTATCTCCAAGACCGTTAGTGACTACTTTGGTGTCTTCCCAAAACATGACCACGTCAGGTGCCGCTGCAGTTGCAGCCCTTGAAATGAAGAAAACAACTTCAGCCTCTTCCACTTCGTCTCAATCTTCTAACTCATCCAAGTTCGTTCAAACCACAATGCTAGTTGGTGATGTCAGAAACAAGGTTTGCATTATAGTGGACGATTTGGTCGATACTTCATACACCATCACCAGAGCTGCGAAATTATTAAAGGATCAAGGATCTACCAAAGTTTACGCTCTAATCACGCACGGTATCTTTTCCGGTGATGCGCTAGAGAGGATCGGTCAAAGTAGTATAGACAAACTGATAATTTCCAATACAGTTCCTCAGGATAGAACGTTACAATACCTAGGTAAGGATAGAGTGGATGTTATTGACGTTTCTTGCATAATTGGTGAAGCTATCAGAAGAATCCATAACGGTGAGTCCATTTCAATGTTGTTCGAGCACGGTTGGTAGTGGGATTAATGCGTTGTATTCTTTATCGATAAGTTAGGAAAAAGTGTATATATAGTTGATATATAAATCTTCTACATTTTCTTTTGTCTAGTATGTGTATTAAAACATTTTATTTATAGGTTAGAGAAACAAAAGAAAAAAAGGTAATTTCTTCATGTAAATCTGTAGAAAATTTTTGAATACCTCTTCCCATTTGTAAACTCATGCATGTAGATGTAGTAATGATGATTTAAAGTCGATTCTTCTATCATGTCTGCTTTATCTTTTCATAGTTGACGAAGAGCCAGTTCCTTCATAATTGGAGGTTCTTGACAACGAGTCTGTGAAATTAGTACGATCATTGTTAGAATTTTCGTTCTTGAATTTGTTCCTAATACTGGAAAATAAACTTGTATTCGAACCTGAACTTTCCCTATCGTCAGTCTGATTTGAGATGTCTTGATTGACATTTTCATTGCCATACTCACTTTTGGATTCATCCCAATCCTTTGCAGGACCAATGATTGTCTTAGGAACACCTTTGACTGTAATCACCGATTCAACAATACCATTCTTGGTATTTTGGTAAGAGGATGAGATTGTGACGTTTTGATTTTCTTCGAGATGGTCTGTGCCAGAATTAGGAATTGATATGTTATCAGGGCTATTTCTTGTGGTATTTGTCGAGGTAGTAACTTGGGTCGGTTGACCTGACCGCTGAGTATGGAGCATAGCTTGGCGCGATAACTCTGCATGATCACTTAATAGTTGGTGTTCTTCAGTAGAGAGTGACTTATCGCTTGAGTGTGGTGCTGGAGACGGTTCTTTGCCAGAAGGAGAAGAGTGAGTGGTAATAATCTTAGGAACATTAGCAGGCTTTTTAATAGTGACAAAGGATTTATTTATATTTAATGGGTTGGATGCTAAGTTGGAAGGTATGATGGCACTATGTTCTGTAGATTGTGGGGTTGGGGATGAAAGAGCCAATTTTGAAGTGGCATTCGGAGTCGGATTGGACCTGTCGTTACCATCGTTGGATTTTCTCCAATTCCAAGTTTTATTATTCAAAGCTTGTTGGTGGTGCTCGGATGGGTGGTTTGAAGTGGATGGAGATAAAAGTGGAGACAATTCATCGGTTTGATCCGTGGTTCGGTGCTCCTTGTGTGAACTGGTGTACAAGTGGTGCAAGTACGAAGTAATATGCCTTTTACTCAACGGCCCCGGTTGTTGCCTCATAATATGTTGATGCATGTCGACAAAGACATCAGATTCATCTACGATTTCTTCACCAATCAATTCTTCAATGACATCTTCCAAGGTCAAAACACCAATGGCGCCATGAGAGGAGCCCGGCTCTTTGCTCACAACGCACATGTGTGATTTTCCCTCTTGAAAATAATTTAGAATATTCAAACAAGATGTGTTTGGGGAAGTTTCTGGTAACGTGGCTAAAGGAAAGTGTGAAACTGGGAGGCAATCATCAGGATCGTAGGAGATAAGCACCCTGACAAGTAACATTCCGATGAAATTATTCGGTTCATTGGGCAAAAAAATGGGTATTCTAGAAAACCCCGAATTGAAGATCTTTTCGACCGTTTTGTCGTCTAGAATGGTGTCAGCGCTCATTGTAAAGACATTTTCAATCGGAGTCATGATTTCCTCCACCCTTTTCGCCTTCAGATCCAAAACAGCAGAGATGATGGTGACTTCGTCTTTAGTCAAACGTTCCACACCCATGGTCCTATGCAGCGTGACCAAAGTCTTCAGACCGGACTTCTTGTAGATGGTACCATGATCTTCACCAAGCATATAATCCAGTAAAGTCGCAATTGGATACGCAACAGGGTACATTAGATACATTAGTACAAGAACGAAGGGACAAAAGAATGCCCCAACTTGCAACCCGTATTTAACACAAACACTTTGCGGTATGATTTCACCGAAAATCACAATCAGGATTGTTGACGAGACCACAGCCTGCCAGCCGCCCCCGAGACACCTATCCAAGACAATAGGCAGCGTTTCGTTGGTTATAACATTGGAAAGAAGCAGTGTGACCAGAACCCAATGTTTACCCTTGGATATCAAATCAAGCACTCGCTTGGCCAGTTTCTTTTCAGAACTTGAGCCTGAAGTACTGATCACTTTCAGGTAAACTTCATCTTGACCCATCAGACCAAGCGTCAACCCTGCAAACACACCACCTAGCAGGACCAGGATGATAGAAATAATGTAGTAAGTCGTGACGCCTGCCTCATCACCTACACTGTGGCCGGACTCGCCAACATCCCTAGAATAGAGTCTGTGTGATCCGGATATCAACGGCAGCGAGTATATCTTAGGGATCGTGAAGATATGGTACAAGAACATGTATAACCAATGAGGGGCACCAGATCGTGATCTGGACCTTAGTGACAACAACGACATAATTCTTAAAACAGTGAGTGTTCGGTACGAATAACAGTAACAGCAGCAAAATTAGAAGTAGCGCCAGCAAGTAGTAGTAGTAAGAAGAATATTAACTCTTTTCCTATTATGTAATGTGTAACAACCATGATCGGGAAGACATATGTGCGATTACCAAGGTCCCCTTTTTTCTCACCTGAAAATTCAATATTGAAATAAACCCGAAAAATGAAAAAAATGAAGGAAAAAAAAGAAAGCACAAGCCCTACTCCTGAATCTGCTTTCAATACAGTACCCTATCAAAAATTAGCATCTAGCCCTAGGGTCTCGATCACTCGGAACGTCTGAAAACTCCGATTATTTTATCGGAACATCCAAGCACCCGCGCCTTCCTCAACCCAGTCACCGCTTTCGGAACCGTATGCGATGAGCTAATCCTGAGCCATCACCCACCCCCACCCGATGATGACAGCAATTCGGAAGGGCGAAAAAATAAAAACTGGAGCAAGAAATTAACATCAGCGTCACCATCACCATCGTATCGCCATAGCCTCTAGTCATAACCATCATGCAAGCGTGTATCTTTTAGGATTCAGTCATCATTGGTGAGTTTCGTTTCCCTTCACATGATGAGGGAGGTTGAGTATGCTCGAAACAATGAGAGGATGATAGTTTTTACTATTGTTATATTGCGCTTTTGCGCCTGAATGCCGATGGTTTGCTGAGGGGAAGAGTGTTTAGCTTGCGGACCTATTGTCATTGTTATTCCGATTAATCTATTGTTCAGTTCTCCTCTACTTTATGATTCTAGTACTATATTTTTTTTTTTCTGGTTTACTTTTTTCTTCTTGCCTTTTTTTTGTTGTTACTTTTTTTTTCTTACTTTTTTTTTTCTTCCACTAAGCTTTTTTCTTGGATTTATCCTTGGGTTCTTCTTTCTACTCCTTTAGATTTTTTTTTTATATATTAATTTTTAAGTTTACGTATTTTAGTAGATTCGATTCTCTTTCCCTTTCCTTTTCCTTCGGTCCCCTTCCTTATCAATGCTTGCTGTCAGAAGATTAACAAGGTATACATTTCTCAAGCGAACGCATCCGGTGTTATATACTCGTCGTGCATATAGAATTTTGCCTTTAAGATCCGCTTCCCTTAGAAGATCATCATTACGAATACAACTGCACTCAAAGATGACAGCACATACTGATGACAAACAGCATAAGCATTGCCATGATGACCATTTTATCAGAAGATCAGACTCTGCCGTGTCGATTGTACATTTAAAACGTGCACCTTTCAAAGTCACAGTGATCGGTTCTGGTAACTGGGGGACCACTATCGCTAAAGTGATTGCAGAAAACACAGAATTGCATCCTCACATTTTCGAACCAGAGGTGAGAATGTGGGTGTTTGATGAGAAGATTGGTGAAGAAAATCTGACAGATATCATAAATACAAGACACCAGAATGTCAAGTACCTACCAAAGATTGATTTGCCCCATAACTTAGTAGCCGATCCTGATCTTTTGCATTCCATCAAGGGTGCCGATATTCTTGTTTTCAACATTCCTCATCAATTTTTGCCAAACATAGTCAAGCAGTTGCAAGGCCACGTGGCTCCTCATGTAAGAGCTATCTCATGTCTAAAGGGTTTCGAGCTGGGCTCCAAGGGTGTCCAATTATTATCCTCGTACGTCACTGACGAGTTAGGAATTCAGTGTGGAGCTCTATCCGGTGCTAACCTAGCACCAGAAGTGGCCAAGGAGCATTGGTCCGAAACTACGGTGGCTTACCAACTACCAAAGGATTACCAAGGTGATGGTAAAGATGTAGATCACAAGATTTTGAAACTACTGTTCCACAGACCTTATTTCCACGTCAACGTCATCGACGATGTCGCTGGTATATCCATTGCAGGTGCTTTGAAGAACGTGGTGGCACTTGCATGTGGTTTTGTAGAAGGTATGGGATGGGGTAACAATGCCTCGGCTGCCATCCAAAGGCTAGGTTTGGGTGAAATCATCAAGTTTGGTAGAATGTTCTTCCCAGAATCCAAAGTCGAAACCTACTATCAAGAATCAGCCGGTGTTGCAGATCTAATCACCACGTGTTCAGGTGGTAGAAACGTCAAGGTTGCCACATACATGGCCAAAACCGGCAAGTCAGCCTTGGAAGCAGAAAAGGAACTACTAAACGGTCAATCCGCTCAAGGCATAATTACATGTAGAGAAGTTCATGAATGGCTGCAAACATGTGAATTGACCCAAGAATACCCACTGTTCGAGGCAGTATACCAGATAATCTACAACAACCTCCGGATGGAAGACCTACCGGAGATGATTGAAGAACTGGATATCGATGACGAATAGACACTCGCCCCTCTTTGATCTTTTTTGTTCTTTTTTTTTTTTCCTTCCTCATTTTATCATTATAAACAAATTCTACAACTACTATTAGTACTACTATAATTTTCTATTCTCTCTTTCTTTAAGTATCTTTCATTTAACGCTAATTTCTATATATACGCAACTACTTGTCTACACGCCATTACCGTTTACATATTATTATGCTTTTTAAATAAAGATACGACACGACGTACTGCACCACAAATCAATAAAATGTCCTCCTCAAGCTTTTCTGTTATCTACAACCCTCAGTAGCGTCCTCTCGAACTTCTTCACTGCACTAATTTTCCACATGGGCCCAGCTATCGAGATAAGCGAAGTCAGGTCAGTCACTACAAACGATCCGCATGGATTTTTGCACTTTTTTTAGTGACTCATGCACTTTTTACCCGTGGTTTTCCGCTGTCGCAACCTATTTCCATTAACGGTGCCGTATGCAAGAGTCATTTAAAGGCAGGAGAGAGAGATTACTCATCTTAATTGGATCAAATTGATGACTGCGCAGCATCAGATAATGTAATCTGGGCAGTTGCGAGACCCAAACTGGGGCTGCGCCCATTGGTATATTAATGGGCATACAATTATACTCATTTGTTCTTGTTCTTGTTCTTGTTCTTGTTCCCTTTTGATTTTCTCCTTCCTTTGGTTCTTGTCTGTCGGTATTGCACAAATAAGGACATCGTTCTATTATATACGCACACAAGAAAAATACACATACTTGCATAAATATAATGTCTAAGGGAAAAGTTTGTTTGGCTTATTCTGGTGGTTTAGACACCTCCGTCATTCTGGCTTGGTTGCTGGACCAAGGTTACGAGGTTGTGGCTTTCATGGCTAATGTAGGTCAAGAAGAAGATTTCGAGGCCGCTAAAGAAAAGGCTTTGAAGATTGGTGCCTGCAAGTTTGTTTGTGTTGATTGTCGTGAAGATTTTGTCAAGGACATCCTTTTCCCAGCTGTACAGGTTAACGCTGTATACGAAGATGTCTACTTATTGGGTACCTCATTGGCCAGACCAGTTATTGCCAAGGCTCAAATTGACGTCGCCAAACAAGAGGGCTGTTTTGCGGTATCTCACGGCTGTACCGGTAAAGGTAACGATCAAATCAGATTCGAATTGTCCTTCTACGCTTTGAAGCCAGATGTTAAGTGTATTACACCATGGAGAATGCCTGAATTTTTTGAAAGATTTGCCGGTAGAAAGGACTTGTTAGACTATGCTGCACAGAAGGGTATTCCAGTTGCTCAAACCAAGTCCAAGCCATGGTCCACTGACGAAAATCAAGCCCATATCTCTTATGAAGCTGGTATTTTGGAGGACCCAGATACTACTCCACCAAAGGATATGTGGAAACTGATTGTAGACCCAATGGACGCTCCAGACCAACCACAAGACTTGACCATTGATTTCGAACGTGGTCTTCCAGCTAGATTGACCTACACCGACAACAAGACTTCCAAGGAGGTTTCCGTTACCAAACCTTTGGACGTTTTCTTAGCTGCATCCAATTTGGCAAGAGCCAATGGTGTTGGTAGAATTGATATTGTAGAAGATCGTTACATTAACTTGAAATCTAGAGGTTGTTACGAACAAGCTCCATTGACCGTTTTGAGAAAGGCACATGTTGACTTGGAAGGTTTGACACTAGACAAGGAAGTCCGTCAATTAAGGGATTCATTTGTTACACCAAACTACTCAAGATTGATATATAACGGTTCCTATTTCACCCCAGAATGTGAATACATCAGATCCATGATCCAACCTTCCCAAAATAGTGTCAACGGTACTGTCAGAGTTAGACTATATAAAGGTAACGTCATCATTCTGGGTAGATCAACAAAGACTGAGAAGTTATACGACCCAACAGAATCTTCTATGGATGAATTGACCGGGTTCCTACCTACTGACACCACTGGTTTCATCGCCATCCAAGCTATTAGAATTAAAAAATACGGTGAATCCAAAAAAAGCAAGGGGGAAGAATTGACTTTGTAAGCTAGACAATCCATTGCCTCAAGATAAATAACGTTATCCTCCTATTCCTTTCATACACTCTTTTAGTGTAAATACATATGTAGACATATGTGTGTTCAAGTATAAATAACATAAAAAATTACTAATATATCTGTATCTGGATGAAGAATTTTTTCACTAAAAGGCGTAGCCGTTCGGGATGAACTCACGTAGCGTGAAATCCCATTCTTGTAAGGATGATAAAAACTTATCTGTGAGGTAATTGAAAGGAAGTAAACAGAACACAGCATCATAAAGTTCCCGAGATGAATCAATTTTTCGCTGACCATGATGCTCCTTTGAGCATGCTCTCTGTTAAAACAGAATATTTTCCTCAATTGACTGAGAAGGAACAAAAATATGCACATTTCATGTCAAAAGCTTCCCATGCAGGTTCAAGGGTGGTAATGAGGCAAATTTCTCATGAAAGTGAGCCAATTTTTGACCTTATCCTTGCTATTCATGCAAATTTAAATGGCCGGTACCCAGAGGACGATACTACTCAAAAGAAGCAAACGGAATTATATTTAGAGTACGTCTCTCAATTTCTATCTAACTTGGGTAATTATAAATCTTTTGGTGATTCGAAGTTCATTCCTCGTTGTGAAGCGGACTTCTTCAAACGGCTTCTGGATCTGGCCAAGATTAACCCTTCCTCTTCACCACTTACTTTGTCTCCCGCTGACGTTAACCATGAATTCACATCTCATCATCTTTTCTCTACTATCAATGAACTGATTAATATTGGTATTTATCACGTGGAAGGAAAGACAGCTCTTCTAGGGTTTCCGTCTCAGGGTTATACTTCAGCCTATTATCTGGGCCTACCTGTGACACCTGAGGATATGGCTCTCTTGAAAGAAGAATTGTTTGCTAGACTCGCTATCTTGCCAGAAAATACAAGAATCAACAAGATTGGTGATCAATGTTTTCAAGTCTGGGTTGCCTCTGAGGCTGTGAAAAACAATATAACAAAAACATATCCAGAAGGACAGATCACGTTATCTAATGATATTACCAAAGTTGAATTCATATTCGGTGACCACTCACGTGAAATGAGTTTAATGGCATCCTATCTAAAGGAAGCCCAAAGTTTTGCGGCTAATGATACTCAAAAGGCGATGATTCAAGAGTACATTAACCATTTTGTCACGGGCTCATCTCAGGCACATAAAGAAGCACAAAAGTTATGGGTCAAAGATATTTCTCCTGTCATTGAAACAAATATTGGGTTCATCGAAACATATAGAGAACCTTCTGGTATAATTGGAGAGTTTGAATCATTGGTTGCTATTCAAAATAAAGAACGTACTGCTAAATTTTCCAACTTGGTCAAGAGTGCTGAAGAATTCATTTCTTTACTGCCATGGTCTAAAGATTATGAGAAACCAACTTTCAACCCACCTGACTTCACTTCTCTTGAAGTATTAACGTTCACTGGGTCAGGAATACCAGCAGGTATCAATATTCCAAATTATGATGACGTTAGACTAAATATTGGGTTTAAGAATGTTTCTCTGGGTAATATTTTAAGTGCTGCTGCCAAAAGCTCATCAAAACATCCACCAAGTTTCATTGCACAAGAAGATCGTGTAGTTTTCGAAAAATATCAAAGCGATTCCTTTGAAGTTCAGGTAGGGATTCATGAATTATTAGGGCACGGTTCAGGAAAGTTATTGACCCAGTTTACCGACGGGTTTAATTTTGATAAAGATCACCAACCTTTAGGCTTAGATGGGAGACCGGTGAAGACGTACTATAAAACAGGTGAAACCTGGGGCTCAAAATTTGGGCAGCTAGCTGGTCCATTCGAAGAATGCCGTGCCGAAGTAATTGCAATGTTTTTGATTACCAATAGAAAAATTCTGGATATTTTCGGCTTCCATGACGAAGAATCTCAAAACGATGTGGTTTATGCTGGGTATCTACAAATGGCGCGTGCAGGTTTATTAGCTCTAGAATATTGGAATCCAGATACTGGTAAATGGGGACAACCACACATGCAAGCAAGATTTTCTATAATGAAAACTTTCATGAAACATTCTACGAATAAGAATTTCTTAAAGTTGGAAATTAATGACACGAAGAATGATTTTACCATTAAATTGGACAAATCTCTTATTGAAACTATTGGACATGAGTGTGTGAAAGATTATCTACAACATTTACACGTTTACAAATGTTCAGGCGATGTGGAACAGGGAAGTAAGTACTTTATTGATAGATCAACGGTGACACCAGATTTGGCCTCTTTAAGAGATATCGTCATATCTAAGAGATTGCCTAGAAGACAGTTTATACAAGCGAACTCGTACATTGATGATAATAAGGTAACTCTGAAAGAATATGATGAAACTCCACAAGGCATGCTCCAATCTTTCCTTGACAGAGAATTGTAAAGTTTTTGTCAGTTGTCTCCCGATTAGTTACTTTTCCATCTTGTTTTATTTGAGCTATTCAATTATTCAAACAGTAGGATACTATATAAATGTGAAGAAACAAGCCAGCATTTATTGTAAACCGACTTTGCTATGTTTAGTTTTGTATATCTTTTATTTGTCTGTTTTTTAATTTTTTTTTTTTTCAGATTTGTTTTATGAAGTGATAACAATGCGAAATTTCACTGAAAAGAGTTAGAAAGAACAATAGCGTTTCTATCTTGTACATACATGATTAAAAAAGTGTGCAAACGATAATTTATTCAAAAACATAGCTTCTAGAGATCTGGAAAAGAAAAAGTTACCACAAGATAACGAGCAGTTATGACTATCGCTGACACTTTCAAGCTTTTTATTTTGAGACATGGTCAAAGTGAATTGAACTCAGAGAATATATTCTGTGGCTGGATAGATGCTAAACTAACCGAGAAAGGCAAGTCTCAGGCTCGCCACTCCGCACAATTGATTAGACAGTTTTGCAACTCTAATAATATCTCTTTGCCTCAAATTGGCTATACCTCAAGATTGGTCCGGACTCAGCAAACTATGAACGTTATTCTTGAAGAATTAGAATTAGAAAACGAAAACCACGTTATTACGACAAATACAGACATTAATGAAGAACTGTTCGACATAGAATCTGGAAAACGGATACCTGTGTTCCAAACTTGGAGATTAAATGAGCGTCATTACGGTTCATGGCAAGGACAAAGAAAACCGGATGTCCTGAAAGAATACGGCAAGGAAAAATACATGTATATTAGAAGAGATTACAACGGGAAGCCGCCTAAAGTAAACTTAAATTTGGAAATGGTTCAAGAGGAAAATGATCAAGGCTCCTCTACAGGTTATGATTTCAAAGAACCCAATAGACACTTGAAATACGGCTCAGAAGAAGAAGCTAATGAGCGTTTACCAGAAAGTGAGTCTCTTTGTGAAGTGGTCAGCAGATTAAAACCATTCCTAAACGATACTGTTTTATCTACTGCTAAAAAGAGTAATCAAGAATCGTGTATCATAGTCGGACATGGTAGCTCTGTTAGATCACTGTTAAAAATACTAGAAGGCATCTCGGATGAAGATATTAAAGATATCGATATCCCTAACGGCATTCCGTTAGTTATAGAATTGGAAAGGGACAATTACTCTTTTGTGAGGAAATTTTACTTAGATCCAGAATCAGCTAAAGTCAATGCTCAAATGGTTCGTGATGAAGGGTTTGAAAAAGTTACATGAGCAGTTTTACCGACCTACTGTGCTATTGTGGGTTGTATAGTTTCCCTTTTTTATTTCCCTTTTTTATTTTGAGAGTAATGAGTAATGAAAAGCAGCTAAAGGAATGTGTTTGAATTTCTGAAAGAGTTTTATAGATTGTATAACTGAGGAAGTATTTTTTTTATTAATTTTACGTTTTTTGTTTAATTATAATTCATTATACGTAGGTGTGCCTTTTATCTATTTTATATGTTATCTTGTCTATTGGTATTCAAGGGCAGCGGTCCAGAAATTCGTTTCCAATTCACAAACTTCAGCGTAGATTGTGACTAAAGTGTCAAGTTGCTCTGAAGGATATGTCTCTAAAATGTGATTCAAAAGCTTTTCACCTTCGACCATGGCTTCACGATACCACGAAGAGGCATAAGTTTCACACCATTCATGGTAAACGGAGCCCGTGGCTACAGTAACTTTACCCTTCATCTTAGTCAAAGCTTCACCATAACCCATTAAACAAGGAGTAAGGGCCGCGACCAATTCTTGCCAGTTACCTCTTCTGGAAACGTCGTTGAAGTAACGAGAGTAAGCTCTTAATGCGGGACCTCTCTGAATCTTTTGGAAGTAATCAGGATTCATAACTCCAAATTCTTCTTTTAGTCTCTTTTCATGTTGGCCCATTTCATTACGAACAGCTCCGACAATGACTAATTCCTTTTCCATATCTTCTAAGCATGGAGCTTTACTACCTGCAATGCAGTGAACTCTAGCATAATCCACCAAGTATGCATAATCTTGTTCAATAAAGAACTGGAACTTCTTACGATCTAATGTACCATCAGCAACCTTTTTAACGAATTCGTGGTTCACGTAGGAGTCCCAGTGTGGCTTAACTTTAGGATGATTAATCAGATATTCGTAGAAATTTCCACCTGGGACGTCGTCAGCAGCACTTTTGAGTGGCTTTTTAGGCACGACATCCGTTGCAGTGAAACATTCATCGTTGAGCATTTTTTCTAATGGGATTTCTACAGCATAGACGTGATTAATTGGCCCATTGTTCTTGACGGTTTCCTTGGTAACATCACAGCCAATGGCTACGGCATTTTGGACGTATTCGATACCACCATAAACAGATTGAGGGAGAGAATAGCCACGAGCCAAGTTTGATGCAATGGAAGAAGCTAGAGTGCACCCAGTACCATGAGTATGCGTGGTGTTAACAAAATTGCCTTTGAAAACGATGAACTTCTGTTCTTTACCCAAGTAAAGAACGTCGGTAATATACTTCTCATTTTCGTCATTCCATGGAATATGGCCACCTTTCACTAAGATATTGGAGCACTTGGTTATTTTACCAAGGTCTTTAGCGACTTCGAAAATGTCTTGTAATTTACTAACTTTCCTTTCCTCACCCAACAACTTGTAACACTCTGGAATGTTAGGAGTTAAAATATCAGCAAAAGGAGCGATTTTCTCCGTAATTAAACTAACTATATCCTTTCCGGCCAAAGAAGAACCAGAAGTAGCGACAAGAACTGGGTCAACCACTAACTTTGGTCTATCTTCGCCAAGCTGTAACAGCTTTTCGTGCAATACTTCAATAGCGGCAGCCGTAAGCATACCAGTTTTGATGACGTCACATCTCATATCCTGTAAATTTGCTTCCAAAGTTTGAGAAACCACTTCCTTTGGTGTATTATTAATGCTGTATACTTTAACTGGAGTTTGAGCATTCAAAGCGGTGATACATGTCATGGCGTAGCATCTGTGTGCAGTGATAGTCTTCACATCAGCTTCAATACCAGCACCGCCACTTGGGTCTGTTCCAGCAATCGACAAAACTGTTGGCAATTTTTCATTGCTGGCTAAAGTAAGGTAGGGTGGAGGTGTGTTGATGCTAACTGTGGAATACGTCATAACGATACGTGGTATTACGTTCTTATATATCTATTTATTAGTATGTGAAATATTGTAAGAGAAAGACGCATGTTATGAACAATGTATCTCTTGTCTGTCTTTGAATGCCTTATCTGGTGGTTTAAATAATAGCATTTTTCTGGTCACTTGGCACAGCTCTAAGGGTTTCCTTCCTTTACCGGACATCATTAAGCTACTAGAAAATAGAAGCTATACATATACATCTCGCCAAAGAATATAGAGTGCCTGCACAGGGAAAGGCTAAACGACATAGTTTTGCTTTGCTAATATATGCAAGTAAAAGTAGTACATCTGGTCCCACTTACAAGTGGAATCTCAACACTGTAGTAGGCAAGCATAAATAATAGACGTATAAGAGGTGACGCAGAGAATGCCTCTTGAGAATTTTTACATGGTGGTAAAAAACGATAAACAAGGCTAAATAAAATATTTACATTTAGTGAAGTGAATAAAAAAGATGCGCAAGCCCGGAATCGAACCGGGGGCCCAACGATGGCAACGTTGGATTTTACCACTAAACCACTTGCGCTTAATTTATTGATAATTTTATAATATCTATATTGAGTTATACTTGAGAAGGAAATAATCATCTGAACGTTTAGCTGAAGCGTTTATCAAACTGTTGGAATGAAAACCTGTTGGAATGAAAATCAACTAGCGTCTATTAACTAGTAGTCATACTACGAGTGTATTATCACATACGGTGTTAGAAGATGACATAAGTTATAAGAAGCTGTCGTCGAAGCTGGAGGAAGCTGAAACGCAAGGCTTGATAATGTAATAGATAATGAATGACAACATATAAAATGAAAAATAAAAGTATATGTTGGAATAAGTGATTACAACTATACATTTATTCGTATAAATTGAAATTCTAATAATAGAATTTACTGCAGTGATATGATAAAGATCTATTAATTGACCAGAACTTAGTATATAAGAAGGTAAGTTATAACCAAAATCTTATCATCAATGTTCCGTATTATGTCTGAACCATTGGGTTTAATATAACCAATCAGCGTGTGTTTTATATACCTCTCTTATATAATTTAAGAAAGAACGACTTATTCTTAATTATTACAACTTACTAAACCACTGATTATCAACAGATGGAATATATGGAGATAAAACGACAAGTTTAGATTTAGATCAGAAGTTCCCTTAACGCTTACATAACTAAAATTTCACGTGGTGAAATTTTCATCTGATTATAGACTCCATGGCCAAGTTGGTTAAGGCGTGCGACTGTTAATCGCAAGATCGTGAGTTCAACCCTCACTGGGGTCGTTTTTTAGATATTGATTTTTTTTTTTCGGGCTCTTCTCATAATGGTGTTTCTTATTTTGATTTCACCAGAATCTTAGATGAGCTCTCCTCCAGCGTATAACTACAATAAAGAAAAATGTTACTTTCAATTTCTTAGATCTTACCTTTTATAAAAGTAAAACTCGTGTTATTTTCTAAAGAAAAAGATATAACACTTGGACAGGAAAAATGGTTGACGAATTACACAACCGTCTACTTCATCAAAGCAATGGCACTAAGGATGCCATCCTTTATAAAATAATAGAATCGTTAGTTTGTTCCATCTGTCATGATTATATGTTTGTACCGATGATGACACCTTGTGGTCATAATTATTGCTACGGATGTCTAAATACCTGGTTTGCTAGCAATACTCAAAAAGAATTAGCTTGTCCACAATGCAGATCTGACATTACAACTATCCCAGCATTGAATACTACATTACAACAATATTTATCATTCATTCTAGACAAACTAAGTAGTGAAAACGATGAGTCTTTTAAAAAACTTTTAACTACTAAAGTCAGGGAAGAAACCAATTACAAGCTTGATAAGGAAAAGGACACTTTGTTTGAAAAAGTATTCAAGAATAGCGCATTAGCAGTAGCCGACGATTCTGATGACGGTATCACACGTTGTAGTAATTGTCATTGGGAATTAGATCCTGATGAAGTTGAAGATGGAAATGTTTGTCCTCACTGCAATGCCAGAATAAGGAATTATGCAGGTGGCCGTGACGAATTCGATGAAGAAGAATACAGTGAAGGAGAGCTGGACGAAATTCGAGAGAGTATGCGTAGGCGTAGAGAGGATCAATTAGCGTCTACTGATCCGTTTGCCAATAGAGATGATATAAGTTCCGAAGAAGATAGCAGCAGCGAAGAAGAGCCTATGCGGGAGCATGTCCCTCAAGGCCGTTGGGCCAGCTCACATAATCGTAGCATCGCGGTAGATGCTGTGGACGATGAAGACGATGAGGAAGAACTAGAGGAAGAGGAGGAAGACATGGATTCCGATCTGAAAGATTTCATAGAGGATGATGAGGATGACGAAGATGAAGATGGCAGTAGGAGGAACTTGATACTGTCTGCACTCAAGAACAGACAAGTAATTATAACTGATGATGAGGAAGATGAGGAACGGGAACATGCTACAGAGGAGGAAGATCATGACAGTGACTTTTACGAGCACAATGACGAAGGATTTGCAAGTGGCGATAGCCTTGATGAAGACCGGAAAGAAGCTACACAGGTGCAATCAAGTTCTGACTCCGAAGATCGTTCAATTTCTTATCCTAGTTCTAGTGATGTCAAAGATAAAGACGAACATGACACCGAAGACTTCGACGATCCGCAACCAAAAAGACAAAAGCGGTTCCGTGTTGTTCTAGGAGACAGTGATGACGAATGATCTAAGTATTTCAATTGACCAGGGTGGTTATGTACGGAACTTTTATGTATTTTTTTTTAGAAGTATCCTTTCTGTTCTTCTTATAACAAGACTTTTGAGCGGTAGTGGGCTCAAATTCAACCATTAGTTATGTATGACATAATTAACTCAATGGCAACTTAAAATCTGATCAATTATAGACTATTCCTCCCTTTTTTTCGATCTTCCATCGTTATTTTTTTGGGCGTTACGTTAGCTAGCCCAATTATGTGGGGGTTATGCAAGAACCTTTTCCGAGCAATGAAATTTAAGAGCAAAAGAGAACAAAACATCAAAATCTAAAGGAGAGTGACAACTATTTCCTGGACTAAGTCACGAGAGGAAGAAAAAGGGGTAATGATTCGGTTCACAATTCTACGTAATACTAAGACATCTCTTCTTTCTGCGAGAAATATATGTTCATCATTTACCCAGGTGCCCACCGGTAGTCAGATTTGGTCTAATACTTTGAATAGAACTGTTATAACTAAAAGCCCAACAGCGATAGCGCCAAAGAGACATGTTCATGATGGAAAGCATTTTTTTACGACACCACATCAACAACAGCAGACGAAGTTAGGGGAAACTGAAGAAGGAATTCACCGCAATATAAAAGAAGAGGATTTGAAAAGCATTGGCCAAGCAATAACACACCAACAAAATAAGCGCCGAAAACAAATATGGTCTGCTATATTCGGAGGTATATTCGGCGTGATAATCGGATACTCAGTAATCTATAGAGTGATATATTTGAAGGAACAAAGCTTCTTACCATTGTTTCCTTCATCCAAGATACGTAAACTAAGTGCAAGGGATTTGAAAAGGGTTGACGTAAACCAGGTACAAAATCTTTCTAAGTTAAGGGTTTTGGAGATCTTATCAGGCCATGACATGATTAAAGAACAATACGGAGTACCGTTATTAGATAAAGACGGAAACTCACCTATATTAAACGAATTCAGCATGTGGTGCGAAGACCAAGATCCATGTGTGACTGGTATTGTGATGGAACCAGACGATCAAAGAGATAGCTCGCACACTTGGTATAGGATACCCTTTGTTTGTAGATGGAGGATAACCCATCGACCAATAAGCATACGCGGGACCGTCGACGACTTATTGAACCGCATTGGACTAAAAACAGCGGATTTGTTTGAGATTATATCTCCTGAGAGAGTATACGGATCGTTCAAGTACGAATACCCGCTGCAGGGAGACTCTCATGCATTGCACCTCTGGTTCCATGGCGAGATAGAACTGGATGATGATTCTCTGATTGTATATAATGGAAAATTCCACGTTGACGTTAAATTACAAGAAATCGATCTTTTTAGGCGTGAAAAGAATGGGCAACTGGTGCAGTACGTATTGTTCAAAAATAATTTCTCAAACAGATAAAAGAAATGTAAATAAATCTGTTACAATTATGATTATTATCGGTATTAAACTACTTATTTTCGGTTACTTAGGTAAAATAGTGTTTATATAAGAATATTTGAAAATAAAAAACTGATAAATGAATAAAATAGAGAAAAGTCGAGACGAACTGGAAGGAATAGAAAAAAAACCCACCGAATATACTACCCTGGGCTTACAGATGGAATATTAAAAAAAGAAAGGAAAAAAAAATAAATAATACATTTCAGAAACGTCAATAAGGTATTATCATCTTAGCAGTGAGCGGGTACCTTTCTTAGATTAAAAAGGCCAAAGCACCACCAACTGCGGCTCCGACAACTCCAGCGTTCAACAGCTGACCGTTCTGTGCGTGCAAGGCAGGGGCTGCATTGCTTGTGGTGTTGGAAGCATTTTGAGCGTTTACGCTAGTGGCGAAGCCGAAGACAGAGACAGCGGAAACCAAAACTTGTGATACTTTCATTATTAGATGTGTGTTGAATTAGCGTGCTTATTTGAGGGTTTTTCCAGAAGTTAGGAAGGAAGAAAGTATAACTGAAAAAGCAAGCGATGAGCAATAAATGCCATTTATTTATACGTTTATATAATATGTATTTACATGTATAGAAGGTCGGTTCCATAAGGGGTGAGAGGAGACAGGAATAGAAACAGGGGAATGAAGCTCAATGAAGAGAAATAAGAAAAAAAAGGATGATTTCTAGGAGAGAAAGGGGATTAGAAAGGACATCGGGCATAAAGTTTTGTACATTATCCTTTATTGGCTTTTGACAGCTTGCAGTTGATGAAATATTGATAGTTATTAATGAAACTCTTCATGAGCAGTGGGTCCGTCTTTCGGATGGATTTTTACCAGAGTAGGGGAGAGGGGTCTCAGCGCCAGTGTCTGGGTGTGTGATATATTACATCAGAGAAGGAGAGAAGTTTGGGCGGCTAAACTATCTTGGCAGGGGGGGGGGGTAGTGGAGTGTGGGTCTAGCCAAGGATTTTCAATGGCGATTTTTCTTCTCCCAAGGCCTGGCCATTTTTGTGGCTGGTATTTTCCCCGGGAGAAATGGATGTGGGGTAATGATGTAATGATTTATAAGTGGGTTATATTAAGAGCTGGAATTGAAAGCCAAGAAAGTAATAAAAACTATTCTAAGTAATAATTTTATGGTATGTAGGGGAGAGGACGCGTTGCCTTTCACACTTTCTTCTGTAGTTTCATGTAGAAAAGGTGGTAGTCGTCCAAATCATAGACAATTTTGTCTAGTTTGATATACTCAGGAAGTGATTCATTGATGCATAGTAATTTTTGAAAGGATTGATTCTTATAATTCTTGGTAAAGAAGGTCATCGAGAATTCTCTTGGCTGAAAGACGTTAAGAATGTGTAAAAGAACGTTCAAATTGTCTTGCTTCCCTTGGGAAATATCGAAAACGGGTATGTTGCTTTCGAAAGAGGCATATGACCAGCCCTTTTCTGGAGTCACATGCAAGGTGTAGTAGTATCTTTCATCGAGAACCATGTTAGAAGAGTAGCCACACGGCGTGAATGCAAACGCATCGTGGTGAAATGATAGGTTGGAGTCTTGAGATGAGTTCACGTATATTTCGTCAAGCTTAGTTTTCTTAGTCATTTGGTAGCCGAGGTTGTGGCCCTTATCTTCGTTCGGCTCTACGGGGGCGGTTGTATGTGCTTCCGGGCCGCAAACAAATTTGCTGGCACACTCAGGGTTCAGCTCCGTCATCAGAACCTCAAAGGTTTCGTCATCATCCTCAATACACCCCTTCACCTGAGGAGTTGACCGATCTGTCTCAGTGATGTACAGGTTCCAGTGGTTGCTCTTGTCATTTCTACCAACGGAATAACTTTTACCCGTATCGAAAAATTGGTTCAGATAGTCTACTTCGTCCGCCCAGTTTTGATGAATAGCAGCTTGCTTACAGGGGAAAAGAAAACATCGTCTGGAATAGAACACTTTAAATGGCTTGTACTTACCTCCCGGTGTTTTCTGGAAAATCCATGACAGCTCTTGCTCAATGGTTTGGAAAAGCTTGTCAAGACAAAACAATGTGGTTGTGGTACCGCATGTCTTCAACGTCAATTTGTGATCGAAAACAAAGAGCGAGGACTCACTCAACAAAAAAGCATCCAGCTCTTTAGTCTTTTTCATGGAAAGAACCTCGCACTTGACTAGTTTCAAAATCTCGATCCATTTATCCATGGCAATATCTCTTAGTGTCTTTTCGGAGCTGATGCAATTCTTGTGAGGAAAGAACCAGATTTCTAGTAGCTTCTCAGGTCCCTCGAACGCGTCCGTTGAGTCTAATGTGGCCGATAGTTGGTGATCAATGTAGTTGTGGTTAGTCAGTTCTTTGATGGTAACGGTCATTGTATGGTTCACTTATTTGCATAAGATACTATAAATAAAAAGGTAAAGAATAAGCAAGTTACAATACAGTAGGTGACTAACTTGGAAAAAAGAAAAAGGGAAAAAGAAAAAGCGCTGACGCAAGCACCGAACCGTAGCGAATACAATATATACACGTATAGATGTGCTGAGATTATTTAGTCAATTGACAAAGTTTAATCGATGCCTGAATATCGGAAAAACGTTTTTGGATTTTGTTCCTCGAGTGGGGGGGAGAAAATGAAATTTTCTACAATTCAATCATTGCGTACGTACGGGAGAATTTGACTTGAAAGAGAGAAAGGTGAGGAACAAGAAGTGAGAGATAAATGCCTAAGTAGCATGTAATAAATTCTGCTTAGTTCATGCTAATCCTGGTGGCATGTAAGCATACCCTTGTCGCTTTCCATCAAACACTGCCGATTTGAAACACCTCCAACCCTAGAAGGGCGATGATGAGTATGTCCGGGTAGCCTATTTATTGTCGAAGTTTTTTTTTTCTATAGCCGATTGAGCTATAAAAGAGCTTCCTTTTGTTTAAGAGTGACAATCTTAAAACTTTCGTAGTGGTGATGGTGCAAACAGGAAAATAGCATCGAGTAATCTACGCTATATTGTGCAACATGCATGAAGGAGTACCCTCATGCTGTAGCGCATGTACATCTATGTAATCTCAGGGACAGCAAAAGAAGCGGCGAGGCAGCCCACGATAAGTGGAACTACACAGACTTCCTTGTCGCGATACTACGGTCCCCAGAACAATCCTAACAAGCAATTACATATTCCCCCGCTGAACCTGTGCAGTCTACGGACGACGCAGATGCTATATGATTCGGGGGAAGACGCTTTTTCACATCTTGAGTAATAAGAACAGTAGTCAAGTACTATAATGGTTAAAGGTGCGAATCTTGTTGGATGCTCCAAGGCATTACCCTGCAATGTGGCGGTCTCTTTTTCATTTCGAATCGGGTCTTTCACCCCGGCCCCGGTTGCGTCGATCAGAAAATTATTATGGATGAGGATGATGAAAGTACTTAACCTTTACAATAAGGTCTCAAAAGTCCATCGTTCGCAAGGACTAGTAATTCGTTATAGATCAGCTAATTCTACAAAGAAGTACTTCCGGGATATTGCTAAAAAGTTGTGCTGTTATATTTTTTTGTTAGTTAAACCCAATAGATAAGTGTATCGTTTCGTATAGTGCCGTACTCAAAGATCAAAGATTAAAACGCTACTTCTTTTACGTCTGCTATGTCTGCTGCTCCTGTCCAAGACAAAGACACTTTGACCAATGCCGAGCGTGCGAAGAACGTCAACGGGCTGCTTCAAGTGCTCATGGACATTAACACTCTAAATGGAGGGAGCTCTCACACTGCTGATAAGATAAGGATCCATGCCAAAAATTTCGAGGCAGCTTTGTTCGCCAAAAGTTCCTCAAAGAAAGAATACATGGACAGCATGAACGAAAAAGTCGCTGTCATGCGTAATGCGTACAATTCCAGAAAAAGCACAGTTGCAGCAGCAGCGGCCAGTAACAACATTAGCCCCGTGGAACAGCATCATATCAATAACATGAAGAATTCCAGCGGCAGCGCCAACAATGTGAACGTCAATATGAACCTGAACCCTCAGATGTTTTTGAATCAGCAGGCTCAAGCAAGACAACAGGTCGCACAACAATTAAGAAACCAACAACAGGTTGCTCAACAGCAACAGCAACAGCAACAGCAACAGCAACAGCAACAGCAACAGCAACAGCAACAGCAACAGCAACAGCAACAGCAACAGCAACAGCAACAGCAACAACAACAACAACAACAACAACAGCAACAACAACAACAACAGCAACAGCAACAGAGGCGCCAATTGACTCCTCAGCAACAACAGTTGGTAAATCAAATGAAGGTAGCCCCTATCCCCAAGCAACTGCTGCAAAGAATTCCTAATATTCCGCCAAATATCAATACTTGGCAGCAAGTCACTGCTTTGGCTCAGCAAAAGTTACTAACGCCTCAAGATATGGAGGCTGCAAAAGAAGTCTACAAGATTCATCAGCAATTATTGTTTAAAGCAAGATTGCAGCAACAACAAGCCCAAGTCCAAGCCCAAGCCCAGGTTCAAGCTAATAACAATAATAACGGCGGCCTTCCTTTAAATGGTAATATTAACAATAGTATGAATATTCCTCAACAACAGCAAATGCAACCTTCTAACGCAAATACGAATGTGAATCCTTTGCAACAGCAACCATCACAGAATACCGTACCAAACGTTCTTCACCAAATCAATCAAATTTTCTCTCCTGAGGAGCAACGCAGCCTATTGCAAGAAGCCATTGAAACTTGCAAGAATTTCGAAAAGGCTCAATTGGGCAATACAATGACGGAACCTGTTAAGCAAAGCTTTATCAGAAAATATATTAATCAAAAGGCATTGAGAAAAATTCAGGCTTTGAGGGATGTCAAGAACAACAACAACGTTAACAACAACAGCGCGAACCTGCAAAGAGCTCAAAATGTTCCTATGAACATCATTCAACAACAACAAAACACCAACAACAATGAGATTATTCCACCTTCTGCTACGCCCAACACTACCGCTTTCCCTCAGCAACAGAATGCAAGTTCTAAACTATATCAAATGCAACAACAGCAACAGGCTCAAGCACAAGCACAAGCACAAGCACAAGCACAGGCACAGGCACAGGCACAAGCACAAGCACAAGCACAAGCACAAGCACAAGCACAAGCACAGGCACAAGCACAAGCACAAGCACAAGCACAAGCACAAGCACAAGCGCAAGCACAAGCACAAGCACAAGCGCAAGCACAAGCACAAGCACAAGCACAAGCACAGGCACAAGCACAGGCACAAGCACAACATCAACCCTCACAACAGCCCCAACAGGCTCAATCACAACCTAATCCACTGCATGGGTTAACACCAACTGCAAAGGATGTCGAAGTCATTAAGCAATTGTCTTTGGATGCTTCCAAGACCAACTTAAGGCTCACAGATGTAACAAATTCTTTATCCAATGAAGAAAAAGAAAAAATAAGAATGAAGTTAAAGAAGGGTCAGAAGCTATTTGTTCAAGTAAGTAATTTTGCACCGCAAGTTTATATCATCACGAAAAATGAAAATTTCTTGAAAGAAGTCTTCCAATTGAGAATCTTTGTCAAAGAGATATTGGAAAAGTGTGCTGAAGGTGTATTTGTTGTTAAGTTAGACACCGTTGACAGGTTAATCATTAAATATCAAAAATACTGGGAAAGTATGAGGATTCAAATTTTAAGAAGACAGGCCATTTTAAGACAACAACAACAGATAGCTAGCAACAATAGCAACCCAGGCACCGCTTCTGCTGTTAATAATAACAATATTGCAACTCAGCAAAACATGCAACAGTCACTACAGCAAATGCAGCATTTACAGCAATTGAAAATGCAACAGCAACAGCAACAGCAGCAACAGCAGCAGCAACAGCAACAGCAACAACAACAACAGCAACAACAACAACAACAACAACAGCAGCAGCATATATATCCTTCCTCAACAAGTAGTGGAGCTAATTATCCGGCCATGGCTAATGCTCCTAACAACAATATTCCTTATATGAACCATAGGAATACGTCTAGCATGGATTTCTTGAATTCCATGGAGAATACACCAAAAGTTTCCGTATCTGCTGCGGCAACTCCATCACTTAATAAGGCAATCGCAGGTAAGGTAAACAACAGGACAAAATCTAATTCAATACCTGTTACCAGCATTCCATCAACAAATAAAAAACTTACAATATCAACTACCGCTAGTCAACAACCAACTCCTAGATCTGCATCGAATACCGCCAAATCAACCCCAAATACTAATCCTTCTCCATTGAAAACTCAAACAAAAAATGCCACGCCAAACTCCAATAATATGAAGACAGTGCAATCCCCCATGGGTGCACAATCATCATATGGTAATACCATCATTGAAAATGCGTTTAGAAAAGAAGAACTTTTGCTAAGGGATTTGGAAATGAGGAAATTAGAAATATCTTCCCGTTTTAAACATCGTCAAGAAATATTCAAAGATTCCCCTACGGACTTGTTTATGAGTACCTTGGGTGATTGTTTAGGTATAAAAGATGAAGAGATGCTTACTTTGTGCACTATTCCCAAGACTGTCGTTGATCACACCAATGGTTCTGGTAAAAGAAAGCCTACTAAGGCAGTCCAGAGGGCCCGTGATCAAGACTCTGTTGACATTTCCATAAAGGACAACAAGTTGATTATGAAAAGTAAATTTAATAAGACTAATAGATCGTACTTGATAGCATTGTCCAGTGTTGCTGTTATTTTCAAAAACATTGGTGGCAACTTCAAAGATTTATCTACTTTGGTTCATTCATCATCATCGCCTGCCTCATCTTCCAACTTGGATATCGGCAATTCCAAAAAGAGGAAGGCTAGTGTGTTAGAAATAAGCCCACAGGATTCGATAGCTTCAGTGCTATCACCAGATTCAAATATAATGTCTGATTCCAAAAAAATCAAAATAGACTCCCCTGATGACCCATTCATGACAAAATCCGGAGTTCCAACTAATGAAAAGCAGGAAGTTACAAAGAACGATGCGACATTTTTAACTTCTACTACTGATTCGGCGCAATTCAACGTATGGGATTGGAATAATTGGACAAGTGCTACTTGAACCTCGACCCTCTCATACTTGAAACTACCTAATTTGGTGTTATGATCGCCAATACCTTTTATTTTTTACCTCCTTTTAACTCTTTTTTCTCTCTCTAAAAGAAATTCTTTATTTCACAGAAATTTCTCCCCATTTTAATGTAACTTTTTTTATTTATATAATTATATATATATATATACACATGAATATCAACAATATAATCTAATTTAGCTTTTTTTTTTAACGTATTCTACTTAGTACCACCAGTACAAAATAGTGTCACATTCATCAATGTGCTTCTTTTAGCCGGGTTAGCTTTTGCTGACAAATAGTCAGAACAACTTGAATCATCCATATATTCTTCGAAATTTACTACATCTACAATTCTTGAGTAATCGTAAACTTCCACGGTGAAGTAATTACAGAGAAAATTGACAAGCCTTTATTAACATGTCACTCCATTCACCTTCCAAGAACCAAATCCATGAACTCATCGAGGAAATTAACCAGTGGGCTATAGCTAATGGATTAGCCATGTATCCTCCTAAGTTTGAGGCAAATCCGTCCAATGCTTCGGTGTCGCCGGTAACAATCTATCCAACTCGAATTCCTAAGAATTGTTTTAATGAGGCCGTTAAAATTCAACCAGTATTTAATGAACTATATGCCCGTATTGCTCAAGATATGGCTCACCCTGATTCGTTGTTGCATAAAACAACTGAAGCGTTGGCTTTGTCAGACCCCGATTTCACCGGTAAATTGTGGTCTTTATACCTTAATACTCTAAATGATGTACAAAAAAAAAGACAGACTTCCAAACTTGGTATATTTAGGTCTGATTATTTGATTGATAAGAAAAATGGTAGTGAGCAAATCAAACAAGTTGAATTCAATACTGTATCCGTATCGTTTGCAGGTCTCAGCGAGAAAGTAGATAGATTGCACGCTTATTTAAATAAGGCAAACAAATACGATCTTAAAGGACCGTACTATAATGAACAAAATATGGTCATTTCCGATTCAGGGTATCTATTGTCTATGGCATTGGCTAAAGCTGTTCAATCATATACATCAAAGCATGTTTCTTCCACTTCTAGTGATCCAATTGTCGCGTTCATTGTTCAAAGAAATGAGAGAAATGTGTTTGATCAAAAGATCTTGGAATTGAATCTGTTGGAAAAATTCGGTATCAAATCTGTTAGATTGACATTCGATGATGTTCATGGTAAAATGTTAATTGATGATGAAACAGGAAAACTTTTTGTCAGGGATACAGAACAAGAAGTAGCGGTTGTTTATTACAGAACTGGTTATACAACTACCGATTACACGTCCGAAAAGGACTGGGAAGCAAGATTATTCCTCGAGAAAAGCTTCGCTATTAAGGCGCCAGACTTACTTACGCAATTATCTGGTTCCAAGAAAATTCAGCAATTATTGACCGACAAGAGCGTATTAGGTAAGTATACTTCCAATCCTGAAGAAATGGGTAGTTTGTTCAAAACATTTGTCAAAATATACCCCCTAGATAATACAGAACTGGGTAGGGAAGGCAAAAGATTAGCATTCAGCGACCCCTCTAAATACGTGCTAAAACCACAAAGAGAAGGCGGTGGCAACAATGTTTATAAAGAGAATATTCCTAATTTTTTGAAGAGTATTGAGGAACGTCATTGGGACGCATATATTCTCATGGAGTTGATCGAACCCGAATTGAATGAGAATAATGTTATATTACGTGATAATAGGTCTTATGAAGAACCAATAATTAGTGAGTTAGGAATTTATGGTTGCATTCTATTTGACGACAAACAAGTTTTGATGAATGAATTTAGTGGCTCATTACTAAGATCCAAATTCAACACTTCAAATGAAGGCGGTGTGGCAGCAGGATTTGGATGTTTGGACAGTATTCTTCTGTATTAGATCTATATATACTACTATATATATATATATACTATATTAATGGAGAATAACGTTAAGACATAATTCACGAACAATTAAAGAATGTGTAATCGCGTTCCCATATTAAATTTACTATTCTAAGCTTGCTTTTTCTCTCTTTCCCCATTCAGCAACGAAGAACACCATTTGGCTGCACCAACGGTATTACTAGATATGGTGACTATTGTGAAGAATGGTATTAACTCCAGTAAGCCAGCAGACATCCCGAAGCAAATAAAACTTGCGTAATGCTCATATTGGAAATCTTTGGCTTGTTTCTTACTAAACCCTTTTAATAAAAAGTACCTTTGCAAATAGGTGAAGCTTCTTCTTGGGGCCATAAGTTGATTTGCTAAGATGGGTCCTATTATAGGAATTAGTGACAGAAGTGTTATTGAAGTGAAATTAGACACTTTAAAAAACAATCTGAATAGTAATTTGGGGATTTTAAGAGCCCAATTTCCCTTTACTGTGTTGAAATTTCTCACCGCATCAGGCTCATCAATTTTCCTGTGCGATTTTTGTAGTTTTGGTAAGACCTTCACCTCGTTGAGAAATTCGTTTTGATCCTGCAATACCAAAGAAATATCGAATATCTGGTTCGTAATATGAGTCAACACTAATGTTCTACAAACAAAAGCGGTTAAGACGTTTGTTTGTAGAATCCATTGAATATGAACTAAAATCACACCAAGGGGACCTAATAGTAATAGAGCCCATGTCACTAACACTGGTACAAGAGTCACGTAAAAAAGGCCAGCAATGGTAGCAAAAATCAAAGCATAGCAAACAGCAAACAGTAGAATATGTTTCCAATACACGGTATTGGTGAGTACTTCATAAAATCCCTATAATTAATACACAAAAGAAAGAAATGTGTTAGTCAAGAAATGAATATGATCATTGAAAACAAATGTTTTACTTACTAAAAAAGGGTAAATGAATGCTTTTGAGTTGAAAACTTCTTTAATGAAGTTCTTCTTAAATAACTCGTATCTTAACTTCATTGTTGGTATTGTTTCTGGGAACCAAATATCAAATTGTCCTCTTAAAATTTTTAGCCAACGACTTATCTTACTTTCCTTTGGAGTTTTTTGTTCTTTGGAGGGCTCTTCTGAAGGTTGCGGCCTCTTTTTTGCAAAAGCTGTAGAATTAACATCCGTAAGGTGAGAATTTTGACTATGACTTATAAGCTCAATTCCTGCTTTCATCCTTAGTTTGTCTTTGCAGCCAGCCAGGGGTCCTCAGGGATAGCCTTGCCCTTTTTTTGACGTCCCTTTACTTTTCTTGAGGGTGATTTACTTTAACAAGTTTTGAAAGTCCGAGTTAAAAAGCACCCTGATTTTCATAATCCCCCTGATTGCCAGAATTCTATACAAAAATTAAATTGTTGCAGCACGAATATTATTAGCAAGTACGAATATGTAAAAATTTATAAAATTTATATGTATATAGTGAACATATGAATATGAACTGGTATGAAGAAAAAAAATGCTGGGTTCATGGTGGATTTACGTGGGCTATAGATTGTTGAATCGGAGGCGCATATGATCCTACTGTGGGCCCTTCCGGTTCTGCAGAGGGCGAAGGAGGTACGGCTGGCTGTTCTTGGTCTTTTATCTCTTTTACTATCCAAAGGGACGCACCCACGACGTTTGTGCCAATGAACAACCCGCCCAGGATCGGAATGGACTCTAATAAACCGCTGGACATTGAGTATAGGAGCCATTTGGCAAAACCCTTGTAGTAAACTTCAGATAGTTTTCGCGAACCCAAGTGTAGTACGTCAACAAAATAGGGCTCAAAGTAATAGAATCCCATTCCGGGACTAAATGGTAGCATATTGATAATGATGGGACCTACAATTGGAACAATCAATATCAAAAGAAACATAAAGGCTATGAAGACATACCAGAAAAAAAAAAAGAAGAACCGCGGCAAAGAGACGAGATAAAACCTTTTGGAAAAAAGACCACCTAATCGATGCGATCTTCTGTAAACGAAGGGCGAGAAACTTATCGTTTCGCAGGCTTCACTCAATTCCGGCAAATTCTTTCTTGCAAATGTCACACCGTAAATACGTGTGAAAAGAACAAAATCAGTACCCTTCACCATAGAATTACATAAGGTTGTAGAAATGAGAATAGTTTGCACATAAGCTAGGGGTAACGCAAAGAGCCCAAGAAAAGGCAGGTAGATGCACACCAACAGAGAACAAGCAAGGATCGAAGTAAACGCAATAATGAGCGCAAGATTCAGCAGGTAATATCCAAATATTAGGAAAAATAAGTGCAAGTAATCCGTGTTTCCCACGGACTCACTAATTCCCTTCAATTGCAGTTAGTAAAATGGATCGTCATATAAGCCGTATACTGAGGCAACAACATACTTTGTATGGGTACCAAATAATCTGGTGAGATGACTCAAGGTCTTTCCAGAAATTGTTTTTGATGAGCATAGCATTCTTATACCATTGAACTATCGGAACCTTGTACGCCATCCAAATTTTCGACTTCCTATGGTTTCTTTGATCTTGGATTGGCAACAATTGCGGCTCCTCTCCCTCCGCCAATGGTGTTGAGGCATGTGAGTGTCTATGATAGTACCAATCAGGTTGCGGTCTAGTCGACATATTTGCTTGGTGTCTTGCAACTTTTATAGTCCCAGTTGTATAACTAAAAGTTTATAACAGCAAGAAACAGTATATAATGTTATCATAGTTAATGTTTTCGTTTTTGTGGCGCGACGCGATCCGCCAAAATGAAATCAACACGGAAAAATTCGTCGGAACATTTTTTTTTTTTGGCCAAGCTATTGTTACAGGTGGGGCAGGGACAAGAATCGATATGTCATCACGAAGCTGCAAGAACATGATTTTATCGAATGGCGCAACAGAGAAAGCGTAAAAGCCGTTCGTCTAGAAGACCAACAAGAACTACTAGCACCGTGCTTCTAGCAACGACAACTTCGTTTGACCATTCTTCTCTTAGTGTGAGTATTCAAAAAATAAACAGAGAACGAAGTTACGGAAAACAAGAAAAAGAAATAACACAGCAAAAGAAAAGGTAAAAGCTGGCTTATAAAATAATAGCATCACCAACGACCAAAAAGGGGCCCTGTTTATTTTTGACAAGTTTAGACTTTTCGTGTTTTTTTAACTAACATATCACGTCCATATTGTTTTCCATTCCTTATCGGGAACGTAACAGTATAGTAAGTAACGGCAACACTTTTAAACTATCATAAACTTCTCCCTTCTTTTTTTGGTTATTTTCTACGCTTGGGAATTTAACGTTTGAGAAAGACCGTAACCACATTTCTGTGCAAAGCGTTTTATTGTTGCTGTTTCTCTATTGGCTTGCAAATTTATTGTAAAGTATCATAAACAAGGAACACGATGACGTATCCGGTTAGCGCAGCGGCTCCTACCGATATTACGTATTCATCAAATACCCCATTAGTGGGCTTACCCAAGCCTCCATGCTTCTACCAACAAACTTCCTCCTCCGTCGATTCGTTTTCGTCATCATTCAGTGATGATGACCGTTCAGACCTTGTTGCTGTACCCAACGAATCGCCACATGCATTTTCGTATAACCCCATATCTCCGAATTCACTTGGAGTACGGTTGTCCATTTTAAGAAGATCTTTGGAAATAATGGTTAATAGTCCCAACATTTTACACGAGTTGAAGAAAAAGGCACCCGTAATAGCATACCCTCCTTCAGTTAAACATACGAGAAACTTAACTGAAATCGCTACGCCACCAGCATCCGGAGATGCATCTAAATGGTCCTGTAGTATCCCATCGGTGCCCAATATCCCACTTCCTGCTGGTAGACCCGTAGTACAAAGAGCTACCTCATTAATGGTGCTGCCAGATAATGATGCTTCCAGTAAGCTGGATCCGGCCAAGTCGGAGCTTCAAAACCTATTGTTTCTACTAAATTTAGCACTAGAAAATAACTCCTTCGAAAGAGCTTCCGATTTACACATGTTGTCACTATTAAACATAAAGAAGCTAAATTTTGACTCAGACATTCAAAAATCAGAAACATTGAAAAAGGCTTTACTGGATAGTTTAGCTGAGCCATTTTTTGAAAACTACAAAAAGTTCCCCCACAGAGACTCTGGTTTGAAGTTACATTATACCCAAAAAGAGGAAAAGCACGACGATATAGTTTCCTTAGCAGACATTAAACCACAACAGGACTATAGCCGAATACTTCATCCTTTCACATCCGCGAAAAATTCTGGCCCTGAGGCCATTTTTACCTGTTCTCAACATTACCCTTGGAATTTCAAAGCAGCCAACGATTTGGCGTGTTTAACCTTCGGTATATCAAAAAATGTTATCAAAGCACTAACTTTACTGGACCTGATTCATACTGATAGTAGGAAGTTTGTTTTAGAAAAAATTATGAATGCCGAAGATGATGACCAAGAAATTGTGTTTACAGGAGAGACGATACCTATTGTTCAGCCAAACTCGACAAACGATAATAAAGTACCAAGTTTGATTTGGGCTTCGCTATGGGCTAAGCGGAAAAATGGCTTATTGGTCTGCGTATTTGAGAAAACACCCTGCGACTACATTGATGTCATGTTAAACCTGGCTGATTTCTCAGTGGAAAGCATTACTGACACGACGCATTTTTTAGAAAACTTTGATAAGAAACAGCAGCAAGAACTAACTTCGCCAGCGGATAAAAAGAAAACCGTAAAATTTGCGAATGAAATACATGATATTGGATCAATAAGTCGCTCACTAAGTAAACTAATTGATGATGTGCGCTTCGAAAGAGTGTTTTCTGCAGATGATGATTTATTACCTTTACCTATTAGGGTGGCAAATCACGTCAATAAAGAGAGGTATTTCACATTGAATTATTTATCCGAGAATATACCATGCGCTGTTACAACTTCTGTGTTGGAGAACGAAATTAAATTGAAGATTCACAGTTTACCTTATCAAGCTGGGTTATTTGTTGTTGACAGCCACACTTTGAATCTTTTAAGTTTCAATAAATCTGTTGCTAAAAACATGTTTGGCCTTCGGCCTCAAGAATTGGCCGGTAATCCAATCACTAAGTTGGTACCTTCTTTAGCAAATATGATATCTTACGTTAATAAAACCTACCCCACGCTAAACATCGCTTTACCAGATAACAAAGGACTGGTTTTAACAGAACATTTTTTCAGAAAAATCGAGGCTGAAATAAATCATGATAATGACTCATTCTATACCTCTATCGGCCTAGATGGCTGTCACAAAGACGGAAATCTGATAAAGGTAGACATTCAATTACGTGTCCTGAACACAAATGCTATTCTGCTATGGATTACACACTCAAGAGACGTAGTTATTGAAAATTATACCACTGTTCCTTCGCAGCTACCGATGTTGAAGGAAAACGAAATTGATATAGTTGGAAGTCGAGGTAGTTCCAATGCGTCTTCCAAGAAGTCTTCAGAAAAAATTTCTGTGAATACTTTGAAAACAATGGCTGATCTGTCTATTAGCTCAGCTGAAACAATTTCTAACTCTGACGATGAAGTAGACTTAAATCAAGTGAATAGAAAACTACGAGAATCATCTGATGGTGCTTTTGGAAGTAGCGAATCTAACGAAAACAACAATTATGATGATGATATCACAATGGTTGATGATCCTGAGTTAAAACACAAAATTGAATTAACGAAAATGTATACACAGGACAAATCAAAATTTGTTCAGGACGACAACTTCAAAGTAGATGAAAAACTAATAATGAGTATTGTTGAACCGATTAATGGGGAAGAAATTAGAAAGGAGACAAACGAGTTAGATAATAACAATTCCAACTTGAAAGCTACGTACCTGACTACTCCAGAGGCTAATATAGGTTCGCAAAAGCGCATTAAGAAGTTTTCTGATTTTACTATTTTGCAAGTTATGGGCGAAGGTGCATACGGTAAAGTCAACTTATGCATTCATAACAAAGAGCACTACATCGTGGTAATCAAAATGATCTTCAAAGAAAGGATTTTGGTCGATACATGGGTGAGGGATAGAAAATTAGGTACTATACCTTCTGAGATTCAAATCATGGCTACTTTAAACAAAAATTCACAAGTGAATATCTTAAAACTGTTAGACTTTTTTGAAGATGACGATTATTATTACATTGAAACACCGGTTCATGGAGAGACTGGTAGTATTGATCTATTTGACGTTATTGAGTTTAAGAAAGATATGGTGGAACATGAAGCTAAACTGGTGTTTAAACAGGTTGTGGCTAGTATAAAGCACTTACATGGTCAAGGAATTGTTCACAGAGACATCAAAGACGAAAACGTCATCGTCGACTCTCATGGTTTCGTAAAATTAATTGATTTTGGTTCAGCCGCTTATATCAAGAGTGGGCCGTTTGATGTTTTTGTGGGCACAATGGACTATGCTGCACCTGAAGTCCTTGGCGGTTCATCATACAAAGGTAAACCACAGGATATTTGGGCTCTTGGAGTTCTACTTTATACCATCATATACAAAGAAAATCCATATTACAACATTGATGAAATCTTAGAAGGTGAATTAAGATTTGATAAGTCGGAGAAGGTCAGTGAGGAATGCATTGGTTTAATTAAAAGAATTTTGACAAGAGAAGTTGATAAGAGACCTACTATTGAGGAAATATGTGAAGATAAATGGCTTAGAATCTAGCCGTCCATACCCCTCCAAAAGAAAGAAATGGTGATAACTCAATCCATCTTTACTACGTTTTCTCTTTATAGATATTTTCATTTTGTTGTCGGTTATATAATGATTTGTTTCAATGTAAATATATTGTTCTTCTATGCAGCTTTTTTTTTGTCATATCCTTAAGCTAACTTTTACGCTACGCCGCCTATCGCCGTCGGAGTAAAATCAAGGATCATAGAGAAGTCATCGTATACTTATATGAAAGACCGGAAAACAATAGTTATGCAAATAGAGAAGTCACGAACATACAAAATACGGTGAGGTCTATACAAAAAGGTACTGGTGAATAATGGCTACAAGTGGGATAGTGAACAATGCGCCCATGTATTCCCTTGATTCTTCTCTAAGGGATTTACTTAACGATGACTTATTTAATGATGGTGACGAATTGGTAAAGTCAAGACATGGTGAGAGAAGTGAATTATTTCAAGATTGTTTGAATCTTTTTATAAAAAGAGAAATCAAGGACTGCTTAGAAGAAATGTTCAGAGCTGGATTCGTTAATATTACTGCTTTTAAATCTAACCCAATGATATTGGATTTGTTTGTTAGTGCCTGTGATATAGTGCCCAACTTCATTGATTTAGGTTTGACACTGAAAGGGGAGATTTTGGACTCATTTACATTAGGTAATCTTCGATGTAATGAGATACAAGAGATTATGCTCAAGGATCTCAATAAGCTTCTGGTAATCAATAAGTTTTTTCGATGCTGCATAAAAGTTATTCAGTTCAACGACAGTAAACAGGAGGAGCGAGAAGGAAGAATTTTGGAGCTTGAATCTATAATCAGTAATTTTATCTTCCTATACACGACCAAAATGAGAACGACTATGGATGCATTTGGCTTGCAAGAGTTGATTGAGATATTTATCTTTCAGGTGAAAGTGAAGTTAGAACATAAAAAACTCTCTACTAATTTGTATTGGGCGCTTTGCAAATCTTTACCCAATTTATCACAAACTTTAAAGAGTCTTCACTCACCCAAAGGTATTTCTATAGAGGAAGCTATTCTGAATTCGATAGGCAATAGGGTGCAAAAAGAAAAAGCGAAGTCGAAAGGCAAACCTAGGAGCGTGAAACCAAAAATACACCAATTTCGAGAGCCGTTGTTACACAATTTCAGTGACGATTATTCTAAGACAGATGATACACTCAATCAACGCAACTCTACTGATGTTAGTCATCGTAATAACGAATCGATATCTCATAAAACAAAAAATGACATTAGTCTTCTAGCTGGCTCATTTTGGCCTACTATAAAATACCATTTCACTAAAAAATTGATGAACAAGAACGGCCTTTTGTTTGTAGGTCTACTGTTATTAGTTTGTGTCAAAAAATATAGATCATTGATGGCTATTTTCAGACACGTTCCAAGTGCCTTTCGTACCGTATATCCTCATGTTGTTGGGTTATT
Organism: Saccharomyces jurei; assembly: GCA_900290405.1. Classification (NCBI taxonomy): domain Eukaryota; kingdom Fungi; phylum Ascomycota; class Saccharomycetes; order Saccharomycetales; family Saccharomycetaceae; genus Saccharomyces; species Saccharomyces jurei. Next base: position 234,171 of record LT986477.1, read on the forward strand.
AAAACTTCTGGCAAGCATATGAAAATGTTAGGATAATTTATAGAACTCTATCTGCAGATTCTATTGACATACATAATGGTTTCTTCGTGTTTCCCTCTCGTTAAGCCTTCTCTCAATAAAAACAAAAACTATTTTTTCTTGTGCCTCTGTGTTGTAATTCCATTTGAGACTGTGTCCAACCAGTGCGAGCATACTTCCTCCACATCATCTTTATTCTCCAGTTGATGAAATTTGGATGACTTGATTAGCTTCAAATTACGCGCATTGCAAATATCGTTCGCCAGACATAAATCACATCTTTTACCTCTCGCCATGCAGATCAATTGACCAAAGCCAACTAAAACAGTATTTATTTCGTACCACAATGAATGAGGTAACCAAAGCTGTAGTTCCTTTCTAGTATGTTCGGCAGTTTTGCACTTGATTGGATCAACCCAATTCCACATTTTACACAGTCTATGGACGTGCACATCGACGCATATACCAGCAATCAGGCCCCAGCCTTTTTGCAGCGTTAAATAGCCCATCTTAGGACCAACTCCAGGTAATGACATTATTCCATCTATATCACACGGTATATCCGAACCAAAACTGTCTACCAGTAATTGGGCTGTTCTCTTGATGAAACTAGCCTTTCTTGTATAAAAACTAACACACCGAATTAGATTTACTAATATAGACTCATCAATTTCAAGTAACCCCTCTAATGTAATACCTTCTGCTATTTTTAAAGTGTTCAAGCAGTATTCGGTGATATTCAAGGCGGCTTGAGCCATTCGTTCGTCTCTTGTTTGCGCAGAAAGCATAGTACCAATAAGAAACTGAAGCCTGAAATTCTTTGGATCAACTTTCTCACTGGGTATTCCGCATTTTTTAGAAACTAGAACAGGAATCATGCTACATCCCATAGCATCTACGGGCGTGTTAACTTTGGACCTCATCAATCTTACTCGGTTATATATGGGTAAGAAACTTTCAGGGATTTCTGCGCCGGTCTCGTTTTTCATTTCTTCTTTAGTTATTGGTCGTCTCCAAGTTCTCGGATCATCACAAGTTCTTGATTCAATCCATTCAAAATACTCTATCGGCTTCAGCCCCTTGATCCAATCTATATTTACCCCATGGTAACTTTGCGAATCTTTTTTTATTTTGGTTTCTTGTGATAAATCAAGGGTTCTGTCATTCTTTTTAAAGTACTTAGATCGGACTTCTACTTCATCGACGCCAACCGGAATATACTTTCTCTTTCTATGCTTACTTGTTCTCCTCATTATATGTTGTGAAATACACCCTGTTTATACATTTCTTGTGAGCCTTTGATAAATAGTGATTCCCAGACACTTTAAGGGTTCTTCGTAATACTCTCTTCTATAGCCTTTATAGTCCTAAATTTGGATAATTCTTCACCAGCTGATTCTGGTTTCTCGGCAACAAAACTATCAAACTAATTATAATTCTAATGCTTGTTCCTATTAATCAAAAAAGAAAAGGAACGTATATAACTTAAGCAGGGCAACGAGAAAAAGAACAGTGGAAACAGGATATCTGCTCACATGAATCACAATGTTTACTCGAAGGTTTATTCCAGTTGTTAAATCTACCAAACAAAGCATCGGTAAATATGTGCGAAAAGATGCTAGGTTTACTTTATTGACATATAACATGCTCTCACCATCATATATGTGGCCGCAAGTATATACTTATGTTGCAGAGCCATATAAAAACTGGAGTTATAGACACAAACTGCTAGAGAGAGAACTCTTGAATACTTTTAAGGCGGATATTATGTGTCTTCAAGAAATGACCGCAAGGGATTACGAAGACTATTGGCACGATTACATTGGAGTTGGTATTAATTATGGGTCCAAGTTCATCTCTAAAACACCCCCCAAGTATTGGAAAAATCCAGTTAAAGATATGGACGGTGTATCTATTTTCTACAATCTCGAAAAGTTTGATTACATATCTTCATCAGATATATACTTAAACCAGTTACTGGATGTTTTCAATGAAAGGGAATTGAAATACTTGTATAATAAAAAGGTGACATTAACTGATGGTGCCTCTAATATTGTTGGTGAAGATAGTTTATTGGATGTTTTAAAAGGTAAAAATCAGGTATGCTTATTTGTATCCTTGAAGCATAAGGAAACAGGTACTGTTTTTGTCGTATTGAATACTCATCTTTATTGGAAGTATGATGAAGTTAAGCTAACACAATGTATGATTATAATGAGAGAGTTATCAAAGATTATCAAGCAGCTTGTATCGGGGGACGTAAAAAGTCAAGGAAAAGTGAAGATCTTATTTACCGGTGATCTTAACTCCACGAGAGATTCGCTAGTTGTTAACTTTCTGCAGGGTCAGATAGTTAGTCATGGAGATCTTAATCTCATTAACCCAATGAGGCCGTATTTGAACCGCTGTGTCTACGATGACATACCCAAGGATTACTTTGTACATACGTGTTATTCAGGGAAGCTAAAGGGTATCTTTGATTATGTCTGGTACCACGACGCAGATTTTCTACTAACCAAGATATTAACTGGTAGCGAAGTATCGGATGAATTGCTAGCATCGAGTCAATTAGGTTTGCCTAATGAGAACCATCCTAGCGATCATATACCACTACTAACGGAGTTCAAAGTATTATGAGACTTTTTTATGACATTTCTTTTCTTTTTCTTGTTTTATTTTGTCTATAATTCTCTTACCCTTAATTATCATGTTTTTATTATTTCTTCAAATATTCTTTCCATTGTCACGATACACTTTAAATAATGTTCTGAACGTGGCTCATAATTAGGGAACAAATATATTTATAGAAATCTTCAGTACGCATGAGCTTTTTGTGTTATATGTATGATGCCAACTATGAAAAAGAATGCGAGCGCATATAGAGGGAGGTGAAAATAAGAACTGAGTAATAATATACATTGTATATATAAGAAAACTCTTATGTAAAAGCTAATGAAACTATTTCTTAGCCTTTTCAACTTGAGCTTTCTTGAATGCTATCGATCTCTTCGTCACCCTACCTGTAGCGGATCTTTGTTTTCTTTTCTTCAAATGAGTTGAACCTTCACCCTTTTTGGCTCTCAAACCTTCGATGGTTATTTCTTGACCCAGAGTAGCTCTATCGGCTTTACCTAAAACCTTCTTAGCTCTACCAGCTTTGGTTCTTTGTAGATCCGTCAAACCATTTCTTTCTAGGCCGGTCCCGATGGTGGTGCCCTTCTTCATGTTTTTACATCTGGAGACACGCAACTTTCTTGCCTTCTTCATTGGTTTCTTTGAATCTTCTTCTTCGTGTTTCTGAGACTTCATAGGTTTTTCGTTCAATAAAAGTGCTTTGTTCACACTTTGTAGATCTTTAAATTGAACATAAGCAAACCCTTTACCCATATTCGTCTTTGAATCCCTAATAATTCGAACATACTCAATATCGCCGCATGATCCAAAATGTTTCCACAGACTTTCTTCGATTTCTTCAAAATCTAAGTTACCTACAAAAATAGAACGTTGCTTGTCGTGAGGAGATGGATGAGCAACTGGGTCAACCCTTAAATGATGGTCTTGGAAAACGATAGCATTCAAGTTCGAGCAGATCTGTCTAACAGCAGACTTATTCTTATAAACGATGTAAGCGTTTACAGTATCCCTAGACTTATGGAATTTCTGTTGTACAAATGCAACTTTTCTAGGAAGAGCCTCGTCAAAGGAAATAGATCTGAATCTTATACTTTCAATAGCAAATGGGTTAGAGTTATCTTTCTTAGGAATTTCTTCCTCGTTCTCATTATCAGAGTCCTCGGCCTTTGCAATCGGATTTGTGCCAAAAAGTTTCTTGAACTCTTTATAGACCTTTTTGGATGTAATTACCGTACTCAAGATGTTACCGATGAAAACAGTTCTTTCTGCTTTTTCTAGTTCATTTTCTTTGAAATCAACCTTTTTTGCTGCCGATGTCACTGGTGAAGAGGGTTCGACAACGTTTGTTGTTATAACTGATTTATCATCGTCATTCTTGGACCCTTCATCTAGTAATTTGGCATAATAGCGGGCTTCCAAATCTTCATTTTCATCGTCCTTTTTAACTTTTTTGGCCTTTTTTATTTTTGGAAGTACAACTTCTTCAGTTTGTTCCACTGAAACATCTGTATCGTTTGTTTCTAGCCTTTCCCGATCAACTTCAGTTGCCCGTTCTCTCTTTTTGGAATCGGGAAGAACAGTACGAGTTTTACTCTTGACTTCAATTTTATTAATAGGACCACAAGATGAACTGAATAGTTTATCTACTGCAGATTCTATTTTTTTTTCATCGATTTTACCGAAAAGATTATCAATTGCAGAAGACATTTTTCTTTTCGCTTTTAGTTTGTTGTAGTAATATATAGACGGATGGCTTATCGACTGGTTTACTACTTTGAGGTCTTATACTCATTCATGCATTTTCTAACAAACAAAAAAAAAGCGATGAGCTTGAAAAAATTTCGAAGTTCGTTTCAAATGATCAATATACTGACAATAGTAGGAACTCTAAACAGGTTGTGATGTATGTAGAGGTTAATAGAAGTAATTGCTTAGAAAGTTAATCAAAGCAGATACAGCCATTGAGAAAAGGAAAAGCTTCTTGTCCATGTATAACGTTTATATATATATGTATATATATATATTTCATACGTAGTATGAATCATTTAGTGTGTTGACGAAAGCAGATCTAAGAAACATTTGGTAGAAATAGGCTCCATTATTGCTTTCCGTGCGCTCTATCAATTCCACGAAGAAATTAAACAAATATAGTAATAGATTATAATAATAATACCAATAAACAAAAATTTTCCTTCCTAATACCTAGACATTATATATAAAAAAGATACAAGGATGACTGCGATTCTGTTATTAAGGGGCTTATTTCAAAGGAATGAAACGGGAAGTAGTAGCACCGGCTCTACCATGTCTGACTGGGGTGTAAGTGATGGAGAATTCACCTAAATAGTGACCCAACATTTCTGGTCTAATTTCAACTTGGTTAAAAGACTTACCGTTGTAGATACCGACGACAGAGCCAATCATTTCTGGAACGATGATCATGTTTCTCATGTGGGTTCTGACTGGAGCTGGCTTTTCATTTTCTGGGGCAGCCAATTTAGCAGCTCTCAACTTCTTCATGAAACCGGCTGGCTTGGAAGTCATACCACGGGCAAATCTTCTTCTAACTCTAGCTGGAGCCAACTTGACGAAATCTTCAGTGGACATTTCCAACAATTTTTCCAAATCGACACCTCTGTAGGAGTGGGTCTTAAAAACTCTCTTCTTGGCGTTAACAGCTTGAGACATGATCGGTCGTGATTATCTTGTTGTATACTTCTAGTTCGTCTTGGTCTAAAATCTAAGAAAAAGCTTTAAAGAATAAGAAGAAACGAAATTGAAGAATGAATGAGAAAAAGAGACTGTAGCATGAGGTTAAACTGTGCACTAAAAGATTCAAACTGAATAAAAGCATTACGGATAACACGGGCCAAGCGGAGAGTTATGGTGTTGTCTCGCAGGCTCTCTCAGCGAAAAACAGCTTCGGGAAAGCGGTTTAGAGTGGCACGGGGTATAAAGGACGCTCCAAAGGGAAACCTTCAGCAATCCTAGAAGGGCGTTCCGTCTAGACGTCCGGAGCCCGCTCTAGGCGGACATGTCGTCTTGAGTAATATTGACGACTATACACCCATACACAGCATAAGAATCTACACGCGGTGTACAGATTTCATAGGCATATCTGCTTGTGATATTGCAGACCACTTACAGGAGCCAGCAGGGATGCTGGGCGGTAGGCCATGCCGGGCCATACGCGAAGGACGCGCGAAAATGAAACTTTTTGCATGGAACGCTGGAATATTGATACCCGCTTGACGTTTGCTTGACCTAGTACCAGAGAGCCGTTATTATTCGAGCTTTTTTCAATCACCACCTCTTGCAATTACTACTTACGTTGTATTTCTAAGCTTTCTTTCTTTCTACGGTTAATTGTATTTCGTGATATTTCAGTTATACACAACAACATAATCAATTATACAAAAAAAATGAAGTACTTAGCTGCTTACCTATTATTGAACGCTTCTGGCAACACCCCAGATGCCACCAAGATTAAGGCTGTTTTGGAATCTGTCGGTATTGAAATCGAAGACGAAAAGGTCTCCTCTGTCTTGTCCGCTTTAGAAGGTAAGTCTGTTGACGAATTAGTTGTTGAAGGTAACGAAAAGTTGGCTGCTGTTCCAGCTGCTGGTCCAGCTTCCGCTGGTGGTGCTGCTGCTGCCTCCGGTGATGCTGCTGCTGAAGAAGAAAAGGAAGAAGAAGCCGCTGAAGAATCAGATGACGACATGGGTTTCGGTTTATTCGATTAAAATTGCTTAAGTCTGCAAACTCGTAATATCATTTTCTGGAAGTTTTAGGAGAAAGGGCGCAAAAATACAATCTATCCTTTCTTCTCCGACGGCCGTACTCTTTTTCTAATCCTCTTCAAGTTTAAATCCATGTTCTAATATCTATCTATACGTATAAATATTATAAGTAATGGTTTAATGCATTGTTTCAAAAAAAAAAAAGAAAAGGAAAGAGATTGCTAGTACTTTTACCGTAGCTCAAATCGGATTGTACCGGTAAAGTTGCTGCATATTTGTTTTTTTACTGTACAATATGCCTCTAGTTATGTACCTTTTTTTAATTAATGGGCAAAAGTGTGCCAGCCGCTTCCTTTCACAAAAGACCTCATTCATTTATTACTGATATAGAATAGCCAAAGTGTATCGAATGCGTATTCCCTACGGAAGATTAAGGACCGATATCACTCTGTCCAACTATCGGCAAATCAACTGATTCACAGGGTGGTGTGCAACCTTGCCAATTAATAAGATAAAGTTTCAAGAACAAGTACTGTGAGATATAAATATCGTCCGGGCAACCGCGTCTCTTAATGTTTTCGAAGATTCTTTTGCCACCGGAAAGGAAAGAAAAGACACCATATATATGGAGAAACAAGACCTGAGATTCAATGCCTAGCAACTTACCAGGATAGTTGCATAAATAAAATCACATAGAATGAGTGGTTACGATAGAGCTTTATCCATTTTCTCGCCAGATGGGCACATTTTTCAAGTGGAGTACGCCCTGGAGGCGGTAAAGAGGGGTACCTGTGCCGTGGGTGTCAAGGGTAAGAATTGTGTGGTATTGGGCTGTGAAAGAAGGTCTACTTTAAAGCTGCAAGACACCAGAATTACGCCTTCCAAAGTCTCCAAAATTGACTCGCATGTGGTCTTGTCTTTTTCTGGATTGAATGCGGACTCCAGAATCCTTATTGAGAAGGCCAGAGTGGAGGCACAAAGTCATAGGCTAACGTTGGAGGATCCTGTGACGGTGGAGTACCTTACACGTTACGTCGCCGGTGTACAACAGAGATACACACAATCCGGTGGTGTCAGACCATTTGGTGTGTCCACGCTCATTGCCGGATTCGATCCGAGAGATGACGAACCCAAACTTTACCAAACAGAACCGAGTGGTATATACTCATCGTGGTCAGCTCAGACTATCGGGAGAAACTCAAAAACGGTACGCGAGTTTTTGGAGAAGAATTACGACCGTAAAGAACCACCAGCTACTGTGGAGGATTGCGTTAAGCTTACTGTGAGATCCCTGTTGGAGGTCGTTCAAACAGGCGCAAAGAATATTGAAATCACCGTTGTCAAGCCAGACTCAGATATCATTGCCTTAACTAGCGAGGAAATTAATGAGTACGTCACTCAAATCGAACAAGAAAAGCAAGAGCAGCAAGAGCAGGACAAAAAGAAGAAATCTAGCCACTAAGAACGACAACTCACATAAGTATATGAATGTATATGTATATATGTATGCATCATATACATATACAATAGGCATAAGACCTATATAAATTATCAGTAAAAATAGAATGTAAACTATATTAAAGTATTTTCATGCTCGTGACGAAAATAAAAATTCTATCATCTCTCACGAGCCGACATTTTTCGGTTTCCGCATCTTTCCAAGAAAACTTAGGAAAATAGAATGGAGTGGAGTGGATGCCTTCAAGAACTGCCACTTCATACTTTGCTCTTAGCAGTACACAAACATTTATAGCCCAATTTGACCGACACATCATTTATCACCTACTTAATCCATCCCCTCATTCCAACAAACTGTGTTTTTGTTTCTACAAAATAAAAGAAAACTGAAATACCGTACTTTTATCCTACATTTTTCTTTCCCTACGCCTATATGCCCATACTTTGCTCGGTTTATCGAACAACGCTCTAAATTTTGCGAGTCAGAAAAGGCTTATCGTACTATTATACCCCGCTCAGCATCAAAACATTATTACTCATTATATTCAGTTAGATATTCCGGCTTCTTTTTTAAAAAAATAATTTCTCAATACGTTGTTATAGTTTATTAACATATACTTAGAATCGGTATCTGATCTTTTCTTTGACAAAAGATAAAAGAAAAAAAAGTTCAAGAAAGAAAGTTAACAAAAGTTACCATGGAACATCAAGATAGTTCGCCGCCTAGGTTCAGAAACTCTGGCTCTAACAAAGCCGCAGTATACAACGGCACCACACTACCTACAATGCCCAAGAGCGCCACACCCACATCGAGCTCAACAACGGTTACCACGCATTTACAGAATATTAAGGAGGAGGAGATAAACGATGACGAACTTACTCAAGTAGATCGCTCTTCCCCTCGTGTCTTAGGAAGAATCTCCTCCACGTCTTCGTCTTCATCCAATATTGATTTGAACGATAACTTAGATATGCTACACGATATAGGCAAATCTACCACCAACCTTTCTTTATCAACTCCCAATCTACATGAGGAAATGGGCATTCTCAGCGATAAAGGTAACAGCAAAGAGGAGTTAGCTTTGTTGCCACCATTACCCCACACTGGTGAATTGGAAATCACACCACAATTTGATATCAACGAGGTTATCTTTGAACGAGATGACACAAGTCATTCCTCAAAGCTGGAGGCAGATGACGTGATAGCAAATTTAGCCAACCCCAACCAAGATGCCATCAGAGAGGATCAGCAATTTCCTATCGTGGCTCATGGCCACAATACTTCGACGAACGACGATTCCCAGTTAAGTGCTACTATTCTTGGCAACCAAACGACATTCGATCTTTCCAAAGCTCTGGAGATGACTAGCCATTCAAATATTTCCAATATTATAAATGGTCCTGGATCCGAGGGAAGAACTTCAAGTACTCCGATAAGCAATGCGACTTTAAGACCATATTTACCGTCTCCCGCAAGTGGAGAACGTGAAGAAAATACCACTCCATCTTCCTCTACGTCCGATCGTGCGGCTGTTATACAGTATGATCCCAATAAAATCATAAATCCCATCCCGGTTTCACCTTCTTCTATTTTTGAGCAACAACAGAACAATTTGCCCTCGAGAGAAAGAAGCAGGTCCAATTCCAGTACGCTAGCGTCTACATTGAGAGACACCATTATCTCAGGATTGCCTCAAAATAATAGTTCTATAGAAAGAAAATTATCAAGAAAGAGCAACAGGAGCAGGAAAAACACAGTAACTTTTGAAGAACGTCTCCAAAAATTGCCACCGTTGACCACTCAACCTTCTAGTCATTACGCCAAGGCAGCAATAATTGAGCAAAACATTGGTTCCTACATTAATAATGCACCTACACCGGTATCAAGCTTACAAACGCCTGTAACATTTCAACCTGAATCTGGGCCACCAGGTGAAGAGAAAAAAATGCCTTTTTTGAGAAGAGCGTCTAGTGCCCTATTGAGAAAGACGTCTGTCAAGAACGGCTACAGCCTAACCAGAACGAATACTCCTACTTCGTCTGCATTTCAAACATTTGAATCAGACTTAAAGGATGTACAACATCCTTTACTAATTCGACGATCTTCGAACATTGAAAACAAACAACCTAGAAGACAACTTTCATGTTCAAAGTTTTATGTACGTCCGGATGCAGATTCCAAGTTTGTGAGCAGTGATGGGGCTATCGAGGGCGCGTTACGTTCTACTTCAAATAGTGTCGAACATGTCTATAGAAAAACATCCCTGGGTTCTAAGATCAGAAGAGGTTTCACAAGAATATTGAGCGATACTAATAGTAGTAAGGAGACTCTCACTTCATCGCCCAAGTCCACAGCTACCTCGGGCCCTACAGCATCGCCTTTGTCCTCTTTGTCAACAGTGAGAAGTAATCCAATAACGCCAGGTTCCAAAGAAAAAAATCGAGTTTCAATAGACAGCGTGAGCACAGTCAACCGAACGTCGGCATCCTTTCCACAGTCATCTACAGACTTCATCACTTCCTCACATGAAGAATCTCAGGCTGATATTCCCAAAAGGTCGACAAGTAGAAAGACGTTGTCGAAGAATTTAAGCAAGAAAAATTATCTACTTGAACAGCAAACAAGGGCAAGTGAAATATATTTAGATAGAGAAGCATTAAGAAATTTTGTTCCAGTACTCTCTGTTACAGAGGATGCGCATCGTATCAATCGTTCATCTTTACAAACGCAATCTACCATCGGATTTTGCATCAACAATTTAAAAAACAAAGAAGGCTCGAAACTCGATGCCAAGGAATATGTGGGAATTCTGACCGAACAACAACGCAAGGAAGATGAAAGGTATGCCATTTTGGAAAAGAGATTTGCATCCTGTACATGGTGCAGTGACAAGGATCTGCAGCACTTGAAAAAGAAGCGAATCTCCATGAACAAGATATGGTCTGACTATGTCCGATTTTACCGTGGAAAGTTGAATAGCCCAAGCCCATAAAGAAAAATAGTCTTAGCTACATATGACGACAAACCAAATACAAGTATGAGCGTATATATGATGAGCACACATGCATGTACTGTATGCTATCTATTTAACATTACATAGTTAGTTACGCACCCTATAAAAAGTTAAAATTGCATTTCAACAAGGTTTTTTAAATTGTTTCATTTGGAAGAGAAGCCCTAGCTTTTTTTTTGCACAGACTATCGATCCGCATTTCTTCCTTCTTCTACTTTAAAAAGCGGGAAAAATAAAAAGCTAAGAAACATTGTTTCCTTTCTTCCTGCTCTTAATATACATATGGAAATAGAAACAAGCGGGAATATTGATCAGAGAGATGGCCACAATATTTATCGAACTCCAGTCGAAGTGCGGTTTTTAATTACTCTTCATGACATGTGTCGTGATGAGTTTAATTGGCACCGCTCCAACATCTGAGATAAAAAGAAAACTTACATTAGAATGATGAAAGAGGTAGCAAAATGTAACAGAATTTTCATGACTGAAACAAACAAAGATTAACCTTTACAGAACCGCTACACTGATACTAATGTAAGAAGTGTTCTTTTTATATCATTTTTCTGCTTGCAACGTAGACACAGTTCTTTTTTTCTTTATCTTATAGATGTAAATGTACTCATTCATGCATATCGTTTCATGTACACTGTTCTATTAACAGGTTCTATTCACTGATCTTGCTGACTTTGTAGGTCGTTCAGGATGACTGAACTATATGATAAAGTTTACTTTCGCGTTCCATTTACTTTTTCGTTCAATGACAAGATGGCGATTATAGGTTATTTATAAGCATATGTAGATGTATTACAGATATAACAAAAAGGAGGCAGTAGTTCTTAAAAGTTTCAGCCACGGTATGACGAGTCTGATAGATTTAGGCAGATATGTTGAAAGGACTCACCATGAAGAAGACACAGCACCAAGATCTAAAAGAGTAAGAATCGCCGGAGCTGACCTGTCTTCCTTCCAACCCGGAAGCGTTATTAGTGTCCGTTTACAAGATTTCGTGACTTACACCTTAACAGAATTCAATCTTTCACCGTCCTTAAATATGATCATTGGACCTAACGGATCCGGAAAATCTACTTTTGTGTGTGCTGTGTGTTTAGGACTGGCTGGTAAACCAGAATACATTGGTAGAAGTAAGAGAGTGGAAGATTTCATCAAAAATGGTCAGGATGTTTCAAGAATTGAAATCACTCTGAAAAATTCACCAAATATTAAGGATATTGAGAATGTACACGCACATGATGAAACAATAAAAATTACTAGAATCATTACTAGGACTAAGAGGAGGTCAGATTACCTAATAAACGACTGTCAGGTATCTGAAAACATGGTTAAAGCATTAGTTGCTCAACTAAACATTCAATTGGATAATCTTTGTCAATTTTTATCTCAGGAGCGTGTCGAAGAATTCGCTCGCTTGAAGTCAGTTAAACTATTAGTAGAAACTATAAGGTCAATCGATTCAAGTCTTTTGGATGTGTTAGATGAACTAAGAGGGCTTCAAGGAAATGAGCAGAGTTTGCAAAGAGACCTTGACGTTAAAAAATCCAAAATCGTTCATTTGAGGCAAGAGAGTGATAAATTACGGAAATCAGTAGAATCTCTTAGAGATTTTCAAAAGAAAAAGGGTGATATAGAGTTGCACTCTCGATTATTACCTTATGTGAAGGTAAAAGATCACAAGGAAAAGATAAACATCTATAAAGAAGAGTATGAACGAGCGAAGGCTAACCTGAGAGCTATATTAAAGGACAAGAAACCATTTGCACACACAAAGAAAACTTTGGAAAACCGGGTCGAAGAACTAACAGAAAAGTGTTCCATGAAAAACCACGAGTTTTTGAAAGCTAAAGAAAAGGTTAACGAAATTTTCGAAAAACTAGATACTATTAGGGATGAGGTCATCAAAAAGAAAAACCAGAATGAATATTACAGAGGCAGAACTAAGAAATTGCAGGCTAACATCATCAGTACAAAGGATGACTTATTAAGGAACCAGGAAATGTTAGGACAGACTTATTTACCTGATAACAGCATATTCGAAGATATAGACATTGAAAGAAAAGATATTATCAGTAAAGAAGGAGAGATTCGAGATCTTATTTCCGAAATTGACGCGAAAGCTAATGCCATTAATCATGAAATGAGGGGCATACAGCGGCAAGCGGAAGGTAAGACTAAATCCCTCCACACAACTGACAAAATTGGTATTCTAAACCAAGATCAGGATCTAAAGGAGGTTCGTGATGCCGTGTGGATGATCAGAAAGGATGCAGATATGAAAGGAAAAATTCTTGAACCACCCATAATGACAGTGTCTGCCATTAACCCTCAATTCGCTGCATATCTAGCTCAATGTGTGGATTACAATACAAGTAAAGCTTTAACTGTTGTTGACTCTAATTCTTACAAGTTATTTGCTAATCCAATTCTTGAAAAATTTAAAGTTAATTTGAGAGAACTATCCGATATTGACATCAAACCTCCTGTTCCAATAGAAACAGTAAAGGATTTGGGGTTTGAAGGTTATTTGTCTGACTTCATTACCGGTGACAAGAAAGTTATGAAAATGCTTTGTCAAGTGAACAAAATACATACTATACCAGTATCCAGGAGGGAATTGACGCCTGCCCAGATTAAGAAATTGATTACACCAACACCAAATGGAAGAGTTCTCTTTAAAAGGATTATTCACGGAAATAGGCTAGTTGATATAAAGCAATCTGCATATGGTACCAGGCAGGTCTTTCCTACTGATGTTAATATAAAACAAACAAATTTCTATCAGGGCTCGATTATGTCAAATGAACAAAAAATCCGAATTGAGAATGAAATCAGTGACCTTAAAGATGAATACAGTAATCGGAAATCCACATTAGACACATTGTCAACCCAGAAGAGTGGTTATAGGCACGAATTATCTGAATTGGCTTCAAAAAATGATGAAATCAATAGAAAAGCCCATCAATTAAATGAGGCTCGTAAAAAATATACTATGAGGAAAAGCACAATAGAGACTTTGGAAGAGAAACTGGATCAACTAAAACGTGAAGCTAGGAAGGACGTATCACTAAAGATTAAGGATATCGATGACCAGATCCAGCGATTATTACTCAAGCAAACGCATCTACTGTCGAAAATGGTCTCCTCGATGAATAGTTTGAAGAATTGTCAGAAGGAATTGATGAGTTCCCAAATTCTTCATTTTGAAGCCCAAAATATGGATGTTTCTATGAATGATGTGATCGGATTTTTTAATGAAAGGGAGGCTGATTTAAAGCGCCAATATGAAGATAAGAAAAGATTCGTAAAGGAAATGAGAGACACTCCTGAATTTCAATCCTGGATGCAAGAAATCAGATATTATGACGAAGATACGAAGGAAAAATTGAATGAAGTAGCAGAAAAATATGAGAAGGACGGGAATTTCAATTTGTCATTCGTTCAAGATGTGCTTGATAAATTAGAATCAGAGATAGCTATGGTGAATCACGACGAATCCGCAATAACAATTCTGGATCAAGTGACAATCGAGTTGAGACAGTTGGAACAGACGGTTCCTCGGCAGAGTAAAGAGTTAGAGATCATTAGAGCAAAATTGAAAGAAAACCATGCAGTTTTGGAGCCTAAGTTGGATGATATAGTATCAAAAATTTCTACAAGGTTTGCACGTTTATTCAATAATGTCGGAAGTGCTGGTGCAGTTCATCTGGAAAAGCCTAAGGACTATTCTGAATGGAAGATTGAGATCATGGTCAAATTCAGAGATAATGCGCCATTAAAGAAATTAGATTCCCACACGCAGTCAGGTGGTGAAAGAGCTGTTTCTACAGTTCTTTACATGATTGCTTTGCAAGAGTTTACCTCTGCGCCATTCAGAGTAGTGGACGAAATCAACCAAGGTATGGACTCTAGAAATGAAAGGATTGTCCATAAGGCTATGGTAGAGAATGCGTGTGCTGAAAACACTTCCCAGTACTTTTTAATTACTCCAAAGTTATTGACTGGCTTGCATTATCATGAGAAAATGCGAATACACTGTGTCATGGCTGGTTCTTGGATTCCAAATCCTTCTGAGGATCCGAGAATGATACATTTCGGCGAAACTTCTAATTACTCGTTTGACTAACCTTTTTGTTACTATATATAAAAATATATACAAATGTGAATTTGTTTGATAATCAAAACGCCTGTCGTGATATAGCTAAAACCATTCATAACTGCAGCTGTTTTCCTTTTGAATATAAAGCTCTTAATATACATTATATTCAATGGAGCGCGTTTAGGAAAAGTAATGGATAATTTTAAGTCCCTCATAAAGTAGCACTAACACAAGTAAGCTGTTCGCTACTAAAAATTTAGACTCACGCGAAAGTACCCTGTAGAAAGGATATGATTCTGTTGAGGATACCGACACGTTCTTATTGTTCATCTTTAAAACTAACGAAGGATGTGGGCCTATCCCCACTAAAAAAATCCCTTTTATCTAAGAAAATTAAGAAAGATATCCATCCTTCTTTACCTGTTAGAACAAGATTTGCACCTTCCCCGACTGGACTTTTACACTTAGGATCGCTGAGAACAGCACTTTATAATTATTTACTAGCAAGAAATACCAATGGACAATTTTTACTTCGTTTGGAAGATACAGACCAGAAGAGGTTAGTTCCTGGTGCAGAAAAGGACATCTATGATGTTTTGAAATGGTGCAAAATAAACTACGATGAAACAGTTATAAGACAGAGTGAAAGAAAACTGGTATATGACAAGTATGTGAAAATATTATTATCTTCTGGGATGGCATATAGATGTTTTTGTTCGAAGGAGCGATTGAATGATTTAAGACACTCAGCAATGGAATTAAAACCTCCTTCGATGGCAAGCTATGATCGATGCTGTGCGCATTTGGGGGAGAAAGAAATAAAATTCAAGCTAACTCAAGGTATACCCTTCACTGTGCGGTTTAAATCGCCTGAACAGTATCCAACATTTACTGATCTTTTACATGGAAAAATCAATCTTCAACCACAAGTGAACTTTAATGACAAACGGTACGATGACCTTATTCTTGTCAAGTCTGATAAATTGCCAACCTATCACCTAGCAAACGTTGTAGATGACCATTTGATGGGAATAACACATGTGATACGAGGCGAGGAATGGCTGCCATCTACACCTAAGCATATCGCGTTATATAATTCATTTGGATGGACATGCCCAAAGTTCATCCACATTCCCTTATTGACAACTATTGGTGATAAGAAATTGAGTAAAAGAAAAGGTGATATGTCTATCTCAGGTTTGAAAAAGCAGGGAGTCTTGCCGGAGGCTTTGATTAACTTTTGTGCATTATTTGGTTGGTCTCCTCCAAGAGATCTTGCTTCGAAAAGTCACGAGTGCTTTTCAATGGAGGAATTAGAGAATCTTTTTAATTTGAATGGATTGACAAAGGGAAATGCTAAAGTTGATGATAAAAAATTGTGGTTTTTCAACAAGCATTTTTTGCAAAAAAGAATATCCAACCCTTCAATGTTGAAGGAACTTGTTGACGAGATTATGCCGTCTTTAGAGTCCATATGCAACGATTCTACGATAAATCGTGAGAAGGTCTCGAAAATTCTACTGAACTGTGGTAATTGTCTGACTAAGGTTGGAGATTTTTATGATGACTTTTATTATTTTTTTAAAAAGCCCAAGTACGATGATAATGATGCTGTCACTAAATTTCTGAGCAAGCATGAAACCCGCTATATTGCTAGCTTGTTGAAGAAGTTAAGAAAATTGCAAGAAGAGGCTGCTACACAAGATGTGGAATTGATGATCGATACAATGTATCATGAGCACGGTTTCTCTAGAAAAGATACATACCAGTCAATAAGATTTGCCCTTACGGGATGTCATTCAGGCGCTAAAATAGCAGCCATGATAGATATCCTGGGCATTCAGGAGAGTAACAAAAGACTATCCGAAAGTATAGAATTTTTGCAAAAGGTAAAATAGTAACTTGGGATGCGATAGAGTCATGTAAATACGTCATATATACATTCTAGTAAGAAACTATTGTTTAAGTTTACTTTGTACTATAGTTTAATTGAATTTTCTTAGAAAAGAAGCCGACCGAACGTTCTGGAAGAGATATAAGGAACCGGATATTAAAAGAGAAATTTAAGGATAAAAGGAGAGATTTACGTTCGATTTAAAACTTATCAATTAGGGATCTTTGATTGATAGAACGAAAACAAATAATTTGATAAATTTTAATATTTGATAAAAAGTTTCAGAGTAAAGGTAGATAAAGTAATGTTTGCTGCAATTGCTTCAGGAAATCCATTACAACTGTCGGTAGAAGTTCCCAATTCAAATGGCTTACAGCATACAATTGTCCTTTCTCGAACAAAACCTAAGTTATATTCTCATATAACGTTGTTTATACTGCCCAATGTTACCTTCCCTCAGGATTATATAGCAACAGTTTATTTTAAACTAAGTCCTCAAGAAGAGTTTAAATTGTTCGGTTACTTGAGTGGTGAGAAGCCTAGTGCTATATTTAAGGTACAGATACCCAGTTCCAAAAAAGACACTGGAGACGCGAGTGATGGATTAGGTGAGATAGACATGGATGTAGATGACGGTTCCGGTGCCACTGATCCGTTTACTGGTGGAAATGGCAACAATAATAATAATAACATATCAGAATTAATTATTGGTATTTCCATTGAGCCTCGAGAGCAAGGTATGATGAAACTTGAGGAATGGAAAGCCAGTGTGAATGCGGAAGCACAAAAGAATAACTCGTTGGTATTATCAAGACCTAAGTTAGGGATAGTTAGAAATATTACTACAGCGGGACAGTTAGCCCAAGTATACCCATCCTTAACACAAGAGTTGGCCGCAAAAATTGTTCAACATGCATATAATTATTTATCTGGGTTCTTAGATGCTCAGGGAAATGTGCCTATCAAAAGGTTTGACACATGGTGGGACAAATTTAGGAATAGATTGGCTAATGACGGGACGTTTTTGGATGAAGTAACTAAAAATTAGGCGCAGTTGTATAAATTTACCTAGATTTAACTAGATTTTGATTTAAAAAAATAAATACTGATATTGAAATATATATATGCAATAATGATAAAGTCACAGCTCATCCCTGAAATTCTTGATTCTGTGGGCCATTGGATTACCAAAAATTAAGTGTCTGCTGTCGATGAGTTTCTTGTCGAACGAGTCTTGTTCAATGTCTCTCTCGCGTAGCCCATTGTCCAAGTGAGATTGCCTTTCTTCACATTGTTGCGCTAACCAATTCAGAAACCCTCTATTGATGGTAATATCGTTCTTGTAGATTTTTTTCAAGTTGTACAGGGTGTCAAAGAAAGTCCTTGTATGTAGTTCGTCTACACCTTTGTTTTGGATCATTTCTTGGAATTCATCCACCCATTCTTGCAGATTTGGCGACCAGTTTTCAACATTCCTTTTGTATAAAACTAGATTTGTATCCTCATTTTCGTGTATATCAGCCTTGAAGATTTTGCTGATCAGTTCCAATACTTTTGTTTGCAACTGTTTGTCCTTTTTGTTTCGTTCATATACATTACGTAAAACCGCCGTGGAATATATGGAAAATTCTTGGGACGTCACAGGTAATTCGTTCAAAATGGATAAGTATCTTTTTATCAATATATTAGAGGATTTGTGATTAGAATCATTCAAGTTTGACAAAGCGATCATTATTTTGCTTTTGAAACTTGCAAAATTCTCATTAATGAATCCGACAACAGGAGGATTATTCCTTACACAGCTTGTAATGACTCTGGTACTTAGTTCCCTTAAAGTCAATGGTAGATTTTCATTAAGACTAACATTGGTCAAAAGGGCAAATTCATGAACAATAATCTTGTAACCATGCTTATAATCGTGTGCAAATTCCATCAATCTATCAAACTTATCCTCCAGCATGGTAACATTGTGTGGAGATAAGGTTGAATGAGAATTGATAATGCCTCTAATCTCTCTGAAATCGTCGGAGAATTCATAGTCATCAAACGTTGGGTCCGCATCATCCGAGGAAATAACCAACTCATGGCTACTGCTATTGCTGACATTCTCATCATTTATTTTCGCCTCTTTTAAACCAGTTTCCATATTGATTCTTACGCTTAAGCCACCAGGCAGTTCCTGGCCTGGCAGTATGGGCTGCCAATCGTGTGCGGGCACGAATATCTTCGGATAGCAATGGTTATTAACACAAATCGAACTGCTTGGAATTCCTGGGTCTCTGATATCCTCTGCAGGCATGAGTTCGTTATGAAATGGCACTGAATTCACAGGTGAAGGGGATACTGCACAGATCACTGATTTCAAAGATAAGGCACTCAAAATAACGGGCAGAATTCGAACCATACTAGTCTTGCGCTCGTGGACGTGATTTTAATGTCTTAAACTTTCAACTATTCGAAACCTAGTCGATTATATGTGTCAAAACGTGCTTCCTCATTACGTGGCCTTTTTACGCAGCCTAGTCTTTCTTAATTATTACATTCCGTTACCCGAAAACCAATTCTGTCTTTAATTTGGACCTGCCGGCGTTACTTCTAACGTCTAGAACACCTCAAATCTTATCGACTTTGTGAACTACTGACATATGTCAAACCTGCACTTGTACCCTTCATTACATTCTTGCTGCCACTACTAGACTGTTGTGTATATAAGAAGAAAATTAACTATGTATCTACGTAGCGGAGCTTCTGTGAGCAACCTTAATACTATCTTCGCTTAACTGGCAGCAGCACGCCAACCTCTTTCCATACCTCCCATCACTTGTTCTTTCTGTTGTATTTCTTTCTTATCGTCTTCCCTATCTTTGCTTTCTTTTGTTAACAATTCCTCGAGAAAAAAACTCCGCAGAGGATTTTTCACTTTTTATTTTTGTTTATACTATAAATAGGCAGGTCCCTGAAGTGATCTGCTGACAGTGCTTCATTTCATATAAAGTAGTAAACATTAAACAGGAACAGGCATATTATATCACTCGCTATTCGCATAGAGCTCTAGTTAACCATGTTACTACGTTCTCTTATAAGTGTCTTCGTTTTGTGTGCTGGTTTGGCTCAGACTGCTAGCAATAGCAACAGTTCTACACCCTCCATTACAGTCAAGGGTAATGCCTTTTTTAATTCCGAGTCGGAACAAAGGTTCTATATTCGTGGTGTTGACTACCAGCCTGGTGGTTCTTCGAACTTAACTGATCCCTTAGCTGATACTTCTGTCTGTGATAGAGACGTCCCCGTTTTGAAAGATCTAGGAATAAATACCATCAGAGTTTATACCGTGGATAACTCACAAGACCACTCCCATTGTATGAAATTATTGCAGGAAAATGGTATCTACTTGATTCTAGATGTTAACACTCCCACTAGTGCTATTTCCCGTTTCGATCCGGCTTGCTCCTACAACTCCGACTATTTACAGAATATTTTTGCCACAATTGATGCTTTTGCTGACTACGATAATGTTCTCGGGTTCTTTGCTGGTAACGAAGTCATAAATAGCGTTAATACCACTAATACTGCCACCTATGTCAAGGCTGTAGTCAGGGATATGAAGAAATACATCAAGGCCAGGAAATACAGACAAATTCCAGTAGGTTATTCAGCTGCTGATATCGTCGGCAACAGACAATTGGCTGCCGAATATTTCAACTGTGGTGATGATGCAGATGCTAGGATTGATATGTTTGGTGTTAATGATTATTCTTGGTGTGGTGAATCTTCATTGGTAGTATCAGGTTATGCCCTCAAGATGAAGCTATATGAAGATTACTCAGTCCCTGTTTTCTTGAGTGAATTTGGTTGCAACCAGGTCAAAAGTTCCCGTCCATTCACGGAAATTGAAGCCATCTACTCTACTCAAATGTCTTCTGTGTTTTCTGGTGGGTTAGTCTACGAATATTCCAACGAAACTAACAATTATGGGCTGGTTCAAATTAACGGTGACAAAGTCACTAAGTTGACGGATTTTGAAAACTTGAAAAACGAATACGGTAAAGTATCCGACCCAGAAGGTGATGGTGGTTACAGTACTTCCTACAACTATTCTACATGTCCAGAATATGAAAAAAATGTTTGGGAAGCTAACAATACTCTACCTGAAATGCCAAGTGCTGCTTCAGTCTACTTCAAGTCTGGAGCAGGTTCTCCAATGGGAACTGGCATTGCCACACAACAAAGTTGTGATTCTAAGGACGACGACGAAGACGAAGATACTTCTTCTTCTTCCTCTTCTTCTGCTTCTTCATCTTCTGAATCGTCATCCTCGGCTTCAAAGGCATCCTCTTCCTCCTCTTCTTCTTCTTCTGCTTCCGTAAGTGAAACTAGCTTGGTAAAATCCGCCGCATCTGCCACTTCATCCAGTCAATCGTCCTCAAAATCAAAGGGTGCAGCCGGAATTACCGAGATTCCATTGGTTTTTCGTGCCTTGGCTGAACTTTATAATTTAATTTTATGAGTTATTGACCCGTGCTTATGAAACGGTATTCAATGAGCAGTAAACACTGCTTACTTTGAAAGTTCTAAAGATAGAAAAGACATAATCAATAATACTATTATAAAACTCAGTATATTTAAATAGCCATATGCATTATAAAGCTTTCACTTTTTTATTTCAAGACATCATTCTAAAACGTTCTTATCCATTTTATGTAACACATCTTTAATGCTTTGCAATTCCACTTTCTGTTCACGAACATTCAACTCAGATGCAACGTTCGCCAACACTGATGAGACCGAACCTTCGGTATTGACTTGTTCTTGTACGCTTTTATTTTTTTGCATATGTTGACGGATTTTTTGATAAGTGTAACTGATCGGTAGATACTTCTTTGTATCGGATGCCGCACTCGATTGTACACTCCTGGAAGAACTTATTTCGGGCAGTTTAATTGAACTGTACCTCACATCAGTTTGTTGTTCGTTCAGGTCAGTCGACAATGCACTGCTGGAAGAGAAAGAGCTTGAACTGCGTCCATTTGAAAGTGATTGGCAGAAGCTCCTACTATGGGGGTCCGACCTACATTGTTTACAGCTTCCAGGTATCCATGATCCATCCTCTTTGGTGATGGGTTTATTTTCGCTGTCATCGATTTTTTCTTTGTCCTCACAACATTTTGATAACAATTTATGACCATCTGATTCTATTTTCTTACTTGGAAAACATCCAGGGGCCAAGGGTGACGTGATAATGTCCTTTTGGTTGCAGCATGTTTCTAGTTTCATGGAATCTTTACTCCCGCAACATTTATTTTTCTTATTGACGCTGCCCACATATACATTGTGACTACTGCTACATGATGACAAAGGTGAGTTTATATGGCCATCTAGAGATGAATTCCTCGAGCTAAACTGCCTATTGTTTGAATATTGATAATCGTTAGCTATATCAATCTCAGATAAAGATTTATCCGTTAATATCGCAGACATATGAGATGTTAGTAAAGCTGCCTCAGCTTTCCTTTTCTTCAGATTAACAGCGCCCATTGGTTTAAAGTTTTCCACCATTTCCATCATCGAAATAGGATTATCTGGCTGATTGTGCGACTGTTGTTGGAATGAAGTAGGGACAATCAACTGCAAATTCTTTCGTAGTTCGTTGTTCAATGCCAGTGATTTATGCAAGCTTTCCTTTGTCTCGGAAAATTCACATTCTAGCCGTTTATATTTTTTCTGCCAATCATCAACCAAGTTGTGTAACACCTCCACCTTTTCTTCCAGAACTTGAATTCTCGTTGTTCTACGTTCTCTATAGGCCCTTTGGGCATCTCTATTTTGCCTCCTTCGCTTTTCCACACTATCGACACCATTTTCTTCACTACTTGCGTTTCCTTCGTCGTCAGACTTTCCCAAATGATCTTTTACATCTTCGTTTCCATAACCTTTTGTAGTCTCCTGGTCCTCCTGATTGGATATTGAAATCTTTTTTACCTTTGATGTCGCATTATTGTTAGCTGATACATCTGCCCGTTTGAATTTTGGTTTGCGACCTGGTTTTAACCGCTGTGGCAATTCCCAATTCTTAGACAACTTAATAGTTGGTATTCCTGATGTGCCTATACGTACATCTGGTAGGGATGGAGATAAAGGCGTTGAGGACGTTGATTCCTGTCTAGGCTCTAATTTGAAGCATTTAGGTTTTACGCTAACTGCCACTAAGGATTTTCTTTGACCCATGATCCATTGAAGCCGTTCGGAAGTGATAAAATATGGACGCTAGTATTTTCCCCAACCGATGATCTACTTTTTACTTGATAATGATTCAACAAACGAAACGGAGTATTGTTAAAATAGAAAAAAAAAAGACTATAAGAACTGTTTTGAGTGAATTTCAAGCCTTTGATGAAAGTGCGCACAGATTGAAGCACGAATGGAAACCGCACTTGCTTTCTACAATGAGGGAGAGGGAGTGACTTTCCTTTCTTGTGTGCTTTTTGCTTTCTCCATATATTACTAGTTTTTCTCGAGCAGCTCTATGAGTGCATAGCCGATGAAAAAAATCGCCGATATATGAAAAATCAGCTCATTAGGTGTTGATTAAGGAGTCATAGGTGAAAGGACCCCCGTGGCTCCCACCAAAAAGATAGCTGGCTATGGTATATTAAAAAAAAAAGGCAATAATCCAGATTGGTTATTTATTATATACATGCATAATAATTTAGTTTTGAAGGTTTGCTGATTTTTTCCACTGCGGAAGTTTTTCTTGGATTTTCGACTTGACAACCAAAGAAGAGAGAACCAATCGAATCGATGAGGGTATCGTAATGTTCTTTTTCTTCTGATTGAGGTCTTTATCCAATATTAATCTTTTTTAACGACAGATGTTTTCGCAGCTTGATCAGCTGGAATAGGGGGTACTGTTTTAGCCTCTTCCTCTTCGTCTAGGTTGATATCATCGGGAACGTGCTCTCTTGAAGCTCTTTGTTTGGCTTCCTCTTCTTCCTTTTTGATCAGTTGTTCCTGTTCTTTCAGGACGTTTAATTTGAATTCATTGTCGTCAGACGTCTTCTTTTCACCCGCTTCTGCGGTTTCTGCAGAATCGGCAGCAGTAGTGTCCTCTTTTTCTTCAGGTTTTGTCTCTATTTTTGCGGTTTCTGCCTTTTCATTAACCACGACTAGTTTAGGAGCAGCTACAGATGCAGTGGTTGCTATGGTAGAATCTTTTGCGACAGCTTTCTCCTTCGGTATAGCGGTTTCCTCTGAATTTGCTTCCACCTTTGCTTTCTTTTCAGCGGCTTGCTTTTCAGCTTCCGTTTCAGCAGCGGACGATTTAGATTCAGATACATCTAATTTTGCCACGTTGTAAACGGGATCTGGAATCGAACTTAGCACTTGTAATATACCATCGTAGTACAGATCCAGTAGATCGTCATATTTGCTTTTTGTTTCCTTTTTTTCAGCCAGAGGCGAAAATGCCTTTGAATAGTTTTCCTTTGGAAGCCCTCCAAAAGTGAATGTGGAACTCAAAACCATTAGAACAGATGGGATTTTTTGTCTCAATCTCAATTCCAGCCAAACTTTTAGATTATCGATCAAATCTTCCTTGGACACACCATAAGCCTTCATACCACGAGATACGCAAGCTTGATACAGCTCTTCTTGCGACAAACTTCCAACGCCTTCGTAATCAATGGTTTTGTCGTCATTCATTATATCTTTCAATTTAGAACGAATTTGGTAACGAAGCATGTTATCGTTACCAAATGGTCTTAACGACATGAATTTCGACATTGCTGCCAATTGTGGTCTTGACAGGTTATCCAAAACGGTATCATTTTTGAACATTTGCGCAATGGCACTTATCTCATCGTGTTGGAAACTCATAATCTTACCTTCCTTTGCAGAGTAAAGCTTTTGGAAAAAGTTCAAGAATTTCTGCTTTTTTTCCGCATTTTCGATAGTATTATAAGTGATTAAATTGGATTCCTCCAAAGTTTCGTGCAAAAATTCGGATGTCTTTTTTCTGATCTCGATCAGCTTATTTCTCTTGGCCTGTTTATCCTTTCCAGATTCGTAAGTGGAGGGCAGTAAATTGGGGAAGAGTTTCAAAGCGAAGGGTAAAAATAATTCGGCAAATGGGATAATAAGGAACGCTGAAAAGGGAATCAGCCTAAATACATCACCCATTGTTCTCCTCAACTGGTTTCTTTCTCTTCTAGATAGTTCGTAACCTTGGGCAAATTTGATTAAAAGCTTCGTAGAGACCTTTAACTCGTAACCCAAAAGTTTTGTGCCATTAACGTAATGCTTCAAAGCATGCTTCACTTTTACCATAAGGGTCTCCTTTGGTTTGACAGGAGGAGCATCAGTAGGTGTCGGAGTTACAGGCTTGGAAACATTTTTTGACTTTTCAGTAGAGTAAAATTTCAAAGATGAAGAACGATAGGGCTTTAGTTCCTGCGCCCCCAGGGGCCAATGGTATAGGGAAGTAGTGGAAGCTATCAATCGAGGACCTTGATTTTTAATGAGGTGCAAGCTTGCTTGACGTCTTGCCACACATGACGCTCTCGATGCAAAATTCAACATTGTATATTACCTGTGGTGATAAAGATAGCGTATGTGATGTGCAGGCTCAAACACGCTGATCTGTTAATCACTGGCAATGATTGATCCATTTATTTGGAGATGATTCAACGAATAATTTTTCACCGCGGGATTATCGCCCAAGACGGGGCCCTTTGAGGGTAATACCATTGATTGTTTCATTGCGCTTGGAACTAGTGGTGGCTATGTGGTTTGATATTATCTACTGTACGTGCGTCTACGTATGTATGTAAGTTGTCAATGCTTTGGTGATGATTTAAAGAAACTTAGTTGCAACCCTGCCACGGGCAGCAGGGCTTGAAGTCTCTTTTAGTGCTATTTTGCGCGACTCTGGGAACACTTTATACCCCTTATTTCTATGGTTGAACCAATTAAATCTCCAGCAGAGCTCGTGAGCAAACAATTCCCCAAATCCAAGCATCATACCGTTAAGGAAAGGTAGGAGCACGTTGATGGAGCACGAGCCCACAAAGGATACCAAACTTTGTACTAATGGGCTTTCGTCGGAAGTCGGTGTGCTCTGTACCTCACCTATGCTACCTTTGTCTTGTGATTCGTCATCTGATACGCTCTCCCAGAAGCCTACAACATCCGTCATCTTTCTGCCTTGTTATGGATTTATAGAGGATGTTGTATTGTTGTAGTGACGGTCTATTGTTTAATGTATGATGGGCTGATTTTGGCTGTGAAAATCATCTCGTTATAAGTGATTACACCCGGTAGTGCACTTCGTTCTTTTTAGCGATCAAAACATGTTGTGGCCATAAATAAAACGTTGGCATTGGTCAGTCGTGCCGTTTATTTCTTATTTACGTAACTCTATCCAGTAGTATGTTGAATCTTGTTGATAATTAGTAGTTTAGTAAGTTGTAAAAATTAAGAATAAGTCGTTATTTCTTAAATTATATAAGAGAGGTATATAAAACACACGCTGATTGGTTATATTAAACCCAATGGTTCAGATATAATACGGAACATTGATGATAAGATTTTGGTTATAACTCATTTTCTTATATACTAAGTTCTGGTCAATTAATAGATCTTTATCTTATCACTGCAGTAAATTCTATTATTAGAATTTCAATTTATACGAATAAATGTATAGTTGTAATCACTTATTCAACAAATCTATCTTTTAGGTGCATCAGCTGTAAGTATGTAGTATATGATCATATATCCACTTATCATCAATAACCGTGTCCCAGTGGCCGAGTGGTTAAGGCGATGCCCTGCTATTTCCTCAGAAAAGCAATTAGGCATTGGGTTTTACCTGCGCAGGTTCGAATCCTGTCTGTGACGCATTTTATTTTTTTCTATTTTCTGTTCTTCCATCTTCTCAATCTTTTGGTATCACTCAGTAATCATCCCTACAAATTTTTCACATATAATAGAGAGTCAGATTTTTGTCCTGTAGATTGTAAAGAAATAGTGTATTCCATATCTTTTTAATATCTACTCTCCATTTCTGCTACAACTGGTAATGAGTCAGGCCATCAGTAAACTAATCGAGCAATACCGCTGCACTAGAGATAATGACCTTAAGTATATGCTTTTGAGGCGGGACTTCGAAATCAAGGACATAGAGGAAGAGCTGGCCCCTCTTGTTGATGAGTTGCTACTCCCGATATTGGTCGAAGAACAAGACATGGAAATTCTTAACCTAGTATCATTTCAAGTGTTCCCTAATTTAGTTCTTTCCACGATAAGCAATTCTATTCCTAGCCAGTTGAAATGGTTGACGAGCTTGGTGTGGAACCCTCTATTGGATCAGAGCATGATCCATGCTGGCCGATCTTTTGTTCTGATTGAGACGCTACGAAATATACTGCAAAAAATTGAAAACGCCTCTCACCTAGGCTACCACCAGCCAGTAACCTATTCATTTGAGTTTATTTCTAAATTTATTGTCGAAATGAAAAGGCACATGTGTGAGATCGATGCTGCTCAGCTTTCACATTCTCTTTCTGAAAGCAATATGTTAATCTATATAGAATCTCTAAACTTACTAATGAAGTTCAGTCTCTTTTCAAACACGACATGCCCCCCATTAATGGCCAATTTGCCCTTTAGCATTTTAAATGACGTTTTCACTATTGCACAAGATTATTCAACCACTAATACAAACGAAAGCATTGACAAGATCACTGAGAAACTACTCTTAACTTCTACCCACTTAACTCATCCGACGGACCTGGAAAAGCTATGCCCTAAAATCAACTACAGCACTTTATCAGTGATTTCTCGAATATGGTATAAGTTTGGCCCCATAGTCAATGGACTGTTTACTGATCGTCTGTTACCGATCATATCCTCTTCACCGATGGTTGAAGAGTGTAGCGTCGAGGAAATCTTGGAAATAATCTATAACTTCCATCCATATTTTTCTATTCGTAGGCTAAAGGATAACAGGCCTCTACTATCAGACTCGACCATTAACCAGCTAAGAAAAGGCTTGTTTAGTATGCTAAGCGCGTTAAACGACTCGTTGACAAGAGCGCAAAATGAAAAACTCTATGGTGACAGTCAATTGGTCGACGATGACGACGGTATTGTCTCAGATAACGATCCTGAGCAACAAGCATACCTCGAGGAACTCATTTCAGATGATTACGACGAAAACACGTATGACAGTGGTACGGATAACGAAAGTGCAGATGATTCACACCTTGAAAGGAATGATGAACCTAGCAAGGACAGTATCGAAACGAACAAAATCCTTTCAATATTTGCTGAATTGCACTATCCTCAAGAGGAACGGTTTTCTGAATTGCTCACTGAACTTAGGGCTAAAAAAATTCCCATAAATTCATCTTTTATTGATAAGATTCTTCCGCAAGAGACAACTGCATTATCTGATTGCTGTGGGGAACTCGCTGATTTGAACGAAATCCTAAATGAAGTGAAAACTAACCAACTTACAAGAAAGAATTCTATTTTTCATACACTATCACACACTTTGTCATTACAATCTTGCTCCGAATTGGCTGTCTTACAGCTGTCAGTAGAAGTTATTGATCATTTATTGGTTAAAAACCATTCAATTAACATTAGCCGGGATGAGCAGTTCCAATTGATTAAATTGATACTCCCTCATCTTAAGACCAATAAATCTTTCATTGACACATTAAAAGCGGGAAACTATACCCAAAAAATTGATGAAGGGGTTACATTGAGAACAATGATTCTTTCTCTACTACTGCAATTACTTCCACTGGATTACACTATGCTGGGTGAGATACTGCCCACTATTACTAGATATTCTGTGAGGGACAAGGATCCTACGGTGAGAGATTTATCCTTACAGTTATTGAATCAAATTTTAAGCATATACTATAACTACCTAATTGGTATTGATTGGGACTGGTATAACAACAATTTCTATCAAGTTTTGCAAGAAAATTGTACTAAAAAAGACATAGATACCAATATTTTGCAAAAATACCCCCCCTATTTCCCTAAGAAGTAAATAACTCTATATCAAATACATCATGCATATTTTCCTTTGTGATATTTTTGCTCCTTCTAGACTACTTTTCTTAAAATTCTCGAAGATCAATGCATCACTGTGAGGTTCTGAACCACTTTAGGCAGAAATTTCTATTTTGTTGCATTGCCTAAAATGACATTCCAAAAGCTGAGCACGATTTCTTGACTGTAAAAATATCTATTTTTACAGTCAAGAAATATTCTCAGGAAACAGTACGTAAATTAAAAAAATTTAATAGGTTCCGAGAGTGTTTGGACAACCAATCATAATAAATAGAGCTGCAGCAACAATAATTCGCCTAAGATCCAAGTTTTTTCCTGTATGAAAATTATCAAATTCATATACCAACAATTAGACATTTTTAGTAAAGTACTAGGATAAGTGACGTTATTACTCATTGTTTGACCACTTTATTTACTTTTTTATTTTTTAAAATCAACCAAAAGTAGTTCCAGTCTTACTAAAATTAAATCTTGATGACAAAAAATAAACAATCAAATGTTGCGAGAAGAACTACAATTAGAAACTCCACGTTTACTAAGCATCTCCTTGTCAATTATCAGTGATATTCCCATTTTATGGCAACAAACTATCTGGAAACCTTTCTCATAATGATTAAACATTTTTCGTATATATTACTGTCATTTTGGGGATTCGTTACCCGAACCTTTTTTTTCATTATATTCAAGGATAATGAACTAACGGCCTACCTACAACAATCACATTCATTATCTTCATTATTTACATAACTGGCGCCGCGCACAATTTTCTAGCATAGCAGGAAATTCTATATGTGTAGTGATAGATCATGCTTAGAAGACACGGATTACTCTGGTTAAAGGCATGCCCCCGTTCAAATATTTTTCGAAAACAGTTCGTACCGATGGCACATTTATTTCATAGTACTAATATTCGTCAGCAAAGATGGTATGCAAAGGGGAGAAAAAGAAGCAAGCTTTCGAATAAAGAGTTGAGGCCCCTCAATTTTTCCATTCCAAACTATATATCTGTAAATAAATTAGCCAATTTGCTAAACTGTCGTGTGGAAAAATTAATCAGAGATTTGACAGCATTAGGTTTCGAAAATATTACAGCAACCTATATATTATCAAAAGAGTACGTCGAACTGATCTTGCAAGAATACAATTTTGCCCTTCCGAGCCTCTCAACATCTACAAACTTAGATAATATCTATGACGAGCTAAAATCCCCCATCAATCCAAAATTATTAACTAAAAGGCCTCCTGTGGTAACTATAATGGGCCATGTTGATCATGGTAAAACAACTATCATAGACTATTTACGAAAATCGTCTGTTGTTGCTCAAGAACATGGTGGAATCACACAACACATCGGTGCCTTTCAAATAACCACCCCGAAGTCAGGTAAAAGGATTACATTTTTAGATACCCCTGGTCATGCTGCCTTTTTGAAAATGAGGGAAAGGGGTGCAAACATTACCGACATTATTGTTTTAGTGGTATCTGTTGAAGATTCTGTGATGCCTCAAACATTGGAAGCCATAAAACATGCCAAGAAATCAGGGAATGAACTGATAATCGCAATAACCAAAATAGATAGAATTCCACAACCAAAAGAACGTGAAAGAAAAATTGAAAAGGTTATCAATGATTTAATTTTCCAAGATATTCCGGTGGAGAAAATTGGCGGAGACGTTCAAGTGATCCCGATAAGTGCCAGAACTGGTGAAAATATGGATCTTTTAGAAGAATCAATTGTGCTATTAAGTGAGGTGATGGATATAAGGTCTGAAAACTCCCCTAAAAGTATTGCGGAGGGTTGGATTATTGAAAGTCAAGTAAAAAAACAAGTCGGAAATGTGGCAACGGTCCTAGTTAAGAAGGGGACCCTCCAGAAAGGAAAAGTATTAATTTGTGGAAACACATTTTGCAAAATTAAAAACCTAATCGACGACAAGGGTACACCGGTTTCTAAGGCAACACCATCATATGCCACAGAGGTTCTTGGTTGGAAAGATGTCCCTCACGTTGGAGATGAGGTAATTCAAGTTAAGACAGAAGCAATCGCTAAGAAGTTCATTAGCAAAAGGCGAGATCTTATTGAAGCACAAAAAAACTCTACTATCGTTGAGAAACTAAATGAAGAAAGAGCTCTTGCCAAGGAGCACCACTTAAACAAGGATAAAACTGAAGAATTGGGTTACGAGGACTCTGCACAGGATCATGAACAGAATACTGGTCCTAAGAATATCAATTATATCATAAAATGTGATGTTTCTGGCTCAGCAGAGGCGGTTTCAGAAAGTATTTCGTCGTTGGGCAACGATGAAGTGAAGTGTAATGTCATCTCATCTTCTGTTGGTATACCTACAGAAGGTGACTTAAAGATGGCGCAAATAACAGACAGTACAATTCTATGTTTCAACTTGGGTAATTTGCCAAGTGAGGTAATCAACAATCGGGCTGGAATCAAAATAAAACAATACAACGTTATCTATAAGTTAATTGAAGATGTAACTGAAACACTAACTCAGAATCTAAAACCTATCTTTGAGAAAAAAATCATTTCAACAGTTGATATTCGTGAAGTTTTTGACTTCAAATTAAAGAAAAAAGTTATTAAAATTGCAGGTTGCAAAGTAAACAATGGTATCA
Organism: Saccharomyces jurei; assembly: GCA_900290405.1. Taxonomy (NCBI): domain Eukaryota; kingdom Fungi; phylum Ascomycota; class Saccharomycetes; order Saccharomycetales; family Saccharomycetaceae; genus Saccharomyces; species Saccharomyces jurei. The sequence goes on from LT986477.1 coordinate 265,755, forward strand.
TCAAGAAGGACTCGTTAGTTCAAGTAGTTAGGGGTTCCAGCGACGACGTAATTTTTGATGGAACAATCTCAACTCTGAAACACAATAGAGATGATGTAGCTGAAGTTTCAAAGGGACACGAATGTGGGATCACTTTTGAAAATGGATTTGAAGGTTTCCAATCCGGTGATAAAGTTCTTGTTTATGAAAATGTGAGAGTTCCTCGCTACTTGTAAATCTTGTAAATAAGCATTTTCGAGTGAAAACTTTCAAAATGATAAAGTTTATCGAACATAAAAAAAAGCACAAGCAACGCACTGACAAGAATGAAATAAGCACACAGAGACTGTACATATGTAAAAATACGTATATAAAATTGTAAATACTTGTAAAGTATTTAATCATTGGAAACATATGGAGGATAAAATGGGCCCTTCATTCACGTTCTCGATTCCCATTGAACCTTTACATATTCTTCGACATAGCCGATATCATGTTCATCAAATTCAGGAATGTAATTCTCAACATCAGTGAAAATGAGGATAGTGCCCCATTCCATCCCATCGTCAACAGATACTACTTCCTCAAGATCAAAAATCATCTTTGGCATTAATTGCATTTCAAAAATTCTTTGACTCGACGGGTTATAGCTAGGTCTTGGCACTGTGCTCGAAGTATCAACCTTCGTTTCAGCATATAGTAAGGGTTCTCCACCTAAGTCATAACGCAATACTTGCGATGGGTTATAACCAACTACCTCTTGAAATTTTTGAAAAACGTCGTCATCAAGAAACTTAGATAATTTTTCTGTCCTAGGATCCAGCTTAATTGGATCTTTTTCAAGATCTTCATCTCCTGTTAAATCCAGTGCCTCCTTATCAATCTTTAGATTTTTTGGTAACTGCAAATGAGCTGGCTTTTTGTTTTTGAAAGTCTCCTCTTCAACATACAACAAATAGCTTTTGAAGCATCTGTTTCCATCATATTCTTTGTCCTTTTGTAACTCATGTAGTTTTCTGGCTGCCTTTGCAGAAACAATAGCAGATTCTTCGTTTTTCTTTTCTTCATCTTTTTGCGATATATCTGAACTGTTACCATCAGCTCCAAAGGGGTTTGCACCTGCAATTCCAAACGGATTACTTGGAAAGGAATTAGATTCAAATTTGGGATTATTTGATAAGTCAAAGGGGTTGATTTGGAAATCTTTCTCCAATGAAGTTGACGCCAGTTTTTTAGAAAGACCATCAGCGTTCTTGTTCCTCTTTACTCCTCTGATGCAGCGGACTGAATTGCCCTTCCTTTGACATTTGGTACAGAGGAATACATATAACACTCTGTCGTCCTGAGGATTGATGTAAGTCATATTATTGTTACCAATCCGTTGCTGAATGGACCTCATTTGCTCATCATCTAATGGAGAAAATGCTTGCAATAACAACTTCATATTATCCGCTTTCTTACAAGCACCACATTTCAGTAGATCTATTGGTGGCTCCGAATCTGGATGCAGCCACTTAGGTTCACCACCGATAAAGCTATCTTCAATTAATATTTCATCAGTCTCTTTGACAGGTGCGTCTACAAATGCTAAAAATACATCTCCTCGGCTACTAGAATACAAATAATCGTCAGTATCAGATGGCGACAGTTCTTCTATTTTAGACATGAGAAAGTAGTTGATTGATTGCTAAGCTTCTTCTGTTATTGTTCCATACTGACAGAAACTTTTTATCTGTGAAAAATGATGAGGTGAGGTCACTTTAGTTTGCTACGGATTTTTCGAACAGTCAGAAAATTTTTTCGACCCAATACTACTACGTTCAAGTTTACGAAACAAAACCACTTCACCCTACTTAAATTTGACTGCTATTATTCATTTCATTCAATACCACTCACTTAATGCTTCAACTATAAGAACGGTACGACAAGAGCAAATGATTTAATCTCGTAGACTTCATCCGTGATAACCTCAAAAGAACGCAACATATACAAAATCTGAGATAAGATGAATGTCAAGACTACGCCCATACGTATTTCGGATGTTTAAGCTTGAGAAAGTTGCAGTAATTGCGTTCGAAGATTGTATCCTTTTCATTTCTTATAAGAAAATACTCTAGAATAGGCAATGTGTCGGTAAGTTATACCATTTTGTGACCTAAATTGGCTTAGAAGTTATCACTTTAGGTAAGAGTAAATAAAGCATGCATGCTACGCAGGTCTAGATTCTTCCAGTATATTTCAATCAAACTTTAGGTTATCATCCATAGGATGAGAAATCCACCACTCGAGTAAAACTTATCAATAATAATCATCCTGTAATGGAAAACATCACAAGAGCGCGCAAGTGGTTTAGTGGTAAAATCCAACGTTGCCATCGTTGGGCCCCCGGTTCGATTCCGGGCTTGCGCATCCTTCTTTTTTCAAAAAGAAGGACTTTTGCACCAATTAACAAAACTCAAGTAGCATGGCATCTACTGGCAAGTTCATTTTCTCTGGAAGAGTGATCTGGATTTTTTATCTTTCATATTATACATGGACTACTTTGTGGTATTTTTATATATGAATTATGAATATCTTGTTTAGTTCTTGTGTGGTACTAAGATTTTTTCACCCACTACTTCAGCAGTAATTCTGCCTTTCTCTTACTAGTGATTGGGTCCATAATTGACCTTACTTGTACTTCAACCTTATCAAAAACGTAAACATCTCTTGGCTTATCTGAATTAGTAGGAACAAAGGTCAATTTGTATTCCACTTCATCGAAAGTGGCAGAATTTGGATCCTTGGTCAAATTATCCAACCTTATTAATCCTTCTACACCAAACTTGGGAACCAAAACAACTATACCGTTGTTGAACACCTTAATAACATAACCTGTTTCTGTGGACTCGTTATTCCTCATGACTTGGCCAACATAGTATTCTATGCTTGCCCTGCCAGCGAATTGAGCGTTTCTGTGTTTTCTGTTAATATTTCTGCAGATCATATCCATTTTATTCTTGTCACGATGTGTTAAGTTTAGGGGTTCATACCCAATAGCACCGGCTAATTGCCGGTGTGCCACAACATCACAGTAACGTCTAATAGGCGATGTGAAATGTGTATAGATATCAACAGCTAAACCGTAGTGTCTGAAATCAGGATAGGAGTATGCTCCAGAATAGAAATATTGAGCTGCCATCATACAACGTGTTGACATGATACGAACTAAAGTGTTAAAGTATGGATCTTCGGGATCCACACATCTATCCAAAGAATCTGCTAGCGCTTTGGACGATTCCAATGAAATCGACATGTTTTTTCTTGTGTTTAGCATTTCATTCAAAGTTTCGAAATTAGTAGACGGTGGAGCTGCGTGCCTTCTTAGCATTGCAGTTTGAGGGAAGGCATCGTATATCTTTCTTGCCACAGATATGTTGGCCAACAACATGAATTCTTCCACTAAAGAGTTTGTCGCTAGTAGTTTCTTAATTTCAACTTCGTTTGGATCCGAGGTTTCGCTATCCATATGAACTTTAACTTCAGGAGAAGCTAAATTCAAGGCACCGGCTTCCAGTCTCTTTTGCTTCAATTTTACAGAGAGTTGCAAGAGAGCTCTCATACCCAATGTCAATTCATCATTTTGGTTTGTGTCATCTATTCTTAATTGTGCTTGCTCATATGAGAAAGCTTCTCTAGATCTAATAACTGATTTCATAAAATCTACATTCACGATATTCGCATTTTCATCCAATTCCCAGATGACTGAAAATGCGAATCTGTCAACGTATGGTTTCAAAGAACACAAATCGGTACCTAGAAGCATGGGCAACATATCAATACGCTTGTCAACCAAATAGACAGAGGTACCTCTTGCGGCACCTTCTGCATCCAGGGCAGTGCCAGGTTTGACGAAATGAGTAACATCGGCAATATGAACACCAACTTCCCAGTTACCATTTGGGAGTCTTTTCGCATGTAGGGCATCATCAATATCCACACACCCGGGAGGATCGATACTACATATCATTTTATCTCTTAGATCTTTTCTCTTTGTCAATAATACATCGTTTGCAACAGCTTCCGGATCATCCAGCTTCGTTGGGGCTTTCCAATTATGACCTTCTGCTGGCAAACATTCCAAGACCTTCTTGGAAAAAGGCCTATACTCGACATCATGCTCCAACAGCAAAGCTTCTGTTTCAGCTTGGGCTGATTCAATTGTACCCAGGTCTCTAACAAAGTGACCCAATGGATATTTATGAGTGGTGGGCCATGAATCAATCGAGATAACAATTCTCTTATCAATGAGTTCAGCAGCACGTCTCGTTCTAATTCTAACTTTTGGCAAACATTTATCCATTAGAATAGCAAAGACGTTTTGAGTACTACTGCTTTGCAAATCAACGGAACTTGGGGCCAGTTGACCCACGTATTGCCTCCAGGATCTTCTCTGTATGTATACAACCTTTGCTGTGGGTTGAACTTTCTTCGATCTTTGAGCTATCATAGCATCTTTAGCTAACAACCTACGCTGCTTATCGGAAATTATGGTGGTGTTGGAAGAAGACTCATTATTGTCATCGTCATCGCCCGCTTCAATATCGGGATTATCATTAATATCAAAATGCTCAGAGTCCAAGACAATGGACGACGGTGCCTTCCATTCCGACTGAGGTAGCAGTTCTACTATGACCTGATCACCATTGAATGCTCTATTTAGGTTTATCTGGCCTACGATCAGCACTGGTTTGGAGAATCTTGGTAAACTTACCGAACCTTCCAGAAAATTGTACTCCGATATTTGAATAGTGCCTTGGTACAAAACACCATTTTTCAAGCCACCCATCACTCTTGCGGTAGAATAGTACTCTGGGAACGTGAAATCTGAAAATGTGTCCCTTTCAGGATCTTTATCGAAAGAGTCCACTTGTGGAATAGAATCTCTAATGTCGTCCGCATTTGGCAGTAGCTCGACATACTGTACTAAACTCTTAGTTATTATATTGGAGTCCGCTTCTTTAGTGGCAGCTTCTCTATTCAATCGATCGTTGGTAACAAGAACAACCTTTATACCGTAAGGTTCCAAGTGCTCACTGTACCATTGGCAGGTTCTCCTGATAGCTCTATCGTTCCTATCATTAATAGTTTCATTTGGGAGTCTTTCCACGAAGGTGTGTTCACTAAATTCATTATGAAATACAATAAATCTCTTATGATCATCACTATCCCTGCATAAAGTTCTCAACCTCGTGTACACCGGGTACGATTTGTTTCTTACTTCATCCAGGACAATCTGTGGGATAATGACGTCAGAGAAACAGTTTGGATTTTCCAAAAGATCGATGGCCTGCAAAACCACGTTGGTATCTAGCACCACATAGTGCTTTCCAATTGGTGCAGCTAATTCTAAGGGGGAATCTGACAAGATAAACTTGGGCAGCTCGTTTTGAGCATCAGGTACGACAATTTGCGGACACTTAGTACAAATTCTTGAAAGACATGGGATGTCCGATCTCAAATAGTGTTCTCGTACAATCTTGGTAGCGCCTCCATTACGTGACCTTACAAATACTTTCTGAGTGACACTCAAGCCTTCTGCAAGTCTCTTCCGGCCAGGCGCGATAGCAGAAATTGACATTTCGTTTTCGGTCTATGTATTAGGGATGAGGTAACAAAAACTGTTTCACTAATGGATAGCACTCATTCACCTTCCAAAACCACTGCAGTAACACACACTATTTAAAATTCTCTTGAGATGAGAAAAGAGCCAAAGTTTAAAGAAAAAAAAAACAAAAAACAATGGTTACCCGAAAATAGGGCTTTATTTGAAGAAATAAAGACCTAAAAGAAACTATCTTTATAGCGATGATAACCTAAGAAAGAACAACTAAACCTTGGTAACAACCCTATTTCTATGCGGCGCTAAAACTTTTCATTTTGCGTATTGCCGTATTGAGGTATCCTTTCTTTTCTTCCACTCTTCGCCATCTGTCACTGACAAAATACAAACGGCATTAAATGACGATGACAAGAAAGTAAATACTTGCTTCCATGTTGTTGCATCTGTGGGCTGTATCTTCTGTACTTGTCCGTAGCAGTCTATGCTTTTTAAAGTAGGGCGTATTGTTAAACGTCAAGAGCTCAGTTTTTCATTTTTTTTTTTCTCGACTTTTTATCATGTTCAAATCACACTTTGTAGGATGTTGTGATTTCCCTACAGTTCGCTTTCGATTAAGGTAGTGTATACATATTTGTCTCTATATATACATTAATACACGTAGCATTTGCATGGTGTGAGTGTCTCAGGTGATCACTTCTCCAGTAAGTTGTTCAATAATTTCTAAAAGATAGCAAAAGAAAATAAGCTAAATAAACCACGCAGCACTCTCATATGACAGAAGACTTCATTTCTTCTGTCAAGTATTCGAATGAAGAGGTTAAGGAGCGGAAGTCTAAATCTGAGTTTGTAGAGTACAAATCGAAGCAGTTAACATCCTCTTCATCACCTAATTCAAACTTATCTCATCAAGATGATGATGATGATGGTAAACACAGCAACAGAAATATCTTCCAGAGATGTGTAGATTCTTTCAAACCTCCTTTGGATGGTTCGTTCGACACAAGCAATTTGAAAAGGACTCTGAAGCCCAGGCATTTGATTATGATTGCCATTGGGGGCAGTATAGGTACTGGTTTATTCGTTGGTAGTGGCAAAGCCATTGCAGAAGGGGGCCCTTTAGGTGTCGTTTTGGGTTGGACTATTGCAGGGTCTCAAATCATTGGGACCATTCATGGGCTAGGTGAGATTACGGTGCGGTTCCCTGTCGTGGGAGCCTTTGCGAACTATGGACAAGGTTTTTGGATCCGAGCATAAGTTTCGTTGTCTCGACCATATATGTGCTACAGTGGTTTTTTGTATTGCCGTTAGAAATCATTGCAGCAGCGATGACCGTGCAGTACTGGAATTCCTCCATTGATCCTGTGATTTGGGTTGCCATATTTTATGCTGTTATCGTTTGCATAAATTTGTTTGGTGCAAGAGGTTTTGGGGAGGCTGAGTTTGCATTTTCGACTGTGAAAGCAATAACAGTATGCGGATTCATCATATTAAGCATTGTTCTCATTTGTGGTGGAGGACCGGACCACGAGTTCATTGGTGCCAAATATTGGCATGATCCTGGTTGTTTGGCCAACGGATTTCCGGGCGTTTTGTCTGTTCTTGTTGTTGCTTCGTATTCCTTGGGTGGTATAGAAATGACGTGCTTGGCATCAGGTGAAACGGACCCTAAAGGCTTACCAGGTGCTATCAAACAAGTGTTTTGGAGAATTCTATTTTTCTTTTTAGCGTCTTTGACCCTGGTGGGGTTCTTGGTTCCGTACACGAATCAAAATCTACTTGGCGGCTCATCTGTAGACAACTCACCGTTTGTCATTGCCATGAAATTGCATCATATCAAAGTTCTTCCGACCATAGTCAATGCTGTCATCCTTATCAGTGTTTTAAGTGTAGGGAATTCCTGCATCTTTGCTTCAAGTAGAACACTATGTTCCATGGCCCACCAAGGGCTTATTCCATGGTGGTTTGGTTATATCGACCGTGCTGGCAGACCGCTGGTTGGAATTATGGCAAACTCACTATTCGGATTGCTAGCATTTTTGGTCAAATCTGGTTCAATGGCTGATGTTTTCAATTGGTTAATGGCTATTGCCGGGTTGGCCACATGTATTGTCTGGTTGAGTATCAACCTATCACATATTAGATTTAGGTTGGCAATGAAGGCCCAGGGAAAATCACTGGACGAATTGGAGTTTGTTAGCGCAGTCGGGCTCTGGGGATCTGCGTATTCCGCACTTATCAATTGCCTAATTTTGATAGCTCAATTCTACTGCTCATTATGGCCCATTGGTGGCTGGTCCAGCGGCAAAGAAAGGGCCAAATTATTCTTTCAGAACTACTTGTGTGCCTTGATCATGTTTTTTATATTCGTAGTCCACAAAATTTATTACAAGTGTCAAACAGGCAAATGGTGGGGCGTTAAATCGTTAAAGGACATTGATTTAGAGACTGATCGTAAGGACATCGACATCGAAATAATCAAGCAGGAAATCATCGAAAGAAAATTGCACCTAGATTCACGTCCATGGTATGTGAGACAGTTCCATTTCTGGTGTTAGCATCAACGGAAAAGTTCAATTTATTGGCATAAACCGTTTTTATCATCATTCACAAAGGTAACCATCATGACTACCGAAAGTGTTTAATTCGTTTAATCATGAATCTCTTGTATATGTATACACTCATATCGCATCTATAGCAGAATGAAGGAAATATTGAATGCGCTGTTCGGACGGTGAATGCAAGGCAAAATTGCATATGTATTATTGAATTGGGATTGACACATATATGGGCAAGAGTCATCACGTTGGACCTATGATTAATTCTCGGACCTACTATCATATGAACCATGTATAGAATGTTCAATTTCACATGTGTTTTCTATACCTCTTCTGTACAACGAAAGAGTATCCACTTTTGTTCTTAATTAGCGCTAGAACCTGAAACCTTGTGAATCACCAGAACACAAACTAAACGTATTACGTTTATCTTGAGAGAACAGCCTCAACTGTCCCATAGCAAATTTAGCTTTCCGAAATGATAAAGAACCTGTAAATATAAATTAACTCACTTGTTCTATTTCTATGTATTTAATTTGCATTCTGGTTTCGTAGGATATAGTTAGCGATTACAATTTTGAGTACTTGCTAACATTCCAGTTGCGACTGCTACTTGGAGTATCATTCTCATAACATTGTCGACACATTCACCCTCGGTAGCCAAGTTGGTTTAAGGCGCAAGACTGTAATTTATTACCACGAAATCTTGAGATCGGGCGTTCGACTCGCCCCCGAGGGAAGATTATTTTTTGCTTTTGGTCAAGTACCTCTCAACATCTATTATCTAGTTCCTTTGCTTGATGTGCATTGCTACCTAACTGCCAGTCATAATAACTATTACTTTCGAGTTGCAGACCTGCCTGCCACAATGAAACCATTTTGCAACAACTTTAGAATACTTGATGCTTTTGTTCCTGTAGAATTCTCATGGCTGTGCCCAATTTGTCTTATCCTACCGTGCAAAGCAATTCGCGTCGCGTCGACGGCCCAAAAAGGCTTATCACGGCACATCTGAAGAAAAGAGACGGCTGGCTCCAGCAGATTTGGATATTTTTAGCTGAATAAAGAGGCAGGCGTCAGAGACACTACATTTTTGCTGTAGTGGGCAGCCACGGTATCGCATCGCATGCATGCTCTGTTGGCTTTTTATCCTTATTGATAAGAAGCTTACTTGATCAGCTAGTCATATTTTCTCTTTCTATATTCTCTTTTCGCTATATAACCTAAATCTTCAAGTGCCAGACAATATAAACAAGAAACTACCACGCCAAAGGACAAACTGCCCACTTTCAATAGCTTAAGCATATTCCTTTTTTGCCCTAAGTTAGAACAGAGAGACTGGAGAATAATAACACTATACTATATCAAAAAGCTATGAAGAGAAATTCTTCAGTAGTTTTCTTCCTTGTGGCTCTATCACAATTTGTTACAATGGCTTTCCTCATTATTGGATCGATTACAGCTCCGGTTTTCAAACAAATAGGTTACTCTAAATACGATGAGATCACATACGGTACTTTCGGCTACTGTAAGGATGGTACTTGTTCCAAAGCAAGTTATAACTACAACCCTGATAGCTTATCAGATAGTAACGACAGCTGGAAGCTTAACAGTAATGCTAGATCTATACTGGGAAAAATCATTTTTATCACACCTATCGCTGCTGGCCTAAACTTTTTGGGATTTCTTTCTACTATTATAAGCATTTTATTAATTAACGTACTATCCAGAGAAAGAATTGGTGGTACATCTGCCATTATGTTTTTTGTCAACTTGACATTTTCCACTCTAGGCTTTCTTTCCGCTTCTTTGATATGTGTCGTGGTGTTTTTACTGTTTTATCCTCATGTCACCTGGTGTTCATGGATTTTGATACCGGGGGCTGCTTTATCCCTGCTAGTAATTCCATTGGTATTCTTGGCTTACTCAGGAAACTCAGGTTCAAGAGAAAATGATGAAATGGAAGAACTGGATGAGAAGGGTGTGCTGCTGAATGACCCATATCTAAATTCAGAAACTGGAAGATTCAACATCGATGCTGAAGGTGATTCAAACGCGCTTGGAGATTCAAGAACAAATTTATTGGGTAATAACTTCAATAATCACACCAATGCTACAGTTCTCCCAGATATCACTCCACGTAGTCAAGACCCGAAGTTATCAAATGTAACCACTTCAACTACATCTGATGTATCAACTTACGACAAAGAAGCTAAGGAGGGAGACAACTTTAATATATCTGAATTCAATGACGAAGAAGACGATGGTATGGCATACGACAAGAGAAGATCTACTTCTACGTATTCCGTCATTGAAAGTGAAAGTGGCTTGAAAAGCGGTAGTACCGCCAATAATTACATGAGAAATATTGACAACAATACCAATAATAGCATTAATCATAAAGTGCCACTAGACAAGACGGAAATTTCATCTAGCCCATCATTGGCGTCCTCAGACTACTCCCAAAGAGACGTCATACCCAACAGAAATCCCTCGAGATTGTTAAATGATATCATGGAGACGTCGTTTAATGAACCAAACGACGGTCACATTAATAGCGTGTCTTCCTTTAACGATAAAGATTCGAACTTAACTTCAATATCACAAAGAGGTGTCAACCCAGAACTTTACACTCAAGCACCTCGAACAACAGCAACTATCCCTCAAAATATAATGCCATACGCTGGTCAACCAAACTCAACTCCGTTAGTATATCATCAACAGCACCAACAACCGCAACGATTACAACAACATCAGTACAATTTATATCAAAGAAGTACTCCTGCTGGTCCGGATCCTTCTAATGCTATTCTACAAAGCAATCCCTATTTCAATATCGGCTCAAGTCAACTGCCACAACACAGAAATCCGGTGCCAAGAGGCGGTTTTGCTCCAAATCCATTACCAAACCAGAGTCCCATAACACAAGGTTATAAGCCTGCTTATAAGAGAAGATTACAGAACAAAAATATACCCAGAGCCACTACTTCATTAAACAATCCTTATGGGTTCAGGTAATAAAGAAAAAGAAAAGCCTTTTTCTATATCTTCGACGTAAGAATGACCACAAAAATTTATATTGAACCATACAATGTCATTTGCAGGAGCTGCCTATCTCCCCACTAAATTTGTTTATATTTCTTCTGCATACGGTCTTTGGTTACCAGATGCAAAATTGTATTTTATAGTCATATCATATACTCAACTAAAATTATATACTAAGCTTTTGAATTATCCCGAAGATCAAAATACCAACAGATTGAATGAAGGGTGGCAAATTTTCCTAAAAAGTCCCAGCAAACTATAGAACAGTTCAAAACTACCATCTTGTACCATTAATTTCTCGTGTATCAAAGTATAACGTCTGGTGCTATATGTTCAGGCTCGCTTACTTCAACAGTACTTGGTAAATTCTTGTCCTCGTCATGGTCGCTAATACTATTGTTGTTACCATGGCTACGACCGCCCCTGCCACCACCGTGTGGTTTCAGCATGACAAAGAAAAAAAGCGCAATTACACATAATGTTAGCAGCAGAATAACTTTGCATTTCTGAGTCCTTTTCTGGTAGTGTGTGGCCTTATTCAATTCCTTATCCGCACTTTTTAGTTCCACCACTGTATTTTCTAGATTGTAATCTATTCTATCCACAATAGTTCCTTGATCAATAACTAAGTCTTGCATTTCCCTGAAAATAGTGCTTACTTCCAACACACCTCTTGCCAGCTGTGTAATTTCTTCGTCCCGTTCTCTCAAGTATGCTTCTGCGGAAGTATCATGAATTTGTTGCTGCCTCTGTAACGTTTTTTTTGAGTAGTCCTCAATGTCGAGGCCTTCTCGCTTCTCTCTTGCTGCCTCCTCTTCCTCATCATCCAGAAATAACGTGTCCCCTGTACTGGCCTTATTACGAATGGGTTTCAGATCATCTTTATTCAAGAATTTCAAATAGTTGTTTTGTAACACCCTGAATTTGTTACTTTCGATTTGTATCTTTTCTGCATACTTCTTCTGTAGATTATCTAGAATGATTAGCTCTTCTCGACTTAGTTGCTTTCCATCCACAAACTGAGACATATATATCGCCTTTAACTGTTTCATAACGGCATAACATTTCTGTAGCATCTGAATTACTTTAAAACTTAGGTCTTCAATCAACGCCTCATCATGGCTCTTGTCTTCAAATCCAGGTAACGAGTTCTTTCTATAAACCTTAGCCAGTTGTTCACTCAACCGTCTCACCTCCAGAAGATAATCGTCGACATCCTGCGCTATATCAATAAATACGGGTGGTAACGCATCACCACGACTTTCATATTCGTTTTTTCGTTCGTCCAATAATCTGGCGGATATGTCATGAGACATATCCACCATTGGATACGAGCCCATTTCAATATCCCGATCATCGCCCAAGGGTGATTTCCCAGATGGGACAGTAAGGTTATGTGGAAAAGTCCTACGGTATGATAAGAATAAATTAGTTCTATCCCTAAACATGTTTATAACAGACACCTAAACCACGAATCCACACGATGTACACGAATTGAAGGCTCTTGTTCTCTGCTGTTCCCATATTCTTTTCTACTCGTGGTTCTCTGCACTTACACCTTAAAAGTTCAAGACCAAGACCATGCAGCCTAAAGGGCCAGAATAAAAGTACAGGGCTAAAGTAAAAAACAGATAGGCTTCAAAAAATAAAAAAAAAGAAACCTAGGAAAACCTATACATTATGATAGGGCTAAGTCGAAGTAAAGAACAGTAAATAACGCGTGAACTTCACGCGATCTAAGGTATTTTCGCTATCAGTGAAATACCATATTAATAGAATTGTCCAGTAGCTCTCAAATTGTATGCATGAAGAAATGGTCGATTTGTTTTCACCAGCTGCTTTTCTTTTGTAATTGAAGAAAAAGGATCAAGGAACGATAAGTCCAAATTACAAGCATGACAGAAATTATTGATCTAGAATTAGCCGATGACCTTGTTAAAAAACCTGTTCTTAAGCATCACAGGGACCAGTCTTCGAAGAATAGAGCAAAGAGAAAGGGTCAATTAACATTTGATGATTTCCAGAACATCAAAATTGTCGAAGAGCCCGTTGTTCTCTCTCACAATGGTTCCATTGAAGAATCACTGAATGTTACTACCCATACTAATAAGCGTGAGGCAAACAAAGGTATCGATAACGATGATATTCAAGTTAAGAAACTGAAGACAAACATTGTGAATACACATTCTAATATCAAAACATATCCAAACGACATTAACAAGGTAGAGTTGGGTAATGAAACCAATACAAATAATAGAACATTGTATACACTAAACTGGTCACCCAATATTCCTTTACGATTTTCCGACTTCCAGGACTTTGTGACAGAAGAAAAAGCAACAGAAAACAATTTGGCGCCTCCCTTTTGCGTGCCACTTCCTTATGCGGGCGATGTTTTAAAAGTTCTCTCGTTTATTGCCAAATTTAAATGGATGTTTAGTACCGATTTACTAAATCTGTCATTCCAGGATGTGGAAATAGGTCTAGAGTTAGTTGCAACTGATAATTATATGAAGGACGTTAAACTTTGTCAGAATAAAATGAATCTGTTATTTTGCAGCCTGTTAAGGTCATTATTCCACCTCGACAAAGCATCAGGGAGTCATGCACATAAGAATTTCACACTGGATAGATTCCTAAGTTTGAAAAACCCATACGGAAAGTTAGTTGGTAAACTCAGAACCGCAATGCGGGAATGGGGCTTGCCGCAAGAATGGCGTGGTAGCGATGATTACCTATCTAGCTTAAACATCAACGGGCGTGGACTATTGACGATGGAATCATCAGATAGAATAATCTTGTTGAGATGTATGATCGATTGGAATTGTAGCTACTCTGCCCTTTTTCATAACGAAATTCAAAGGCTAACTCATATAAAAGGCGACACCGGGTTTTACCACCAAACGTTCCATGCTACCAGGTTTAGTATGTACGGGGCCACTAACATGTTAGATAGTTGTGAAATTTTATGTTCCTTGATGAATCGAAAATTGGAGAACAGGAAGAAAAGGAAACCTCATGACTATAGTAAAGTGAGTGAGATAAATGAACAAATTAAATTTTTAAAAGACGTTCAAAAGTCATTGAAGGAAAAACTAACTCCGAACAGACTACAAGCAGCAGTTAAAATAAACGAAGAATGGAGCAAACATTTTGCAAACGAGTTATCACACACACCAATCGATGACCCTACAGCGGATGAAATTTACAGGTTGAGGGAATCGGAGTTTATGATCGCGAGAATCCCAAAGTTTGGAGATTTCTACTTACCACCATTCCGCATTGACAACAGGTGCAATTCAACTAGCACTTGTTACAGTTTCAATGACATGGCAACTTATGTGGATTTCTTCATAGAATTCAAGAAAAAAGGTACAATGACGCTAAAAAAACTGCCTGCAAAAAGTATGCAGCCAGAAAACAATTGTCAGCTTAAACTTATATATAATAACACTTCGGCATGCATTCGTAATATTCTGTCTAGCAATGCCTGCTTGAACAAGGCGCCGCATTGGTTCGAAGTCTCAGGAGACTCAGACTCTCTAATTGGCTTCATTGAATATTTGGAAAGTTTATCGCTGCTTGAAGAAAACATCGCTGACGATACGAAAAAGAGCATAGACAGCTTAATTGAATATTTACAGATCCTCAATTTATTCATAAATGAAACTGTTAAGAAAAGTGGAGATGCTGCTGCAGAACGTGCTGCAGGAAGTTATCTACGAACAAACTCAGGGAAATCAACCAGAATGCATTACTCAGCTGGTGCAGGTAGTGACAATCGTGAAGAAAGTGAAAGTGAAATCGATATAGAGGTTGACGATGACCATGATTCAGAGTATCTGAGTGATGAGAGCGCATCTGACAGAAATGATGACAATAGGACAAGTAAGTATGCTAGGAAAATTGAAGCCGATAACGGTACTAAAGACCGGAAAGAAACTCGAAGTGATATAGAAATTTTTTCAGAGCCCATTAGACAACTACACAATGATTCTAGAGAGAGGAGAATTTTGAGGCGTAATGCCAGAAGGGATCCATCATTTCAAATACTATGAAAGGTAGTCGCTCGTTAAGTGAAGAAGTCACTAGCATTACATATCATATATAGTATATGAATTTATCTACATGAACTCAATCTCTTAATTTCAGTCCTTTTACTTCGACTTCTGATCGTCTTGCTCCGTTTTCTCGCTATCTTCATCTTCTTCGCCAGCCAATACTTTATGTTTATTCTTTGTTGCAGCTTTAACGATTTGAACAAATGCATCCTTTGTTAATGCAGATTTCAGCTTCATTTGTTCCTCTGTGAGTTCTCCAACTTTCTTCTGAGATTGCAGACGTAAATCATTCAACGAATGTGTCACACCATCGAAGAAATTGTCATTGATAGAGTTTTCCTCTATATCATTGTCATTATCATCTCCTAACAAATACATATTTCTCAGTCTCTTAATTCTATTATTGAGCTTCACAATTTCAATAGCGTCACGTAATTTTTTACGCAAGGAAAACCCTTTCTTAACATCTGGTAAAATGTTACTAGTTTCAATTCTCTTTGAAGTAATCCATGGATCGTCCAGTAGTTCTGTAGCAGTTGGCCTTTCTGTTGGATTCAGTCTCAACGCTTTCAAGATAAAACGCTTCGCATCGATAGATATGTTATCCCAATAGGGCATGTGGAAAGTTACCGGATACCTAGAAGCCGTACATTCTTCCATAAATCCTTCAACACTTTCGGCAATAAATGGAGAGTAACCACAGAGTAAAGTATAAGTGATCACACCAATAGACCATATATCACAAGGTTTACCGTGCCCGTCTTGTGTAAGCACTTCTGGCGCCACATAGCCCAAAGATCCAGCCGCTTTGTATATCAAATCCTCTTTTCCGTTCAGTTGTTTAGCTATACCGAAGTCTGCAATTACTAGAGGTGAGTTCTCTGATTTATCAACATAAAGAACATTTTCAGGTTTCAAGTCCCTATGGACAACATTTTTAGAATGCATGTATTCCACAGCACCCAGAATCTGAACTATAATCTCGACAGCATCTACTTCTGTAAACTTCCCTCTAGAAAGAATCCTATCGAATAGCTCACCTCCCGTTGCCAACTGAGTGACTATATAAAACTTATCCTTCGACTCGAACCAATCTTTAAAGGAGACAATGTTTGGATGACTCAATTTTTGTAGAATGGACAGCTCTTCATACAACATCTGCAGCTGGACATTGTTTCCCTGCAACGCTTTCTTCAAAAGAATTTTAATAGCAACGTCTTCATTTGTGGATAACTTCCTTGCTTGTCTAACAACACCGAAGGAACCAGCACCCAGTGTTCTACCGAAAATATAATTGGTCCTATTGACGTAGGAATCGGGCTGACCGCTCAATTTATTAATAAATTTGGCTACAGGATGTCCATTTAAGCGCTCTGGATCTTGAACGTCGACATGAAATTCAGAGTTTATGACTTCTGACTCCTTTGGCATTTTAGAAGTTGTACTTTTCGGCAGTGCACTAGGAAAAAAGGTGACGAGAAATTTATCAATAGATTGAAGTTTATCTGGAGTAAATGTCCGTATTGTTTTATAATACTGGGATTAGCAAAGAAAACAATAGTGAGTGCTTTCAAAGGGGCAGGGTTCTAAGATAAGCCTCAATTCTTCTCTTCGCGCTTTTTGAAAGCGTGCGCATCTCCGAGGGTGCAGCAGCACATTTTGAAAAGCCTCTTCAACATAGAGTCCGTATGATGCTTAACGACTCCGAATAGACACATAGAAGTTGAGAAAGTACATGTCTTTCAAAAACATGATAACAGTCTTTAGTGGATTATAGGCAACAGAAGATAAATTGTACAAAAAAACAAAAGCACTTGTGTTTTCCGAGAAATTGCTACTAACCGACAAAAATGTTGGGACCAAATTTAATGAATAAATGGCTATTGCTAGTTACTGAGCCAGATTGACTCTCTTGCAATAATATAGTGAAGGTTGTGTCACTAGAGTTTTCAAGAAGTACTGCATAATTCTTTAAATCTCATAGTAGACCAAACCGCACTTCTCAAGTGATAATTTCATAGGTTATTATGGTATGTACGACTTCTTGGAGTTATTAGAACGACGCTAGTTTATTTTAAGGCCTGATGATACTGTGGACAGTTGCACTTACTATATAAGGGTCCCTTCCTTTACTCATTGTTAAAGTTCTACCACTGCCTCGCGCGTCCTTGTGCCTGTCATTGTGTCAGTAAATGTCACGGCACTAAGAGGGAGTACTGATCGAGTAACCACAGAAAGCGTTCAGAAAAGAACTCTCCTGAAGGAACTATTAAATAATTTATTTTTTGAATCCATATTTATGCTGTCCCTCATATAATCGTAAATCGACTCCATAAATACAATTTCTAGTGTTCATCTTATCATGTTCATTGAATACTCTAGATTGCCTGGATTCGAAAGTATCAACGTGTCATTCTCTAGGGGAATGCTAAGACTAGCAAAGTTTACCAATTTTGCTACTTATGAGGAGAGATTGGAATACCTTAAGCTCCTTGCAGGTCCGAACAAATGTGTTCAACGAATAAGCGTTGACGATTTCAAAAAACATCCAGATGAGATAAACTACATATATATTATACTGTTATCTATTCTCCAAATGGAGGAATGCATGTCCGTCCTTGTTCAGTGTCCGACTGTTTATTGGATACGGTTTGATTGGCCTGGAAAATGTGCCGTAAAAACTTTTCATTTTGAGAGTCAAACATTGGCAAGTGCCCTTAATGCAGTATTCACTCCTTATTTTGCAATAATGAAAAAGGTTCTTGGGAAAATAAAAAACAACATGCTACTTTTTGCAGAGCCTCGAGCAAATCTGAATAATTTATTAATCAAGCATTTCCACGATCTTATATATGAAAACATAAAGGATGAAAGAGTAGACGAAGCAATCCTATATTTAAGGACTAATGTCAATATTCCAAATGTTTTTGTCAACAACAAAAGGGCAGTTTTCCATAGTGACCGTGTGATAGTTGGAAATTTTGTTGGTCAGTTCTTAAGCTTCTCCTTCAAACGAACAGTAAAGTGGTTAAGGTTGGATTCCGTCGACTCGTTTGAAGTTACTGCAGTGAATTATAGAATTTCAGTCAACTGGGAAAAAACACCAAGGAAGGTATTCCTTCCTCTAAACTGTGATACAGACAACCTACGATATATACCTACAAATAAACTGAATATAAGGGGAAAAAACTTCATCACACCTAAAGCAACCAAAAAGCCATACACAGACGAAAATACTTGTAGTCATGAATCATTTTCGGTCGAATTCCCACCCACAATGTCGGCAAAGACAGAATATCTATTGAAAAGTAACTTTTCTTTACAAAGAATCGATGAAGGTAACAACCCTGCCCTCCAAGAGTTTAACTTGAACGGTTCACATTTATCTCAAAAACAAATTTTTCCCAATAACGTCCCACAGAGAGAATACAATACATCCCATGGAATCGGCTCTCTCAATTTATGTGACAGGCTGCTTACAGGTGCCGAACCCAAATTAACCAGGAACATCACCCCCTCCTTAATCAGCTTGGTACATCCAGCTGTAGTTGTCAGATGCGGAGGTGTCTCAAAGAACGCTAACCCTCAATCATCTGCGAAACTACAATGGAAAATACCTGAAATTGGAAAAACTAATTGGATCAGCTCAAACCCTGCTCCTGACCCGTATGAAGAAATTTCAATCTGCTCAAGCCTTTTGGATTCAAATTTGAAAAGCATATCGGAATTAATGTCCTACCGTGCCAATATAGCTCCACCAAATTGTTCCTTCCACCCAAAACAAAGTACAAAAAGTGTCATCATAAGAAACAGGTCGGGTCCCATTCAAAAAAAAAATAGCTTCTTCAGGAATTACGAACGTTTCAAAGATCTATTATCCAGAGGAACCAGAAGAGTACAGGCGAGCTGCCAAAAATCAGACGTTGAAATATGCAAGAACGAAAGAAAGAGTATATTACAAAAACACGTAATCTTACGGAACGGTACTAAAGAAAAAATTAAACGACTAAAACATGATTTGCATAGAGTAACAACAGCGTTCAGAGCTGCAAAAGAAAGCTGGAACGAACATAGCTCCAAAAAACCCTTTCACTAACTAGTATATTACTCGCTGAGGAATAATTCTTAACATGTATTTTGAAGCATAGCCTATTTACTTTCACAAAACGCTCTACCTTAACCGTAAAGAATATGATGAGGGGTGGCTATCCCAACCTATGTTACGAAAAGTTAATTCCGAATCCTTTTACATTTGTTGGAAGCCTTTCGACAAGTGGCCTGAAGATAATTATTATGTCGGCCTTTCTAAATCACCAATTGCGGGTGTGCTCTTTCTTCCTTTTAAATCCTCTAAGAAATTCACTTTGGTGAGTAAGAGTGTCGAAATTATACACGTGTCAAGGTGAAATTACTGAGAAATGCATATTCAATCCATCTCATTAAGAAGACAGAGCGGATTTGAAAACGTCCACCCTACTGAGACCCTGAGACCCTGAGGACCCTGAACACCTAATAATATTCAACTAGCACCGCCTGTTTTAGAGAGGCGTATGGGCTAGTTAGTCTCCGTAGGATGAAAAATATAATAATCGCCTTCAAAAGTTTCGGAGAAACGCGGCAATAATGGTTGCCTTTTCTTAACTACAGAAGAACACATAAAAGGTTTTAGAGACTCTTAGTTATTGTTAATCATTCTATTGTAACTGTCTTAGATTCCATGTACCTTTTTCTCTTGTTGAGTGATACTAACTCTTCGAACAAAGGTATATAAAAGCTACTCTAACGTCGCTTCTCTAATATTGCAAGATTTCAATTTAATAGAACAATTACAGCAAATTCAGAATCTCCATGTCGATTAATTCATCTACACTTACATATTCTACGCCTGTACCATCAAACGGGTCCTCTGTATTTTATTGTGGCAACAATGGAATTATTGACGATTCTTTTCCTGTTATGCCACCAGGATGTTATTATGAGTGTGGTAGAGAGTACGAATCGGCATTGGCAACACTAACTAAACCTCTACCAAAGATTACATACTCAGCTGACATGCCTACTACTTCGGATACCATTTTGTATTGCGGTTATTCTTCCACCATTGATCCAACGAAGAATAATCGGTCAGCTGTTGATTATTGGAATTGTGGTAGAACATTTGCTAGAAATTATGCTTTGTCCGATGCTCTTTCATTAAAGCCAACTAATGCATTACAATACTTTATATTCTCGTTATTTATTGCCTGCATTTTTTTATAGAGAAAAACGAAGTCATACTTAAGTACTTATATAAAGTAAATTTGTGGGTCAGAATCACATTTGGCGCGACCATCAAATACAACCCTTTTTTATACTTCGAAAATGAGTAATTAATTGATTTCATTTTTGGCTATGGTTTTTCTTATATAAGCTGCTCTTTTGGAGGTTATATATAAAGTATACTTCGTGAATGATAGTTTTTTGTTGTAATGATAGAACTAATCATTATAGACAAAAAAATGTCTGTTGGTCCGGTAGCATATAATAAAATCCTACTGAGTTCCCAAATTTTTACTTGAAGAACTTTCTGGTGGAATGAGAGTCAAGTATCGTACATTGACCAATAATAATACTATTACTACATTATCATAAACGTTGTTAAAGATGACATAAGAGATGAGAAACAATCATTAAATTTAGTGGAAGCTAAAACACAAGAATTGATCATATGTAATATGATAATGGATCACAAACGTATGAAAATGAATTATAATATATATTCTTCTGTAGGCTTATCATTCCCATTTGCGGATTCCTATATTCTTGAGAAGAACTTGTAGTATACTGTGTATACCCAGTATTTCCATTATCAGCATTGGAATCCCAACAATTATTCTAAAATTCTTACATTTCTTACATAGTGTTGGCATGAAAATCAACTATCGTCTATCAACTAGTAGTCATACTACTAGTACATTATCATATACGGTGTTAGAAGATGACATACGTTATGAGATGCTGTCATCGAAGTTAGAGGAAGCTGAAACGCAAGGATTGATAATGTAATAGGATAATGAATGACAACATATAGGATGATAATAAAAGTATAGACAGAAATATATAGAATTACGGATTCCATTTATTGGATTCCTATATCCTCGAGGAGAACTTCTAGTATATTCTATATACCTAATTATATTGCCTTTATCAACAACGGAATCCCAACAATTGTCTCAAAATTCACCAATATCTCACATAGTCAGAAAATTTAGCTCATACGTATATATAGAATATATAGCATTCTGTTCTTCAAGTTGACAATGAGTTATTTCTCTAAAACCGTAATATTAAAATTGTAATGATACTAGATACTTGTAGTATTTATTCTCTTTAAAGCCCTAAGAAATAATAGGGCGTGTGGTCTAGTGGTATGATTCTCGCTTTGGGCGACCTCTTAATAAAAATGGAGGACAAAGCATGCGAGAGGCCCTGGGTTCAATTCCCAGCTCGCCCCCTTTTTATTATCAAAAATAAAACGTATAATTCAATGTGTTTCAGGCAGCATTGAATACCACAGGCGCACATCTCCTAGATATCAAGTAATTTTTATTGATATATATATATATATATCGTTTCATGTAACAATTTCATTTTCGAACTAGGTATAATATTAAATATGCAATTCTAGGTATGCTGAATGATCTTATTTGGTATGACAATTCTCTTTTGAGTAGTTTGTCCCTCCCCGTCTCCTTGCAGAGAATCTATTTCATGGCTTTCTATTGTTAATTTAACTGGAATACTACTTTCTTTCTCATCTGAACTTGTCATTAAAAATTCGTAAGTTGACTGCCGTGATTCAACGACGTTATCGCCAGTTTGTTGTAGAGGGAATGTATACCATGTAATAGATGACCTAGGCATTGGAGTTGTTCCTGATGCTAATGTATTTGTGTTTCGATTAGGAACTATTCTCACGTCTGGAGATGTTGTTCTTGTGGGAAGTAGTTCTGTCTCGTTTGCAAAGTCTTGTGGGTTAGCTACTGTTCTAGTGCTACCCGTTGCTGCCGTCGGGATGGAACCACTGGTTTCGGAGGTGAAACTAGTTTGAACAACGTTACCCCTTTCATCAAAGACAGGCAATCTACAAATAGGACACGTTTGAGAACGTTCCATCCAGTTTTTTAAGCATGATAAATGGAGTATATGACCACAAGGTAACCTTTTTGGTTTCTTATTTTTATTCTTCCACGTTTGCTGATTAGGAGAATGTATTAACTCATCCATACAAATGATACAAATATTGTCCTCATTTGCAGAATTTTGTAGCTGTTCTACAGTTACAGTGATAAGGCTGTCATCAAGCTGTTTATTATTCCTCCAAATTTTCCATAGACCTGTGGCACTCTGATATAATGCTAAGATATCCCATATCACATCCTTTAAAAGCATCATAGGCATCCTAAATGGTATCAGCATCGACAAATGTAGGGCCGTTTTCAAAAATCTTGTGAAAACGTCAATTGCCTTTTCATACATGAATTTACCTTCTAGACCGGTAAATTGTCTATCATCATCGTCGTCATCGTCATCCAGCGCTTGTTGAGATTCGCCAACATCAACTCTGTTTTCACCTGAAAGGTTGTCATGGACAATATGGTTACTATCATCAGACCGACTTTGCTGTGAGCGGTAAAATTCCCAAAAGTTCAGGCAAGTTTGTAAAAATAAGTTAAGTAAATCAATCAACAACATGGTAAATTCCATTACTTGCATCAAATAAAGGGAGGTGGAAAAAATATCAATCTTTTGTTTTATGTATATGGATGAAATGCAATGTACTATAATCTGGTAATCTAGAGCCGCCAATAGTACGAGGTTCAATGAGAACCTACTGAATATAAGGGTTTTCATCGTGGTGGAATCGTTGATTGACTGTAACAGAGCTTCCAACCTATCTTTTAAGATCCAATGGAAGACTTTCAGATATAGTAATAGTAATCCGAAGAATGCCACTGTGAAAAAATATTTTTCGTGGAACATCGAGGACATAAACAAGGTGTTTATAATGGTAAACGGTAATCTTTCAAAAATGTGCTCATGTTCAATAAGTCTTAGTTCGCCAAATAATAGTCTTGTTAAGAGATGCCATAGCAAAGTAGAGTTTAATAAGACGAATATCGATAGAACCATCAAATTGAAACCTTCATTTAGCTTTAGTGTTACCTGCAAAAAAGAAACGCTTGTCTTGGTGGCTGAATATACACAATAGAACGTGAGAACATAGGTGATGACTATGAAGATAGCCAATTGTTTCCTTCTATTCTCAGGTACCATATTATTAGTCTGTTTTCCCCCCCTTCTTTAATGGACTGCAATTGATAAGACAGCTTTCTGATCGGAAAAAAAAAAACAACGAATAAAACGGTAAAAAATCGACCTTTATAACTACTATTCAAATGGTTTTACACAGTGGTAGGAGCGCGGTTTTTCGTCTTGTTGGAGCCTGTAGACTCTGATCCTCTGTTAAAAATGTCTACTTTGGTTTGGATTCGGCGGTGCACTTTGGTAGGTGTCCTTAATTTCGATTTTCCGGGTATGCGCAATTCAACAAAAGGAAGCGCTAACCAAATTGTTGCGGAAATAACAAAATAGTAGGCTATCGTTGAGGCTGTTGTGTAAATGAATCATTAATATATGTCATTATTTATTACATACATAAAAGAAGTGGAGCAGAGGTAAAAAAGGAGAGGTGAATTACATATACGTGTGTATATAGCTCGGATATGAAGAGATAAAATTTCAAGTTATA
Source organism: Saccharomyces jurei (assembly GCA_900290405.1). NCBI lineage: Eukaryota > Fungi > Ascomycota > Saccharomycetes > Saccharomycetales > Saccharomycetaceae > Saccharomyces > Saccharomyces jurei. The sequence goes on from LT986477.1 coordinate 289,788, forward strand.
ATAATGATACAGATGTTGATATAGATATAATTAGGATACAGGAGCACAGAAAAAAAGGCATAGAAAATCGACAGTTTTCATTTCTTATTTCCCTTTTTTTCTACTTTTAATAGTAAAGCTTTATTTATATGAGGCAAAACACCACCTGAAGCAATCGTAGCTCTGATCAAAGAATCTAATTCATCATCACCCCTAATGGCCAATTGCAAATGTCTTGGGGTAATCCTTTTGACTTTGAGATCTTTAGCTGCATTACCAGCCAACTCCAGCACTTCCGCAGTCAAATATTCTAACACCGCAGTCAAATAAATGGCAGCTTTGGATCCTACTCTTGTTCGGCCAGTAGCATGCCTTTTTAGGTAACGCTTAATTCTACCGACGGGAAACTGCAACCCAGCCCTTGCTGAGGAGGACTGAGATCTCAATGAACCGCCATCTTTAGCGCCTGATTTACCTTTACCTCCATGCGCTTTTCCTGACATTGTATTATGCTAATTTATGTGTAACTATAGTTTGCAGTTTAAAATAATGATTATCCTGACTACAGTACGAGAGAGTACAAAGTGATTTCTAGTTTCAGATGTATGTCTCTTCTACGGGATGGTAGTTCAGCTTTCAAGTAGAGCAAACTGCTCTACTTGGTTTTTTGTTTTGTTTTGTTGTTTTTCGTGCACGGAGCGAACACCGCGGCGGGTTACGAAACAGCGGCACCATCGCAATGATTGTTGTAATGCAAATATCAAGTTGGAGTGCCAACCTAGCATGATTACATGTGCTTAATCTTCTAATCGAGTCACGACACCTCCGGAAAAAGAGAATATCGCTATCATGAGCTTATCATCGCTACTTCTATATTGTTCTGTCCTCGTTCAAAAGATGGTAGACGGTGTAGTTCTATGTTCTTTTCTCCGGGGCGGGCGGCCACCAGAAAGTACATTCTACGGGTAACTTAACAATCATTAATTAGCTAAACAACGTGCGGGGAGATTCAATACCATTGCTGATTTTCTATCGTCTGCCGCGCCATGCAATATAAAACACAACAAATATACATTGTTTCAAGGCAAGTCAAGGGATGAAAGCGGTAAACTTTCACTAAGAATACATACGACTATTACCAACGGCCCTGATGATCGAATAACGAATATTACATGAGGCTTTGTAGCCTGTGGAAAGGAGCGTGCTAATGAAAAGAAAAATGCAATTACCGCGTGCGGTGCAGCCTGCTGGCTATAACCTCTCTCTTCATCTGTGATGGCGTATCGCAAGTACTATTAAAAAATGCCTACAATGACATCAGCAACTTTGCATATCACTTTCCTCCTCTTTCAGCCTCCTTTATCTCCATAAATATATTCACACCGCACAACCTATTACCGCCCGCATGATTCACTCATCATTTTCGGCTTTCGTTTTCAGTGACAAAGAATGCAAATCATTTTTCCCTGCCTTTCTTTTTCGAAACTGACGGACACCCCATAGGATCTCCAAATCGGGAAATGCCGCAACTTGACCGTTTTCGTTTCGCTTGCGCTTCAAATGCTCCGCGAAAATATCGTGCCGGTTCCGCGAATGTTGTACTACCGTTTCTGTGCAATGAGCCTTTTTTTCACTTCTTTCTTTTTTCCCTGCCTTTAAGATGGCTTGGCTATGGGATTACTCAATATGGCATTTCTTTTGCAAGATCGAGATTTTACAGGGATTCTATCACTATTACTACCACACTCCCATGTTATTGTTATGCTTTTCATCTGCACTTTTTATATAAGTTATACGTGATTTCGCAAGCTGGCATATTTTACTTTTCAAGTTCGCACAGGGGCATTAGGAAAAATCAGAACAAGGAAATTACACATCATAATATAAGTAATGATACTTCCATTATGTTCAAGAATCATTATCGCCTATGTATTTATAATTTCTCAGTTGTTAGTTGCCACTGACGCATGGTCACCCACGGATAGTTATATCCCGGGCACGGTATCGTGTCCTGAAGACATAAATTTGGTAAGAGAGGCTACATCTATTTCGCAGAATGAGAGCGCATGGCTGGAAAAAAGGAATAAAGTCACCAGTGTAGCTTTGAAGGATTTCTTGACAAGAGCTACTGCAAATTTTTCAAATAGCTCTGAAATTCTTTCCAAATTATTCAACAATGAGAGCAACGAAAACCTGCCGAAAATTGCTGTCGCTGTTTCAGGCGGTGGCTATCGGTCCATGCTAACTGGTGCAGGTGTTTTGGCGGCAATGGATAACAGAACTGAAGGTGCTAATAAGCATGGGCTAGGCGGCCTTCTGCAAAGCACAACGTACCTATCTGGTGCATCGGGTGGTAACTGGCTGGTGGGTACTTTAGCTTTAAACAATTGGACTTCTGTGCAGGAAATTCTTGACAACATGCCGAACGATGATTCTATATGGGATTTGTCGGATTCGATAGTTACGCCAGGTGGCATTAATATATTCAAGACTGCAAAAAGGTGGGACCATATCTCCAATGCCGTCGAATCCAAGCAAAACGCTGATTATAACACTTCTCTAGCCGATATTTGGGGCAGGGCTTTGGCTTACAATTTCTTTCCTTCTTTGTATAGAGGCGGTATAGGACTAACTTGGTCTTCTATTAGAGATTTCCCAGTGTTTCAAAACGCAGAGATGCCGTTCCCAATTTCGGTTGCTGATGGTAGATATCCTGGAACAAAGGTCATCAATTTGAACGCCACGGTTTTTGAGTTTAACCCCTTTGAAATGGGATCCTGGGACCCTTCTTTAAATTCATTCACCAACGTCAAGTATTTGGGAACAAATGTTTCTAATGGTGTACCACTAGAAAGAGGCAAGTGTACGGCCGGCTTCGATAATGCTGGTTTCATTATGGGCACTTCTTCAACTCTATTCAACCAATTTCTTTTGAGAATAAACTCTACTCACTTGCCCAGTTTCATTACAAGGTTAGCAAGACATTTTCTAAAGGATTTATCTCAGGATTTCAATGATATCGCTGTTTATAGTCCAAATCCATTTAAGGGTACAAATTTCCTGGACAGCGACTATACCACAAGCATTGTTGATTCAGACAGCTTATTTCTAGTTGACGGTGGTGAAGACGACGAGAATGTACCTGTCTTACCGCTAATACAAAAGGAGCGTGATGTGGACATTATTTTTGCTGTGGATAATTCAGCCGACATGAGATTGGCGTGGCCAGATGGTTCTTCTTTAGTCCATACATATGAACGTCAGTTTGTTAAGCAAGGCCAAGGTATGTCTTTCCCATATGTCCCAGACACGAATACCTTCGTTAACTTGGGCTTGAATAAGAGGCCAACCTTCTTCGGTTGCGACGCCAATAATTTGACCGATCTTCAGTACATTCCACCTCTAGTTGTTTACCTTCCTAACGCGGAGTACTCTTTCAATAGTAACCAAAGTGCTTTCAAATTGTCTTATACCGAATCACAGAGAAGAAGTATGATCCAGAACGGATTCGAAATTGCTACTAGAAATAACTTTACTGATGATCCTGAATTCATGGGTTGCGTTGGTTGCGCCATTATGAGACGTAAGCAGCAAGCCTTGAACATTACTTTACCTTTAGAATGTGAAACCTGTTTCACAAATTATTGCTGGAATGGTACTCTGGATACTACTCCACTACCAGATGTCGAGAAAGACGTACATCACTCTTTTATCAACGTAGGCAGTTTCAACAGCTCCATAGAACAAAAAGAAGGTCATTTTGCTGACTCTGTAGCTTCTCAATCATACTCCTCATCTTCGACTTCAGGAATCCCATCGGCCACCGCCACTTTTGAGAAAAAAACAGCTGCGAATTCTGGATCACATTTATCTGGCATGAGTGTAAATTTCGCTGCTATAATTACACTTGCCCTTTTAGCACTTACTGGCGTAGTGTGATACTTCTCACATTTGAACCGTATGCAAAACAAGGCAATAAAAATTGAAGAATTTGTACTACAAGGTAGCGAAACTCAAAACTAAAAGACTAACATGTTTTCAAAAGAACTCAAAAAAAATAAAAAAAAAAAAAGAACATCCCCTCCCTGCATTGAAGAATCCCTATCGGTCAAGAACAAGTTAAGGAACTTCACTAATGACATTTGGAGGTCTATATATAGCAGAGACCTCTCGAAAATAAATTTATAATTATAAACCTAATATTAACCGTATAATAGTTTACCCTTTTCGGTAGCCGGAGTTGTTACTTAAACCTACCCGAAAGAGAGATATCAAAATTACCCTCTCCATAATCACGATGTAATTTTTCACGGGCTTGAGACTGAAAAAATTTCAGAAAATTTTGCAGAGCAAAAAAGTTCCGATGAGATGAGCCTATAACTAGCTAAACATAGTAAAATGGTATCATATTGTTTGACTTCAGTGGTATCTAATACTATTCTATTAGGAATCCTGCTAAACTCATAACAAATGTCCTCTTCCGCTCCCAAATACACCACTTTTCAAGGATCACAGAATTTTAGGTTGCGGATCGTCTTGGCAACATTATCTGGGAAACAAATAAAAATTGAAAAGATCCGTTCAGGTGATTTGAATCCTGGTCTGAAAGACTACGAAGTTTCCTTCCTAAGGCTGATCGAGTCGGTTACCAATGGAAGTGTTATCGAAATTTCATATACTGGTACTACTGTAATATATAGACCTGGTATTATAGTTGGCGGTGCATCTACCCATATCTGCCCCAATTCTAAACCAGTAGGTTATTTCGTCGAGCCAATGTTATATTTGGCTCCATTCTCGAAAAAAAAATTCTCGATTTTATTCAAGGGCATAACTGCATCTCATAATGATGCTGGTATTGAAGCTATCAAATGGGGGCTCATGCCCGTTATGGAAAAATTCGGTGTTAGAGAATGTGCGCTTCATACATTGAAAAGAGGTTCACCACCACTAGGAGGTGGTGAAGTACATTTGGTTGTTGATTCTTTGATTGCTCAACCAATAACTATGCATGAAGTAGATAGACCTATAATTTCATCAATTACTGGTGTAGCATACTCTACCAGAGTAAGTCCGTCACTCGTGAACAGAATGATCGATGGAACTAAGAAGGTATTGAAAAACCTAAAATGTGAGGTCAACATAACTGCAGATGTCTGGAGAGGTGAAAATTCAGGAAAGAGTCCAGGTTGGGGTATTACTTTGGTAGCTCAATCCAAGCAAAAAGGTTGGAGTTATTTTGCGGAAGATATCGGTGATGCAGGTTCCATACCTGAGGAACTTGGTGAGAAAGTTGCCTATCGTTTATTAGAAGAAATATCAAAGAGTGCAGCAGTTGGTAGAAATCAGCTTCCATTAGCGATTGTTTACATGGTTATCGGAAAAGAAGATATTGGTAGATTAAGGGTCAATAAGGAACAAATAGACGAAAGATTTATAGTCCTCTTGAGAGATATAAAGAAGCTCTTTAGTACAGAAGTCTTCTTAAAACCAGTTGACGAAATGGATAATGAAGACATGATAGCTACTATTAAGGGTATTGGCTTTACGAACACAAGTAAAAAGATTGCATAGCATGTTATAGTACTATTTTCAGTATATCAAACTACTGTATATGAGTTATATATGATTATTTAGGTGTAACCTTATATGGACAAAATGTTCAAATAGGAGATTACTCGAAGCTATCGCCAGTTTTATAGTTCTTTCTTTGTGGCCTATCTAAAGAATCGTCAAGACTGCATTTAATAAGTGCATGGGAGACTGAAGTATCTCCTGAATAGTAAAATACTATGATATAAATATTCTTGCTTTATATGTAGACGCTATCAGCAAAGTGTGATTCTTCAATTACTCATCATCATCGTTGAAATCGAGATTAATCCAACTTGGCCATGCTACTTCCTTTCTTAGAAAATCCTTGAATATAGTAAACAGGAACTGTTCTAGTTCTCCAACACTTCTCAATACGGAACCCTGTCCCTGATATTGTTCGCCTATTTCAGTTTCAATCTTCATATTCCTTACAATGGATATTCGCTCCAATGGTTTAGTAGCTGCCAGGATTGGTCCCTTAGGATCCAAAACAACCTGATTGTCGTCTAGTGCAGGATCACTAACATCACACAAAAAACTGAAAAACAGTTGCTTGGATAAACACGCTGCGATACAAAGAGAGTGGAGTCCGATATCACTAATGGAAAGCTTTACTGGCAGAGTCATAAATCTCTCGACGGGATAATTCAGTACAAGGTCAGCACCAATTGTGACAAGTAGGTCACCTTTATACTCAACTTCCAACAAAAATTGTATATCATTGGGAGATGGCATAATCACGAGTGGCTCAAAATCCTCATTTGATTCTTGTTGATGAGCTACTCTACTTTCAGTAGTAGGATGTTCAGTTTCTTCTCTGTCACCATGATTCCCATCTGTTTTTTCATCAATCTCTTCTCTGATTGAATCATAAAATTCATCTAGAGGATCTGTTATTTCTTTCAGAGTTATAGCAGGACCAACTTTTCCCAGATCAAAATCCAGTACTCTAAGATTGCTCACGTAACTTGGCAGTAGAGTATTCTGCAAATACGAATTCAAATGTCTTCTAATAAGATCATTCAGTCTATTATCAGATTCTAATGTACTCCAATTGATATCAAAGGACATTTGTGATTATTCGAAGCCAGTGTATGACCTGTCTCAAACATTACACAGGGTGGCATGTTTTTCCTTGAGCAAGAGAGAAAATCAAGGTTGTGTTTCCTTTGAAAAAACGAGAAGTGTCTATAATGAATTATAGGACAAAGACCCAAACAATAAATGATTAAAGAAAAACCGTAAATAATGGTTTTAATGATAAGGGGCTTGCATACATCGATACTTTTCAGGAAAGCAGTGCTCAAGCCGGTTGTGAGATATCCCCTTAGAAGAACTTTCTTTGGTTTGAGCACTACTAATCATGCTATTAGGGAACAGCGATATGTCTTGCGCAAGACCATAAACGCCCCTCCTACTACTGTTTATGCAGCTGTATCAGAAGTTGCTCAGTATAAGGAATTTATTCCCTATTGTACTGACTCCTTTGTAGATAAAAGAAATCCTGGAGATAACAAGCCTGTAATTGCGGGGCTTCGAGTTGGCTTTAAACAATATGATGAAGAATTTATATGTAATGTCACTTGTAAAGATATGATAAATGGGGATGACGCGTACACAGTTATTGCAGAAACAGTATCTCATAATTTGTTTCATCTTTTGTATTCAAAATGGACCATAATGCCTCATCCAACTAGACCAAACGCGACCATGGTGGAACTTTTGCTACGATTTAAATTTAAGTCTCGGTTATACAACAGTGTTTCTCAAATATTCGCCAAGACTGTAACTGAATTAGTAATGAATGCTTTCGCTAAGAGAGCTTACAACCTGGTAAGGCTGGCAATGCTAAAACCCTCATCCAAGGAAAGCTCCTCATAATTTCTTTCGTAGTCCTTTAGATGAAAATATCATGTCATTGAGGGTAGAACACATGCATGGTTGACTTTTCCGAATTATATAACAAAGTTGTTTTGTATAATTATGCTTATAGTATTTACGCCTTCTACTAAGTTCCAACGATGACAAGAGACAGCAGTATGCGCAGTTTCTTGTCAAATTACGTCTATTGTTCCGTCACGATTAACAAGTTGATATGCGGATGCCTTTTTATATAGTCGCAGAACACGATTGATTTGGGTATGTAAGTAGCTGTGTGCGAATAAAAGATAATATGACCGAAATTGGTACATGGTGGTGAGAGTGTCTTACGCATATCCCCCTATTGATGGAAGAGTCAGATTCCCCAGTCACGATTAGTTTGAATGTGGTGTAGAGATATAATTATGTATTACCGTCAAGTAATTGGTCCAGATGAACACTTGGAGGACGGTATTTTTTTACCTTTCCTTGACTATCATTTGATTTCGGGGTAGGGCGATCTCCAGAGTCAGTATCTAAATTGTATGATGCGTGACTGAATGGATTGGTGCCATCCGTAAAATTTCCAAGTATTTGGGTAGCACCGAGTTCCCTTGGAGTGCTAGACAAAGATTCATATATCGCGCTATTGTTGCTTTGCTGAGACCACGTATTAGAATTGTTAGCATCACACTGCAGAATTTCAGTTGGTGAGATAAACATAGAAGATCTGAAGTTCTCGTTGGCATCTGTTTTATTGTTCAAAAGGTTTAGAACGGATGTAGACCCTAGTGTATACAGACTCATACGAGATGACTTGTTTTTAATGACTTTTTCTGATATATCGCTGTCGTCAGAATGAGAAGAAGTTTCACTCCCATCATCATTAGGGTTCGATTGAAAGTAGAAAGGATCGTATTGGTACTGATGTTCCAGGTTTCTTAGCTTGTTTTCCCTTCTAGCACTTCGCCATGACTTCAAACTCAGTGCAATCCAAGCGCCCGTTAGCGACAGTAAAATTGCACCTAAACAACCTGCAAACGCAATAAACACAGTACCATTGGGGTGACGAGCCTGATATATGAATTTGTTCCCGTTTGTTAGTGGGATATAAACGCTAGAGGGTATAATAGATGAAGTTGAAAGTCCATTGCTCCATGTACTAGAGTTAGAGTTTAAGCTTGTACTATAGTTTGAATGTAAACCTGTACTAGCGCTTGAAGTGATTTTGGGCATTTTACTTTTGGAGGTAGTATTATGGGTTGATACAACATTTTTGGTGGTTATTGAGGTTTTACTTAACGACGTTGTTGTTTTCACAGTAGAGCTGCCTTTACTAGAATTATCTTTAGCCTTTGTGCTAGTTGATAAAGAGGGCAAATTTGCGGCGGAAGCAAGCTGAAATTCATGTAAAGCGAAGAAATTAAGCAGTAGTAGCACTTTCCAAATGGAAACTTTTGGCAATCTCATTATGTGGTCGCGAGTTGTAAATCTCCACCGTCGATAGTTTCAGATATTCCTGTTTTACAGTAAAGCGTTATTCTGTTGGGGATATAATTTTGAAGTAAACCAAGTAAGATGTACTATGCATGTTACATCCTTATATTGGAAGAAGCATGGATGCAAACTTTTTTCATTTCAGTAGACACTTTCAATGGATCAAAAGATCGCATCTAAAACAGGAAAGAACGATCTAAATTTGTTTGATTTAGCCTAACATTTCGTGGCTTCTCTTTTATTAGAACGGTTTTACTCACAGATGGCACTGTGTTGACAACTTTTTCGTGTAATTCTTGTCTTCGCAGAGTATTCTTTCTTTTTCGCGTTTCCGCTATGCTTGTACATAAAAGACACGAAAACCGCCAAATTTTCGAGAGGCATGCAACAAAGTACAGCCTCATGCCGTGTCACCGAACACGCAGTTTCAAAAGCATTCTTCTTGTTTTCACCAAGTATCACAAACAAGCAATCAGGATATGAGAGAATCAAAGTAATCGTGACATAACTAAATGAACTCTTTTCTAAACTATATGTAGCATACTCTTGAAAGTTTCTAATCATTTTTATATGTGTATAAAGTATCTTCCTAGTACTCCTAATGCGAATTTGATGCGTGAATGGTTTTGTTATCCTCCCCTCTCATGTTCTTTTATTTTAAAACCTCCAATTTTCATCTGCTGATTCTATGGCCCATTTGAATTTTTCCCTTAAAGTTTTTGTGAAAATCTTTTCGATTGGAACATCATATTTTTTGCAAAACACCACAGAAAGCCTAGGGTCTATATAGTTGATTTTGGAGGTTCCCAGAGAAACCTGAGAGTTTTCCTCTTTATCTTTTAGTTGAATCGAACTAGTTTGAATACGCTGTTCTAACTTTTCTACTTGTGCCTTTATCTTTTCCACCGAATTCCAGGTTGATTTTAACTCTACTTCACCAGTTTTCAATTCCTTTTCAAATTCTTGTTTCTTTTCGTCAACTTTGTCTAACCATTCCCTCAATTGACTTTCAGGTAACAACTCTTCCTTTTCAAATTTTCTCTTATCATTTTCTCTAACAAATTTCCGCTGGTATTTTTCAATTTCTCTTTCAATAATTCTCTTATGAATAGTGGCTTCATCTTCTTTCGTCAAATCATCAAGTTCTTCGAAATACTTTGGTTCCTTCTTCAAGAGATCCCTTTCCAGTTGTAAGATAGCCCTCTTGCAACGAATCTTTTGCCATTCCAACTCCTGTATTCTATTATTGGCTTTTTCCACTGTTTGTGCATGTCCTTTCGTAACGGTCCTTTGATGGTTACATAAGATAGCTACAGTTCTATTCGCTGCATTGTATTTTAGTAACTTCTCTGCTACAGAACCTTTATTCGGGATTAGATCTAACTGATCCTGCATCGTCTTGGAAGCATTATATGTACGGAAAACTTTGGCAGTCAGTCCCGGCATATAGTTTTGCAGATATTTATTCAATATAGACGGATCTAAACGATCAAACAGTTGGTGACCTGGCTGCTTGGGTGGTCTCTTAAAGATCGTTAAATTCTTGAAAACTTGTTTATCCACTTCTACCTCTTGATAAAACCTAATAGAATCTTTTCCCAGAAAGTCGAATATGACAGTATTTGGAGGCTTCAATGTAACATGTTCATATCTCAACGAACAACAGCCCACGGTGTCTGCTTCATCTTCGGATTTTTCACCACCAGCTCTTAGGGCAAATACATCGATCAAATAAATGGCGACGGCCTTCTGGCGCTCTAACATAACTTTACTTTTCAAATTTCTCGTGTAGTCTCTTCTGATAGCATCGATATAGGATTTCAATTGTCTTGCCTTTTCAAACTTCTTGTAGTCACTCTGGCCCTTCAATGACGAGTTTGCTGCCAATCTCACGTATTTGAATGAGTTGAATATATTCTCTCTCCACATGGCTAACCATTGGACAGTATTATCGTGCCTAACCTCTCCCCACTTGTGTCCTTCTGGAGCCGGTGGAATAGGAGCGTCCTTACTAAGGTTCAGAACGATATCTTCAGGATTTACTCTTCTTTTCAACTTACCGGTCTTTGGGTGAGCGCCACGGCCTCTAAACAAATCAGGAGGTTCTACTTTGAAATTCCCCACCTGTTCCCTTCTGCCATCTAACTCACAAAATTTATAATCTTCCTCGAACTTTTCTCTTTCTAAACGAATCTGTTTCTTCTCTTGGGATGTCAATTGCTTTTTCTGTTCCTTTTGTAACTGGAAGTAGTCGAACATCTTGGTAAAATCACAACGAGAAAATTCCTTTATTTCAATATCATTGAGGGTGCCACCGCTTTCTTTCAATACTTGCAAAAAATCACTGAAGAAGTTCTTTTGGAAAACGGGATTTTTAGCATGGTCACTTTCCAATAACGCGGCAAAGAACCCAGCTACCTCTTCGGCTTGTGGAGGTAAATCTACTGGCTTCCCATCGTAGTATAATTTGATGTGAGATGGTAAGGGTTGGTACGGTGGGGGAAAGATAACACCGTTATGTTTCAGCGTAACCCATTTTATGGTGTCATCTTCGTTTTCCTTTTCCCACCATTTATATTCCTCTTCTTCGTCCTTCACTTTTTGATCTTCCTCGTCCTCTTTCTTCTTCCTTTCCTTTTTTTCTTGGTCTTCTTTCTTGGTCGTCTTTAGCTTAACGTCACCATCTTCTTTCTTAATTTTTTTAGGCTTTGGTGCTGTGCTTTTCTTCACTTGGGGCGACAGTGGTGATGAAGACGATGGCAGTGATTCGGTCTTTATTCTCTTAGTCTTTTTCTTGGAAATTGTAGAAATTGCTTCATCACTATCATAACCGTCTGCATCATCGCCTTGGAGAGAAGCAGTGTTTGTGGACTCTACCTTTCTTTTCTTCAACGTTTGAGACAGTGGAACATCGTCGTCATCATCAGAAGTAAACTGACGATTAACCTTGGAAACATCAGCAATAGTCATTTTTACGCGTTAAAGGTTTCGAGCCCTGTCCTTCCTTTCTTCGATTTTTGTTTTTTCACTTGCTTTAATACAAAAATAGCGTTTTTTTAGGTACCTAGAGCAACCAAGAGAATGAGAAAAATTAATAAACTTGCAGTGGTGCTAAGAGGAAGGATATACGATAGCTCTTGATGTGCATCGATTATTCAAGAGAAGGGAAAAAATGCTGTAAAGCTGAAAAATAAAAGTGCTTTTCATGGTTGGTTTTTATTCGTTTTTTCTTTATTTTTTTTTTAAGACTGCAGCGATCGTTACCCGGATAATAACCAGGTTCTTTACCTAACATCCTATTATGTAGAATAGTATAAATATATATGCACATAGTACATGTGTGTATTCATCTCTATGATACTGAGGTTTCATGGGTATAGTATTAAACGCTTACATATTAGAATGCATCGTCCGTGGCCAGAGTTTGCAGATTCCACTCGGTTTCAAAATTCGTCTTCAGGGCGCCAAGCTTGTTAATAATACTATTGCAGGCGTTTTTCAAGGCATCCTTGGGGTCGTATCCCTCGGTGGTCTGTATTCTCAACTTGAACCGGGCGAAGAAGGGATGCTCAACCTTGTAAGCGGCAAACAGCACCTTTCTATCGTTCAGAAGCTCTGCGCGGATCAGGTTACCCAGCGTGTGGTCTTCCTTCTCGAACGTTATCACCACTGCGTTGGGGGCTTTAGTGTCGGGGTCGATCTTTAACTTGGACTCCCCTTCACCCAGAAGGAACAGTTCAAATCTGTCTGGAGCATTCATGATGCAGTGGTATGCGAAAGTATGTGGTTGGTTGACTGCGTAGTTAGTATAGTCTGGCCTATTTAGCTCGTTCGCTCTTCTGTTGACATAAGCTATTGCGTGTGCGAAGGCAGTAAGCCCAGAATTTTCGCGGGTGCTTCAACACCTTTAGTCCGGGTAACGGTATTATTGGGCTTGTCAGCTTGTTAGTAATGAGGTAGCACCCTTGCATATAATACTATACAAGTGTATCCTATCGACGATGCCTACAATATTCGCATCTCTAATAGCCTGGCATTATGATCGTCATAGAAATACTCATGCAGTTGGTATGTGCTCCCTAAAGAATGGTAAATATTATTATGGTTACCCGCACATATCATTTTAGATGTCTTACGGGTAATGTGTATCTGATTTTCTAGTGGTTTTTTTCATTCGCAAAAAATCGCCTTCTTTTACAGTTCTTGAGCATACGTGATTTGCAAAACAACTGTCACTCCCCTTCTCTACTACATTTATCTTCCCGTTTTCCTCACCGGTATTGCTAATATTCGAGACACCGTATTCTACTGTTCAAAACCTTTCACGTACCAAGCTTTCTTTGTACCCATTCCCTCACAACAGGCTACATTATTGAGCGCTTTCAGTATAATCTGTCTACCCTTTTGTTGTGTTCTGTTTGAGACTATTTGTAAAAGGAAAAAAATAACTAAGAAAACAGGTCACACAAAGCACAAAAAATGTCACAGGTTTGGCATAATTCAAACTCACAGTCAAACGATGTGGCTACCTCTAATGATGCTGCGGGCTCCAACGAAAAAAACGAAAGAAACGAAAGAAACGAAAGAAACGAAAAAGAACCGCCCCTACAGGGAAACCAGTCGAGTTTTGCTCAGCAGCAGCAACGCATTACTTTGCCCTCTCTATCTGCCTTAAATAGTAAGGAAGAAAATGGAAGAGATTCTAATGGGCAACAGCCTTTGGCTTCTCATGGTAGCCACATATTAGGTTATCCTCCAGCGCATCCGAATATCATGCCCTCAATCACAAGCGATTCGACATTGAAACAGCCTCAAGAGTACCAACCTCATCCCAAGTCTTCTTCCTCATCTCCTTCTATAAACACTTCGGCTATGAACGCTGCTTCCGCTCCGGCTCCGGCTCCTCTTTCTACAGCAGGAGGCGCCAGCTTTTCTTTGTCGAGATTTGACAATCCATTACCGATAAACGTTCCTGTTCACACAGAAGGTCCGCAAAGTTATAACCGTCTTCAGGAAGAACAAGAAGCAAGTCAACAGGCTCAAGATCACAAGGAAGATTCCGCCGGCGCGCAACCTGCTGATGCCACCAAGCCTGCTGATAATCATATAGATGCTAATGACGATAGTAATAATGAGAATTTCAATGAAGAAGACCCTGATTACAGACCTCTGAATGTTAAAGATGCACTTTCTTACCTTGAGCAGGTCAAATTTCAATTTAGTTCGCGTCCCGATATTTACAACCTCTTTTTGGATATCATGAAGGATTTCAAATCACAAGCAATAGACACACCAGGAGTCATCGAAAGAGTATCGACTTTATTCAGAGGATACCCAATTTTGATTCAAGGGTTCAACACTTTCTTACCTCAAGGTTATAGGATCGAGTGTTCTACTAACCCGGACGACCCTATTAGAGTCACAACCCCCATGGGTACTACAACCGTGAATAATAACATCAGTCCACCTGGGAGGGGCACCATGGATGTACAAGAACCCAGTTCCCTTCAAGAAGCTGACGGGAACAGTACCCAACAATCACACAATGTGCCCATGGTGCCTTCGAATGTTTACCACTCGGAACAGAACCATGATCAAATGCAAATTTTACCTCTTTCAGCTACATCTACTGGATTACCCGCGATTCAGCAACCTGAAATACCTGTACATCATCAAATTCCTCAAATCCAACCATTAGCAGTTCAAGAAGATGTCAAGAAAAATGTTGACGTCGAATTTAGTCAAGCCATAAGCTATGTTAATAAAATTAAAACTAGATTTGCTGACCAACCTGATATTTATAAGCATTTCTTGGAAATATTGCAAACTTATCAGCGGGAACAAAAGCCAATAAACGAAGTCTACGCGCAAGTGACCCATCTTTTTCAAAATGCGCCTGATCTACTAGAAGATTTCAAGAAATTTTTGCCAGACTCTTCAGCTTCTGCGAACCAGCAAGTACAGCATGCTCAACAGCATGCTCAACAACAACAGGAGGCTCAAATGCAGGCTCAGGCTCAAATGCAGGCTCAGGCTCAGGCTCAGGCTCAGGCTCAGGCTCAGGCTCAGGCTCAGGCTCAGGCTCAGGCTCAGGCTCAGGCTCAGGCTCAAGCAGAACAGCAACAGCAGCAGCAATTCTTATATCCAGCATCAAGCTACTACGGTCATTCTAATAATCGAGGGATCCCGCAACAAAACTTGCCACCTATTGGAAGTTTTTCACCTCCGACAAATGGTTCTACTGTACATGAAAACTATCAGGATCAGCAGCACATGCAACCACCCCATTTGATGCCCTTACCATCGATAGTTCAACATGGGCCAAATATAGTACACCAAGGGATTGCAAATGAAAACCTACCTCTTTCGGACCTAAGGACGTCTCTCGCGGACCAGTACGCTCCTTCTAATATTCAGCAGCAGCAACAACATCCGCAAAGTATTAGTCCTATAGCAAATGCACAGTATGGTGACGTTCCCGTTAGACCAGAAATCGATTTGGATCCAAGTATTGTCCCTGTGGTCCCTGAACCAACTGAACCCATCGAAGATAATATATCGCTTAATGAAGAAGTCACTTTTTTCGAGAAGGCGAAGAGGTATATTGGCAATAAGCATTTATACACCGAGTTTTTAAAAATTTTGAATTTGTACTCTCAAGACATACTGGATCTTGACGATTTAGTGGAGAAGGTTGATTTTTATTTGGGTTCCAACAAGGAGCTTTTCTCATGGTTCAAAAACTTTGTTGGCTACCAAGAAAAGACTAAATGCATCGAGAATATTGTTCATGAAAAACATAGATTGGATTTAGATCTATGTGAGGCATTTGGCCCAAGTTACAAAAGACTACCGAAAAGTGATACTTTCATGCCATGCTCAGGTAGGGATGATATGTGTTGGGAAGTTTTAAATGATGAATGGGTTGGACATCCTGTATGGGCTTCAGAGGATTCTGGATTTATCGCCCACCGTAAAAACCAATATGAGGAAACATTGTTCAAGATTGAAGAGGAAAGACATGAGTATGACTTCTATATTGAATCTAATTTGAGAACTATCCAATGCTTAGAAACAATCGTAAATAAGATAGAAAATATGACGGAAAATGAAAAGGCCAATTTTAAACTTCCCCCAGGTCTTGGTCATACTTCGATGACTATTTATAAAAAAGTGATAAGAAAAGTCTATGATAAGGAAAGGGGGTTCGAGATTATTGATGCTTTGCATGAACACCCTGCTGTGACAGCGCCAGTTGTTCTAAAAAGGCTAAAACAAAAAGATGAAGAATGGAGAAGGGCTCAACGCGAGTGGAATAAGGTTTGGAGGGAGCTGGAACAGAAGGTTTTCTTCAAGTCATTGGATCATCTAGGCTTAACATTCAAACAGGCCGATAAAAAATTATTGACTACAAAACAATTAATATCGGAAATTAGTAGCATCAAAGTCGATCAGACAAACAAAAAAATTCACTGGTTAACTCCCAAACCAAAGAGCCAATTAGACTTTGATTTCCCTGATAAAGATATTTTCTGCGATATCTTGTATTTGGCAGACAGTTTCATAGGTCATACTACAGCGTATTCGAATCCTGATAAAGAAAGGTTGAAAGATTTATTAAAATACTTCATATCTTTGTTCTTCTCTATTTCTTTAGAAAAGATCGAAGAATCTTTACATTCTTATAAGCAAAGTGTGTCAGAATCTAGCGGATCCGATGATGGTGGTTCTAGTGCATCGAGGAAAAGATCGTATCAACAAGAAATGACTTTGGTTGATATTTTACACAGAAGCAGATACCAAAAGTTGAAGCGTTCTAAAGATGAAGATGGAAGAGTCCCACAACTTTCAGAACTGCCTGATGAGGAATCTAATATTATTGAAGAAGAAGAGCTCATCAATGAAGAGGTCAAAAATCCTTGGCTAACTGGGAATTTAGTGGAGGAAGCAAACTCTCAGGGTATGATCCAAAATCGTGGTATATTTAATTTGTTTGCGAATACGAATATTTATATCTTCTTCCGCCACTGGACAACGATATATGAACGACTTCTAGAGATCAAGCAAATGAATGAAAAGGTAACAAAGGAAATCAATACAAGATCGACGGTTACGTTTGCTAAAGATTTGGATCTACTATCAAACCAACTTTCTGAAATGGGTCTGGATTTTATTGGTGAAGACGCATACAAACAGGTATTGAAATTGAGCAGAAGATTGATAAACGGTGATCTTGAGCATCAGTGGTTTGAAGAGAGTTTGCGCCAAGCTTACAATAATAAGGCCTTCAAACTTTATACAATCGATAAAATTACCCAATCGTTGGTGAAGCATGCTCACACCTTGATGACTGATGCTAAAACAGCAGAAATAATGACATTGTTTGTCAAGGATAGAAATGCCTCCACGACGAGCGCGAAAGGCCAAATTATTTATCGTTTGCAGGTGCGATCCCACATGTCTAACACAGAGAATATGTTTAGGATAGAGTTTGATAAAAGAACTTTGCACGTTTCCATTCAATATATTGCACTTGATGATTTGACATTAAAGGAACCTAAAGCAGACGAGGATAAATGGAAATACTATGTAACATCGTATGCTTTACCACATCCAACGGAAGGTGTCTTACACGAGAAACTGAAGATACCATTTTTGGAGAGGCTCATCGAATTTGGACAAGATATTGATGGAAAAGAAATAGATGAAAAGTTCTCGCCAGAAGGCATTTCTGTATCGACATTGAAAATTAAAATCCAGCCGACGACCTATAAATTGGATATCGAAAATGGTTCTTACGATGTTTTCACTCGTAAGTCTTCTAACAAATATCCTACTGTTGCTAATGATGATACTCACAAAGAAATGGTTGTCCAGAAAAAGGAGCTGATATCAAGATTTTTAGACTGCGCAGTTCATTTGAGAAATAATTTAAATGAAAGCCAAAAAATAAGTATGCAAGAAAAATTGGAAAGCCTGAAAGACACTACAGTCAAAGTGAATGTTGGCGATCAGGTAGTAGACACCAAAATTGAAGAAGCCACGAAGACGAAACAAGAGCAGCAAGAGAATTTGGCCCCTTCCGACGCGTGTGCGTTGCCTTCTTCCACATCTGACGTGCCACAAGATGGTAATATAGAAGTGACGGGAAGTACGGGACTTTCAGACAAAGAGACAAAGATCCAGTAAGTAATTCTCAACAAGGTCAGCACGGAAGTTTCTGGCTTAACAGATCTCATTCGTCTGATATATACTATTATATAATGTCAAGGATGTAACATTGTAATTTTAAAAAAGGAAGTTGTAAGTGTTCTGCATGTTTTCATAACGTACCGATTACTCCTAAAAAGGATAAATGATAACATGGCGTGATTGGTAGTTGGATATTTATACGCCGTTGCTTTTATATTTTTGTAGCACATTATCATGACTTGTCTTTAAAAGGCCATGACTATTATAAAAGGGCTAGTTCATGTAAATACCTAATTTCTCTCTATGAATACCTTATTCCATATCAATGTCGACACCAAAATCGTCTAGTGATTCCCCCCAATCGTTAAACCATTTTTCGCGAACAGCAGACCTGCCATTTTGAGCAATTCTACTTCTTACAATCTGTTCACCGCCTTCATTGCACGTCTCAATCGTTGAAGTGCTACGATTAGAAACGGTAGATGTTTCGCCTCCATCTGGCGGCCAGGGAAGTGAGAGGATGATATCTTCTAACGGGGAGTCAACTTCATAATCGGATATATCATTCCTTGGAAAGCTGTTTCCATTTCCTGTAGGAACACCATATGGCCACAGCCATAAATGAACAGGGCCAAGGTACAACATGGCATTGGTATACAAATCAAAATTGTAGGGGAAATTTACAAGTTCGGCAAAACGGGGTCTTTGTTGCGTCAGTAGCTCATTAGCGTCCCTTTCGCGTTGAGGTGACTTTGTTTCAGGGTAGATTCTCCAAGTGTTATAAATCAATTTCTCGATTAACCTTCCGGAGTCAAATAGAGATTCGAGCCGATCCATATCCCACGACTCAATTTGAGATCTTCCGTTCGCTATTTGATTGAATAAACATCGTAAGAAAAGGATCGTTATCGTTAACAGGACAAAAAAATTTAAGGGACTCAAAATCGTTAAAAAAGTTAGTTCTGATTTTTTGAAGAGGTAGCCAGGTAAGTATCTCCGTTGCCAAATGAAGCATATTCGTTTAACCTGTATGCAAAATAAAATACTGGTCGTAATAATGATCCAAAATAAGAATCTTAGGAAGTGCGGATAGTTTTCGAAGCCGACACAATTCATAGTCCAGGGGCAATGATGATCCATCATTAGAATGCATTGGTTGCAGGTTTTACAATGGTGAGAACGTTCTGGCTTATAATTTTGGCACTTCTTGCAGAAATTTGGCCAGATGCCAGGAGTTGGCTGGTAGTTAGGTAAAGGTCTTCCAGGATTCGTGTAGATGGCTAAATAATAAGAAAACCATATCATTGACAAACAAAATTCAAATCCTATTTGTTTCGCTGTTGGCAAGAAATTGGATAAAATATAATAGTGTGCACCATAGCCTATAAACGATATCAAAAATGTTGGTATGGCAATCCCCAACCAAGGCCACTTCAACTTTACAGCCATAGCCAAGCGACCAACTATGTTTGATAAGAATTTGAATTATTTAGCACACCACACAAGACAGTATTTAATGTTTCTTCTATTCCCTATGTTTTGTAAGCGCACACGAGCGAGAAAAGTTTAATAGAAAGCGTAAAATTTACACGAAAACAACTGATAAACAATGGAAACAAGCTCTATCTCAATCATGAAATCCGTGCCTGGAGCAGGGACCTTCCCCATCATCGAATTTATAGCTCATATGAGAATGGGACAAACTTCTCCTTTCTTTTCTTGAGAAGTATTATTTACGCTTAGTTGTATAACAGGGAGGATCCATACCTCTGCTTTTTTAGGCACATCTAAAAACCTTTTCTTATTCCGACTTTAAAAACTACCATCTATATAATACTAAGTACTTTTCAAATCCCAAATATCTAAAGGACAATCCCACTTTCCATTTTTATATGAACTAACTCATAACTGTTTAATAAACCTCTCAAATGGCACAAGGATGCAATAACAACCAGAAAATGAAAAAGTTGATGGGAATGTCCCCAAATGTCAAATTTGCCGGGGCAGACCTTCTCAGGAAACCGCATTCCGTAAAGAACAGCGCCGATTATATATAAAACGCCTCCCAGTAACACCCAAAACAGTTGAATTTGTGTCCAAATTTCTGAAAAAGTATAGCAGTAAAGACCACTAAAAATTGGAACGATTGAGGATAGCCCAAAACAAACAAATAGCCCAGCTCTATAGGGCCTCCACTCTCTTTTCCTAAACTTATCTTTTAGTGACACTATACTACACGCAACCCCAAAGCTGACAGTAATAAGCGCAAATAGACAAAACAGAGAGAATTTTTCGTAGTAACCATAGAATAAAATACTGACCATAGATGTGACAATCAGTATACAAATTCCAAGGTAATCTAGCTTGTTACCTAAGGTAGCAATTCTTAGGGAATGACTTTTCAGACAATGAAATGAGCTGCTCAGTATTAAACACGCAAATGCCCCCGAATAAAAGAGGTCAATCACCACATGATCTTGCCATGTAGTGGTCTCAAACACCTTGATAGTCGACTTATCTAGCAATAGAACAGTAAAAAACCCAAGAGCAGGGACTAAATGTGAATAAATATTGACACTTTCATTATGTAGGTAAAACAAACTTTTGAAAGTCTCAATAAAACTACTAGTTTCCCTCACGTACCCATGTAGAATAAAGTCATTATCTCTTTGCCATTCAGGAATTTCATCCCAACTATAGAGCCTCTTTAGTACTTTTTTTGCTTCTGCGACCTCTGCGGGATTTGCGGATGTCTTCCCGGCAGCTCTCTTCTTCAGTTCTTGCACACTCTTGGTCCTCTCTAATAAAGTTGACATTTGGAATGATTCTTTTCCAACATGCATCATAGTCAAAGCGACAGAAATTTAGTACATTTGAGTCAAGGAACGCTGACATAAATACTACTTCTAATCAACTATTCCAAGAGATGTTGGATTTCCAAAAAAAAAAAAGAGCTCAACAACGGAAGACCGCCTACTAACCCCGAGTTTCCACTTTTTAGCCTACTCGAAGTAAATAAGAAAACTCTGATAGTTAATTTCTGGCCTATTCAAGCTAGTGCTACCCTAGAGGAAATAGGTTATTAGTACACCTTTTGTATTCTTGATGAATTGTCGTATTCCTTGAAAACCTTTAACGTACAGTTGAATTTTTCTTTCTAAGATGCGGTTTCAAATCTGAGTCCGCTTTCTATGGAAAATATGAATGAGGCGAACGTGCTTGCAACTATAGTCAAATTTAAATCTGTAGAATGAGCATAAGACTACTGTAAACTACCTTGGAAACACATACAGGTTGCAGGGTTTGAACAAGCCATAAGTCTTCCCATACTTATTTTAGGATTTCTACTTTATTTGATGAATCAAGGATTCAAACTTCAGATAGTTTTTCAGCATACATTGGCTTTTCTCTAATCTAATGCCTCAAGCCGTCATAAATAGCCATATTAGTTTAAAAGTGCTCAACCGTACACACTGTAACTTTTATTCCTTTCTCTTTAGCAGATCATAGCTACTGTTTTCTTTTTCTTCTCAAGATTTTTATACTCCAATTTATTATCTGCATTGGTACCAATAGCGTTTCAGTGAGTCAGTTATATACTTCGAAAGGCAGATAACCTTTTCTTTTATAAGTGTTTATCAGAGCAGCTTACCACGAGACAAGGGCATTCTTCGAAGATTTATAGAAATCATGGAGAGTACAGTAGGAGAGCTTTCCGAAAATATACACGAGGATCAGGGGATTTCAAAAGTAATTCTTCCCACTGATTTCAACAAATGCTCTAGAACTGACCTTGTGGTACTCCTATCACGGATGTTAGTATCATTGATAGCAATTAACGAAAATTCCGTAACTAAGAAACCTGAAAGCCAAATTACTCTAACGCGATATCATTCCAAGATTCCACCTAACATATCAATTTTCAACTATTTTATACGACTGACCAAATTTTCGTCTCTAGAACATTGTGTGCTTATGACATCGCTTTATTATATTGATTTGCTACAAACTGCATATCCTGATTTCACGCTAAATTCATTGACGGCCCATAGGTTCTTATTGACAGCGACTACAGTCGCCACAAAAGGTTTGTGTGATTCATTTTCTACTAATGCTCATTATGCGAAGGTTGGAGGAGTACGTTGTCATGAATTGAATATACTAGAGAACGATTTTTTAAAGAGAGTGAACTACAGAATTATTCCGAGGGATCATAACATTATGTTATGTAGTATAGAACAAAAACAGAAAAATTTTGTCATAGATAAAAATGCATTAGGGTCTTTCGATTTGGATTCTTATTCCTATATTGATCGTCCAAAAAGTGGATATAATGTTCTAGATAAATACTATCGAAGAATAGTTCAGTTAGTGGGTTCCTTTAACGCTTCACCAGATAAGAGTAGAAAAATCGATTATGTTCTTCCGTCGAATATTGATCAAGACAATGAGTGCGGTCCCCAAATTCATCAACAAAGAGCACCATTGCCTAACCACTATTCACAGAAACGAAACTCTGAGGCAAAAGACGCAAATACGTATCATAAGCGGTCAAAGCCTGATTAAATATTCTTCGTAAAGTTTTCTGTATCAGTAATTATCGAGCAAAATTACAGATCCTTTATCATACATAAACATGTCTATGTATATCCATATAAATATGTGCGTGCAATAGGCAATCGGCTACCATTCAATTTCACAAAAAAATGTTCTTACTTCTTTGATGACCAAAAAAATAATACTATATCATTATCTTCTGGTAAATAATTTCACAACATCGCCCTCCTTTTCTTTTCAACTAAGATAGTAACAACAAAAGGAACAGAAAAAGAATAGTATCAAGGGCTCTAATGGTGATAGCTTAATATGCGCATTCTCGCATCCCATTTATAATTTTACTCACTGTCAATTTTTTCAAACATTAATTAAAAAAACCATTCTGTTCGAGCTGTATCATTTGTGACAATAAATAGTACATCCTTTTGAGTTTTGGTAAAAAGAGATTATTTAACAAAGGGATTTGTCACTAATAGACAAATATGTTTCGGAAATAATATACAAGAAAAAGAACACATTTAAGATAATGAAAAATGAAAAACTAATTTTTAATTATTATTTTGATTTTTTTTAAATTTGAAAATTTTTCACGTGATTATATAGATTAGCCATAACGCTATTAAATGATATTAGGGCATCGGAAAAATTTTCACTTTTTATAATATTCATGTTCTTTTGAAGACACACATGGAGAGCATACATTAAACAATTAAAAGGAACTAAATTAGTACGTTATGGCTTCTCAAAATCCAGATGTGCTACTTTCTAAGGTTGTAAATGTAATTAGAGCTGCTTCTTCATTAGCAGGCCAAGATGTGGACTTTTACAGAAATTTAGACAGAGAATTTGGTAAAGTTTTGGAATTAAAGTCGAATAAGCTTGCTGATATGGCGAATGAAATCATTCTTTCCATTGATGAGCATCACGAATCGTTTGAACTTAAAGATGAGGATATCTCGGGATTGTGGAATGACTTTGGAAATATAATGGATAACCTGTTAGAAATGTCGGACCATTCGTTGGATAAGCTAAATCGTGCAGTGATTTCAAAGCCTAACGGTGCTGATCTTCAGTATTTAGGCGACTTTTCAGGAAAGAACTTGTCTCCTGCGAAAAGAGTCGAAAAACCTCAGTTAAAGTTCAAAACTCCAATTGACAACAGTGAAAGTCATCCGTTCATGCCTTTGCTCAAGGAAAAGCCAAATGCGTTGAAGCCTCTCTCTGACAGTTTGAGGTTGATTGAAGAGAATGACAGTACTTCCAGCCACTACCCCCATCCTTATGAGTATGAAATTAACCACCAAGAGTATAGCTCAAACATTCTGCAGATAAGAAAGGAGATTCCCTCCAAATCTTGGGACGACTCAGAACCCATTTGGATAGATACAATTCCAAAACTTAAATCAATGTTGGAAGAATTGAAAAATGTACAAGAAATTGCTGTTGACCTTGAGCATCATGATTATAGGTCGTACTATGGTATCGTTTGCCTTATGCAAGTTAGCACAAGGGAGAAAGACTATTTAGTTGATACTCTGGAACTTCGTGAAAGCTTACATATTCTAAATGACGTATTTACGGACCCGTCAATTGTGAAAGTTTTCCACGGTGCGTTCATGGATATAATTTGGCTGCAACGAGATTTGGGCTTGTATGTCGTTGGTCTGTTTGATACTTACCATGCATCTAAAGCGATCGGACTTCCTAGACATAGTTTGGCCTATCTGTTAGAGAATTTTGCTAATTTTAAAACTTCAAAAAAATATCAGCTGGCAGATTGGCGTATAAGACCACTTTCCAAACCCATGATCGCTTATGCCAGAGCAGATACGCATTTTTTACTGAATATATATGATCAGTTGAGAAACAAACTTATTGAGTCAAACAAGTTAGCCGGTGTTCTTTATGAATCAAGAAATGTCGCCAAAAGACGATTCGAATATTCAAAGTATAGGCCACGGATACCTTCTTCGGAAGTTTATTCTCCAATCGAAAAGGAGGCCCCTTGGACAGTACTGATGTATCAGTACAACATAACATCTGAAAAGGAAGAGTTGGTAAGAGATTTATATCAGTGGAGAGATGTTATAGCAAGAAGGGATGATGAATCACCGAGATTTGTTATGCCAAACCAGTTATTAGCTGCACTTGTCGCATATACACCTATCGACGTCATAGGTGTTATTTCCTTGACTAATGGTATAACTGAGCATGTTCGCCAAAATGCGAAAGCACTAGTTAATTTGATAAAAAATTCGCTAAGAAACATCAAGGACACCTACAAGGAAAATAGTCCAGTAACATTTTCTGAATCCATAACAAACGAAATTTCTTTAGAAGCTATAACTATTCCTCAAATTCATGATATTATGGAAAGGTTTTCCGTGTTATCCAACAGTAACGTTTCCGACTGCCGAGCCAAGAATGGTACTACTCCTTCCATTCTCTTAGGTAAGATTTTACCGCTAGAAGAGAACGATATTGCATACGAAAGTAAGGGTTTGCCAAATAGAGTGAAGATTGAAGATATTAGGGCCCGAGCTCAAAGTTTCAATTCCGTCTTGGCAAACTTGGAGGACAGTATGTTCGAAGTAGAAAAACCTCTCATTCTACCTGCCAATGTAAACAAGATTGAGAGGATTAATACTGAAGACGTACCTGAGCATTCAGCTATAATCGAGAATCCGGACGATATTGTTGTCTTGAAGAAGAAAAATATTCATAGGACACAGTCCATGAAAGGAAAAGATTCAACGGGGGAAAAAGCCGTAGATTATTCTAAAATTCCGAATGTTTTATCTAGTAAGTCAGGCCAACATAATAGGAAACAGAAGAAGAGAAGGTCTGATTCATTGTTCAACGATAGTGATGGCCCGAGAGCAGCTAAAAAGAAAAGGCCTGCCACCAGAGGTAGGAATGTGTCTTTCAAAAGGTGATTTATGTAAACGTACGTATTTTGTCATATACTCTGTTATATTCTAATTATGATCTCCTACATCCGTCCAATTAAATTTCTATTTCGTAAAGTAAATCGCTTTGTTCCCTCACCCATGCCTTGTTTTTGATTTTTTATTATTCTTTATTTTTTCAATGATTGGAAAGCGCAAGTTTTCTGTATTTACAAAGTGTAAGGTTATCCGGAAGATTATAGTTGAGTTTTCCAGAGATGGCACTTCGCTCAAAATATTATTGTGCGTGTTAAATACTTGCCGAGAATTATAGTTTAAAATTATAAGATGTAACTGTTTATGTTACAGCAGTGGTACTTCGAATGGACGGCGTACGAAATTCTTAGCTTCAAATTTAGCTTCGCATAGACAATGGCCATTGGAAAAAGGTTACTGGTGAATAAACCAGCAGAAGAATCATTTTATGCTTCTCCAATGTATGATTTCCTGTATCCATTTAGGCCAGTAGGGAACCAATGGCTACCAGAGTACATCATTTTTGTATGTGCCGTCATCGTGAGATGCACGATTGGACTTGGTCCATATTCTGGAAAAGATAGTCCACCGCTCCACGGTGATTTTGAAGCTCAAAGACATTGGATGGAAATTACACAGCATTTACCACTTTCTAAATGGTACTGGTATGATTTGCAGTATTGGGGATTAGATTATCCACCATTAACAGCTTTTCACTCCTACCTTTTGGGTTTGATTGGATCCTTTTTTAATCCATCTTGGTTTGCTTTAGACAAGTCTCGTGGTTTTGAATCCTCCGATAATGGCTTGAAAACATATATGCGCTCTACTGTCATCATTAGTGACATATTATTCTACTTTCCAGCAGTGATATATTTTACCAAATGGCTCGGCAGATATCGAAATCAGTCGCCCATAGGGCAATCTATTGCAGCATCGGCAATTTTGTTCCAACCTTCATTAATGCTCATTGACCATGGGCATTTTCAATACAATTCAGTCATGCTTGGCCTTACTGCTTATGCCATAAATAATTTATTGGATGAATATTATGCTATGGCTGCAATGTGTTTTGTACTATCTATTTGCTTCAAACAGATGGCATTGTATTATGCACCAATTTTTTTTGCTTATCTGTTGAGCCGATCATTGCTATTCCCCAAATTTAACATAGCGCGGTTAACAGTTATTTCGTTTGCAACACTTGCAACCTTTGCTTTAACGCTTGCGCCACTGTATTTCTTGGGAGGAGGATTAAAAAACATTTACCAATGCATTCACAGGATATTCCCTTTTGCCAGAGGCATCTTCGAAGATAAGGTCGCAAATTTCTGGTGCGTTACAAACGTATTCGTAAAATATAAGGAAAGATTTAGTATACAACAACTTCAGCTATACTCATTGATTGCCACCGTAATTGGTTTCTTGCCAGCCATGGCAATGACATTGCTACATCCAAAGAAACATCTTCTTCCATACGTGTTAATCGCATGTTCTATGTCCTTCTTCCTTTTTAGTTTTCAGGTACATGAGAAAACAATACTAGTTCCCCTTTTACCCATCACACTACTCTACTCTTCTACTGATTGGAATGTTCTATCTCTAGTTAGTTGGATAAACAATGTCGCTTTATTCACTTTATGGCCGCTATTAAAAAGAGACGGTCTTCATTTACAATATGCCGTATCTTTTTTACTAAGTAATTGGTTGATTGGAAATTTCAGCTTCATTACGCCCAGGTTCTTACCAAAATCCTTAACTCCTGGTCCTTCTATCAGCAGCATTAATAGCGATTATAGAAGAAGAAGCTTACTACCCTATAATGTGGTTTGGAAAAGTTTTATTATAGGGACATATATCGCTATGGGTTTTTATCATTTCTTAGATCTGTTCGTAACACCTCCGTCAAAATATCCGGACTTGTGGGTGTTGTTAAACTGTACTGTCGGGTTCACTTGCTTCAGTATATTTTGGGTATGGTCTTATTACAAGATATTTACTTCCGGTAGCAAATCGATGAAGGACTTGTAAGTTCATCTCAACTTATATATGTCTATATATTCCTACAGATAGCATCATAATATTAGTTGGAGGTAGTATGATATGAAAGATTCGTGCTAATAATTAAGGACTATTTCTACTCACACTAATATATGAGTAGTTATTTTATAGTTCAATTACACGCACCATAGATAATTAAAAAGCAAACACTGCTTTGAATGGCTATTATCTTTATTAGCCTTTCCGCTTTCCCTCTCTTTTTTGGACAGCCATCGTTCGCGTCTTCCGAACAATGGCAGATCTCGGAAGGGTGGTTACTGATAACAGACGTTAACATATGTATGGTATCAGATATAAGAATTTTTATTTTGTGAATACTGTAATAATCACATAGCCTATAAGCACTATAAATATATTGAGTTCATATTATTAATTTGTTCAAATACTCGGCAGCTGTAAACATGAAGCTCTCTACTATCTTACCTGTACTTTGGGCAAGTTGCAATCTATGTATGATTATCCCTGAATTTGACGGAATAGTTCGTTTCACTCAAACTATTGGTGATGCTCGAAATGTAAAGACTCTAAAAGACTTGAGAAAACAATATTCTGGGATTTTTCTTATGGGAGGGCTAGATGACATTTACAAAACAAAGTTGATCCCTTATCGGTACATTGTAGTCTTCAATGAAGATATTTCGATCAAGTCTATTGAATCCCATAGACAGATGGTACAGAAGGCACATAGCGTCTCTGTAAGCAAGCTTGCAGAAGACGACGTGTTTCTGGAAGCGGTTTCCTCTTTAGCAGCACCTGATTTGCAACTTGGAGGTATTGATAGCTCTTTTGATATAAACGGCTTATTTCGAGGTTATACCGGCTATTTTACAGACGAAATCCTTAATTTAATTTCGCAGGATCCACTTGTCAAGTTCATCGAGCAGGAAAGTACGGTAAAACTATCTAACTCATCGTTTCAGGAAGACGCTCCCTGGGGATTACATAGGATTTCTCACAGAGAGAAAGCAAAATATGGTCAAGATTTGGAATATTTATATGAAGATGCGGCTGGAAGAGGAGTTACATCGTATGTACTTGATACGGGAATTGATACGGAGCACGAGGATTTTGAAGGGCGAGCTGTATGGGGAGCTGTCATACCGGGGAACGATGAGGCATCCGATTTGAATGGCCATGGGACCCATTGTGCAGGGATTATTGGCTCGAAGCATTTCGGTGTAGCCAAAAATACGAAAATAGTAGCGGTAAAGGTTCTTCGTTCAAATGGAGAAGGGACGGTTTCGGATGTAATTAAAGGTATAGAGTATGTTGCTAGGGAACATATAGAATCCTCAAAAGAAAACAATAAAGAATTCAAAGGATCGACTGCTAACCTCTCTTTAGGAAGTAGTAAATCATTAGCAATGGAAATGGCTGTAGATGCAGCTGTAGATAGTGGTGTTCATTTTGCTATTGCAGCAGGGAATGAAAATGAAGATGCTTGTCTTAGCTCACCAGCAGGTTCTGAAAAAAGCATTACTGTCGGTGCTTCGACATTCAGTGATGATAGAGCATTCTTTTCTAACTGGGGCACTTGCGTCGATGTGTTTGCCCCAGGCATAAATATTATGTCCACCTATATTGGTTCAAGAAATGCAACTTTAAGTTTATCAGGTACCTCAATGGCGGCACCACACGTTGCTGGTATGTTAAGTTACTTTCTGTCATTACAACCTGCACCAAACAGTGAGTTTTTTGATAACGCCCTGTCACCTCAAGAATTGAAAGAAAAGGTTTTGAAATTTAGTACGCAGGGAGTACTGGGTGATATCGGTGAGAATACTCACAATAGACTAATATATAATGGGGGAGGTGAAAAATTAGGCGACTTTTGGTAAGTTCCGATCTTGAATTTAGGGTCACTTGGAAGGCTTTCGGCAAGTGTTTTTCTTTTTGGGCGCAGGTCCGAATAGACTTGGGGACAATGCATAAAATTACCAATCCAGTTTGTAGATGCCTAGGAATAAGCTAATGTTTTTCAAATATATACATAATTAAACGAACAATAAAGACAAATATTTGTTTGCGACGGAGGTTGTCGTGATGTATGGTCTCATTGTGGGCTTGTGTTAGTGGCATATAGAAGAGAATTTGAGGAGGTTGGAAAACACGGAAGTTCCATCGAGTATGTTTGAAAACGGCCTCTAAGCGACGAACTCAAATTGCGGAGATGACTGAAACTCATAAAAGAGTGTATAATTACTGCTATTTTTCACTGTTACAGTCTAAACCAAATGAACTATTTGCTTTTTTTTTTTATACAGCTAACTCAAATTATCACTTCTATTTGAATATTTCTCTAGCTGAAGTTGAATTCTTACGTTTGTCATCTCAGCTGATATACTCCAATTATGATCTTAACTTCCACTATAGTGATTGTATGTATAATTATCATAAAAAGAAAACGTGAAAAAATGAAAAAATTACATGCGATGCGATGATCCTCGGGAAGAAAAATTTTTAACATGCTAATTATACTACAATAGCACAATCATCTGTGGTGTGAGTTAGAAGCGAAGTAGTTGTAGCAACTATAACCGATTATTGTAAGTGTTCCAACTACATTCAACATGCGTCAAAAGAGAGCTAAGTCGTATAGAAAACAACTTCTTGTTTACAGTCACACATTTAAGTTCCGTGAGCCATATCAGGTTTTGGTTGATAATGAACTTGTTTTGGAATGCAATGGGTCTAATTTCAATCTACCGAGTGGGTTGAAAAGAACCTTGCAAGCAGACGTAAAGGTTATGATCACACAGTGTTGTATACAAGCGTTATACGAAACTAGAAATGAGGGCGCAATCGATTTGGCCAAACAATTTGAAAGACGTCGTTGTAATCACTCCTTTAAAGATCCAAAATCGCCCGCGGATTGTATCGAAAGCGTTGTTAACATCAATGGTGCAAATAAACACAGATATGTGGTTGCTTCTCAGGATATAGGTTTGAGAAGGAAGCTGAGGACTGTCCCGGGTGTTCCGTTAATCCATTTAACCAGATCCGTTATGGTTATGGAACCACTTAGTACGGCAAGTGCTAAGGCAAGCAAGATGACCGAAGAACAAAAACTGTATAAAGGCCTCAATGACCCTAATATTGATAAAGTTCAAGAAATTAGGGAGGAATCAGGAAAGGAATCGGCAACCAAGAAAAGAAAGTACGGTCCAAAGGCTCCTAATCCTTTAAGTGTAAAGAAGAAGAAGAAGGCTGACTCACCAAGTGATGAGGCGAGAGGCAAAGAAGATACCTCTAAAGAAAAGAAAAGAAGAAGAAGGAAACATGGAAGTCACGCCAACTCTATCACAAACAGGACAACAGCCGCCTAAAGATATCCTTCTCAGATTAGTTGATTGGTAAGTTTTTGAGTAAAGTTACTCATTCCTTTACTCTTATTGCTGAATGGTACAGAAGTATTTAATGTGTATAAGTACGATAATATTAAGTAAACCATTGATAAATTAAGCGTCTAAGAAATGAACAATCAATAGGTGACCACGGGAAAATCTTCTTCCGGAACTTGACAGTTTTCATTTATAGAATGATCGACCCATTCAGGAGAGACGATCCTAGGTATCTTAGGTATAGTGTCAAGAGCCCTTATTTGTTCTTTGATTAGTTCGTTTACCTCCTCTATGCAATCTTTCCTCCAAAAAGGATCGCCATATGGTATGATGATTAAATTACAAAGAGACTGTTGATCTGTTATTTTGCCACCAAATAATCTAATTTTCATCTCTAAAGTCTTCTCATCTTTCATACCGATTTTTCTGGGAGGCATGTATACTATTCTATTGGAGAACAAAAATAATGGAAAAACTTGGACCTCGGAATCTGTCTCGACTTCCTCTGACAGTGGTAGATTATGCTGTGATTTGTACAGTAACGACAGTTTAGTTTCCGAAATATCATTCTCAAAACTATCACCTAAGCAATCCACCCTTTTTTCGGCAACAGCTCTCATTCTTTGAGAGACGTTAAAGCAATAGCACGGTTCAATCGGAATGAGCTTTCTATATGCTATGCAATCAACTACCCAACTGGGGTGTAGTATATCATATCCTCTATTTGCTAAAGCTCTACATTCCGTGGTATTTTTACAGCTAATTAGACGAACGTCTCCAATGCGATGACACTTCAAAATTACATTATATATCAGTTTACCACCATGTCTTACAATAGCATTTTCAATTTCTTCCCGTGTGATTCGTACCTTAGTGGCATTGGTAACATAGTCAGAGAGAACATAAAAAAAGAGTCCAGCAAGTATATTTGAAGTTGGAAATTGTTCCTTTTTCTGGTGGAAATTGTTCGAAGTTAGTACTCCCCTTCTCTTTTTGCGTTCCAGTCGAAGATGGGATTTCTCAGCTCGGTAGCTAGGATTGACTTTAGCCGCCCTACTTTCATATAAATCGCTAAGTGTAAAACAATCTGTCCAGTCTTTATCGAATCGTATTCTTTTACAATAACCACCGTACAAAGTACAACTGGTAGCATACTTCAGCATACTGGTTTCCGTGTTTTCTAAAGATCGCGATTTTATTTCTAGAACGATAGATTCACTAGGTTCAATCCACTCGGCAGGTATTTTTGAGCCAAACTCAAAAATGGAAGCAGGAGGAGCGATTTCCGACGTTTTTTTCCAGCATCCTCTAGTTTTACGATTAATTTCTTCAAATTCTTCTTGAGATATACCGTTGGCAACAGAACAAAATGAAAGAATTTTTTTTATTTTCTTTTGTGAGTTTAGCATGTTCTTTTCATTGTTTGAATCGTTTGTGATTCCAGAGGAAAATTTTTGATCCATTTTATCCATTTCTTTTTCATCTAGGAGGAGTAATCCTAGCATAAAGGAATTTTTTTTACCAGGGTCCCTACCTATTATTATTAAATCCAAATTCTCTCCAAATTCCTCCAAATATTCAGGTTTTACCTTGATCCAGTTGTTGTTTCGGCTGGCAACATTATAACTCGAATTGTAATATTTTAGAACAACACCTTCCGAACCCAATGAGATGGCAACTTCCAAAGACTTTTTTATTGACTCCACATTATAACATCTAGAAGTGCGTACGATCTCAACAACATTTTTCACAGGCGTTAAAATCCTCTTTAGGTATTTCTTTCTTTGATGAAGGGGCAAAGGCGTCAAGGAAGTACCATTTAGGTATAAGAGATCAAACACTGCATATAGGGGATGAAAATCAACATTGTCTATACTACTAAAAGACAAGGCTTCTTTTGCACTTCCCTTAACAAGACCGAACGGAAGAATTACTTTTCTCCTTGCATCAAAAGTAACCATTTCACCATCCAGAACGCATTCTCTAACATTATCTGTAAACTTTAATTGTTGCGAAATAGTTCCTGATGATAAACTTGCTCCATACAAATAAGTGTACTCGATTCCTCGTCTACTATAAAACTGAACGAACTTGCCATAATTCATATAATGAACTTGAATTCGTTCGCCGTCCATTTTTTCTTCTACTAAAAAATCGTTTTGTAATGCACGGCATATCTTCTCATATGGAAGATTAACTTTCTTTGCTAATTGAGGTGCGAACGCAAAGCCAACCTTTATAGTTAAATCGTCATCCTTTAGACGAACTCCGGGGTCGTAAAGCTTCGAAGTTACCACTTTCAAATCAGATACTACACTAAGATAGTCTTGGGCATCAGGATGCCAACAGCTTAGAAATTTGTGCTCTTGGCCCCCTATCACTCTACTTTTGAGCAGAATACTAAAGAAATATTCCAACTCGACAAAGCTCATATTTTCCAGACAGTGTAGGAAAGGCTTTGACTTGACAAGGTTTCTAAATCCTCGTCCAGAAGTGCTCCTATCTTTACTTAATTCATCTAGATTGCTATTGACACCATCAATTGTAATCGCTTTTCCATTTGGTTCAGTCCTTCTTTTGGCAATTTCTTCTACAAGAAGAGAAGAAAGACTTTTGCCTTTACCTACACGTTGTTTCCAATCTTTCAATCTTCTTTCTGTTGCAGAATTTTTGGGCAACTTCAAGTAAGAGCATATAGTTCTTATAAGTACGTGATCTTTAATATTATAAATTCGTCTATCCCGATAGGGAAGAGCAAGGATTAGTACTGGATATATATTGTTTCCCACTGTTTTCCTCCACATTTCAACAAAATTTGATAATACTTCGTAATACTTGAACGACCTTGATTTACCAGTTCCAGTGGTCCCTTTAATCTGAACTTCATCAATTTTCGCAAATAGCTCTTCACAAAGCCATTTAAAATCTGGACTAGGTGCAAAATTTTGGGGTTCAGGTACGGAATCTAGTGCTGATACCATGTTTTAACAGGACGAGACTCTATCTCCTCTGCTTTACTCTTGTTTCTTAATATTTATGTTTTATATGTTTATAAATTTGGAGGACTTTTCCAAAGCTGTATTCATTTTCAAAGAATAACAATAACAGTGACAAAAGGTAAAAAAAAAAAAGGACATTAAAAAGAACTATTAATTCGGGCGCTGCGCTAGTAAAATACGTACGAAAATAGTGGAGTCAATTTACTCTTTCAGGATTTTGCGAGTTTATTATCACATTATTACATGTAAAGGGTACATATATCTCAAAAACAGAATTTCATTTCCCAATTACCTATCGAATTAAATTGCCTAAAGAGTCATAACTCACAGGCTCTTCATTCTCTTCCAAACAACTTTCTTCATCTTCTGATTCCTCCAATAAAGGTTTCCGAC
The DNA here is from genome assembly GCA_900290405.1 of Saccharomyces jurei. Lineage (NCBI taxonomy): Eukaryota > Fungi > Ascomycota > Saccharomycetes > Saccharomycetales > Saccharomycetaceae > Saccharomyces > Saccharomyces jurei. Next base: position 324,186 of record LT986477.1, read on the forward strand.
TCTTTATGCTATCGATACGGATAGCATTACCTAATGAATCATATTCAATACATTTTTTATCACCTTCCAACTCAGATTGTCTTAAACTTTCTTCACTTTCCGACTCGTCTGATTGCCATTCGCCACCTCCTCTATTTATATTACCCATCATCCATATATCTTCTTCTTTAGCCTGGGATTTCCGTTCTTGAGTTTCCTTTTCTAATTTCTGCAACCATTCTTCTTCAGCCCTCTTTACAGAGTCAGCATCAGTGCACTGTTGATAAGTTTCAAGCAATTCTTTGTTTAACTCTAAAAAGCCCATTCCCCACGAGAAATGCGACAGCAATTCACTTGCCCAATCCATTCTCCCAACAATGGCGAAACAAGCTGCTAATGCCTCTACACAGTTAAGTCTCCATGGTCTTCCGTAATTGACTTGGTTAGCAGCCACCAAATACGGCAGCAGCCTTTCATGTTTACCGCCAATTTTATTGAAAGGTACTTCTTCTAAACGGGCCCAAGAACATTCAACTACTGAAGCACCATACTGTTCGACAACTTCTAAATCATTGGGGCAAACGACGCCCTTGCCGTTTGGTGAAACGACAATACCTTGAAATTTCTGTCCCACTCTCAGTGATTTGATTAAACCTAATCTTTCAAGTTTTTTACCACTACACCTTTTTGGATCACAATGGTCAAAATCCCACATAGCCAATTTAACAGGAAACTTGACCTTATCCGAGTTATCGTACTTCATTTCCATGCGCCTGTGGTTTTGCCTTGAACTGTGCCCATTAGCTCCTCTCTGTGATCTTCCATTTTTGGGTTCGTGCGCCTTATTCTTACCTTTTCCCATTATTTTCGGTATTTGAAACGTTCAATAGGAGAAATTTTTTACACTTACACATGTATAGCTGTTTGATAAACTAGTGTCAGCAGCTTTCCAACAGTAAAATTTTTTTACGTAGTTTCTGATCACATAGTATCCTCTAGTTTTGTCCGAAAATCAACGGTTTTACCTGGAAAAAAGAAAAATCAACTGCGCAACACCTGTGCAAGTATATCGCAATAACGTCAAAAAGTAAGGATGAAATTACTTGTAATATTTACTATAAAAGCTACATTTATATCTACATAACATGTTCTGTCAAGAAACTTATTCACTCCAGCACTATTATTTGTTTTCGCTGTCTGGTGTGCCCTCTGAAGATGGAGCGTCTGCTCCACCAAATAGATTGCCTGCCATGTTTCTGAGTGCTGGGTTATTCATCAAGTCAGACAAATTTGGAGCCCCTCCACCCGAAGTAAAACCTTCCGCCATTTGTCTAATGCTTGGATCTTGCATCATTTTTTGAATATTCTGCATAGCACCCGGATTGCTCATCATCTTTTGCGCAGCTTGCATCAGTTGTGGGTTGTTCATTAAACCGCCTAGACCACCACCTAGTAAAGAACCAAGATCTGGTAATCCGCTTGAACCTGCTCCTTGGCTAGAATTGGCATCTGCATCTCTTGACTGTTCTGGAACTGCTTTCTCTAGGTTCAAAGATTGTTCAACCTTCTTCTTAGCGCTTTCGTAGTCCCTTTTCATAGCTTCTGTTGCGTTATCACCTTCGATGTCAAGAACCTTCTTGTATGCCTCAAGGGCTTCTTCGGGCTTACCTTGTGCATACTTGGCAAATCCTAATCTAGAGTAACCTCTGAAATAAGATGGATCGATGGAAATTGCAGATTCTGCATCTTTGACCGCTTCATCATATTCTTTCAAAGAGGAGTGTGCTGCTGCTCTGTTAGCGTAATAAATGGCGTTTGTTGGTAAAACTTGAATGGCTTCAGTATATTTATTGATTGCAAGCTCGAAATCTTTGCTAGCCATGGCCCTGTTACCTTGCATTTTCAAGTCTTCAGCTTTAGCCTTAGTTTCAGCATCTTCTTCCGGAATATTAACTTCGACATTTTGAGGATCCTCCTTTTCATTTGATTCTGAGGCCTTTGATGCAGAATTTAGCACGTCTGCTAAACTTTTACCTTTAAATTCAGACTTGCCTAAGATGCTTGAAACAGCATCCCTCTCAAATCCAAAGGCTTCAGAAACACAGTCCATGGCAACATTTAGGGAATCAGCACCGTCTTCTGAAATTTCCTTCTTTTCCACAATGGAGGAAAAGTAGTTTACAATAAGGGCCGCAATTTCTTCTTTTGATGCTGACATAGTACAGTGTATTTGTATTGACAATATATTATTTTGTCAAAAGCCTTTATTTAATAATCGATTATATCGTTTGTACTCATTTTATATGGTGGCAAAATTTTGGATTGCTTTTAGCATAATGAAACCTTCTCGGATCTTCCATTTTTTTCGATAGGGAAATTTTCTAGACTCGAACGAAAAATTGTGAAAAATTACAAAAAAAGGTAAAAATAAAAACGGTTAAAGATGGCAATAGCAATGGAAATAGTAGCCAAATAACATGTATCTATAGTTATTCAAAAAGAGCAGAATACAGCTTACACAGATTTCTATTAGATATTCAAAAAAATCTTCCCCGCCAGGACTTGAACCTGGAATCTTCTGGTTCGTAGCCAGACGCCGTGACCATTGGGCCACGAGGAACAGATTTTGAAAGCTTGGTGTAGTAATTTCAATAATACAAAATGGTTATGGGGAATTCATGCCACCTTTGTGTTGTTTCCAGGTATCTAATTGCTGGAATAAGAGCCAACAATCATCTATAGTATATTATCATATAGTGTTAGAAGGTGACATAAAGATTGAGAAACGGTCACTGATTTTAATGGAAGCTGAAAGGCAAGGATTGAAATGCAATAGGATAATGAATGACAACGTATAAAACAAGATAATGAATAAAAGTATACTATTGTGTAGAATCATCGATTCCCTTTTGTGCATTTCCATATGCTTGAGGAGAGCTTCTAGTATATTATATACACCTAATAATATTGTCTTTATCAACAATGAAATCCCAACAATTATTTCAAAACTTACCCATGTCTCAAGAACCGTTGTTTCCGTTCATGGAATCCTATATTCTCAAATGAAGTATTTCTAAAATTCATTACTGTTAAGTCTATGTAACTAAGGGTTGGTATTTAAAAATATCATAAAAAAATTGGTGGGTGAAAGAAAAGTAACTAACTTGATATTGTAGTTCCTATTTAATTTTCTTATTATCTTTACTTCTCCAACTTGAAATATACTTATTTTCAAAAATAACATCATTGCAGAAAAAAGAGAGGAAGATTTAGCTAAATGAAATCAAAAAAGAAAAAAGTAATGAATAGGAACAAAGATTGTATGGTAAAAGTATAAGAATATAATAGTTTTGTATGGTTTTCTTCAATCAGCTTCGTCTGGATTAACTACAGTTAGTACGTTATTTTTCCCGCCTGGTCCGCCGTTTATGAACGTTCCGTTGCTTATTCTTCTTGAATCATCAAAAGGGTTAACATCAGTTTGTCCATTGGTATGCCCTTCTTCAAAACTTCCCGATGAGGGTCCATGATTAGATGAAAAGGAAGAGGCGTACAACTTATCAGGGTACTCAACTGGTTTTATCGCCTCTTGATATTCTTTTTCCATCCTATCTTGTTCCCGTTTCATATTGATGTGTCTAACAATCAACAGAATACAAAGCGCTATCGCTATGGCTCCAACTACACCACCTACTACACCACCAACAATTGCGCCTACATTGGTTTTCTTCTTATGTGTCTTATTCCCGTTTGCAGAGTCAGATCCAGCTGTACCTGTGGCAGATCCTGAATTCTGTGCACTTGTCGTGATCGTGTTCGTAACAAATATTGTAGAACCACCCTCAGTGTGGAAAGCGGTGGAGTATATTATTGAAGTGGCATCCTGTGATTGGGAGTTAGTACTGCTAGTTGTCAATGTATTCGAGATCAACGAACTTTCTGACGTTACGGTACTTGAACTCTGTGATGTTTGAATAGAGGTAGCTGCTTGAGTTGACTCAGAAGACGTCTGTAATGTGGAAGAAGACGTTGTTGATGATGTAGTTGACGATGTAGTTGATGATGTGGAAGAGGTTGATGAAGAGCTAGCTTCAATACTTGAATCAGAGCTGCTTGCGCTATTACTATTTGTGTCAGAATCAATCCGATATACAGAATAAGCGTCCGTACCACCACACATTTCGCTTTTGTAACCATAGCAATACGCATCACATGAAGTAGAGATAGATTCTGAGTCAGATGGATCACTACTACCACAGTAACATTCAGAGTGGTTGTAGAGAGCAAAATAACTCGCACCTTTTGCGTTACACTTGTTGTTACAGTACGAACTTGACTGCCAGGAATACGAATCGTCTTGTGAAAAGTCAGAAGGTAATGAGCTAAAACAATTCACGTACGTATAGGCGCTCACTTGCGATAAAATGGGCAATAAAGCCAGAAGCAAGCTTGTTTTGTTCAGTCTCATTATTGAGTATAGAGTTTTTTTATCCTGAGCACTATATCAGCAGATGTACTAACTTGAATGAATGTATTGCAAATTCTGTTTTTCTCTTTTTCTTATCTCTCTTTCTCCTTATTAAAATCTAGACAACGAAAAGCTTCTTGTTGCCTTGGGTACCTTTTAAGCAGTGCCAGTATCGATATGGGATATCCCTGTGATGTTAGCGGTAAGTTAATTTACCGTGCTTGTCTTAAGAAAACTCTATTGCACTGAATTCTTCAAAATGAGGCTATGATACGCCAAACGCTTTCATTTTTCCCCTCCGTCTCTCCCGCTCTCGCTTTAAAATTTACATTATTTTCTTAAAGATGCAGCGTTATTTCCATCCTCTGAGAGTAAAAGCGGAGAAAATTTTTCTGAGAGAAAGTAGTTCTACAAAAATCATGCTCAATTGAACTGACCGTTTCTAATAGATCGAAGAAGTTACAGCCATGTATACCCGTGTCAGTATATAGATTGTGCAGTTTGACCTGTGTAAGTTATCTTGCCTTTTAACATACGTAAAGACAGTAGCATTGACAAGAGAACAAACGCTGTACTACCCTCCGTTGGCGTTAGCACCGGCAACGGCGCATTGTTTTTCGTCCTTCAGAACTGTCAAAAGGGACAAACAAGATAAGAATTTGAATAATGTAATGCAGAAGATGAAGTTGAGTGCCAACGATCTTTCCTTCGAGCTAAACGTAAAAAGAATACTACTTATCAAGTTCTTAAACAAACGTAAACTCAAAAGTTAAATGGGAGTGGTTTGTAGCCTGCTGTGGCAGGAAAACAATTTATGAGAGACATTAACTCAATAGCATTTTGCCACATACTACAAGAATGAGCCTCAATGAGAGTAAATGCTAGACGGTACTGATTTTGCATTTAGGACAACAGGCTAGTGCTACAATATATGTGATAAACCTTTGTGAAAAAGTTGCACATGGGCATGCTAAAACTTGAAAAAAATAGACAAACAAAACCCCGCAAGGAAAGCACTACGGCTAATGTCTCAGGTGAAGACAAAGTGACTGTTTATACCTCAAATTTGTGCTTTGTATATTTTTTCACGGCATACAGGTTATCCTCCTGACGAATAGAGTGCTACTTCCTAAAAGAAAATTCCAAGCTGTAAACGCGGTGCACTAAGAAAGTCGTTTGAACGGACTGTAATTACGCATCAGTTAACCAAACGGGTGTTGATAAGGGACTGTAAATAAAGAGGATAGTCTAATTAGGTTCACACCTTCCCAGATTCCTGTAAAATAAAAATCGTTTACAACGCATAACAGACACTTCAGGAGAATTAAAGATCAGAAGTAGGCCCACAACCACACAAAAAATACCAAACTTGCTACCGGCTCCCTTCGTATGGGGAAACCACGGTAGTCTAGTTCCCGTTTAAGAACTGGCGTAATCCAACTGCGGCTCCTAAACTTAGATACATTTGCACAGCTGACATGACCCGAAGAAAACCCTGAAGAAACAACAATGGCAACCAAAGGCAACTTGAAAAGGCAAACGAAGCGCTGTTTAACAATAGCTTCATTAAACCGCGAGGAGAAATCGAAGCTACGCGCGATTTCTCTGTGAAAAACCTCGTAGCAACCCATCTGCCATTTTTAGAAGAAAGAAATTAAGAATAAAAAATGACGGAAAATAGTGGAAGAGGATTCTTAAACGATGCATTTTGACAATCAAAGTAGTTAGAACGGGAAGGCTCTCGAATATAAAAAGAGAATGATGATTAGAACAGATCAATTATTAGTTAGTCGACTTGATTGATATCTTGTTGTAATAAGATCTGCAAAAACCCTTTCACTCGCTTACTAACACTATAACTAAGATGGCTTACTCCAAAATCACTTTACTAGCCGCTCTTGCTGCTTTTGCCTATGCGCAAACTCAAAAACAAATCAATGAATTAAATGTTGCTTTGAATGATGTCAAGTCCAACATTGCTGATTACATCCAATTGTCTCAGACCCCAAATTCTGGCTTCTCTTTAGACAAGATGCCAGCCGGTATTATGGATATTGCTGCACAGTTGGTTCAAGATCCAACTGATGACTCCTACACTACTTTGTACTCTGAAGTTGACTTCGCGGCTGTTGAAGCTATGCTAACTATGGTCCCATGGTATTCTTCTAGGCTGCTCCCACAGTTGGAGGAATTGGATGCTTCTCTTACCTCCTCCGTTGCCTCCAGTTCCACAGAAGCCACTACCTCCGCCGCTACTTCTTCAGCCCAGGTTACCAGTTCGTCTGCCGCCACCTCATCCGAGGTTATTACCGGTTCTTCGGCTGCCCCATCTTCAAGCGAAGTTGTCAGCTCCACTGTTGCTCCATCTTCAAGCGAAGTTTTCAGCTCCACTGTTGCTCCATCTTCAAGCGAAGTTGTCAGCTCCACTGTTGCTCCATCTTCAAGCGAAGTTTCCAGCTCCACTGTTGCCACATCTTCAGCTAAAGCTACAAGCTCTTCAGCTATTGCTTCCTCATCAGTTGTTTCCTCCTCAACTGAGGGCACCAGCTCATCAGTTGTCGCTTCTTCCTCATCAGCTGTTGCTTCCTCATCAGTTGCTTCTTCCTCAATTGTTTCTTCGACCGAAACCTCTAGCTCAGTTCCTGCCTACAACTCCAACATTGTTAGCTCCTCTACCACTGCCAAAACTTCTAGCTCGAGCATTGCTCCTTACAACTCTACCACTACCACCCCTGCTTATTCTGCTTCCAGTGTTATCATTTCAATTAGGAACGGTACCACTGTTACCGAAACTGCTAATACACTTGTTACTGAAGAAACTACTGTCTGTGACTACTCCTCAACTTCTGTCGCTCCAGTTACTACCACCGGCTATAACAATTCTACCAAAATTACTACAGCTACTGTCTGCAGTACGTGCAAGGAGGGTACGTCTACTGCAACTGACTTCTCTACACTTAAGACAACAGTTACCGTATGTGACTCAGCTTGTCAAGCCAAGAAGTCTGCTACTGCAACTAAACAATCTACATTAAAGACAACAGTTACCGTCTGTGACTCCGCTTGTCAAGCTAAGAAATCCGCCACTGCTGTTAGCGTTCAATCCAAGAAGTCTGCCACCGCTGTCAGCGTTCAATCCACGACTGCTGGTATTGTTGAGCAAACTGAAAACGCTGCTGCCAAGGCTGTTATCGGAATGGGTGCTGGTGCTTTAGCTGCTGTCGCAGCCATGTTACTATGATTCAGTACATGTCGAAGATGTTCGTTCAACTCATAATTATATTATTACTTTAAATTTCCCGTTGAAGAAAAATACAAAACTTTTAGGCTTTCATATGTACTTCTCTGTATTATATAAAAACTGACAACTGGCCTTTTATTGAATGCTAAAAATCAACGTAAAAAAATCGTATAGCTACATTTTTGAGTATAGTTAAATGATTAACTGGAAAGCTTGCTGACCTGAAAACATATAAATTGAAATGATAAGGGAAAAAATAGTCCATTCCCGTCGTTGAAATGTGCACTTTAACTGCTAGTGTCAGCTAAAGAGAAATGATATCAAGTCTGACAAAATATCTTAATATTATTTAAAAAAGGTAATTAGTACCCAAAATTGATATATACGAACGTTAAAATTCCATTACAATGTGATTATAACAACATAGCAGCGGCAGCCACAAAACCAGCACCCATGCCGATAACAGCCTTGGCAGCACCGTTCTCGGTTTGTTCAGAAACAGTGCTAGTAGCTTGGATTTGACCATCTGTGATTTGAGAGATAGCAGAGATCTTGGCGGAAGAAGTAACAGCAGAAGAAGAGGTCTTGGCTTCAGAAGAGCTTGGAGCAGCAGAAGAAGAGGTCTTGGCTTCAGAAGAGCTTGGAGCAGCAGAAGAAGATGTCTTGGCTTCAGTGGAGCTTGGAGCAGCAGTAGAAGATGTCTTGGCTTCAGTGGAGCTTGGAGCAGCAGTAGAAGAGGTCTTGGCTTCAGTGGAGCTTGGAGCAGCAGAAGAAGAGGCGTCACCTTCCAAAGACTTCAAAGCTGGCTCTAATCTTGATGAGTACCATGGAACCTGGGTCAACATTTTGCTGACAGCGGCAAAATCAACTTCAGAGTATAAAGTTGTGTAGGAGTCATCAGTGGCAGAAGCCAAAGCTAACCCGATGTCTAAGACACCAGATGGTAAGCTGTTTAAAGAAAAACCGGAGCTTGAGTCAGAAGCCAAGCTAATATACTCTTGCAAGTTAGACTTAACATCGTTCAAAATAACGTTCAATTCGTCTATTTCTTCTTGAGTTTGAGCGGAAGCCAAAGCAGCGACAGCGGCTAGAAAAGCGATTTTAATGTAGGCCATTTTTTATTAGTATGATTATAAGCGAGTGTATAGATATATTTCAACTTGTTTTCTTGATAATGGCAAAGCAAAAGAAGAGTAATTCAATGTGAAACGTCTTATCTCTCTGAATTTCATTTATTACTTATATATCATTTTCAAAGTTACTGAACTCTGAGTGAATATCACTCTGCTAATTCCTTGCTTACTCGTTTATAAGCATGATGTTCAGCTGTTAAGGAATTCAGTAGAACATCTTACGCAAGGTTTGTACTACAATGTAGATGGTTGCTTTGGGAGATCATTATCCAAAAAAAAAACTCTTGGCTTTCCAGGATTCTCTGCGAGTCAACTCTGTGTTCTTTTCTGCAAGGCGTTATTTGTTTTCGCGTATCCTTTTACGAAGAACGAATAAAGGCTTAGAAGGTATTGTTAAATAAGCTTCCTCATTCCTTGCCTAGATTTTCTCGAGGGTTTTCTCGCTTTCCACATTTGCACAGAATCGTCCTTTTTAGGAAAGATGTGTCTCGTTTGGGAATCTTGGCCAGCCAAGATTCAAATTAGAAAGTAAATGAAGGCAGCGTGCAACAGAAGATACTGTAGAGAGGCTGTGAGGAAAGAGGATGTGATCGCGCGTATTCCCCACCGTTATTTGTTGTTTTTTTCTGGGCATTAGCAAAAAGCCAAGGTATTCTCCACTATATTTTCACAGGTGTTTTATTGTGTATTCTATCATTAGTTCAAAGATCGGTTCATAGGGCGTGCCTCAAAAGGCTAAACGCACACAAATCTTTCCAAGCGTAGTTTTACTAGTTGTTACGTTTATGTTGTCATCAGAATGTTATGTTGTTGTGTAAAAATCTGGATTAAACAAGATTTGAATTATTAATCTTATTACGCTTTCTTGATCAAACTATGAAGTGAACAATTACTTCCTAAACTTCAAATCAAACATTGCAGTATTACCGTTCAGCTCCTTTTCACCTCTCGAGGTTTAGTGGGAATTTTTCGCGAGAAAAAAATACACTATCTTTATTGAATATGTACATCTTGAATGCCGAGAAGAGAGATCTCCATTCGATTACCAAAACAATTATAATAATTTAGGAAGTATGAGGTCAAAGTTTCCCTTTGTGATCTGTTATCACAATGATAGGAATTAGGGGCTAATTATAAAAAAAAATGAACACTAGAAATCAACCACATATGCTAGAAAAAAAAGTCGCCCGTAGAAAATGCACTGTAGTTTTTTATTTTTTTCACTATACATAGCTAATGTTCAAATGTACGTGAGCACCACAAGAGAAAAAAATTTAAACGACATACTTCATTTTCACTGCGACAATACCGTTTTCAAAAGTAAATACAAGAAAAATGTTACTACCCAACATAACTCTATTTATACCGCCATAGTAATAACTTCATATTGATCATATATAACGCGTTCAATGACGCATCAGCACAACATAAAGCAAAGGCAAAAGCAACATAAATCTGTGAACAGCTTCAAAGGTTTTTTGCTCGTCTTTCTTATGGGATATTTCCTGCTTTATATAACCTTCGTGGAAGTATCAGCCATCTTTTTCACCTAAGATGAAGCGGAGGTTAGACGCATATAGATGCAGTCGTACTCTTGAGGAGACATAGGGACATAGTTGTGTTCTAATATTAGACTGCATATAACACCATCTTCTCCTTTCTCTTGAATTTTATGGAACAGCAAACTTACGAGATACTCTATTGGTAACTATCCTTGTCTTTGTATGGGGCAAATATAAGCCATACGAACGGTTCACGGTTGATAGCGTCGTTTGCTTACATGATTATCATGTGCCTGTTTAGGCAACAGAAACTGCCAGCGCTTCTTCGTAAACAATAGAAAAGTATTCCTTTATAGGCACTGTTGTTCCTCGTTTCTTTTTACGCGCTGTCGTTCCAGGTACTTTTATTCTGACCACAGTGGTTTCAGAGAAAGTGCCTGAAGATCACTCCATACAGGATATGTAAACGAGGTTCACGGAAAGCGGCCCTCTAGATTTTACTACAGCCACAGCAGCTTGCCTCCTGTACGATGTGACAAAGGAAACATAGATGTGTGTCCTTTTCACGCATCTCTTCTAATTCGAATATAAAGACGGTGCCTTTGCCTTATTTTTAAGGTAACGAACAATTTTGATAGAACATATTCCTTAAGACTTAGCACTATTTCGGCGAAGCTTTTTTTTGAGCATTTATTGGACATAAAGATCCACATTGAAATAAAACCATACTTGAAAGAGCATTAGCTGAAAAATAAAGACTAGTGTAGATTTTCTTCTCAGTCCCTACAATCTACTTTTATTTCATTTTTTTTTTTTGGAATTGACATGTCAATTTCGAAGTATTTCACTCCTGTTGCTAACGGGTCACTTACTTTTAATGGTGCAAACATCCAATTCGGTTCTGATGCCGAGAGCGAATCTCGGAGGAATTATGATGCGGAGGATGGTTCACAGGCTCCTCTGAATCAATTAAATGACATAACCTTCCAAGCAGAGGCTGGTGAAATGGTTTTGGTTTTGGGTTACCCAACATCCACCTTATTCAAAACTTTGTTTCACGGTAAAACTAGTTTATCATACTCTCCTCCAGGTTCGATTAAATTCAAGAATAACGAGTTTAAGGCCTTTTCCGATAAATGTCCTCACCAAATCATTTACAACAATGAACAAGATGTACATTTCCCATTTTTGACAGTAGAACAGACAATTGACTTCGCATTGAGTTGTAAGTTTGATATCCCGATAGGTGAGCGCGACCAGATAAGAAATGAACTTTTAAGGGAATTCGGTCTATCCCATGTGCTAAAGACTATTGTAGGAAATGATTTTTTCCGAGGTGTTTCTGGTGGTGAACGTAAACGTATCTCTATTATCGAAACTTTTATTGCAAATGGTTCCGTTTACCTATGGGATAATTCTACCAAAGGTCTTGATTCCGCGACAGCTTTAGATTTTTTGGGAATTCTTAGAAAGATGGCCAAAGCTACTCGTTCAGTAAATTTAGTCAGAATTTCCCAAGCAAGTGATAAAATTGTTGATAAATTTGACAAGATTCTTCTGCTTTCCGATTCCTACCAGCTTTTCTATGGTACTGTCGATGAGTGTTTGACCTATTTCCATGACACTTTAGGTATTGAAAAGGATCCTAATGATTGTATTATTGAGTACCTGACTTCTATCTTGAACTTTCAATTCAAAAACAGGAGTGTGGGTAATCTATCAAATTCATCAGCTACTAGCGTTCTTAAAAATGCAACAGAAGAAGTTACCAAGTACACTTACAATTCTGATCTCGACTTATATGATCAATGGAAGCGTTCTTCATATTATAGAAATTTAAAGCAGCAAATCCAAGAGTCTTCGATTGATGAATCCATCAAGGATGTAGATCCCTCTGATATTTCACCTATTTTTAATATTCCGTTGAAGAAACAGTTATTATTTTGCACAAAGAGAGCATTTCAACGAAGTTTGGGTGATAAAGCTTACATGTCAGCGCAATTTATTTCTGTTGTTATTCAATCTTTGGTCATTGGTTCATTGTTTTACGAGATTCCATTGACCACCATTGGTTCATACTCAAGAGGTTCTTTGGCCTTTTTTTCCATTCTTTTCTTCACTTTTCTTTCTCTTGCCGACATGCCTATTGCTTTTCAGAGACAACCTGTCGTTAAAAAGCAATCCCAACTTCACTTTTATAATAACTGGATTGAAACGCTTTCAACAACAGTGTTTGACTATTGCTTTAAACTATGTTTGGTTATCGTATTCAGTATCATCCTATACTTCCTTGCCCACCTGCAATACAAAGCTGCAAGATTCTTCATTTTTCTGCTATTCCTTTCTTTCTACAATTTCTGTATGGTTTCACTATTCGCTTTGACAACGCTAGTTGCACCAACCATTTCAATCGCAAATTTGTTTGCAGGTATTTTATTACTGGCCATAGCAATGTACGCTTCTTACGTTATCTACTTGAACAACATGCATCCTTGGTTTGTGTGGATTGCTTATCTAAATCCCGCAATGTATGCCATGGAAGCGGTGCTGTCCAATGAGCTTTACAATTTGAAATTGGACTGTAGTGACACAATTGTTCCAAGAGGTGCCACTTACGATAATGTTTCATTCTCCCATAAAGCCTGCGCTTGGCAAGGGGCTACCTTAGGTAATGATTACGTTAGAGGCCGTGATTACTTGAGCCAAGGTTTATCTTACTCATATAATCACGTGTGGAGAAACTTTGGGATTATTATTGGCTTTTTAGTATTTTTTATTGCTTGCACTCTTTTTGCATCTCAATACATTAAGCCTTATTTCAATAGGGATGAAATAGAACGCAATAACAGTGGTTTTTCAAGGTGGTTGCCATTTTTCAATAAAAAGAAGGGCGTTAGATCCTCGAGAATTGACAGCAGGTATGACGGAATTCCAAAATCACACTCCGTTTCGTCTTCTTCGTCTAGTCTATCAGCTGTTCCATATCAGGTATCGCCAACAAATAAAGAAATGACTCTGAGTGACTATCATGAAGAACCAATTACGGAAACCGTAGAAACTCAAAAACATGTCATATCCTGGAGAAATATCAACTACACAGTCGGCGACAAAAAATTGATTAACAATGCATCAGGTTTCATTAGTTCTGGTTTGACAGCCTTAATGGGTGAATCTGGTGCGGGTAAAACAACGTTATTGAACGTCTTATCACAAAGAGTTGAGACAGGTGTTGTTAGCGGTGAGATTTTAATTGATGGTCACCCAATGACAGATGAAGACGCATTTAAGAGAAGTATAGGTTTTGTTCAACAACAGGATTTGCATTTGGATTTACTATCCGTGAAGGAATCTCTAGAAATCTCATGCCTTTTGAGAGGTGATGGGGACAAAGCATATTTAGACACTGTTTCAAAATTACTGAAATTACCACCGGACAGTTTGGTTGCCGATTTGAATCCGACTCAAAAGAAACTTCTATCCATCGGTGTTGAACTTGTTACTAAGCCTTCACTTCTACTATTTCTGGATGAGCCAACCTCCGGACTGGATGCTGAGGCTGCTTCAACTATTGTCAAGTTTTTAAAACAACTTTCTTTGCAAGGTCAGGCTATTTTTTGTACTATTCACCAGCCCAGTAAAAGTGTCATTAGTCATTTCGACAATATCTTCTTATTAAAAAGAGGAGGGGAATGTGTCTTCTTTGGACCAATGGACGATGCTTGCGGTTATTTCATGTCTCACGACAACACACTGGTTTACGATAAAGAACATGATAATCCCGCAGACTTCATCATTGATGCAGTAGGAAGTAGTAATTCTTCGGTTGAAAAAGATGAAACGGAGGAAGGTTTTGTGTTGAAGAAGGAAGCTATAGATTGGAGTGCATTATGGGAATCATCTGTGGAGAAAGAACTGGTTGAAAAAGAAACAATTAGATTGGAAGATGATGCGCGTGCCTCAGGTGTTGACTATACAACCTCACTATGGAAACAGCCTTCCTATTTGCAACAGTTAGCTCTTATTACAAGAAGACAATATATTTGTACGAAAAGAGATATGACTTATGTCATGGCTAAGTATTGTTTGAATGGTGGGGCTGGTTTATTCATAGGTTTCTCATTCTGGCATATTAAGCATAATATTATTGGTATGCAGAATAGTATTTTCTTCTGTTTCATGGCTCTATGTGTTTCATCTCCATTAATTAACCAAATCCAAGATAAAGCACTGAAAACGAAAGAAGTTTACGTCGCCAGAGAAGCAAGATCAAACACTTATCATTGGACCGTTCTTCTACTATCTCAGTCGATTATTGAATTACCATTAGCACTTACAAGCTCTACGCTATTTTTCGTTTGCGCCTTCTTCTGCTGTGGATTTAACAATGCTGGTTGGAGTGCCGGTGTTTTCTTTTTAAACTACATGCTTTTCGCCGGTTATTATGCAACTCTTGGTTTATGGCTAATCTACACTGCCCCTAACTTACAAACAGCTGCTGTTTTCGTTGCGTTTATTTACAGTTTCACAGCATCATTCTGTGGTGTTATGCAACCATATTCATTATTCCCAACTTTCTGGAAGTTCATGTACAGAATCTCACCGTACACATATTTTGTGGAAACATTCGTTAGTATTTTATTACACAACTGGGAAATCAAATGTGATATGGGTGAGATGGTCCCTGGACAACCACTGGATGGGCAAACTTGCGGCCAATTTATGGAAGCTTACATTGAAGAATATGGAGGTTATCTATATAATAAGAATACTTTTACAGTCTGCGCATATTGTACGTATACTGTTGGGGATGATTTCTTAGCAAATGAGAATATGAGTTATGATCACGTATGGAGGAACTTTGGTATCGAATGGGCTTTTATTGGTTTTAATTTCTTTGCCATGTTTGCTGGCTACTACTTAACTTACGTGGCAAGAATATGGCCAAAGGTTTTCAAATTCATCGTTAAAATGATTCCTCATAAAGGGAAAAAGTCTCTGCAAAACTAATGCGATTATAAATAGTATGATTTAGTTTTTCTCTATTTAATAATAAATTTAATATCTTTACATCCGACATTTTTATTAATATAACTTCTTTATATGGTAATCAATATGTAGGTTAAACAATAGAACGAGTATTTTGTACAATAAAAAGAGACTCATCAACGCTGTCAGATTTAATAAAAGAAATATTCGAAGTGTTGAGTGCCAAAAATGCTTCCAATCGGAGTTGAACCGATGATCTCCACATTACTAGTGTGGCGCCTTACCAACTTGGCCATAGAAGCAGCTAATCAATGGAAATGTTGTATTACGGGCTTGAGTAATACCGGGGTGTTTTGAAATCCTAATATATACACGATCTTAGGTGTTGATAATTAGTAGTTTAGTAAGTTGTAATAATTAAGAATAAGTCGTTCTTTCTTAATTTATATAAGAGAGGTATATAAAACACACGCTGATTGGTTATATTAAACCCAATGGTTCAGACATAATACGGAACATTGATGATAAGATTTTGGTTATAACTCACCTTCTTATATACTAAGTTCTGGTCAATTAATTGATCTTTATCATATCACTGCAGTAAATTCTATTATTAGAATTTCAATTTATACGAAGAACGTATAATTAAAATCACTTATTCCAATTTATACGAGTAAATGTATAGTTGTAATCACTTATTCCAACATTAGGGAAGTAACCTGTTATCAAAAAGGATTATCAATTTGATTCACGGAATGTTACTTATCTTATATATTTGTTGGAATGAAAATCAACTATCGTCTATCAACTAGTAGTCATACTACTAGTACATTATCATATACGGTGTTAGAAGATGACATAAGTTATGAGAAGGGTGTCGTCGAAATAAGTGGAAGCTGAAATGCAAGGATTGATAATGTAATAGGATAATGAATTACAACATATAAAATGACAATAAAAGCATATACAGAATTATGTAGAATTACGAGTTCCATTTATTGGATTCCTATATCCTCGAGGAGAACTTCTAGTATATTCTATATACCAAATTATATTGCCTTTATCAACAATGGAATCCCATCATTTGTCTCACAATTCACCAATATCTCAATATTATATATGATACGGAATATACTAAATAGTGGAAGCGCGGAATCTCGGATCTAAACTAATTGTTCAGATATTTATACGTTTGGATAGTTCAGCCAAGGAAGGCAGAGTTTTACCTTTTGTTGCTGAATCTGATTCTTTCATTATAGGGTTGTTTCATACGTGTTTCATGAACGTTTAGGGTGATGTATTGTCATACTGGGTATCTCATTCTGAGATTGTGGTGAATTTTGAGACAATCTCTCAACATGAAACTGTCGGAACAAAAATCTTATTCATAATTAGAATATTTTTTGATATATTGTTGGGATTCCATTATCGGTTGAAAAAATAATGTTTTCCTAGAAATCTAACGCAATATTCGTTATAGCTCTCAAAAAGTAAAGTGCTTTTACACTTTAATATCTTATGCTGCGCGCATTTGCTGACGCAGTCAGATCCGACTGAAAAAGTCGTTCTCAAAACCTAAGTTGATAGTATGGATAATAGGCCACTCTATCATTATTATCACACAATCGTTACCGAGACTCATTAAATGACGTACATTATCAGCTCTTTTGTAAAAGTTGTGTTACTAACAGAAATATAAAAACCATCTGTTGAAGGCAGAGCAAGTGGCAAGAGAATTGGTTGTATGTTTACCAATATTTTTATGGCATAATGTGAAATAAAAAGCAATGAAAAGCTGCCATAATAGCACAGAAAACATAATTGTATACAGGTAAGATGTTTGTTTAGCCAGTAAGATACATCGCAGAGTCAGTTGTGATATATCTTTTTTTTTTTAACGCCAAACGAAAACGAACAAAGTAATAGGAGAAAAAATCGACGTATAGTAGACCTTATATCTGAATTTTACAGGTTTTCGTCATTTTATTGTCCAGTTGTAGCTTTGCTTTCTATCATCTGACTTTCTCCAAGCACTCACTATAAGTAGATGATCTCTCGTTCTGATACAGCAAACGACATTTTTTTTCTCCTGTTTTTCATGCCAGTATAAGAAAAGTAAAAAAAAATAATAGAGAAAACAGTGACAAAAATTATCAATTGGAGGACTGAAAAGAAAGTACATATTTCTGATAATGGTAACAACATCGATTACTGAAGGACAAACTCTAGCAGTAAACTTGACTAGCGATGTAGAGAAAGCTTCGAAAACTTTGTTCAAGGCATTTGAAAAATCGTATGCTAATGACTACTTAATGAAAAAGTTCTTTCATATTCCAATAATAGAAAATGTTTCAAGAGCAAGAATAAATGCAATGATACACTACTACACGACGTGCTACCATGACATGAACGGAGAAATTGTTGAGGCAAATGACTTCGATGCAGTCGCAATATGGAGCCGCCCTGGATACCACTTGCCTGCTACGCTGTCTGACGACGAGTCCTTCAATAAAATTTTCTTTGACGACTTGACTGCAAAGAAACACGAAGTCATGCCTCAAGGAATGGACTATTACTACCTTTACGCAATTGGGAAAGATCCCAGC
The DNA here is from genome assembly GCA_900290405.1 of Saccharomyces jurei. Lineage (NCBI taxonomy): Eukaryota > Fungi > Ascomycota > Saccharomycetes > Saccharomycetales > Saccharomycetaceae > Saccharomyces > Saccharomyces jurei. The sequence goes on from LT986477.1 coordinate 342,101, forward strand.
CACCCCGAAATTAGAGGCTCAGTCAGAAAAATAGTCGAGGAATACAAACTTAAAGCAGACAAAGCCAATTGTGCCCTTGCTCTCGAAGCTATTTCGGAACATGCGAAGTCTGTCTACGAATATTTCGGCTTCAGGACCTATCTGGTGTTCCAGTTCGGGGCTGGGGAAGTAAATTCTAGAGGCGAACCGGATTCACAGGGAGAAGGATTCACTGCCTACTTGATGCTCTATCACAAAGACGCAGATACCATCTTCCACGCTTGATTTTCCCTTAGACTTTTATAGACTTTTTGTGTATTTATGAAGAAGCATATAGTAATAATAAATCAACAACGGGCTTTTTCACCGGGTCACAGCCCCCTATCCCGGCTGGCGAGGAAAAGAAAAAAGCATCAGAGAGTTGCTTATTACCAAATGTGTGAAACTATTCTTATTTCTTGCTTCAATCGATAGTTATCTCGGTACGTCTCGTCACTTCATAGACAATTTTTTCGTTTCAAGTTTAAACCATCATCACCGTGAATAGTTTCGGTTGCATTTATTCCCCCCTCGATTTTGCTTTTCCCTTCTTTGTTGTTAGATAATAATATAAACCGTTCCCCATAAACCGTCTTTCAGCTAGCTTTTTTTGTTTTGTATAAAAGTTGTACTTAGTAGAGACCCAAAAGCACGTGCTATATCCAAACGACCGCCGCTCAATATGATGCGTGGTTTCAAGCAAAGATTAATAAAGAAGACTACCGGGTCTTCTTCTTCTTCAAGCAGCAAAAAGAAGGACAAAGAGAAAGAAAAAGAGAAAGCTTCGGCTGCCTCATCCACATCAAAAAAGCCCACCTCAACTAGTAGTTCCTCCCACGGTACTACTCACAGTAATACTACCAGCGGCACTGGATCAAAATCTACGACTGAAAGGGGTAAGGTATCAGGCAGCATTCCTTCCCAAGGGAAGCATCATAGTAGCTCTACTTCAAAGACGAAAACAACCACAACACCTACCTCCAGCAGCAGCAGCAGTAGCAGGAGCTCAAGCGTCAGTCGTTCCGGTTCCAGTTCCACAAAGAAAGTAAATTCAAGAAAAGGACAAGAACAGGCTAAACAATCACAGCAGCCATCACAATCTCAGAAACAAGAATCCTCTTCATCTTCTAACACTGCTAGGAATTATACGCCAGTGCTTACTGTTACCAAGGACGATAAAAGTACACCAGGTGAAGACCATGCCCATCCTTCCTTACTAGGTGCGGCGTCTGCTGTTCCATCATCTCCCATTTCAAGTGCTACAGGAACGGTAGTCCCTTCGGATGTAGAAAATGGTATAAGTAACAACAACAATATGAATCCCAATAGTGGTAATGCTCAGGATGTAAACCACTCTTCTTCACAAAGTATTGACATTCCGAGATCATCTCACTCATTTGAAAGATTACCAACACCTACAAAACTTAATCCTGATACAGATTTGGAGTTGATTAAAACTCCTCAACGCCATTCTTCGTCTAGGTTTGAACCCTCTAGATATACGCCATTGACAAAATTGCCAAATTTTAATGAAGTTTCTCCTGAAGAAAGAATTCCCTTGTTCATTGCTAAAGTTGACCAATGTAATACTATGTTTGATTTTAATGATCCAAGTTTTGACATTCAAGGCAAAGAAATCAAAAGAAGCACTTTGGATGAGCTAATAGAATTTCTCGTGACAAACAGATTTACTTATACGAATGAGATGTACGCTCATGTGGTGAACATGTTTAAAGTTAATTTATTCAGACCGATTCCGCCACCAGTAAATCCGGTTGGTGATATTTACGACCCAGATGAGGACGAACCGGTTAACGAGCTAGCTTGGCCTCATATGCAGGCAGTTTATGAATTCTTTCTAAGATTTGTGGAAAGTCCTGATTTCAATCATCAAATCGCTAAACAATACATTGATCAGGACTTCATTTTGAGGTTGCTAGAATTGTTTGATAGCGAGGATATCAGAGAAAGAGATTGCTTGAAAACGACTTTACACAGGATATACGGGAAGTTTTTATCACTAAGAAGCTTTATTCGTCGGTCAATGAATAATATATTTTTGCAGTTTATCTATGAAACTGAGAAGTTTAACGGTGTGGCAGAACTTTTAGAAATCTTGGGTTCAATAATTAATGGGTTTGCACTTCCATTAAAGGAAGAGCACAAAGTCTTCTTGGTGAGAATATTGATTCCATTACACAAAGTTCGTTGTTTATCATTATACCACCCGCAATTGGCTTACTGTATTGTACAATTTCTCGAAAAAGACCCTCTATTGACTGAAGAGGTAGTTATGGGCTTACTGCGTTATTGGCCTAAAATAAATTCTACAAAAGAGATAATGTTTCTAAATGAAATCGAGGATATATTTGAAGTGATTGAACCTTTGGAATTCATTAAAGTCGAAGTGCCATTATTTGTTCAATTAGCGAAGTGTATTTCTTCTCCACATTTTCAAGTGGCAGAAAAAGTTCTAAGCTATTGGAATAATGAGTATTTCTTAAATTTATGTATCGAAAATGCCGAAGTCATCTTGCCTATTATATTTCCTGCATTGTATGAGCTAACATCTCAGTTGGAGCTAGATACAGCAAATGGTGAAGATAACATCTCAGACCCTTACATGCTTGTTGAGCAAGCTATCAATTCTGGTTCATGGAATAGGGCAATTCATGCAATGGCATTCAAAGCTCTGAAAATTTTTCTGGAAACCAATCCAGTACTGTACGAAAATTGTAATGCTTTGTACTTATCAAGTGTAAAAGAGACCCAACAGCGTAAGGTACAACGTGAAGAAAACTGGAGCAAACTTGAAGAGTATGTAAAAAGCCTAAGAATTAACAACGACAAAGACCAATATACAGCTAAAAATCCTGAATTGAGAAACAGTTTCAACATAGGAAATAAAAATAACACATTAAACGAAGAGAATGAAAACGATAGTGACAGCGAGATACAGTGAGGTTGCAAATAATGAAGAAAGCTTGACGAAATGAGGAAGTATTGAGCTCACCACATTCTGAAATTGAAGCAACATTCACAGAACCAAATATCAGTAATATAAAGGATCAACTTGACCGAGAAGTCAAATATAAGACCTCCAAGTATTCGAATATACCTAGAAAAGGGTTAAGTATATTGAATAATGGCTTTATCGTGAGAATGAGACAATGGTCTTTCTTCTTCATTATTCGAATAGCTTTAATTACTATGTGTTCATTTCGTTCTTTTCTATACATTGTTCAAATATTTCTTTATTCTTCTTTCCGCTTGTTCTCTTCCTCCCCTATTTCTTTTATTTATTACTCACTTCAACATCTCTCGCAAACTTGTCTCTCTATTCTTAGTTACCAAGAACCATAATATTACGGGACTTCATAAATAACTATATAACAAAAAAAGGATCATGATACAAAAAAAGAATGCTTCTCTTAGCACAGTTCTTTTGGCCATTATGGGTGTTCAAAGCAATCTATACGTAATTTTTTTGGCGACTGCTGAAGAAGAATTGAATGATTAAAGCCTGTACTATACTGATACCTACCATCACCCCCATAATTAGTAATGATAGCCACGTTAATCTTGACTGAGTAGAACTTACGGTATACATGTTTCTCCATTCTCTGGCTCTTAGATAATCCATTGTTTTTGTGATTTTATTGAGGTTCCTATCAATTTCTTCAATGGCGTTATTTGCGATGATATCCTCCTTTCTTTCATGAGAAGAAACAGTTTCCTTCTCCTTTTCCAAGGTAATTTCGACTTTCTTTGGGGAAGTTCCGTAGTTATTATTTAGACAGAAAGTATATTTACCTACTCCAAATGATTTCAGTAGGAAATCAGAGTGCTTCTTTTGTCTTTCAGTAACGATGACAGAGCCATCAGGGGCGGTAATATCGAAATCTATCTCGAAGTTCCCACCAGTTAAAACTTGATAACTGACCACAAGCACATCTTCATCAGAAGATAAGTCATAGTAAAGGCACTCTTTGGTAAAAGCCGGTAAAGATATTCCTACTGGAGCATAATTAGAGGAGAATGCATGCCCTAACAAAGATGAAGAAAGCAAAATCGTAACTAAAGTAAAAACACACATAATTCCTAGCGGTGATTGAGAACGCATGTTTACCAAAAGCCCTTGACTAGCCCTGGCAGAATTACTTGAAAAGGGCCGAGAATGCGTTCTCAGCATAGAGGAAGGTTCTTCAAATGAAAACTTAGATCTAAAATCACTAATCCTTAAAGTACTCACGTCAAAAAAAGAGAAATAGTAAAAAAAAATAGCCCGTAGTAAAGCGCGTCCGTCAAATGCCGTTGATTAACAGAAGACAAAGTTGCGAAACGTAACATGAATGAGGCACTAGCGAGGGCACAAAAAGAACAGCACTGTGCCTGGTACCTTTATAATTATGATGACGAATTTCTGCAGCAGTAGATTTCTGTCTGGACCTTTTTCCATTGAGGCTTACAGCATAGGTCGTGTCGCTAGGTGCTGTCATAGGCGATCGACTTACCACACGAGCGATGCTTCCGCAAAAGCTAACAGTGAAAGGGAGGCATCTAACAAGCTACATTCAGATCTGCACAGTGCTTTGGAGATGGTAGATGAAATATACGACACAAATTCTACAGCAGAGGAGGTTAAAAGCAAGGGCAAGGAAGGTCGACAAAAATATACAGTAGAAATGGATAAGGCGATTAATCTGTTAAAAACAAACATAAAGAAGGAATATAGGCATAATAGGTATTTGAAATACACGGGGGTAAGAACATCTCCTACTAACAGAACATCTCCTACTAGCAGAACATCTCCTACTAACAGAACATCTCCTACTAGCAGAACATCTCCTACTAACAGAACATATCCTACTAACAGAACATATCCTACTAGCAGAACATATCCTACTAGCAGAACATATCCTACTAGCAGAACATATCCTACTAGCAGAACATATCCTACTAACAGAACATATCCTACTAGCAGAACATATCCTACTAGCAATTCATACACTTTCCGGATCAATGTCCAAAAGATGAGGCACGCATTGGTGCCATACAATCAAGGTGGGGTTGAAGGACACGACCAAAAACCTCCTAGAATTGGCCATGGATTAACCAGGGTGTTATACCAACCCTTATCGTTACAAAAATTGAGGGACGATAGAAGCAGAATGTATAATTTTGATCCTGCTGTTGAGAATATTAACCCGGAGTATTTGGAGAGAAAGAGTGAAGAAGATGTACGTACTGATCATTCTGAGAATAGGCAATCCAAACCAATTTTCGTCTCACCCCACAAAGATGAATCTCTGCTAAAGGTCGCCGCCTATCATAAAAAAAAGTATATATCTTCGTCAAGCTCTATGACCTCAATACTTTCTCAGTTGCACTACCTTCTATCCAATTTTAGAAGGTTGAATATCATTGATTCTTCAATTTCTAGAAACTTTCCCCAAAAAAACTGCAATTATTCGGAAAGTGCATACTTCCCGTCAGCAGTTATTCTAAGAAAGAAGAAGAACGGTATTTGTTCCATTGACTCAGATAGAAGCCTAGATAGAGAAATAGTTCTATCCGTACTAGGACATTATCTTGAAGACTTCCTAACGGAAAAGCCTTCGAACAATTCGAGAACTGAAAGCTATCATTATTCTAGCATAGACGAGTTCATCGTGAGATCTCAATTAGATGCATATGACCCAAATCTACCTGGAACCGGCGTCTTTGATTTAAAGACAAGAGCTGTTTCTGCCATCAGGTATGACCTATCGCATGTAGAGAATAACAACAATCAAACTGGGTATGAAATAGATAAGGTTTATGGAGAATTTGAATCTTTAGAAAGAGAATATTTTGAATTAATAAGGTCTGCACTTTTAAAATATTCTTTACAAGCCAGAATCGGCAAAATGGATGGTATTTTTGTTGCCTACCACAATATCTCTAAAATGTTTGGATTCCAGTATCTACCCTTAGATGAGTTAGATTACATAATCCACTCTTCATATAACAGCAGATTCGATAGCTTGTTAGAGCAAAAGAATGAAATTACAAAAGGAATATATGGCCTAGAGGACTACATTCTACACTATAACCGGGACGACAGAAAGATTGCTTGCTTGGTAGCCAATAGAGAATTTAAACTGTCTATGACACTGTTTGGTAATATTTTGAAACACGTTGAGCAGTTACTGAACTCGAACAATACCAAGTGGGAAAAATGTAAAATAATGCTTAAAACTGAAGTTGAAGAAAAGCAAACTAAAAGTGGCCGCTTCTTCAACGAGCCGGTGCTCAATATTGTAGCCTTGCCGTTATCGTCAGGATATGAAGATAAATCACTGCTGGTAAAGGACACTTCGAACGAACAATTAGCTAATGAACTAAGAAGTCTCCGCGCATATAACGAAAATCTTTTAGAAGAGAGCTCGAATTCCATGGTTGGTTTCAAAGTAAATGTTAAGCATTTCTACCATCATCATCCTAATACTACACATCTACCCGCTTTTGCTTCAAAGAAGAATGATCTCATAGACGCTGAAGCCCGTGAGTATATTACTGGAATGATGAAACGGGACTGGTACAAAGATATACCATCTTCACAGACTCCAAACTTTTTCCACGCATCAGATGTTTCAACTTGGGAGGTGAATTCTACTTTCACAGATATCATCGATAAACGAACTTTACGAGAGTTATACTTAAAGTATTTAGATGTCAAATTAAATGCATTAAAAAACCAAGTTATTACACGCCAGGAGCCCGAAATATCCAAAAAGGATGAAATCATGAATCGAATCAAATTACTGCGAGCCCGTAAGGATCACCATGAGAGTGGAAGTAACAAAAGGCCGTCTAACTTTGGCCCTACGCGACTACAAACAAAACTGCGCGCATATGCCAAGAAGGGTGCTCTTCGAAGAAAGCTAATAGAAAAAAGCAACAACTTCCATACTAAAAAATAATAATCAATATTGAAAACCTTATGTGAAAGAAGTAGTTTCATCTTTTTGGTGTTTCGCACCAGCATCTTTCAACTCGTGTAATTATTGTCCATTTAGTGGGAACGCCCATAAAATGCATTGTTCTTGTAAGTAAAGTCCAGTCCACCTCAATCAGAAATCTACTCTCTAAGGGCCGATTATTTTTCTAGTAACGATAAAGTTAAAATAAAACTTCTTAAGCCTCAAGAAAAGACGAAATTGTAAGGATTGGTAACTGTACATAATATTTTATCGATTAGATATAATCCTGGGTCTGATGGGCTCGAACCGATTTTAAGGCCTTCTATTTACTGTATATTGTAACTCATTTTCGTATGGCTGGGCTCTCGCGATTTTCACCGTTATTCATTGCTTAAGCGAAAAAAAAAACAGAACAGGGGTCACATATCCAAAATATAGAAGTCAAAGAGTTGTAGATCTGCTACTGATACCAACTAACAGATATCATCGCGACTTCCTCACACCACTTACTCCTCTTTTCTTTATAAATATCAATGTTTTCATCATCATCGTCATCATCTCGACCTTCAAAAGAGCCATTATTATTTGACATTAGACTCAGAAGTTTGGACAATGATGTTTTGCTAATAAAAGGTCCTCCTGATGAGGCATCTTCTGTCCTATTATCTGGTACAATTGTATTGTCTATTACTGAGCCAATTCAAATCAAGTCATTGGCTTTACGACTTTTTGGTAGGTTGAGACTAAATATTCCAACGGTCTTACAAACTGTTCATGGTCCACATAAGCGATACTCAAAGTTTGAAAGAAACATATATTCTCATTTTTGGGATGATTTCAATATAAAAAGTTATTTCCAAAACTTGTACGATAATCATAATAACGGTAAAATGACTATTTCTAGTAAATCCTCAACAAATTTGGCAGCATTGCCCAAAAGGAAAAGATCCCTTTCTACTGCATCGTTGATATCTAGTAATGGTCAGACAAGTACAAACAAAAATTATCACACCTTAGTAAAAGGTAACTACGAGTTCCCTTTCAGCGCAATCATTCCTGGTTCGTTATTGGAGAGTGTTGAAGGTCTACCAAATGCTGCCGTCACTTATACTCTGGAGGCTACCATCGAAAGACCTAAGCAGCCTGACTTAATCTGTAAAAAACATCTAAGGGTTATTCGAACACTAGCTACGGATGCAGTTGAGTTATCAGAAACAGTATCTGTAGATAACTCCTGGCCTGAAAAAGTCGATTATACAATATCTATCCCAACCAAGGCGATTGCTATCGGTTCTTCCGCCATGATAAATATCTTAATTGTTCCTGTATTAAAAGGACTAAAGCTAGGTCCCATTAGAATTAGTTTGATGGAAAGTTCTCAGTACTGTGGTAGCTTTGGAGGTATTATTAGCCAAGAGAGAGTAGTGGCCAAGCTAAAACTGAGAGATCCTTTAAAACATGTGGCTCAAATAAAAAAGAAGAGAAGCCTAAACGAAGGTACAGACGAGGGAGTTGATATAGATATAGGTGAATTCCAAGATAAATGGGAAGTTCAAGCTCTATTAAACATACCTGCAAGTTTGACGAAATGTTCCCAAGACTGCCGTATTTTATCTAATATTAAAGTTCGTCACAAGATAAAGTTTACTATAAGTTTACTCAATCCAGACGGCCATATATCCGAATTGCGTGCGGCACTTCCAGTTCAATTATTCATTTCACCGTTCGTTCCAGTTAATGTAAAGACCTCCGATGTCATCGAAAGAACTCTCAGTACGTTTGGCCCCTCATATAAAGTAGCATCCCAACATGATAACTCCTTCAGCAATAAGAGCTTCACAAATGATACTGAAGAAGACGTTATTTTTCAAAGATCTGTATCTGCGTTGCAATTGTCTTCAATGCCAACTATAGTGTCTGGATCCATTTTCAACATCAATAACACCGATGCAGAAGCTTCTACAGCTACTGATGCGACTATGGTAACTAGTTTGATGGTACCTCCCAATTACGGCAATCATATCTATGATCGCGTGTATGGTGAGGTTACCAATCAAGATGAAACTTCAACACCGGCACCTTTAGCCGCCATTGAATCACAGGCTCTTCACGATATTCAAAACTTATATATATCTGATAGCAACAATAGCAACAATAGCAACAATAGCAACAATAGCAACAATAGTAACAATGGCAACAAACAGTTTTTGGCACCAAATCCTCAAATCAAAGTTGAAGGTGATAGACTAAATAATTGTGACTCCCGGGGGGACAGCGTTAACAACAGTAGCTTGAATTTGGTTAATAGTTACTCAGCAGTTGGTGATAGTGGGAACAGCAACACTACCTACGGAAATAGATATATTACCAACATTAATGCCGGATTGAATAGTCCTTCGCTGACACCTAGTTTCGCGCATTTATCGAGGCGGAACTCTTACAGCCGCCAAACTTCTTCTACCTCCTTGAAGAACGAATTGGAACTAACAGATTTAAGCAGAGTTCCCTCATATGATAAAGCCATGAAATTTGATATGATTGGTGAGGATCTTCCCCCAGCTTATCCAGAAGAAGAAGTCGACGTTCAAGAAAGCAAAAAGGCTGAGTTAGAAAGACCACAAATACTTCATCATAAGTCTACGTCGTCTTTATTGCCTTTGCCAGGCTCAAGCAAGAGTTCTAATAACGTGAAAAGTTCGTCAAGCAGGACATACTTATCCCACTCTCCATTGCCAAAAAATAAAAATGGATCCTCCGTATCTCTACAGCAGCTGACGAGAAGCAACACGGATAGCTCCTTCAATCTGAATCTCTCTTTCACATCAACAAAAAATGGTACAGGAGGCAGACACTTTCCCTTTAATATGACACCATCGTTGGCGAATATTTCAGGTACCAAAAATAACTCATACTTTGATAAAACTGAGTCTAAACAAAAGGCGGAAGAAAACTCTATGAACTTAACTGACACACGAAGATCACGTTCTTCATCTTTTCGTAGCAATAATAGCAACTCACCATTAAGACAAGGAACAGGTTCATTTGCTAATTTAATGGAGATGTTTACGAAACGGGATCGCCCATAGTCTGTCTTCTTTCTAACCTCCAAATTTCAATGAAAAGTGTAGAAATAATAGTCCATATAAATTTGTAAGTTGAACATATATACTTTGATAGATTGCTTTTATATTTCACGTTAGTTGAAATGATAATATAATGATTAAAATATAATCCAATGACATTTGTGAAATATAGAGACTTATCACCGAATCATGTAAGAAAGTCCCGCCCTCGAGCAGTAAATTCTAAATAGGAAAAACAAGAAGAATTCTATAAGTCCATAGGTAATTTTACGTTATTACTACAGGCTTCTTGCTTTTGTCCTCACGAAAGCCGTTCTTGCCTGGTAACAACAGAAACAAGTTGACTTGCTCAGCTTATGACAACACCATATCGAAAACCAGGGGAAAACCGACTAGAAATAGTTCCAGAATTTGAAATTCCAAGCAAATTACGTGAAATATTTGAACAGTCATTGTCAGATAGCAGAACTTGAGGCCCCATTTTTACTGCTTCACTATTCTTGGAACAGGAACACTTCGACAGGTTCTCATTCCGAAATTGGCAAAGACAAGTATCCATCATGTTTGCTAAATTTCCTTGCAAAAATATTACCTCAACCGTTTTGAACATATCTCCTTATCCTCTCGATGGAATTCAATGTGCTTCGATCAGTTTCTTTCCTAATTACTTTTTCTTCACCTTTTCTGACATTGCCGAATTGTATAATCATGCACCAAAAGGTCGCCAATGCCACTTGAACGATTATCTCATGCTTCAATTGCGGTACTTTAAGTATAAGTCTTTACCACAAAGGATTTGATGAAGGATTATTTGCAGTTATAGTATACACTAATTAACCACATTTTCTCATCCCACTATCGGATACGTCCTTGATAGCCTGGTATTTGTCATCCTTCTAATATTGCTTAATCAGCCTTCTAGAAGATCCTTCCGTTTCAGCCGCTCGCCCCCTTTCAAAGCTAGCGCGGCTGAGTTTTAAGAGGGGGCTGCTTTTTGTGAATAGCGATCTACCATTGAATAGTAGTAAGACGTTAATACATACTTAAAGTCTTCCTCAAAATTTCACATTTCGTTAATATACCAAACAATGCACAGGTTCAGAAAGTAAAGACATTAGACGAAAGCTTATTAAAATATTAGGTCTTCGTTAACAAACACTTCTTGATTTTTCAGTTTGCTATAGATCACGCTCCTCCCTGGCAAAACAGCAATAAATTTATCATGGTTTCTGTCTACCGGGACTACAACATGCAAACCAGCTATAAAAACATCTCCTTCAATGTATCAGGACAAAAATTAAAAGAAATAAAGGGACAAAGCCTAAAGAAACAACCCAAAAAGAAAGACAATTTTGAACCTTCAGTCGCCTTTGACACCGTGCCTTCTACTGTAGGTTATTCTTCTATAGATGACAGTAGGGAAGGATTCAAAGGGGTACCAGTTCCCAATCATTACACAGTGGAAGAGTGTTACGACAATGAAACAGGCTCTTTTTCGCCGAATTTACAATATTATTTGAGAAACGCATTCCAATCATCACCCTCTTTGAATACTAGAAAAAACAACAAACAAGAATCGAACAGATCACCCATTAGATCCTCTAAATTCTTAGAGAAGAATGCTGACATTGGGAAATGTTTCTTGGTATCCCAGAATGGAAAAATAGTAAGGAGAGACTATCCAAGTGCACCTGTGATTACTAACGAAGCTTTGATGATAAACAAGGTCGAGAAAAACTGGATGAAATTGCGGCGCCAAAGAAAATCACAAATAAATCAAAGGCTGAATGAGAAGAAAGAATGGTTCACTTATCCAGAACTTATCTTTTCCGAGGAACGCATTAAACCGATGTATAGAGGCGATGATGCTGCACCTTGTACAAAAGAGCAGAAAAGAAAGCACAAGATCTTTCAACAGAAGGTCGGGTATTCCAATAACCCTAAAACAATACTTTGCTACATTAACGGACGAAAACATACATGGGTTGCTCTAGACTGGACCCTTTGCAAGTTTGCACGAGACCTCGATCATATTGTGGTTATAACTACATTGCCAAGACTGATATCCAACAAGAAAAAAAAGTCAAAGGATGATACAGAATGGACATCGGGATACCAAAAAGAAGTAATCAACAAAAAAATAAGTAAGATCTGCAATTATATTCTACAGCTTGTGAAATTTGCCAAAATATCCGTCAAAGTTACTTTGGAAATAGTCGTAGGTAAAACCAAAAAGACTCTGGTAGATGCTATTAATGTCCATACCCCAGATTTCTTAGTTCTTGCTACTTTAAAGCATGAAAGAAATGAAAATCTTATTACATATAAATCCAAAAGGTTGACTGATGTTTTTTCTGTTAGTTATCCAATTCCTGTATTTGTCGTTCCCTCGAAAAGAATGTACTCGTTCGAACTAAACTTGCAAAAACAAGTGAATGAACATTTTGTCAGTAGCAATGATAATAAGTATACAAAAAACCAAAAGGGTGATGAAGGTGGCATGAACAGTTCACCACTCAAGAAGAACATATTATCAGTTATTTCTTCGCAAATCTCCCTAGATTCATATACAGAAGACCTCAAAAGACAAGGCTACATTAAAAAACATCCCAAAGCTTCTGAAGATTCTATTCGAAAAAAGTTAGTAGACGTTGCACAACATTCAAGAAAGAAGATCACTGGTGATATAGAAAAATTGCAAAAGTGTGAAAAAGATAGGGGGTTTATTACAGAAAAGGTTTTGTTACCGAAGATTGATATTATAATCAAAGAATCCTTGAAATCTTCTCTAATAATAGAGACACTGCCTGACAATAATTTATCGCGATCCAGTCACAATGGCCAAATTGCTAGCTTCAAAAATGCTCTGATAGGCAATGAGCCGAAAGGCACAAAATTTAGGAAATCTTTGATACCATATTCTTCCTCAGAACAAGATACCTCGAAAACCATTAACATCAGCAGCTCACCTACATCCCAAATTAAATTTGCGACCTCTGTTAAACACAAAGATGGAAGAGCTGCCCTTGGTAAAGCCAGAAACTTGCCTGATATGAGGCATAGTATTTCTTTCGAGAAAGAGAATTCGTTTGATCCTTCTGATAAAAGTAGTAGTGTTGATAATGACATCTCCTTGAGGAAGGTAAAAAGTGCTGGTACGTTAAGGAAAATCAAAACTAACGATTCTTCTAGTAGTGCAGGGTCTAGAAAAAGCTCATCCAGCTTCAGTACTGTAAATACCTTTACTGGGGGTGGGGTAGGAATTTTTAAGGTGTTCAAAAGTGGAAGTTCCTCCGGGAATAAAACACCTAGTAGAAGAAATAGCAGCAGCAGTGATGTTATGGAAAAAGATGTTAGTAATGGCAAGAAAAAGAAGAAGAAAAAGAAAAGAAAGTCTTTATTTTCATTCGGTAAAATATAAGTCGATGGTTTCTAGGCATCATACATCTCTACATTTCCAGCTAATACATTGATCTATAAAGCCAGTTCACTAGCAGACAATTAGGGGCATCAACGGAGTGACAGAAGACATTAATTTTATTTCTCTTTTCCTGTCATACGTAATGACCTATTTACAGGTACATACATATAAAGTATGTATATAAAATCTCCACAGGAGAAAAACAACATCGTCATCAGTTTTTGGCAATCTTGGCTAAAATTTCAGCATCCCTGAAAAGAATAACTTCGTCGTCGTTACCTAACTTAATGGTAGAACCGCCAAATTGTGGAATCAAAACCTGGTCACCGACTTTCACTTGAGGAACAACTTTATTACCATTGGCATCAGTAAACCCTGGGCCTACGGCGACAACTTCTGCTTGGTTCAGCTTTTCCACATTTTTTTCAGGCAAATACAATCCGGATGCTGTCTTTGCTTGTGCTTTGATTCTTTGAACAAGAACACGGTCCATCAATGGAACGATGGATTTAGCGGATTTCAAAAGGGTGGACATTATTTTCTTTGTTAATTGATAGTAAGACGTTTGGTCAATAGCTTGCTAATGAAAATTGTTCGAAATCAAATACAGAAAAGAATTTACTTGACATAAGCCAGTTGGCTAATTTTATACACTGAGGCTTCTTTTTCTTATTCTTATAAGATTCTAGAAATTTCTATCATTGACGACGAGTATTACCCCGTTACTGGCTTTTCTCGAGATTGAAAACTGGGCGGCTAATAAAAAACCTGAAGTGGTACACACTTATTTGGCCATAATAAGCATCTTTAGAAGCAGTTACCACTGTGACCAAGATCAGGATATTATAAACACCTATAGAGAACCACAGCTGGGAACCCATGCTCAACGGTAACACTTTTAGAGTGGTTATCTCTCCATTGTCCGAAGAAAGTGTTTGTCACTTGAAAGAGGAAAATACTGAGGAAGCAAGGAAAGGAACAGCAAGCAAACACTCTCCCTTATCAAATGGAGTGAATCAACTCTGAAGAAAATACACTCTCTACAATAGAGAGACTATATGACAGTGAGTTGAATACACAAGGAGAGCTCCGGGTAACAAAAGGAGGTTTTGAGAGTAGAGAGCAACAGTGAGCGGTTTAAGGGTAAATGGCTGTTTTGCTTATAAAGAAACGGTGGGAAAATTTCTAGTATTCACCAGATCAAGTGCAAAACATATTAAATCCTGCTATTGAAATGGGTGCTGCATATAAAATATTTGGAAAGACCGTTCAGCCTCATGTATTGGCTATATCTACGGGGATTGTTACAGCTGCATTGACATCTTACTTCACAATGAAACCTAAAAGTCAAAACGAAGCTAAGGATAGTTCACCTTTGAACCAAAAAAAAACAAACAAAAATCCAGCTGCCAATGTTAATGGAAAGGACGATGATGTTATGAAGAGTATTGAAGGATTTTTAAATGATTTGGAGAAAGACACAAAGCAAGATACGAAGGTCAAGTGATCATAGAAAATACTACCCCTAAAAAATGGTATTCTTCGTTGTTCGAGTAAGAAGAAACACTAATCTTCATGAAGTTTTTTCCTTTGATTTTTCTTTTTGGGATCAGCCATTCCAAGTTCTCCTCTTTATGTAAGTATACGTTATACATATGATTCAATATATTCTGAGTAACAAAAGGTGATAAAAAAATGTTAGAAGCATTTAGAAAACGTTGGACAATATATCGAAATATAGAGGAACTTAATCATTGAGATCCGTATTCTAATTTTAAGGGTAGTACAAATCTGCAAAATCATGCTCGCAGATAAACCTACTATTAAGTTCACTATTTAGACACAAGAAATATAATAGAGATAATGAAAGAATTCGAAAACAGAGTTAATGTAGAAGCTACCGATAAAATTGTTATATGATTTCATTGCACGAAACTCAGCAGATTAGTAAGAGCTGCTAACGCAAAGATGTATTTATCCACCAATAAACTCGATTTTTTTCATTCAATGCCGTTTCTAAATTGTATACAGCGTATTAATGTCACGATAATGAACATTTCAGTTAGTTCTCTAACGAGAAATTAACCTTATTTACCACAAGTATAGAACATCTTATAAAAAACTACTCTCATCTACATCAATAAATCTTCCAAACTTTGGGCTGAATCCTTCTTAATCAAATCTAGCATCCCTTCGGGCAAGATTGGTTTACCTTCTTTATCGAGGACATATCTAAATGGCATTTCTGTCGCTTCATTTTTACTAAATCTAAATTCAGGGTAGTCAATGAACTTGATGTCTTCAAACCTAGTCTTGTCTTTAATGATCAACTGCGTTGTCCTAATGGCCGTATCTGTAGTCATTTGTTTATCACCAAGTCTTCTGCTAATTAGCAAATTGGGATACGTAGTCTTTAGTTCTTTGGTACGATCTCTTGGAGGGTGATCACCTAGTATACCGCCAAATACGAAATAATCAAATTTGGCGGCATCTTCATGATGTAAATCGATAGTAGCCCTAGGGTCTAATAAGCAAACTCTACCGTCTTTTAAAGCCTCCAGATCCTTAAAATCTTCATTAATGCCCTTCAAATCCTTTGTTGTCCATCTTAAACCAAGTGTCAGTAGTTTTTTGGGAATGTCTTTTTCAGTCGTACCCTCAGGTAACGATGATAGAACTAAATTTTCAGCTCCCACTTCTCTTAAGATTTGGCTATACTCTAAAATGACCCATTCACTGAATCCTTCCTCCATATGTTCAATAATATACTTCATTGTATCTAAATAATTCTCACTGCTCTATCGGTCTATGTTCTCATTAAGATATACACACTTAATGCATATCAAAGAAGGTTATAGTCTTTCTTGCAATGCTCGATGAGCTTGTCGAAAATTTCAAGTCCAGAATAGCGAGCAAAGGAGAATTGAAAAGATGCCAATTATAGTTACCCGCAATATAAATGTACAAAAGTAATAAGGGAAATGAAATAAAAAAAAGTTGGGAAAATTCTAGACTGTGTTTGCTGGTCAATCAGCTCTTCTTTTCTTTCACATATACTTCGGATACATTATCATGGTCGGTTAAAATTTCTTTTAAGATAAATGCTGCAATATCAGGTTCTTCGAAATAAGAAACGTGCGATTTTACAGCGGATATAAAATCCACTTCTAGCAGACTTGGCGACATGGCATAATCTAAGCGTCCAGTGTAATTTAGGTTTGTAAGCATTTTTGTGAGGTTTTTTGATAGTTTGACGTCGGTTTTTTCTGACGAATTTTTCCCGGACTGCGAATCATTTTCATCGATACTAGGTAAATCTTTCCATATGTTTTCTCCAAATTGCAGAACTTTTGAGGTCAATCCATAGGCTTCACTACAATGAGGTAAGTAAGTCTGTTCATAATGCGCCATTTCTTTACTCACAAGGGGTTCCATTCTGTAAGAGATGGGATCACAAACATGGTAAACATTATAAACGTCCTTGCATTGCGGCCTTTGTACTGTCAATTTTCTCCACAAGTCATTAGGAAATTCTGGACGGTCACCAATTTTGGTTCTTTGAATTAACTTCAGCAATCCAATTGGTGAACCAATAAAGAATAAGTTATTTACTTGGAATTCGAGTTTATATTTTTGCTGTTTCGACAGAATATCAAACAATATCATACTGCCCAACGAATGGCCCACTAAATGAACTTTTCCCTCAAACTCTGGGTTGTATTCTTTGAAAATCCGGAATGTTTTGTTTAATTGTGAGGTTACTTGCTGAAGAATCATTTCTTGGTAATATGGTTCCACATACAACAAAATGTCTAAGAGACCGTCAGCAAGTAATTTCCTCAGCGGTAGTACACCATTTACTGTAACTTGTGACAAAGTTGGTAATTCAGGATTTTCGACATTTTCCTCCTTCGCATCAGTTTGGAAACTTATTGAATGTCTCCAAGTGATAGGCAGCACTTGAACATTACAGTTGTCTTTGTGATCAGATGCTGTGTTTAGTGATTGTAGTTTCTCAGAATTGTTGTATATTTTTTTCATATTAGATCTTAGTAAGTTTATCGTATGCGCAAAATTGACGTATTCGTACTTCTTCCCCAAAGTCTGACCTATACCGTGAACACAGAGTACTAAGTTATCTACGTCTCTTCTGTTGCTTCTTTCTTGATCATATGCACCTGGCTTGTTGCCATTCTTTATTTTGCTGCTAGAATTGGCACCCTGGTTATTATTCGCATTATTATAGTCTGTTTCCATTTGTTTTTCCAAGCTCTTTGCATCAGCCTGATCTTTATTTCCATTACCGTTGAACAATTGTAAGAAGTCCGACACATCGAAAAGGTTTGAAACTTTCCTCTCTAATTTTGTTTCAATGCTGCCTGATTTTGAGCTACTATTGCCATCTGCTACAGCTGCTTCGGGAGATTTCTGTGCGGCAGCGGTTTGTTTCGTAGTCGTCGAGGATGAATTCTTGTACGATCTTGTAATCATCGTAGCATTAATCGGTAAAGACTGGGCCAGATTGGACCTTAGAAAGGCTAGCTGTAGTTTACCGCCATCTAAATCCGATAATAAAAATGCGGTTTGTTTATTAGCGAACAAAATAAACTTGAAAGTAGATTCATTATCATCTTCATCTCCGGATCCTTTGTTCTGCTCTTTTCCGTTTTCTTTATCGATTGGGTATTTACCTTTGAGCCTGAATATATCCTGTAACTCTGTAGAAGGTGCTGTAGTCGCATAGTTTTTACTTTTATCGAACTTGACCTCTTTATATAAGCCTTCGATTTCCAAGGTAAGATCACTAGATATAGGTTGATTTGAGGAGTTGAACCAGATACCTCTTCGTACCTGGTAAGTGGGACCTTCCCAATAGGTAGGGGATAGTTCCATTTGAGAGAGATTCACTTTGAATAAATAGTCTTCGTTGACTAGGACAGGCTTGCTTTCTTGGTGCTTGCTAGCCTTTTCAAGACGGTTGGAGTCATCAATGGAGAACGGTTTGAATTTTTGAGGCGATTGAGAAGTCTTGTATGTGGGTAAATAGGGTTTGGAGTTGGGTACGTCTATTGCATAGAACCATGGGACATATGTATGGTTCAACCTTACGAGAAGGTATCTAAAACAGATGCTAGTCCGAAAGCATCGATGTTTAAGCCGTAGCATACCTACTAACCGTTTACTTCAGGTGAATTGAGCTGTTGTTCGCTTTTAGAGGGAAAGTGCAACCTACTTTTTCTTCACAAGCGACCAATAAGGCCAGAAAAACAAACAGAATATTATACTATGTAAATTACTTATTAACATAAGAGTACTATGTATGGGATCCACGTAGCCTTGATTTTGACCTTAAATTGTAATAGGAAGAAGACTTTGCGACACTGGTAGCACATTCAAGTTCATGAGTCAAAAGGGCAGCTTTCCTTGGCTTTTTATCGGTAGGATTTGCTCTCAACCTTTCCCTTAAAGGTAAATCTTCACTGGCAACGTTGGCATTCAAGTCTAACTTTCTCTTACGTAGCAGTTTTCTTTGCAAAGAGGAGGACAAAACTGGTGGAGAGGGGGGTCTGCTGTTGCCGGTGTTGTAGTTGTTGCCGAGAGCGACGGCGAGGGGACATACGAAGCCTCATCATCGGATTTGGGAGACTCTTCTTCCGGTTCTTTCTGTTGTTCTAATTGTAGCTCCCGCTGCTTTAAGAATTCATTCAAGTCGTTAGGAGTTTCATTGACCATATCAATCAATTTTTTGAAATCGTCTTTATTTTTGTATAATTTTTCTAGATGTGGAGTGTCCTTGATGGTTTTTTGAGCCCGTGAATTGTTTTCTGCGGAGCCGATCGATGACTGGGGTTTCGGAATTGCAATATCAGAGGGCAAATAATCTTTATTTGGGTCTAAATTTAAATTCACGAATTTGGACAAAATTTCTGGGTCTTGCTTATCATTAGGAAGTAGTTTCTGGTTGTTCAAAACCGCCAATGGTTGGCTGGAATATAGCTTGGAATGTTTTAGCCGTGTATGATTTACGATACCTTGTGCGGAAGTGAAACCGGAACGGTCGCATTTGGAGCACTTGATTATTACCAGAATCCCATCGAATCTTCTAAAAATGGGCTCATTATTCTCAGTTTTGCCAATGATACCGCTATTGCTTGTCAAACAAGTGCTGCTGTAATTACGTCTGTGATTAAGATGCATTTGGCTTGGCTTAAAAGGGAGTATTTGAAAACCTTGCTGCTCATCTAAAGGGGAGATTGAAGAGGAACGGGGTGAAGAAATGCCATCAGATTTAGAGTGTGGCAATGAAACGAGAGTAGGTTTGTTCATGGCTTCTGATATAGATTTAGAACCGGTCAATCTGTAGTCTATTATATTCGAATTTGCCGGACGGAGTACCGAAGGCTCCAGCAAGAGTCCATTACTCTTACTCCTGGTATGGTAGTGATGGTGGGACATACGTGCTGTCGACAGGTTTGTGTTGCTGTTTGAAGACAGGGGTTGGCAGTTGATGTTGTATTCAGATAGAACAGGGTAGGATACGTTATAATCTGCCGAGGATGCATTTATGTTGTCTATGCCGATGCTGTCATGAGGGAGGCCGCCAAAGGCGTTATGCTGTTGCCGTTGTTTAATTTTAAGTTGATATGCTTGTTCGATTTTGTCCAGTAGACCCGTATCGTTATGCAGGCTTTTCAAGAGAGTCAGTTTTGCGTTGACCTTTCGAACATTTCTTCGCAAGTGGCTAATATGCTTGTGATTGAGCATTATATGTAAGTTGAGAACATTTAGTATCTCCCCCTTGGCACATTCATACTTCAACCGTTGGGTGTTTTCACTGTCTTTGTCCATATTACCGGTGGCGGTGCCCATTTTGAAAGGCTCATCCATGTTGTTCTCCAAATCCTGAGGAGACTTGGGCGTGGTAACCTGATAAACACTGGCCATCTTAGAAGATAACGATGAAGAGGGGATAGGATGGTGACGCTGGCGCTGCTGTTTATTTTGGGCGGGACTCATCGTGAGCAGATGACCATGTATACAAAGTGCCGAGTGAGAAGAGTAGACCCGAAGAGTAGTAGTATACAGAAGACTGGAACGTGTTGATGTAAAGGAACACTGGCTTGCAAACGTGGAAAAGGGGCAGCCACCAGAAGCGAAATACGCACACGGCGGACCAACTTTCTCTTCTTCTTCTTCTTCTTCTTCTTCTTTAACACGGGTTCATGCTCTCTACTCTTCCTGCTTCTTCCTTGTTTGTTTTTCCCTCTTCCTGCGGCTATGCACAGTGACGAAAGCACTGCACATATTTCTGTGGAGGGTATCCCTCACTTACGGGTAACCCAACAATATATCATGAACAACGAGAGAGTTTACGGTTACCGCAAAGGGGAAAACGTCAATAAAGCAAGACAATGTTAGTTCGTGCCCATGAATACATCTAGTGTGTACGCTGTTATATAACACAAGTGAGTGCGAATACGTGTTTAGTGTGCGTAGAAACTCAAGGGTTCCTATAATACCACTAAAACCTTTCCTGTCACAAATGACTTTAGTATCGCCCTCGCCACCTGCCAGTCGATCGGGTTCTATGTGCTCTGACTCGTCGTCCACCCTGCAGACTGAGAAACTGGCACACATTATGGGTCTTAACACCGATAATGAACTTCTTGGGCGCATCACCAAGCAATTGAGTAGATCTAGAAGAATTGCTTGCTTGACTGGGGCAGGGATTTCATGCAATGCAGGAATTCCCGACTTTCGCTCCTCTGATGGACTATATGATCTGGTGAAAAGGGACTCTTCGCAATATTGGTCCATCAAGTCGGGTAGAGAAATGTTCGATATTTCATTATTTAGGGACGATTTCAAGATCTCCATATTTGCCAAATTTATGGAGAAGCTATACTCAAACGTTCAGATGGCCAAGCCGACTAAGACCCACAAGTTCATCGCACACTTAAAAGATAGAAACAAACTGCTGCGCTGTTACACACAAAACATCGATGGGCTAGAAGAAAGCATAGGCCTTACTATGTCGAACAGGAGGTGTTTGTCGCTTAGCTCATTCAGTTCGCATTGGAAAAATCTGGACGTTGTCCAGTTGCATGGCGACTTGAAAACTCTTTCATGCACCAAATGTTTCCAGACTTTCTCCTGGAGTAGATACTGGTCTCGCTGTTTAAGAAGAGGTGAGTTACCATTGTGTCCACACTGTGAGGCGCTTATCAATAAAAGAATGAATGAAGGAAAGCGAACACTCGGATCCAACGTGGGCGTTTTGAGACCGAATATTGTTCTCTATGGTGAAAACCACCCCTCCTGCGAAATTATTACACAAGGTCTGAACCTTGATATAATTAGAGGAAACCCTGATCTTTTGATTATCATGGGTACGAGTTTGAAAGTAGATGGTGTGAAGCAATTAGTGAAGAAATTAAGCAAGAGAATTCACGACCGTGGGGGGTTAATTATTCTCATAAACAAGACTTCCATTGGTGACTCTCCTTGGCATGGCATCATAGACTACCAAATCCATTCAGATTGTGATAATTGGGTCACATTTCTTGAATCTCAAATACCAGATTTCTTCAAGACGCAAGACCAGGTCAAGAAATTAAGACAATTGAAAAGAGAGGCAAGTGACCTAAGAAAGCTAATGAAGACCCAAAAGGAATCGATCAGCACGCCCCCAACAACTCCTTTAAGAACCCCCCAGCACACGAGTGGTCAGCGAAACAACGTGCTGAACGAGAAGATAAAATCATTAAATGGAATCAAGAGGAAAATAATGTCACCGGAAAACTCTAGTGAGGAAGACGAAGAGGAAAACGTCGGTATGAGGAAACGCGCTAAGATACGATCAACTTTGGATCACATACAAACCTCATAAACTTAGCTATTATGAAATGAATTAGTGGTACATAACTGAAGCCAATCCCCCTTTGCATAATATACTACACGTTGAATTTACTATTTGTATTCTTCTATATAAATATATATATATATATGATAATCTGCATGCCCGACAACAAAGAAAAAATACAAAAACAAACAGGAAAAAGAACGCCTCATCGCGGTACAGAATTAATCTGTATATATATCAGAATGGAAACATTGAAGTCATGCAAGTAATACAAATTGAGCAAATCCCAAAGGACTATATTAGCGATATTAAAATTGTCTCTTCAAGATCTTTACTTCTGATAACATCTTGGGATGGTTCGTTAACAATTTACAAAGTCGACGAACAAGCAAAGAATGTCGACCTTTTACAATCGCTGCAGTATAAACATCCGTTATTGTGCTGCAATTTCATTAATAATCCAGACCTTCAAATCTACGTAGGAACCGTGCAAGGTGAAATCCTAAAAGTTGATTTGGTAGGTACACCCAGCTTCCAAGCTTTAACGAACAATGAAGCCAATTTGGGAATTTGCCGAATTTGCAAATATGGGGAAGATAAGCTTATTGCCGCGTCATGGGATGGTATTATAGAGGTTATTGACCCTTACAATTACCCCAACGAAATTAGTTCTGTGAAAAATTTGAACTCTAGTAACACGAAGGTGAAGAATAAGATATTCACCATGGATACCAACCCCTCTCGATTGATCGTTGGTATGAACAATAGTCGCGTCCGATGGTTTCACCTCCCACTACGCAAAGATGATTACGGGACGGTGGAGGAATCAGGACTGAAGTATCAAATAAGAGATGTCGCCCT
Source organism: Saccharomyces jurei (assembly GCA_900290405.1). Taxonomy (NCBI): domain Eukaryota; kingdom Fungi; phylum Ascomycota; class Saccharomycetes; order Saccharomycetales; family Saccharomycetaceae; genus Saccharomyces; species Saccharomyces jurei. The sequence goes on from LT986477.1 coordinate 365,312, forward strand.
TTTACCACAAAACCAAGAAGGCTATGTATGTAGCAGTATAGATGGGCGCGTTGCAGTGGAGTTTTTTAATGATCAAGGCAATGAGGATGGCTCGAGCAAAAGGTTCGCATTTAGGTGTCACCGCTTGAATCTAAAGGACACTAACCTAGCATATCCAGTAAATTCTATTGAGTTTTCCCCCCACTCTGAATTTCTATATACAGCTGGCTCTGATGGCATTATTTCCTGCTGGAATTTACAAACTCGCAAGAAAATTAAGAATTTCGCTAAATTTAACGAAAACAGCGTGGTTAAGATTGCTTGTGCGAATAACGTTCTATGTCTAGCCACTTCTGACGATACTTTCAAGACAAATGCCACCATCGATCGTGGTATTGAACTAGAAGCGAGTTCAGCGTACGTGATATTTGACTATGAGAAATAGATTAACCTTTAAGATGAATGTTCGTGCACTATGATAGAACATTCCAGAATAAAAAAGTTCAGATTCATCGCTTTTTCCTCCTCCTTTAAGAAATAAAGAAAAATTTACCTAAAAAATTACGTGAATAGCATTTGGTAAGAAAAGTATATATAGATCAATTATCTTAGTAAGTGTTTTATCAGAGATCACATTTTGTCCTTAAGATCCTAAACCGTAGTGAATAGCAAACCCATACACAAAAAAAATGTCGTCGAAAGCTGACGAATACAAACAACAAGGTAACTCCGCATTTACCGCTAAGGATTACGATAAAGCCATTGAGCTTTTCACTAAAGCTATCGAAGTGTCCCAAACGCCAAATCACGTTTTATATTCCAACAGATCTGCCTGCTATTCTTCTTTGAAAAAATTCAGCGACGCATTGAACGATGCCAAAGAATGTATCAATATTAATCCATCTTGGTCAAAGGGTTATAATAGACTTGGTGCTGCCCATTTAGGTCTAGGTGATCTAGATGAAGCTGAAAACAGTTACAAGAAAGCCTTAGAATTAGATGCCAGCAACAAGGCCGCCAAAGAAGGATTGGATCAAGTTCATCGTACGCAACAGTCAAGACAAGCACAACCAGATTTGGGATTAACCCAGCTGTTTGCTGATCCGAACCTAATTGAAAATTTGAAAAAAAACCCAAAAACTAGTGATATGATGAACGATCCACAATTAGTAGCTAAATTGGTTGGATACAAGCAAAATCCACAAGCTATCGGTCAAGATCTTTTTACCGATCCAAGATTAATGACTATCATGGCTACATTGATGGGTGTTGACTTAAACATGGATAATATAAATCAATCAAACTCCATGCCAAAAGAGCCAGAAACCAATAAAAGTGCTGAACCAAAGAAGGATTCTGGATCGCAAAGCAACCCTACCACAGAGGAAAAAAACTCTTCTAATGTACCACAACAAGAGAAGAATAGGGAATCTGAGCCAATGGAAGTTGATGAGGATGATTCTAAAGTCGAAGCAGACAAAGAAAAGTCTGAAGGGAACAAGTTTTACAAAGCCCATCAATTCGATGAGGCTATCGAGCACTACAACAGGGCATGGGAGCTGCACAAAGATATCACCTATTTGAACAATCGTGCCGCTGCTGAATACGAAAAGGGTGCATACGAAACTGCTATTGCAACCTTGAATGATGCTGTTGAACAAGGTAGGGAAATGAGAGCCGATTACAAAGTTATTTCTAAATCATTTGCTCGTATTGGTAATGCTTATCACAAGCTTGGTGATTTGAAGAAAACCATAGAATACTATCAAAAATCATTGACTGAACATCGTACCGCTGAAATTTTAACCAAATTAAGGAATGCTGAGAAGGAATTGAAGAAAGCCGAGGCCGAAGCATACATCAATCCTGAAAAGGCAGAAGAGGCTCGTCTTGAAGGTAAGGATTACTTCACAAAGAGTGATTGGCCAAATGCTGTCAAGGCTTACACTGAAATGATCAAAAGAGCACCTGAAGATGCTAGAGGATATTCTAACAGAGCTGCTGCCCTAGCAAAGTTAATGTCTTTTCCAGAAGCTATCTCAGATTGCAATAAAGCCATTGAAAAAGATCCAAATTTTGTGAGGGCCTATATTAGAAAGGCAACCGCGCAGATTGCCGTTCAGGAATATGCTGCTGCCTTGGAAACACTAGATGCAGCCAGAAGCAAGGATGCCGAAGTGAATAAGGGTGCCAGTTCCAGGGAAATTGACCAGCTGTACTACAAGGCAAGTCAACAGAGATTTCAACCGGGTACTGGTAATGAAACGCCGGAAGAGACCTATCAAAGGGCCATGAAGGATCCAGAAGTTGCTGCAATAATGCAAGATCCTGTCATGCAAAGTATTTTGCAGCAAGCTCAACAAAATCCTGCTGCTTTACAAGAACATATGAAAAATCCAGAAGTATTCAAAAAGATTCAAACCTTGATTTCTGCTGGTATAATCCGGACTGGTCGCTAAAACTAAAAACATGCCATCACTCTTTATTACCGTTCCTCATACATATATATGTACATATAATGATCTTTCTCACTTCCTAAAACTAAATCCAATTCACTAGATAAGTAATTAAACTCGAAAAATTGGAATTTGAAAGCATTGAAATCACCCGAAGAAAGAAGAAAACACCCAGTCCATCGTTTCGACTTTCCTCTCATCTGCCCTTCTATTCTCCGAATCAGCCCTATCAATTTTTGCTGGCTGGAACTCTCCCTACCAAACAAAAACAATTACGTAATCAGCTCCGCTCTATTTTGCGTCAACGCTCTTTGTTACATCATAGACGGGGAAAAAGGGAGAAAAAACCAAGTTGTACACCAATATCCGCTAAGCAAAAAAGGGAAATAAACTTTTAAAATTACTTTAATGATATATAATTATCCCGTTATTATGTATTCTGTACGTAATTCTTACCCTTTCGACTCTCTTTTTATTCATGTGCCTGCCATAAGAAAAAGGAGATGGTGGAAATAAAAATAGTGAATGATTACAATTAAGCTTTGTTGATTACCTAATGCTGAAGGCATGAGACTAGAACCCATAAATTGTTTTCTGTTTTCATAATATCTCACCACTTTATGCATCATTTTTTTTTTTGGGAAAGGAGGTTGCATCACCCCCTGAAGAGGCACTCACATCGCATTTGGAGTTGTCAGGATGTTACTACTACCAATTATTATTTTCTTATTTTTCTAGTTTCGATCTTAACGATTCAACCAATTTTTTCAATTCACTATTTTCTTCTACCAGACTATCAAATAGTTTGGATTTTTCTTCAAGATTCCTGATGTATTTTTCACGACGCTGTCTAAAAGCCTTTTGGGCACTTCTATTCTGAGCAGCCCTCTTTGTATTTCTTAACGGTTTTCCTGTTTTACCGATCAACAGGCCGTCATTGTTATATCTTTCGCCTTCATTGAAAACTTGTTCTGTAACAGAAACGGAGTCTCGACGTTCCCCCTCGGAAAGGGTAATCGTGGTGGTGCTGTTTTTTCTTGTGGTTGGGGTGCTATTTGAGGGAAAATATGAGGCTACAGGATGGTTGGTAAATGTAGATGCAGTGGTGTAGGCGGGTTCGCAAGGTGTGTGAGATGCAGGGGTATACTGATTAGAATTGAAATGATAGTTTAAATGAGCATCTGGTAGTTGTGGTCTAAGCTGGTATGCGTTCAACCTTGGTAAAGATGGAGGAATCAAGTTATTCATTGTCACCGGCCTTGGAATGTGTGGGCCTGCATTATTTGGCACATCCTCACATAATGCTCCTATATTCACCGAATTTCTTCTTGCAGAAAAGTCTGTAATCGAGCCGGTTCTGCTTTCATAACCTGGCTCTTCAAGTGTTACAATCTTTGGGAGTTGAATTTGCGGAAGAGTAACGTTAGATGCCACTACCGAAATTGTATGCAAATCAGCCTTGTTTTCCTCTTTGATCAATATAGCAGGAGGACTTGGAACAAAAGATTTGTCCATCATATTTTTTGGCCTTGTGCTGTCTCTAGTCATTGGATGGGAAACTAAAACGGATTGAAAGTTCAAAGGATGATTGTCCATTTTCATTTGCATTAACATTCGAAGGTTTTTTTTGTCTTTTTTTGGTGGTTTTTTTCTTTCAGGGCTACTGCTACTCTATATCTATGGAAATATCGATTGCTGAAGAAGTCCTTTGTTGATAATGCAGATTATCTAATGAAGTATAACGCCTGATAAAATAATATTCACCTTGTTCCTTTTTATATATTTCAATTTGGTAATGATGCAGAACTTACATAGTTTCTGGACTGAGGAAGTAATCCTTATCAAATCACTCTCTCCCTACATCTGGAAGGGTTCCATTTGCCTAGCACTCCCTCTCCTCTACCCTCAATACATCCTCACAGATTTAATAACAACAAAATTTTCTTTGCATGTCACCGTTGGAACCAGTGACGCAACTCCGGTTCCGATTTTTTCATCGCCGTGGAACTTCCCGAGCGGAAATATCCTCTGCATTGCGTCAGTGCTTACCCATGTAAAGTTAATTTCCCTTTTTTTGGTTGGGCTGGAGCACTTGGTTGCATTACTAAGAAATCAACCAACAATAGATTTAAAGCGGGTGCCTGGAGATTTAGGTCTTTTATTCAGTGCTTTCTAAGAAGAACCATTTAAAGTGTAAAGAAACTTTTGTGGTTGTTTTAACCCTTGCACGCGTTTTGTCTAAAATGAGATCACTTTCTCATAGTTCTAAGAATTGGAGCACGTCCCTTCTCGGATCCTTTTTTTCGACCCCTCTCTCAGTTTGATGATTTCACCGAGAGGAGTGAGTTGCCAAGGGGGCGTGGGGTAGCCATTTGGCAGGAGGTGGGCAACAATGATTCAATATGCAGCTGTGGTACCTTGCTGGGCTTTCAGGGAGAGTTAATCAAAAACTTTACCGTGCACTGCCTCTTGAGCTTCCACATGGCCAGATTACTTTTCTCAATTTCCGATTGACATTATTACCTGAGCAAAAAAAGCGGTAGCATGCTGGTATTTTGATTGCCGCTGCAGGAACATCTTCCAGAATAATCGTGTAAACGATAAACCGGAAAAACTAACTACAACCGTTATTATTCCTTAGCTCTTTTAGCATTGTTCCTCCGAAAAAGTGAAGTTTGTACATCCGCGATTCTCATGAAAATAAAACGTGAAGATTTTGCCAATAGACTAAAAAAGTTGTTTACGGTTGATTGATACATTTAACCCTCTCATCTCGGCCCAATGACACTATGGTTTAGTATTAACGATCTAAAACTTGTTTCTTTCGGAGAGGTACAACTAAAAGTAATATCTAGTGACTTTGCTCATGACTTATGAGGCAGATCTAACATTGTTCTTTCACTTTAGTCATTATATTGTGCTCAGGGGTGGGCTTGGAACATACTCAATATAAATCCTGTTCGAGAAGCCCAATTTCGCATGCCATCATCTAACGTTTGGAAGAGTGCTAGCGTCTTAGAGTGCACGATGATCGAACCCTCTTCGTAGAAAAGACGTTTAAAAAGTATGCTCACCTTTCAGAAGACAGTTGCTTTCTTGGAAATTGAAATAGAAACAATGAATATAAGCTCTGCTCTATCTACCATACCGAATAAGGATAAGGATGTGTGGGTGTGACCTCTCTTAAGAGAATGTTAATTAAAACTTAGTGATAAAGGAGTAGTACGCTGCAATTAAGTTTAAATGCGCTTAACAAATGATTTAAAAAAACAAAAACAATACATGGTAATAATAATACTGGAGGTCTTGAAAAGATACGAAATGGCCATAAAAATTTTAGTTGGTCCCAAAAGAATAAAAAGAAAATAATAGAGTAATCAACATTCAAGACTCAGTGGAAAGGAAAAGACAAGATCTCTTGTACACATTCTCTATATGAAGATGGTGTGTAGTCTACCATCTCTTTTCTTGCTATTCTCTGAACCGCCATCCTGTTACTTGATTAGGTGCTATTTCCACGAGCTTCTCTTTAGACTGTCTTTTAGTTTTCTGAGTTACTAGGTTTATCCAAAAACATAATAAGGATTCTATTTATTATGGATTACTTCTTTTTCATTGTTAGCTTTCTGACTTACGGTTTCAAAAGGGTCATATGTACGGCTTCAGTTATTCATGCAATAACTATCCTAGAAGAAGAAGAAGGAAAAAACGTAACTTTTACGTCAATTAGTATATAATTTCATGTAATGATAAATGTGACAGACATCACAATTTTGTAACTGTTAAGTTTGGCGGGACCGAGAATTTATGCATAAGAACTAAGAAAACTGTGTTTCTTTTGTTATTCGGGATGTGGGAATCCAGACTTTTTTTCAGATTAGCGAGAAAATTGACTGGAAGATGTGCCAAAAATAAGGCTCTTATCACTCTTGGAAACGATTGTACTCACAAATAGTAACTCAGACAAAAAACCTCAAATTAAATCTTATCGATATTGCATTCATACAACTTTTTTTGTTGCAAACGTCTTAACGTGCAGGGTCAATGAACATAAGATTCCATTTTTACTATCTCCTCATTTTAATCTGCAATGTAGGACTGATAGATGCATATGAAAAAGAAACAAGAGAAAGAATTCAACCTCCTGATTTGATGCCTGCTCCACCGACACATAAAGGTGGTGATGAAAGGCAGCCACATCACGATCATCAGCCGTATTCTCATGGAAAAAACATCGACGACAGTCCGGCGTATAACCTCACTGATTTGATAGACAGCAGAATAATGCGCAATTTCGGAAACGCCTGCAGGGTAAACGTTTTAACAGGCGGGTCGATCTCTTTAGCCAGCAACCCACTACATTCACCTGCTTATAATTACACTTTAAGTTATCCATCTTTTTTGATTCGCTGTGGTAATGAGAGTACAAATCTCAATTTCTCCCATTTTTTACAGAACCTTGCTTATGAGATGAGGAACAGTTTGAACATTAAAGATGACAGTAGCAAGTACGTCGGAAAAGACCCATTTCACCTAGGGATGATAATGATTACTTTTGCTTCTGGATGTATATGTGTGGCAACATGGATGCTTTTCTTGATTGTTCTATTACTTCCATCTGATAATCATAATAGAAGGAAAAAACTTGTGCATATTTACGTACTTTTTTCGGCGATTACAAGGACGGTGTTTCTTAACGAAACTATTGCCGTGATATTTGATAATCAGTATCATGATGACTACCAGGATGCTAGTCAATTTGAAACCTCCATTGTAGAAACTTCTCCGTATAAAATATGTGATTTAGTTTCAAATATTTTGGGTAATATAAACTGGATTTATATTGTCCATTACTTACAGTCTAATTATGGAAAGCAGACTTGGAACTGGATTCCATTCAAAATGAAAAAGGGAGCTCACCTTATAATTATTGTGGGTTGCTTCCTTTCATTGGTTGAGAATCTCTTACTTGGAAGTGTTCTTTGGAGAAAGGATCTTCTTATCTTAAGGATATTTTACAAGACGATCGAACTACTGTTATACACAATTTTCATCTCCATTATCTGTTACTTCACCTGGCATAATTTTGCTTACATTCTTCTACCGAAAACTGCTGAAACTAATAGGGATAGTAAGTATAAGACCAAACTGAGGATTCTTTGGGAGAACTATCACGAAACAATACCATTATTGGGGTATAATATTCTAATATTTATCTTATTCTATTTTACCACAATTTTTTTCGCTACCTTCACGATGCATATTAAAGGATGGACTTTTGGTTTTGTTTTCTTTCTCAGAGTTTTGATAACAGTAAATGTTTGGGGTTTAATTGGTGTATTGGAGAAGAGGGAACTACATATAAGCAAAAAAACTGTACTTGGGAGAAAAATTAACAACAGAGACAAGTTCTTTGCCAATCCAGCAATCAATTATTACGAAGACGATATAGGCAAACACCTAAGTTCCACATCGTTAAACCAGGATCTAAATACTACTAAAAGTAATGCTATCTCTCATGGTTCGTCAAGTATAGTGATTTCTCCTTCGCCTGTTTGGAAATCTCCGATTGAAAGAGTAAGAGATAGGAGAAGAAGACGTAAGATAATGAAAACCGAGAATAAATTTGGACAAAGCTCCAGTTTCGGAAATAAAACGAGTACCAAATATAATAGTAAGGCAACTCTATTCAAATATCGACAGTTACTAAGGAAGCCTCTGCGAAAAGTTAACTCGTATGAAAGAAGACCTGATATTGGGTCAAATAAAAAAAGCTCGATTGTGAGGCTAGGAATCGATAATCATTCTAGAGGCCCCAGTTACCCAGCGACATATTTCAGTGACAGTGAAAGTGTGGAGACTGAACTTCGAACCAACCACATTTATAATTACGGAAACAGTGATTAAGGCAGGCCCTTATAGATAGAGAAACATGAGCACAGAAAAGCACAGCAACTTTTCGCTATCGTAGATATTCTATATTCTTTATTTTCTCGTTTGTAATAGTACATGAAATTAAATCACACTAACGTCACGGTTACATAGTAAATTTCTACAACATCTCTTCTACACACGTATTGGCGTTTTCATACTGGCTAGTTCGAGTATCGGTCGTGCAGGAGGTTCCTCTATTTCTTTTTCGGACGTCGAATTCCATATAGAAAGCTTCGCAAAATGAGCACAACTACAGATCAAATGCCATCATCACTGGTCGTGATATTTTCCTTTTGGCGAATCCCCTACTTTGTGGCAGTGCTAGGAGAATAGAACAATAAATTGGATTGTATCCTTAGTGCCTGCGTGGAGGTCCTTTTTGCCCTGCGGACCAAAAAAAGATTCAGGGATATAAGGGAGTTCCGATGTAACCTAGAAAGATATATAAAAAGGACATCCTTTCTATGCGTAATAACAGCGGAACCTCCCAATTTACTTAGCATTGCATCAAAACTAAATACTACTCAATAGAGATGGCCGTAAAAAAGTGTGCCTGTGAAAGTAAATGTTGCAAAGACTTCTGTCAGTGCGGAACAACTTGCGTCCCAAACTGTTCCGGCGGTGAAAAGTGTAAGTGTGACCGTAACACTGAAAACTCCCAGTGTAAGAGTTGTAGTGAAAACTGCAAGTGCGGAACCACATGTACTTGTGAAAAGAGTAAGTGTACATGTGAGAAATGTTAGCTTACTTTAACGCTTTATCTAGATAAGTACATAATATTCCACTTTTAAATAATCATTCAATTAACTATAAAACAAGTGATTCTTATTTTCTCCCGAATTTTTTTTCTCATCATACCACTATTGAGCTAATAATAAGTGGGAGCAATAACACTGAAATTACGGCGCATATGCCTAGAGTATCCTCCACAGCTTGCATAAAAATCAAAGGAAAGAAAAAAACAAAATTCTCAATGCAGAATTAAAATTACAATTTTACGCATACACACAAGTACAGATATTTATTTGTATTTAGTATTTCTTTTTCGTTTCATCGTTGTTCGCGTATTAGAACATTCATTGTCCAAAATTAGAAGCCTCCTGTGTTCTCAAAATCCATATTATGTGAGTGGTTAGTGCCGCCCATAAGGCCGTTTTGATGTGGAGTATTATATTGGATATTATGCAATTGTTGTTGTTGTTGCTGCGGCTGCTGTTGACAGTAGCTACTTTGCCTTTGTACGTGTTCACTAATAATGTTATTACTTAAAGGTTTAGAGGGCTCTGTAAGCCGAACAAACGAGTCCCGCGTATCATTTGATAAGTGCTGATTAGTCAGACTTAGCTGTAAGCATTTTCTCTCCAAATGACAAATGTATTCAATAGATTTCGTTAAAATTGACGCTTTGTTCAGCTTTGTAGCTGGTTCTAGACCATCTAGATCTTCTAAGTCTCTAGATGTAATGGGAAGATCATTACTTTTTTTATATGCTACTCGTAATGTTGGAACAGTTCTCCTTAGTTGCTCAATTTTATCATTAATATTAGAACGGTATTTTTTCTCAATTATATTGTGGGAAACCCTACCAGTTCTCACCCTCGTTATTCTTTTAGGTGTTACATGAAAATGTTTCCGTATGGGTGAACTTTTTAACTTGGAGCCTAAATTGCCACCATTCCCCCTATTATTATCACTTTGGTCAGTGTTATTACCATCCAGATTTTCCAAATTCAAAGAGGACTTAATCTCGTCATCGGTAGCTATAGCAGATTCTGTTCTTGATAAAGGAAGCAGATTTTCAAAGCCAGAGAGCTGTTCTTTTTTGACAATCGAAGCCGCTGAAAGAATATTTGGATTTTGCTCAGATTTCAGTGTGATCTGCTTTACACTGTCAATATTTTCATTATCATCGTTACTAAAGACTTCCATGTTGTCTATATAATCTTCACTATCAATTGTATTGCCATTATCCGTAGTCATCGTGGTACTACCCGTCGTCGTTGTAGGTAGAGAAGTCAATGCATCAGTGTAATAGTTGCTTTCAATAACTGAAGCATGACTTGAGTCATTACCAAACGACGAGTCATTGTACTGGTCAGCTCCAGAATATGCGTTTTCCTTATATATAGGAGGCATAGGAGGCTGGAGATGAACGGGGCCTTGAAATGGAGCGTAATAGGCCTGTGCAGAAGGTCTCTGAGAACCTAAATCGCTGGCGTTGTAATTTGGCGGCAGTGTATTATAATTGTTACTTTGAAACATTAAATACATTTGATTTGTCGTTACGTTTACATTCTGCTCTTCACTGCCATCCTGGGCACTTCTACAGTCGAAAACTTTAATGGCGACTTTATTACTCAAGTCGTTCATTACAGAACTGGTGTCCGAAGAGCCAGAAAAAGGCTTTTGAAAATTTGGCATCACCAATTTATACTCTTATCGTTCTTAAAAAGAATAAAGTACAGCAGCTATTATATATTCTAAGCGAATAAATGGATGGGTGGGTGGGTGTGACTAACTATTAAACTATCTCTAAGCGATCCTGAGAAACTATCTAGCAACAATGCGAATAATAGAAGTAAAATTAGAAGCGCAACTTTATAGGTTTGAGCTTAAGTATGTTACCATAAGTCTATAACATATAACAATCAATGGGGCTTACGATATGAGAACAAGGTATATAAAAGGTGTTGCTGCTCATGGGAAAAACACGAAGAAAACGCCTACGTTAAAAATACAATACCAACTATTTTTTTCTTTTGAGAAGTCCACTCTAAGTAAAAATAAAACAATGATGGAAAAGAAAGAAAAAAGCTCGAAGAAATAATAAAAATGCAGCAGAGAAGACTAGGCACAACAAAGTGGGATTGTGTCTACGCTTTTAACGGTGTTCCCTTCTTCCTCACCACGTTTCCGCTCAGATCTCAGTCTCTGCTTAACTTTACAGCGGCATAAGAAGGCACGTCCCCTGAAAAGTACAGGCTAGCCAAAAACAAAAAGGCCAGAACGGGCGCGGAACTCCTCGTACCGAGCACTAAAGAGGAGTACGGCACACACATACAGGAAAAGGGTAACTGATTAACATACGTACACCCCGGGCGAAAAGTTCCGCAGACTTTGTAGGCAAAAGACACTGTGGAGAATAAAAGGTTGTGACGCCCAGTAGCTTCGCCGGAGGACCTTCTTGACGTCCACCAAAAGGATGCTGCAGCAATTTCCTTCTCGCACTGAAGCCGCGCCCACAGCAAAATGAGACGGTTCCGTTTATTGCCGTCTTGTTGCTTAGATTAACAAATTCTCCTCCAGTTAATCCGCGTATTACCATTTGTCAGCACATGAAATGACCGCACCAGAGAATTTTTTTTTTCTGGCAAGTGAGAGCGAGCGTAAAGTTAAGGTTTTGATCGTATCTTCTTCATTCGTTCATTTCATAGAGAAAGTGCAGTGTAGCGGCCTGATTGGATAGACAAAAGAGAGCGAAGAGGAAAATAAAAATTGAATTCATATGCCCAGCACGTACACAAAAGTATATAAAGTTGTGCCGACATGCGGCGTGCATTGTTTGTAGTGGGGCGAACATACTTGTGGCTCAATTTGACACATCTACTTTAGTCTTCACTTGGTCTAATGCAACGTATTTTTTTCCCGAAGGAGAAGGATTTCGACTCCTTCCGCGCATCTTATCTCATTGAGTCACCGTTAATTTCTAATTCTTGTCTTGAGGCATTTCGACAGAATTTGTTCTTAAAAAAATACACTAAAGATATGAACGTGCGCTGCTTAACTATTATTTACCTTTATAAACAAATTGGGAAAGTAGAGAGATGGACCTAACTGCCGGTCGAGTTTGGCTTGACTTGGTAACTTCAATGTCTCTTTTATTACTTTTCTCATGCAAAATGGGTGATGAATTGTATGATTTCTTTTCATCAGCACTTTTTGTGCTAATGACAATTCTTTGGGACCTAGCACCGATAAGACTTTTCCGTAATGATGGCCTTTGAACGGTTTGGTTTTTATCTTCGTTACCCTCATAACTACCAGCTCTGTCTTGATTCACATACACCATTCCTTTACTTTTCTGATTAATATGACGAGGATAAAGCGGTTGTCTATTAGCAATTGCCCCACTGAATGATGAAGAATATCTAAATTTTTGTAAGACTGTCGTACATCCCGATATGCTTCTCTGAGACGATCCATGAATTGAACTGGTACTGCTTGTAGGAGTCTTTTGTTCAACAGTTTCGCTATAATCCTCAGTGGTATCACTACTATCGTTATTGTCATCGTCATTGTCTGTGCTATAAATCACACTGTCAATAACCTCTTTTTCATGACGTTGAAGATTTCTCGAATCTTCTTCCAATTCACTTACAACTTCAGAAACGTCTTCACTTAGGTTATCATCAGCTTCCAGATTTGTTGTAACAAATGAACTAGGTATTTGTGTAGATAACTGAGACTCAGGAACGGTTTCTCCTAACGACAGTGGGGTTTTCACCTCTTTAAAATCAGGCGAGTCACCTTCTTCAAAATCCTCAATAGTAGCCACAGACGTTCTATTAAAAAACTTGCTCCTTGTGTCTTGTAAAGTTTCCTGAACCGCATCAACATTACTTAATTTTCTGCGTTTAATTGTCATTGTCAGTTTATCTTCCACTTTCTTTAAGCTATGGACGTTATTTACAACTTTAGGAGTACGATCTACATTTATCATTTTGTGGAAGAATGATTCTATTGGTTTATTTTTGACTTCAGAGGTATTGATATTAATTTTACCGAATTCTAAGTTCGATTTAGACACTAATTGTAATTTATGCTCTCTATTAGCTAGAGGCTGGTGGAAATCATATGGATTTAAGTCTCCTTGAGCAATTTTGAAATGCAAATTGTGGTCTATTTCGCTATCAAAATGCACTATTTGTTTCTTCTGAGTATCTCTGTGAATAACATGACCAATGCACTTACAGAGCTTCTTTCGTTTACCCTCAGTATCTCTCAAATGCAGTGGAACTTCATTCAAGCTCACTATCTTCTTCCGGATAGGACAGAATACCCTTTGAAATTGAAATGCTAAGACGGCAGCTTCGTACTCACTGATGTAAGCCTCAGGAATTGTCAGTTTCCCCTCTCTCTGTATACTAAGAATTATTCTTTCTATTGTGTTAAATCTTCTAACCAATTTCATTGCAGTAATTAAGCCAACTTTGGGAATTCCATTGGTATAATCACAACCAGATAAACAAACCATGGTTATTATTTCATCGTTAGTTAACAATCCCAATGGAAACTTCTTTGGGAGTTTGATAAAGTTATCGCGGCATATTTCTAAACATTCTCCATAATCATTAAGCTTAGTAACAAGACGTCGACATCCAAAGACGAGAAGGTCAGAGTCCTCAGAAATTATTCCTTGCACGATGTTCTTCTGTTCTAGGTATACCATTTGAGAGTCTGCCTCAAACGGAGCTACGATGTAGCGAATACCGTTAAGCTTACAGTAGCATATGATACATTTCGCCATTTCAGGTGTTATGTCAACACATTTTTGAAAATAGTCCATTGCATTTTTTTTTTCTCCGCAGGCCCATAGTCTTTCAGCAATGGCTTTGTTTTCTTGTCTTTTATCCTTTCTTTTAAACTCTGTGGTCTTTTTGACTGGAATGGCATCCCCATCAAACACCAAGTACGGTTCAACTTTAAAAGTTTTCAACAAACTGAATCGTTTTACGAAAAATTGTAAGTATTTATCAGTCGGTTTTCCAGTTGCGAGTTCATAAGCGCAGGAGCAGGCAGCTCTATGTAGCCACGCATATCCATCAATGGCTAACACCTCTCCTTCATATCTACGTAGTGACACTGGATTTTGAATGGACTTTAACTGAGGAAGAAGACCCTGGATACCCATCCCTTTATGTGCTTTTCAGTATCGTTAAGTTTCTTCTATTATTAATCCGCTCCAGAAGGCAATATTAACTATAGTTTTGTGAGGGCATATAGGTATACCTTGGAAAATAAGCGCCTGATATTTTTCGATAGGTATTTTTTCACAGGAACAATTATACAAATTCCTCGAAAGATCTTTTTGCTATTACTCACGCAATTTTTATTGTGCACAAAAATAGTTATTGTACTTCCGGCCTTAAATAAAAACGCGTAAGAAAAAAAATACTAATAATGCCCTATAAAGGAAAAATTAAATAAAACACGAAGTTAGTTTGGACACATTACTTCTCCTTCTCGGGCAGGATATTCGTATAACTCGTAGTAGTCAACCTCAATTCCACCTAACATAGCCTTTGAAGTATCTGAGGAGTAGAAAAACCGTTGCCATAAGGGCGCTGTCACATCACTATTAAGCCAAAAATCGGTCAAACATGTCTTCCAATGATTTGTTACCAAAAAACTTCGAAGCAATGATTTCTGATATTGTTGTTGAACCTGCCCGTGTAAGAGGTGGGATAAACCTACCATTTCCTTAATAGTAACGAGACATTGATTGACACCGATCATTGAAAAGCATGCGTCAAGAACAGCATGGCGTCTATTCCTTGGCTCCAAACCATCAATAGAAATCGTGTGAGTGACGGTTGTCCCAATTGCACTTTCAAACCTCATATCACTATCCTTACTTCTTGCCATGGAATATGTAGGTTTTTCAAATGGTATCAGATTAAAAGATTTGGCACTGCTTTCCTCTTTGATTAGGATAAACAATTCAGGAGCTGTGATTCCTTTTAATATCTGGAAACACTGAACAATCAACATAGCTCCCAGCCACACAAAGTTCACACTAATCCAAATGAACAAAAAAAAGGTGGAAGGATCGTAATTAGAGCCCTTACATAAAGTCTCATTCTTAAGGAGGGCGCATCTTGCATACCCATCAACTTGTTCATAAATATAGTTTGTTCTCTTAAAATACGCCAGACACAACCACATGAATAAAAACATATGATACTGGACTGTCAAAGCGAAGAAAATAAAAAGCTTATGATTTTTCAGACCAATATCGTTATAAACCCATGGACAAAAATGGTCATATCTTGCTACTAGGGCGCCACTAAAAGGAGAGAATTTACTTCTCAGTGGCTTTCTTTCTAAGGTCTCAACGCAAAAGTTTTCCCTGTCAAACTTCCCTAAGTGAATTAATTGTTTTATTGTTTCTTGTATCGAAATCAAACTATCGTCCGTTTTCAAACAACCAGGATCAGATCGTACCAATTTCAGAAAAAGTATGATCGTCAAGAGTGAAGTAATCAAAAACTGTGCATTTTTCATGGTATAGTCAGACATGCTATATGGATACAATTTCTTCGTCCAATCAAATATCAAAAAACAGAAAGTGGAGAGAAAGAGACCGCTGAAAAAAGTGGTCCTGGTTAAAGAAACCTTGTAGGTCTTTATTCTTGGAAGAGAAGGTAGTACAAATTTTTTTAAGGAATTTACGGTGACAACGGTGACTAGGAGGGAAAGCAGAATGGCTATCACCGGAGAAAGAACCAACGAAATCAAGTAAATGTATACCATAAGTAAAAAAGGTGAGAAAAAAGTAATGAATTGTGCATGCGAGCTTTTCCTGATTAGTTTATCTTTTGGGTTTCCAAGTCTGTCATACCCATGATGTTGCAATGCTTGTTCGAATAGCGATTTAGTTCCCATTCCCTCAGCCAGGTCAAAGCAGTCCTGCTTCTGATTATTTCTTTCGTGAAAATTTGCACCACTAAGTATTAGGTCACATATGACCCTTTGATCGCCACCAACTATTGCACAATGAAGCGCGTTGAATCCTCTATTATCTGTTAACGCAACGGTAGCACCGAATTTCAACAGAAGTTCTACAGTTAGAAAATCACCTTGGTAGGCAGCCCACAACAGAGGTGTTCTGTTATTTTTATCTTTTGAATCGATATTGATATTATTGTTGTTGTTATTTACGACAAAGTAGAGAACATAGACAACAAGCAAAATATTAGAACTGTAAACACTAAAATGAATAATATTAAGGCCTTGCCTATCTATGAGCGTTGGATCAGCCCCATGTTTGAGTAGTAAGTCAACAATGTATATATGACCGTATCTTGCAGCCCAGTGCAATGCGGTAGCCCTCTCAGAGCCTGCTGTTTGGTTAGGATTCGCTCCTCGAAGTACTAGGAATTTTGCTACGGAAAATCTATTCTTAATACAGGCCCAATGCAAGCCCGGAATTTCATCAATACAGTCGTTGTTAATATCGATGGCCCCACTTTCGACCATCTCCTTCACTACCTTTAGATTTCCATCTTTCACAGCTTGAATAAAAATGTCAATTACAAACTCAATGTCAGATTCACTGTTTAGGGGTTGCATTTTGCTACTACTCAAAGCGCCTGAATCATCTTGAGCGGCGTTGACGACAGTAGCTATCTCATCAACGGGTTTTCCTATGCTCTCATCATGACTGGCTGGCATACTGATTATAAGAAACAATGAAGTGTTCTAAAGTAATAGAAATAGTTTACACGACCGATGAACTTAATAACCTTTAGTTAAAAAAACTTGTAGAGTCTAGTTTTTATCAAAAAAATACGAAGTCTTAACGATTTCTAAATGTAAATGATAATATGAAGGATCAATTATTGCTGAACAAAAGAGAATACTGAAGGATTAAAAATAGTATCCACACAACCTCGATTTGGCGAAATGAACTATAATTAAGCGATTAAGAAGTCAGGCTCGTTTAACAACAAGCTTGGTACATCGCATGCTGCACGAAGTCCTAACTTAAAAAAATGAAGATGTGGAAAAAGAGAAGATCTTTCCGTTGGTCTCTATTGTTCGCTTAGCCATCGGACCGAAGTAACTTTGAGGGAAAAAACGTGCTTCGCGTAATCACCATAGAGCCATTTTTTTTCAGGACCCATGCGGTATGACCCACCATGTAAAGTACTGTAGAGTACTGTAAAGTGAAGTAAAATTAGAAATATATATAAAGAGAGCGCCATTTTCAGGGAAACATTATTCTGGCTGTGAAGATTTTACATAATTCCAGTGGATTCATTTACTGATGTTTTGTTAATTTTCTCGTTGGAGAAAAAGAAGTGTTATAAATGGCAGATCTTTTTACATTTAGACTTTGATCTTAGCCAGGATGACAGGGATTGCGGCTGAAAACTCTGGACCTGAGTCTCCTCTCTCCAAAGACATATTCAAAGCCTTCTTTAATTGCTGATTCTCTTGCAACAACGGATATACTTCGTTAGGTCTATTGTCTGGTATCATTTCAAACAATCCGTAAAAGAGCATGAGTAACCTTTGTCTTAGTTCAATATCATCAATTTGATCTGCAAATACTTGGATAGCATTTTCAATGAGTTCTTTCTTGGTCAAAAGTTCTTTAGCTATTAATGGTATTGTAGTGGCAATGTTAGCAAAAATAGCGGCAACGGCTCGTTGAGATTCAATGTCGGATAATTGAAGTAATTTCACCAATATATTAAAATTTTTCAAACTTTGCGGGTTTTCCAGATTGAAAAACTTCGCAGCAATTGTCAATGGATGACTCATCATATTACTTATTAGCTCTAGTGTTGATCTTTGTAGTGGGACGTTTTCGTCCAGCATTAGATTCTCAATTGTAGACCAATAGTCATCTGTGGACACGATGCGCTTACAAACTTCTTCACCATCAGATGTTTCTGATGAGGCTAAGTTAGTCAAAGCTAATAACGCTTCATAATTATCTGTCAGCTTAATTTGCTCGTCGCTATGTAATGGATTGTCAACCACTGGTGTAGACCTTGGTAGCAATTCGAACAAGAAGGGAATGGCGTTTAATGCAGAGTACTTTCTAAATATTAAAGCTGGATTAGTGAATATTAGCATTCTTGCTAAAGCGCGGCAACCTAAAATACGTATAGGCTCTCCTACATCTTGCTTATTGACCAAGTATTCTAATATGATAGTTGTGCCACCTTGTGAAATGCATTGAGAAATAAAATTTTTTGAGCGGGTTAAGTTATAGATAATTCTTACCACTTGTTGTTTACAGTTGGGGCTCAATCTGTGCATTTTACTCTTCAAAAAAGATATTAATTCGGTGTTTAACACGTACTTCTCGTCAAACAAAGTGATATCTACTTTTGATTCTTTCTCTGCGCCGATCTTCTCTGCGCCTGGGCCTTTTAAGTCCGCATAATTTTTTAAATCATTTATTGATTGAGAGCCGCTGTTGATTTCCTCTGGTATGGTGGTTAAGTTAGCCATAATAACCAAAAGACCATACAAAAAATGCATGGTCTTTTGATTTGTTATCAGATCTAACAATATTTCAATAAAGCTGTCGTTATGTCTAACCATGTTCTTCACTGAAGGTTTCAGGCTCAAATACGCTAGCGCTTCCACGGACATATCGACTTTAGTGACCTCTTCCGATTTACAGGAACCTTCATTTACATCTTTGATTTTTGGCATAACGCATTTTGAAACGGCACATATAAAAATTTCAGACAATTGCGTCAAGTTTATATTTGTTAATTTCGTGAAGGACCATGTCTTGACTAATACTAATGCAGAATATATTTGCACTTCTTTCACGTTCAATGACGTTTCTAAGAGTGGAATGTAATTTTCAGTAATATACACTCTCATTGTTTCGTCAATGCATGCAGCCGATAGTAGCTGCAGCAGTTCCTTTGTGAATTGCAAATCCTGCTCTTCGAACACTCTTTTCTTGAAAAGTCTGGTTAACCCGTTGGTTAAGAATATTTCAGAACAAAGCGCCGTCAATGAAGGATACAATTCCGAGAGAGTTTTGACTGTTATGGATAATGGATCATTTCCCACCTCTATTTCCGCCTCCACAATCAGACTGCTCATGAAATCAATAACTGCCTCATCAAAGTCCTTTGCGAAATTTGATTGTAGATCAGCAAAAATTATAATCATCATCGACTTGACTTCATCTTCATTTATACGCAAGATAAGTTCCTTCACTAAAAATTGTACGTCTTTAAAATTATAACTGAACTTATTCAATAGTTGTAGAATTACACTAAGCAAATAAGTTACGTGGACGTCCTCACCATAATGTATCCTCATTTGCAGCTCATTTAATAGTGCAATTGTCGCCTTTTTGTCTGAAAAGCAACCAACAAAAATATGAACTGATGATCTTGATAACGTTTCAAATAAGTTGAGTGCAAAGGTGATATCTTTCTGTATAAGTTTAGATAAATGCGCACGGGATTCAGAGTGGTCTTGATAAGATCTTGTCAACACTTCTTCAACTTTAATGTCATCTATGAGCTCCTTCCTATTTGATACATCGGCAGGTATTTTCCCAGATGCAGAACATTGCTTTAGTTGGAAAATGGCGCTTACAGCATTATTGTATTTTTGAGCATCAGGGGTAGATGTCAAAGTATTATCAAACGCAGCACAGAGATTATCAATTACAGAGGTTCCCATTGGATCATCCACTCTCTCATTCAGCGGCATGACAGTAATGGCTCTTGGATATTATCGTGGGAGTTTGTAAGACACTGTCATTCCCTCACCGTTACTCAGAGAGCTCATTTTTAATTTCAGCCTTCGTGCCTTATTGCGGCTGAGAATCATCATGATCAACGATCATTTGTTAAACTGAAATATAATCCCCTATATAACACGCACAACCACTTAGAAGAGGGTTTTCTTGTACTACAACAGACTTGGAGCATCTTAGTGCGTTGAAATGTCAGAAGACGAATTTTTTGGCGGTGATAATGAAGGGATGTGGAATGGCTCCAGATTCAGCGATTCGCCTGAGTTTCAAACATTGAAAGAAGATGTTGCGGCAGAATTATTTGAGATAAATGGACAAATAAGCACCCTGCAGCAATTCACCACAACATTGAAGTCATTTATAGAAAAAGGAGACGTTAGTGCAAAAGTTGTGGAAAGAATTAATAAGAGATCCTTAACAAAGATTGAAGAAATAGGTGAGCTTATCAAAAAGGTCAATACTTCAGTAAAGAACATGAATGCGATTGAAGATGCGAGCCTAGATAAAACCCAAATAATAGCTAGAGAAAAACTTGTCAGAGATGTCAGTTATTCTTTACAAGAGTTCCAAGGTATCCAGCGGCAATTTGCGGGAGTGATGAAACAAGTTAATGAAAAGGCAAAAGAATCTCTTGAAGCCTCTGAAATGGCAAACAATGCTGCACTAATGGATGAAGAACAAGGAGAAAGTAGTCGAATAAGTACCCGAATACCAAGCAGCCAAATATTTGTCGAGAGAGATCCAATAAACAACGAAGAATTTGCTTATCAACAAAATCTTATCGAGCAAAGAGACCAAGAAATAAGTAATATTGAAAGAGGCATAACCGAGTTGAACGAAGTTTTCAAAGATCTGGGAAGCGTTGTTCAACAGCAAGGTGTTTTGGTCGACAACATTGAAGCTAATATTTATACAACGTCAGATAACACACAAATGGCTTCGGATGAGCTAAGGAAGGCCATGCGTTATCAAAAACGCACGAGCAGGTGGAGAGTGTATCTGTTGATTGTACTTCTCGTGATGCTTTTTTTTATTTTTCTCATCATGAAAATTTAAAGCTTACTTACGCCATCAAATAATCATAATACATAGTACATACACATATGAAGATTATTCATAATTTTCGTGGGCCTTTTCTGTGTTTTCATACTAAAACGTGTCGTTACTATTCAAATGTTCGTATGCTGTCATACCTAGCCATATTTTTAGAGGAATTGCGTTGAACATACATCTTTTTTTTCACTCATCTTTTTTTTTGAGAAGTCGTCGTTCCAATAGTTATACCCTAATAAAGAAGTGATAAGGCTTTCTTACCCAAGCAAAAAACAAGCCTCGAAGAGCATAGCGTATTGGTTAGAACTCTTTGGGTATTAGAGACAACAAAATAAAAACAGAAGAACAAGTATGCTGTGGACAAAATGTGCTTCATCTGGTTCCCGAATAGCACACAGGCTTCACGGGCCATCTAAAAGGAGCGGATTTTCTAAGAAGTTCTTAACCACAAGTGGCTTATTTACGGTTGGATTAATAGGTAGCTATTTTAGTTATAAATATTTATGTGACATGGATAACACTCATGAGTTATCCCCATCTCATTTCGTCAAATATAGAATTTCACACAAACAAGACATTGATTCATCGCATTTTTTACTGGAAGTAACTCCGTTGATCAAGCAGAAAGTTAACATATGGTCGCAGATGACTGCTGAAAATCTCTGGTCTATTGAAGTCAAGCAACCGGAAGTCATGGTGGTCCGCAGTTATACACCTTTACCGCTTAGTTTCAATCCAGCTTCAAAAGAGATGGAGATCCTGAAAGATGGCTGTAATGCAGACGGAAAATTATCATTCTATATCAAAAAATATGAAAATGGAGAGGTTGCAAGATGGCTACACCACCTTCCGAAGGACCATGTAATTGAAATAAGAGGACCATTTGTTGATTATGAATTTCCTCATTTGCCTAATGAACTGAAGAGATCTCGCAATTTCTTACACATGAATAATTATGATAAAAATAGTTCTATCAAAAAAGAAAATCCACGGTTCCTTTATCAGCCTTACGACATAATGATGTTTACTGCTGGTACTGGAGTAGTCACAGCCTTGCAATTACTTTTAACGGAATCACCATTCAGGGGTAATATAAAGTTATTTCACACAAGCGAAAGCATTAGACAATTGGGACCTTTGTACCCTATTCTTTTAAGACTACAAGCTTCCAAAAGAGTCCAGTTGCAAATTTTTGAAACAGATAGACAAACAAAGCAAGAAATAGTAGAAATTATTGGGAAATCAATCACGAGACCCTATTCATACAAAGGTCTGTTCCCCTTTTCTAACGACAATAAAAGTAAATTCAAGCCCATATTGGCACTAGTATGCGGTCCCGAAAGTTATATTAGTACTATATCTGGAAGAAAATATGATCTTAGTCAGGGACCAGTAAAAGGTTTGCTATCTAGTAAAGGCTGGAACTCCGGAAATGTTTATAAGCTCTCATAATATAGCGTAGGAAGCTTATTACTCTTACCATTAAATTAAAATGTTAATGTTACATGCTGTATATAATAGAAACGACGAAAGTTTAATCTATCCATTTTAAGCACCCAATTAAGATATTATGTTCATTTCCTTGGCGTAACGTGTAGTAACTCTTTGAACCTGTCTGATATCACCGCATGCAATTAGTATCTTCTTTAGAAGGTTCCTCCTAAAATCCTTTTTGGCAAACGTTGAGTCAGTACTACTGGCAGAGATATCGTTATATAACCATTGGAAAACATCATCTAAGCGATCCATATACCCCAATTCACTCAGACGGATGCAATAAACCATCATCAATTTTGAAAATTCCTCTGACTCCTCTAATCTGATACTTGTCAAAATTTTGTTTTCCAAGTGAGATAAAGTTACGATTTCTTCCATGTTTTCGAACCCTTCTTTCATTAAGATTGTTCTAGCAAATCTTTGTAAGTTCTTGATCCGACCTTTTCTATTTAGTTCATCATTTGTTTTACGTTCCAAAAAATTAATAATGCTTTGATTATCATTCTTAATATCGCGAACTATTTCATTTATATTAGTTTCATTGTTACCAGAAGTATATGTATTCACTTTACTAGAAGACAGCCCGGTAGTGTTAGTTGTGTCCCAGTATTGAGAACCATAAGCCCACCAACCATCGCTTACCAAGAGCCATGTTTCCATATTCTTATCGAACAAGTAGCCATCACCATTACTCAAGGTAACTAGTGGTACGCCCTTTTTTGTAATAGAGCATAGTGTTATATTTTCAGCTCTGGTTAATATATCATCAGAGTACCGTAATGTCGGATTTAACAAAGGATAAATAGTGGTAGTGGGAAATTCCAGTTTCTTCTGCTCTATATTCCAGCAATAAAGTTCACCTATGCTTGTGAGACAAAGCAGATACATCCCACATGCTTCAAGAAAACTAATATTAACACCTAATACCAGAGGTGCTAATAGTTTTCTTCCGGAATCAGAGTATATGTAAATACTTCCATCTGCACTACAAAACGACCAAAAAGTGTCCCCGGCTGTGCAGATTGTTATCAGCTTAGGAACAAAATCTTGAAACAAAACTTGATCCTCATCGAGTACTTTTGAAGTAAGCTTTACAATTGTGGGTCTTTGTTCATTTCCAGAACCATTTTTAACATCGAGAACTAGGTTTGGATTGTTAGTTGGAGAATATTTAAATGCAGATCTGATTTTTGGAGTTGCAAGTCTAACCCTCGAAAAAGAAGTATTAGGAAGGAGTAGACTGGTATCCAAAAAATCAATTGGTTGTAACTCTCTTTTCTGCTTTTTGCTGCCAAGGGCAACGTTATTGGGAGTTGTTTCTTTTGGTCTTCTTTTCAAATCCCTCGGCACAGTATACGACGGAGTGTTGAATTCCATCGATGTGCTCTGGATGGTTTTAAGGCTATTATTTTGATTGTTAGGCTTTTTTTTTTTAGATAGTTTTTTCCCTGTGGTCGGCCTACTAATATCATTCGGGATAGATGCTGTACTCGAAGATTCTTCAAGTTTGACATTTTCTAAAAAATTTTGAGGTATTTCTTCTACTAGTGGCTCTTCAAGCTTCGGAAGCTTTTTGTTTAATTCTTGCAGTAATTTGATCTCCTTTTGGGGCAGCACTACGCCTAAATCCTTCTCCTGGAAAGCGAATGTATACAATGTCGCGTCGTTTGAAATGGCAAACAAGGTAAAACCATCTTGTGACCAAGACATATCGTTTATTGCGGTGGAGGAAACCTGCAGTGCATTAAATAAAGGTTTCATTCTCTTCGTGTTCCAGACTAAAATCGTACCGTCTGTAGATCCTGAAGTCGCGACCAAGTTATAACGTGCTATGGTACCTTTCTTCATGTTAGGTTTTTCATAGAATGCTGGAGAGTAGACAAGAACTTTGCAACCATTCGAAGAAGGCGTTACCAAAGTTTTTGTAACTCTGTAATTGTTGTTCCTGTCAAGCAAAGTAGTACAACTGGTGGCATTATTCGGTACGCCTTTTACTGAGTTTATTACCGGTAATATGTCTGCCTGGGGTGACATTGAAATTTTATAATGTAATGGATACATTTGAACATGCTGTGTTAATTTATGTATAAGTTTGTGTGTACCCGTCCTGTTGATTTGATAGACTAAAATGGACCTATCTGAAGTCATAACGGTAAAAGTCTGCCCAGTTGGATCTACTATTCCGGTAACAGGTTTGCTCGTCTTGTCAATAAATATTTCCGATAGCTTATCAAAACTTTTATGATGAAACAATAGAATCTTATTTTCATTACTCGAAAGAACAAATACTATACCTAGGTTTATGTCATATTTTACATCCGTTATTGTGTTTGGAGATTTACACTCGAATATGAGCTTACTTTTCATTTTTTCGACAGGGTTGATGCTATTTGTATCTTTGCAAAGCCAATCAGAATAACCCCACAGACGGTGTTCAGATCCAATATATAATGTTTCGAGATCCCCTGTTAAAAAGAACATATCACCGGCAGAGTCCTGATCCACCTTAAAAGAAACTTCAGGTTTTAGATCCTTGATCATTACCTTATCGAATGCAGTATCGACTAGTTGTTGTTGTTTCCACGCCATCACGTGACCATCGCTGCTGGCTAATATAATATATGGACCAAGGGTAGCCAAAGCATTCACTTGTTCATTATGGATATTCAGAGGATATTTTAATAATCTCATTGTTCTGAATTGTGTGGCCCCTCTCTTCTTGTCGAGTGTACGGTATTCACAGTTAAACTTCACCTGTTCCTATATAGCTTTGTAAAGACTTCTTAATTGCTGGTTGAATTAATTGATAATTTTTTCGCGCTTTTTTTTGTCGACTTCTCAAGAAGAAAAAATATGGAAATGGATAAGTGAGAGTATCCTGATATGTACTTTATCAAATGGAACCAAGCACCAAAGAGGATAGATAAACTGCATTGTTTAATAATTTGATTTACTCTAGATTCGTGGAATTTTCCTGTTCGGTTTTGTCATCATTATTTCACTTAAGGAACGCTAACTTTTTTAATTTTTCAAGATTAAGGGACTCAGAGAACTTATAGAAAAGCAGATCATGGGGAGTAGATCCGAGAATGTAGGAACAATGGATAGAGGAAGCTCTAGAGTTGAGCAAGATGATGTTCTTATGGATGATGACTCTGATTCATCTGAATATGTAGACATGTGGATCGATTTATTTCTTGGGAGAAAAGGACATGAGTATTTCTGTGACGTTGATCCGGAATATATCACAGATCGTTTTAATCTGATGAATTTGCAGAAGACCGTCTCCAAATTTTCTTATGTGGTCCAATATATTGTGGATGATTTGGATGATAGTATTTTAGAGAACATGACACACGCCCGTTTAGAGCAGCTAGAATCAGATTCCCGCAAATTGTATGGTCTCATCCATGCACGGTACATTATAACTATCAAAGGTCTGCAGAAAATGTATGCCAAATATAAAGAGGCAGATTTCGGGAGGTGTCCTCGTGTTTATTGCAATCTACAGCCGTTGTTACCTGTTGGTTTACACGACATTCCGGGTATTGATTGTGTTAAGTTATACTGCCCATCCTGTGAAGATCTTTATATACCAAAATCATCGAGACATAGCTCCATTGATGGTGCTTATTTCGGAACAAGTTTTCCAGGTATGTTTTTGCAGGCTTTTCCAGACATGGTGCCTAAACATCCAACAAAAAGATATGTTCCAAAGATTTTTGGATTCGAACTACATAAACAAGCTCAACTAACAAGGTGGCAAGAACTACAGCGGCTCAAGCTAGTTAAAAAGCTTGAATCAAAACATATGGATTTGTCGAAGAGTGGTGGTTTTAAAACCTAACTAAAGTCTATCAAAAAAGAAGAGAAAATCCAAGTGAAAATGAACATGTAATGAAAGTAAAAAGGAACCTTGTCATAACATTATAAAAGTCAGATATTGCTTTTTCATCAGCATTTTTCATTTTGTAGAGTAGTGCTATTTTCCACCTCCTTATTTTACTTTTTCCTATTTAGTACTAAATCTTTATATATCGTTATTGCTCCTTTGACAATAATATAACCAGATAAAAGAGTGTGCTTCCACATTAAACTGTTTTGTACCAACAATTTGCAAGCGGGATAACTCATGAAGTATTGGTATGGTTTAAGTGAATACTTAAATAAGGTAGACACTTTTACTACTTGAGAGAAGAAATTGGAGAAGTAACGACATCGCGGAGAGGGCTACATATAGGTTACCAAGCGAGTTATATTTGAGAAACCATATAAATATATATATATATATATATAAGGACTGATTTGGAAGTATTAAAGAGGCAGAGTTATTCTTGATCTTCACTGTAGTCCTTTTATCATCCCTATGAAACTTTCACTGCAGCAAGTAAGAAAAATGCATGTGAAGCCTATAAAAATGAGATGGCTAGCAGGAGGTGTCAATTACAGTTACCTATTAAGCACTGAAAACAGAGGAAAAGCATGGTTGATTGATCCTGCAGAATCTCTTGAAGTGTTGCCAGAGTTAAACTTTGAAGAAAGAAAGAGCATTGACGCTATTGTTAATACACACCACCACTACGATCATTCAGGAGGAAACTTCGCACTTTATAGTATTCTGTGCCAAGAAAACACATGTCGTAAGATTAAGATAATTGGTGGATCTAAGGCCTCTCCTGGTACTACTGAAGTACCCCAAGATTTGCAGCAGTATCACTTGGGAAATTTGAAAGTAACTTGTATAAGGACGCCGTGTCATACAAAGGATTCCATATGCTACCATGTCAAAGACCTGGAGACAGGTGAGCAATGCATCTTCACAGGTGACACTCTATTCAACGCGGGTTGTGGGAGGTTTTTTGAAGGCACTGGAGAAGATATGGACAGAGCTTTGAATACGATAATCGTGGGCAGGCTTGGTGAGACGAACTGGAGTAAAATAAAAATATACCCAGGTCATGAATACACCAAAGGCAATGTCAAATTCATCAGAGCGAAAATTTACCCTAATATAGGAGAAAACAAGAAGTTTGACAAGTTGGAACGGTATTGCCAGAGTAACGAGTGCACCACTGGTCACTTTACTTTAGCTGACGAATTGGAGTATAATCCATTTATGAGATTGGATGATTCTGCCGTTAGGTCAGCGATTGGAGACACCGCAGCGACATACCACAGGGCCACAGTGATGCAAGAGCTAAGAAAGCTTAAGAATGATATGTAACCAGTAAGAGTTAGAAAATGATACAAACAGCAAATGTATCTGCAAAGTATGTCTGAAGGACTTATGACAGGCAGATCAGGACATCAGTTCCGACCTCACCCGCCGAGAAGAAGATTTGTCAAAAGCCATATTCAGTAGTTTGTCTATTTGTCTCCGTTGTCCACGCTTTCATAGCCATAGAGGAAAAGGCCTAGAAAGTTCTATATAACAGAGTATTTAGTATTATATTCCCGTGGTTTTAGAAAAAAACTTTACTAAAAAGATGACATATATCATAGGAACAAACTAAGGCCCTTGTGTGTCAGAAGAGTAAAATGTTATCTCCTTATATACTATTGAAAGAAAATGGACAACAATCCATTATCATCATTGACGTTGTGCGTGTGTTTTCGAATCTTGGAAAGTAAGGGCTTGAGAGGAAGAGATAGTGTTGAGCTCGGAAGGGGTTCAATTAGAGAGTAAGAGAATACTTGACCAGTAGCACATAAAAAAGTATATTGCCGAATCAAAATCATGGAGGAAAAGAAGGACATCAAGGATTCATCTCAGCTTGAGAAGAGTGATGTTCCAGAGTCAATTAATGAGGAAATCTCAAAAACAACGGATGTGGACCTAAATTCAGATGAGAAAAAAGAGAGTGACACGTCAGCCAACATTAATAATACTTTTAAGGTCGAAGAAGAAGCGACAAGATTTTCAGGGACTGATGAGGTGAAGAAGGTGGCAACTATTGAGGATGCGAAGGAAGAAGAAGAAGAGCAGCCTCCATTACCTGCCAGAAAGAAGTCTGGGGAAAATCCATCCAAAGAGAACCCAATTTTGCAAGAGTTGAAAGATGCGTTCCCTAATTTGGAAGAGAAATACATTAAAGCAGTGATCATTGCGTCCCAAGGTGCTCTAGACCCTGCCTTCAATGCCTTATTGTTTCTTTCGGATCCCGAATCTGGTAGAGATATTGAATTACCAACACAACCTGTGAGGAAGACCTTTGAGGCACCGGCAAGAAGACGGCAAACCCAATTGGAACAGGATGAACTATTAGCACGCCAATTAGACGAGCAATTTAATAGCTCGCATTCTCGTCGCCGTAATCGTGATCGCGCAGCTAAAAGCATGCACGAACAACGTCTGAGAGATAGGCAAAGAAGACGTCAAAATCCGTTGTCTCCTGATGAAAGAGAAGAGCTTCACGGGGACGCCGAGGAAGAAGAAGATTCGTGGTCTCAATTTGTCGAGAAAGATTTGCCAGAGCTCACGGACAGGGCTGGTCGTTCTTTACAAGACACAGCGAACAAAGTCAGTAACTGGATAAGTGATGCTTACAGGAGAAATTTTGCTTCAGAAAACGAGCAAAGCAACAACCAATACACCCATCAGGGTCAGCAAGAAGAATGGGAGCCAGAAATCGTGGACTTTTCACGAGGCGGAAAGAACTCAAGGCCTCAACAACCTGAGAGAAGAAGGTTTAATTCCTTTGGTGCTCAAGTTGGTGATCTCTCCCTAGAAAGCCACGGAATTACACTACATAACGAAGATGGACTTGAAGATGATGAAGATGTGCCACCTCAATTGCCAACAAGAACAAAATCTGGCGAATCGACGGGGAAAGTGGTAGCAGAGACTGCTTATATTGATACTCCCGACACAGAAACCAAGAAAAAATGGCAGCCGCTGCCACCTGAGCCATTGGATACTACTCCAACCAAAGTGAACGCTATTACTAGAGGTAAGAAGAATCCGGATGAGGATGAATTTTTGATCAATAGTGACGATGAGATGTAAACTTTATATCTATGTGTATGTGTATAAACGCTATTATAAGGACAGACTCTTATGTTTTATGCGTACCCCCTGTCAAGAACACACTGATTTTAAGAAGTGCAAAAAATTTCAGAATTATTGATAGTCGTATATCTTCCATTATAACTATTGTTAGCTATTAATTCAGATAATGTAGATAAGATTTAAAACAGAAATTCATCATGAAAAGAAAAAAGTTTACATCGCGCCTATTCAGATACTTTGATACTTCAAAGTACACGTAGTCGGTGCGCCTCTAAGCACTTAACACATTTTGCCTGCGACGTAAATGCATAGAAAGACAATTGATATTCTTGTAACGCTTTACAGGTTTTGGCCATTTCAATAATAGTATAAGTGATAAAGAACGTAAAAAATTTTCACAACCATGCTTTTTTATAGTGCGAAGAACGGCAGCAAAGGCAAGCGTAAGAAAAAAAAAGTGATAGGCCACGTACAGTACCCAAAGAAGAGAGATGAGCACAAGACAAGGACGAAAACTAAATGGCATGATGGGTGTGTAAAACGTCATTTGATAGTGGTAACGCAATTATGCACAAGCACCATTTTGACAACCAAGAGAGAACATCAAGTCTGTATTTTGTGTTATACTTATCAGAACTTTGGTATGTGTGTAGTGTTTGGGTGTTATTTCCAAACGACCCGAAGGAGGGCAATTCAAAATAAAAAAACAAATTTTATCAGGAAGGGAAGATTTTAGTCAGAACAGGCCATGTTCAATAGCTAATTTCTTATGTTTCAGAAACATAATTACTAAGAAAAAAGGCAAGACAGAAAACAATCCTTATTATTGTTTTGAGTTCACGGCATAGGCATAGTGATAGCGTGTGAGAGAGTTTCTAACTCGGCTTCAGTTTAGAGTCATAATTTTCTTTCTCCCCCCCCCAAAGGCTATAAGAAGATAAGGACCAAAATTCAAAAGACAAAGAAAGGTTTGTTGGCATTTGTAACGTTTATCCTACTAGAAGTAAGGGTAAAAGAAATAACGTTTTTTAGTAATAATTTTAATTAAAGAATATTCTCACCAGTAGTGGTTTAGTTGTATATTAATTGTTGGATTTCTTCTTCATTTCGAAAAGAAGATAAAACTCAAAAAGAGGCACTCTTCCACGCTCAAGATATTTTTTCTCACCTCTTCATTAAATCGATAAAGATAGAGGTTATTTGAGCTTCTACATATTATAAAACAATGAACGACATAATCACGCAAGTTTCTCCAGATAGTGCAGAGTCCGCTCCGATTTTACAAGAACAGCAACAACAACAAAACACGCAGTATGAAGGTAACGAGGAGGATTATGGTGATTCACTAATTCATCTGAACATTCAGGAAAATCATTATTTTATCACTAGGGACCAGTTGATGTCCCTGCCTGAATCCCTATTACTATGTTTATTTCCCTCAGGTGTTTTTTTGGACCGTTGTGGCCAGGTTATTTCTAATTTGACCAGAGATGATGAAGTTTATATTGTTAATTTTCCTCCTGATTGTTTTGAGTACATCATGGAGATTTATACAAAGGCACACGATGATTTGTATAATCATCCTGTGGAGAAGTTCTTTGACAGGCCATCAAGTAGTTTTGTTTCCAATGCAAAGGGATTTTTTGGGTTGAGCAACAATTCAGCTTCAAGCAACAATGAACAGGATATCTTACATCAAAAACCCGCTATTATTGTTTTAAGAGAAGATTTGGACTATTATTGTGTGCCCCAGGAGGAGTTCCAGTTTGATTCTACCAATGAAGAAAATAATGAGGACCTGTTGCGACATTTTATGGCTCAAGTGAAAATGGCTGCTGGCAGTTATTTAACTTCAAAGACATCGATTTTCCAAGGTTTGTATTCCTCGAATAGACTAAGGCAACAACAGCAGGGTGAGAAGGATGCCAATTCTTCAAAAGCAAAATCTACTTCGAAGAAATTGGGACCTGCTGAACAACACCTGATGGATATGCTGTGTTCCTCCGGGTTTACGAAGGAGACTCGTTGGGGTAACAGAACTCAAGAAACTGGTAAAACGGTCATAAGTTCACTATCTCTCTGTCGATTGGCTAACGAAACCACTGAGGCATTTCGGAAAAAGTTTGACGAGGCGAAGGCCAAGTGGGAAGTAGAGCACAAGCCTCAAGAAAACTTCATTACCCCAATGCAATCTAATATATCGATTAACTCACTGTCTGCAAGTAAATCTAACAGTACCGTTTCCACAACCAGGAATGTCACGGGAGGGGGTTCGGTACCTTCTGCCACTCGTGACAAGAGAAAATCAAGGCTGTCAAAACTAGCTGATAATGTTCGTTCTCACTCCTCCTCAAGAAACAGTTCGCAAACCAGGAGCAAGCCACCAGAATTGCCTAAACTGTATGATCTAGTGCCTAAACCTAATATCAACGCTAAGCTGCTATTATTTTGGAGAAAACCAGCCCGTAAATGCTGGTGGGGCGAAGAAGATATCGATCTAGAGGTGGAGGTCTTTGGCTCTTGGAAAGACGAATCAAAGAGGCTCATTGAGCTTGTTTTACCAACAAACGTGGATCCCGAAGCAGAGCTACATAAAATCATTGTACCAGTCCGACTACATATTCGTAGAGTTTGGACCTTAGAGTTGAGTGTTATTGGCGTACAGTGAGTGTATATATTAAATTAGAGAAAGAAGTAGAAAGAGAAGGAATTGAAGAGGCATATTACAATATGAAGTTTTAGTATCTTTCTTCCTGCTTTTCCTTTGTCATGAAATGATGTGTATTTGTATCTCTATAACTAAAGTACATGAACTGTCTTAAGGTATAGAAATAAACATGGGAGAAAAGTGGCGTCACATACTGATGGCTGTGGCCTTTCTTATTTGTGTGTCCCCTGCAAATAACGGATTATTGTTTCTTCCTCGGATTACCCGAGTGAGATAATGTCGTACATTGTTCGAAAAATATCACTCAAAAGCAGCATTGATCCGGTATAAAACAATAGAATCTTTTTTTTTTAGTAATCATTATTGTCACTATTATTTTGTCTCTAATATTTTGTCTCATGCCTTCTTCTCAACTTAATCGGTTTTTTTATTTTGAAGGGAATTGTGATAACAAACGCATAACGTTTATTAAGCAGCTCGTATCTATAATTAAGAGTCAAGGCCTCCTTTAATTTACTACCAAAGAGAACATATTGGGGAGGGTGATTGTCTGTTAATGTATGCTAGTCTGGTAAAGCTAAACAACTTTACAAAACGTTTATTATCTCATAGTTTTACGGGACAGGATTCATTGGTCATATAGAAATCATAGAGCTTCAAAGAATTTGGACGTTTATTTTCAAAACCATGATAGAGGCATTGGAAATAGTCCTACTGCTTGTTCTACAATCTCTTCAGTATATTTGTCGCACATGCATAGCTTTTCTGCTGATACCATTTTTAGGCCTATATGTGTTTGATCTCTTTCTTTACGTATATCGGATGACATTATATTTGTCACAGATGTTCAACTACAAGAGGAAATTGGGACGTTCTAAAAGAAATAATAGGCCGCGTAGTCCAAGATCACATAAGAGATATAACGGCGGGGATTACATGGATACTTTTGTAGGCCAGATAAAAGATTTGAGAGTATTTCTGCTGTCTATAATCCATAGCCATTCTAAGAGGTTCTTTTCGACGACACTTCAAACGAAATCAAGCATCAACTCTGCATTTGACGGGAACGATATTGAAACAACATCAGATGCATCCAGTTTCACAAATTTGCATTTAACAAGGTCATCGGAAGAAGGATATTACATCGCAGGATCGATATAATAAAAGGAAAATGCTGTAGCCATTATTGTTATTGTGATTGTATGGAAGCAGAATAATATAATACATAACCAGCTAAAAAGCAAACGATATATATAGATTATAAGGGAAGATGTATACTTCCAAGCTCGTATATGTATATACAGATATGACAAGTGATTTATGACCATTTGTCATTTTGTACGCTTTTTTTTTTCGCTAATCACCCAGAGGCGAGGGATAAAAGTAAGCCAAACACATTTGATTGTTTAACGCTGGCAATATGGTATGCTTCATCATATATTTAGAAAGAAAACAGAACAATACATACAAAAAAGAACTGAAAAAATGAACGGTATGTTTGCTATGCCAGGTGCAGGTGCAGGTGCGGCTGCCCCACAACAACCCAAGTCAAGATTCCAAGCTTTCAAAGAATCTCCACTATACACAATTGCACTAAATGGTACCTTCTTCATTGCTGGAGTAGCATTCATTCAATCTCCACTCATGGACATGTTGGCCCCACAATTATAGGGGTTCAATTCTTGTATAGTTGGGTTTTCTCACTTACCTGTATATATGTTGATTCTGGGTTCTCAAAAGAATTCGCCAGGAATTTTTTATATTTTATCCTCATATTATGTAGAATTGTTAGTTTTTATGATAGTAAGAAGAAGCAGTACGCTTTACATTTTTTCCTTTCAATGCATATTTTTTATATATGGCAATAGTCAATATGTTTATTTGTTATCCATCAGAACATTTCGAAAAGAGAGGACAGACGAACTTGCAAATTACAGAAAATGGGGATATTGGATGGCCGTGTTGATGTTATGATACGATACTTTAAAAAAATGACCCGTCGGAGGTAAATTCCACATTTGCCTATTTCTGCTGTTTCAATAAAAAATGATAAAGTATCAAATATCTGAGATTAGATTAAAGCCTTTATGTATTTGGGGTTCTTATACATTGAACTATTAATCTTTTAACACCTTCTTTACTATTTTTTCGACTTCATCCCAATCGTCTGTTGGAACACGAGTCATTTCTATATCACCGAAGTACTTTTGAATTGCAGATAAAATGTTGAAAGAGTTCTTGTCATGTACAAATGAAATGGCAACACCCTTTCTACCGAATCTACCTGTTCTACCAATTCTATGAATGTAAGTAGCTGGATCAGCTTGCCCGTTGGCAAGTGTTGGAAGATCATAGTTGACAACCATAGAGACTGTAGGGATATCGATACCACGAGCAAGAACGTTAGTGGTAATTAAAACTTTAGATCTGCCTTCTCTGAAGTCATCTATTAATCTGTCCCTCTCTTGAGTCTGTAAGTCACCATGCAGGATAGAAACTTCATGGCCTTCATTCTTTAGTTTTCCATATAAAACGTTTGCCGTCTTTTTGGTGGCAACGAAAATAATAGAAGATCCGATGGTCATTAAACCATAAAGTTCGGTTAAAACGTCAAATTTATCTGCTTCATTTTTGCAGTCCATATATAGTTGCTTAATAGCATCAACGTTGACTTCATTCGTTTGTAATTCTAATGTATTAGCATTAGGAACGATCTTTTTCGCATACTGTCTAACTGCATCAGCAAAAGTGGCACTAAACAAAACCAGTTGAGTATCCTTGGGTAAGAATCTTTTGACACGAATACACTGGTCACCTAGGCCCTGCTGATCCAACATATTGTCAGCCTCATCTAAAACAAAAATTTTGATTTTTTGTAGCTGCATCAATTTTCTACGCATTAAATCAAGAACTGTACCTGGGGTACCAACAATTATTTGAGAGTTGATTTGCTTGTTTTTCTCAAAGGAGTCTGGGACAATCAATTGGCTGGTAATTTTTGTAAATTTACCCATCTCTTGAACAACTTCTAACGTTTGTCTGGCCAGTTCTCTGGAAGGAGCTAAACAAATTGCCTGTGGAGATGCGTCTTCGGGGTTTACTCTTGTTAGCATTGTTAAAGAAAAGGCGGCTGTCTTACCAGTACCGGATTGGGACTGTGCAATCATGTTCCTAGGTGGATTATGCAATAGTAGAGGTAGCGCTCTTTCTTGAATCTTAGATGGCTTCTGAAATTTCATAGCATATATACCTTTTAGCAATTCTGGTGCCAGTCCTAATTCATCAAAAGATTTCGCGCTGTATAACGGAGAATTTGGGTCGGCCTGGATATCGGCAAGTTTCACCTTAACTTCATATTCTGAGCTGATCAAATTACTGTCTTTTTCCTTCTCTTTCTTCTCATCAACCTTTGAAGCTATTTTTGGCTCAGTTTCACTTGAATCAGCAGTTTTCTCTAGTTGAGTCTTAGTTTCATTCGTTGAACTTTTAGTTGTGCTCTCCTTATCATTATCAATTTTCAAAGAAGCCAGTAAATCGGCCGGATCTTTCTTCGTGTCACTCATTCTAATCTGGAATTGTAAGTATCTTTTTAAGTGCTCTGGTTGTTGGCCAAATATTTGCTTGTGCTTACAATGTTCTTACTTGTCTTTAAAGGTAGTGCAAAATTTGCAATGTTTTGCCTTAATTGAAAAATTATAAGACGGGTAATGCCGTGATGATAATAATACTAGTGATAATTATAATAATCACGATAATGGTAATGGTAACTACTGCAGCTAATTTACTTGTAAAATTGATAATGCATATTTTTTCTTGATGGCTATCTTTACCCACATGGGTTACCAAGGAACATCTCAATATTAGATAAGCATGCACGTCATATGTTTATTGGGCGCTTCCAAAGCAAAATACTTGAAGCATATTAAAATATTAAAGGTATTACTTAAACTTGAAGGTCATTAAATTTATAATGGCACGTGTATCAAACACGCTTAAAACTAAAACTATCGTCTACCTGCTTGAATGGTTGAGAAGCTTGGTTTCACTAGAATATTCCATCAGGTTTCCAATCCAACCCCAGTCTTTGGTAGACTTGTGTTTGGCATTGCAGCCAGATGGCTGCCCTCTCTTCCGAAGTTAACGACACCTTACTAACGACATTTTTCTGTGTACCAGCACCTAATGTCTTTGCATCGTTTTTGTAGTTTTTCAATTGCAAGTTTTTCATTAAAGCCTTTTTTAAAAGACTACCTGAGTTAGCGCAGTCATGCGTTTGAAAACAATGAGGTATGAGGCTTGGAGGTGGCATATCAGGTCTTTTCAAATTTGAATTCAGTAATTTCCATTTCTTATATTCAGAGCGCTTTTGCTTAAAGTCATATCTGCATTGAGCCTCCACAGCAACATTTAATAAGTAGTTCTCAATTATATTTCTCCATTCAGGCTTAGATAAACGCATTATAGGCTCGTTGGACCCTGTAATTTCTTCATGTCTCTTTCTCGCTGAAGCAACTGTATATTTTGCACTTGTTAACTTAAAATTGCGGTCTAAATTCGCCTCTATGTACAAATCTGAGTTAACCAAAGTTGCTATTATAAACTCATCACTAGAACATGAGGGAAGTAATTGCAATTTGAACTGGGGTAAATTAATTCCGGAGGTCAGCACTGTTGGCAACTGAGATCCCCATTCGGGCCGTAATTGCTCCACTATTAGCAAAGAACGTATATCATTGAGATCCCAGTCTAGTAACTCACGCTTCGTAAATTTGGGACGTCCATTGTAAAGTATATTAGCAGGATCAGACATGAGAACTTCAGGAGAATACATGTCATAAAAGGTCTTAGGTAAAGCGTCTTCAAGCGTTATTTCTGTAACAAACTTCGGCGTTTTTGCATCTAATATTGAACTACCTGTAGTAACATGCGTAAGTACCGTGGATGGATGTGAGAATATGCTTGATTGGTATGAAGAGGAATGATCGGAAATTAAGCTTTGACTGTCTGGAGCGGTTACTTGTTCGATGTTTCCGTTTCCTGGAGTAACATTGTTTACATCTATGTTTTTATTTCCTGTGGTGGGCAGTAATCTTTTCCTAATCTCTATTCTTGCCCTGTCCGCATACTCTGGTGGAGTAGTAACAAAATTATTGCTACATCTAACGTTCCCTGAATTGGAGTTCAAACTATAATGGTTTGATGTATTCATGTCTTGGTTATTCTGTGGGAGGTTATTGTTGAACCTAACAGAAGAGATGCTTTTTGCTGTCTCTACGTCAACACTGGGCTGAACACTCTTTGAATTGTCATCATGTCTTTTCGATTTCCTTTTTCCCAATTGATTTCTCGCTGTTGCTGGAGGTGGCGAAACAAACATCTTCTTTTACCTATCAGTTATGGTGCAAATCCTCCTACAATACACGATGATGACGGAAATACAACGTTAATGAAAGCTCTTAATATAATAGATGAATCTCTTTGGGTACGATGCCTCTCGAAGCCTTCTTTGTCGTCTAATTTGCTCGAAACATTGACTCCCTCGTTAACTTAAAAGAAAACTTTCAAACTATAACTGTGTCTTTTAATAACTCCCGAAATTTTTCCGGTACTGAATGAAGAGCTGCCTTCGCCAGAAGATTTTCCGTGGCTTCAAAAAGGAAGGAAAAAATTGAGAAAAAACCCGCGTACGAGAATTTTCCTGCTTAGATCAGTCGGATTTATTAAAACTTTATTTCATTTTTCCACAGCACCCCACGTTACCCGATCGTTTGTTGCAAGATTTCGAGTAGTGAGTACGCATATTGGTCAAGGAGGAATTGTAAAATGGCCTTTCGTGACTTGAGTATAGGGGTGACCGTGGCATATTTCGGACTGCCCACTCGGCTATACTCATCCCTGAATGGTAGCAGACCAATTTTATGCTTTAAGTTTACGAAATTAGAAGAAAAGAGAGTAGTGCCGTATCAAATATCCACCGTTGGCTGCCACAGTTTCCTGAAGAAAAGAGTTTTTTTCTTACCTGCATCTTAAAGGAGGAGTACACGAATACATTAACAAAATGTAGCCTTGACATTTGATCAACAAAGATTTTGATGTTTTTCAAGAGAGTCTATGTTCTTGTATAAGCTTGTCTTCCCATAGCCGTAAATATGTCCCTTTTTTTGGTTGTAATATGTTACTCCTTGTCTTTGTAGGAGTAGACATTATTATCTTTGTAAAGATCTTTTTACAGTTATATGAAGATTCTATATATTTTCAAAACCTAAATCTACCATAAAACAAAAGCGCGCGAAGCCATGAAAAAGTAGTACTAGCGGTCATTTGTCCTTGAATTGTCATATCGACTTTGCTTGTTGTTTCGCGAGTAGCTGTTACCGCCGTAATGTCCACCATTTCTATTTCCGGAAAAATTATTGTTCCTGAAACTTGAACTCTGCCTATAACTATTGTTTCCATTGTTATACCTACTGTTATTGGAGCCGGATTGAGTGTGGTAACTGCTCTTACTATTGTTGTAGACAGGTTGTGTATTGTTCCTGAGTTCGGCGAAATAAAAAAACGCGCGATAACCACCAGTTCTTGGTTTGTATTGGGTGATGCCTTTAGGTCCAACCGGGACAATATTTTGCTTCATATCATTTCCAAAGTTCCAACGACGGGAATAATTTTGGTTATTATACTTGTACATTATGGAATCAAGATCATAAGCCGTTAGTACTGACTCTGATGGAATGAACCCATTCAGTATAATGGACTTATTTCTTGATGGCAAAGGAATTAATCTGTAAGACATTTTTAAAATTAAACTAGTGGATAAATCTGGTAATGACCCACCTTGAATTGGACATACCATTTTCCCATTTAATTCAAAACCTTCGACGTCCTTCGATACAATACCGCTTAGCCCACTCTTGAAATGTTGAAACTTCACTTCGACAGTGTTGGTATTATCTTTTGAGTACAATTTCTTTGAAAATCTCTCATAATTGGCATTCTTATCACTTATTAGTAAAACAGGTTCTCCACGAACGTTTCTTGCCCTTTCAGCATCGGAAAGTAAAGGATATTGGGCACGGACTGCCGCTAATAGTCTGTCTTCATCGATGAAAGGCAGTAACGCTATGCCTTGCCAGGACATCTTTTTACCATTCATATCTATAGGAAACTCTTCAGGATAAAAGTCAACGATTTCAGAATCAGGTTCAGACATCAGAGATCGGAAAATTTTTGGCAAAGCATGACCAGATGCAGCTGGCAAAACACTCATTAATTGTTCGTAAGGTAAAAATGGAGTACCTTCTTCGAATTTTATCTCCAAATGAGAGAATCCATGGAAATCTGTTGCCAATGGGGCATAATGGTACGGATAGAACCAATTCCAGGAAGCACAACCTTGATAGTAATACGTTAGAACCCAAGCAACGCCTTCGATATAGCATTTTACCATATCTTTTCTTAGCTGGTCAATATTTTGAGGAGCAATCCGAAATTTTGCAGTGTAATATCTTTCGTGATAGCCAGGTTCAAATAGTTTGACGTACTCGTCCGTATCAAAAACTCCATTTTGAGGACCTTCACTGACGACAACAGTACTTCGAACGGATGAATCTCTCGTAGTTTCGGACTCTTCCCTATCATCTATATCAGCTACAATTTCATCCTTAATCTCCGCATCAAGGTTGTCCTCTAACTCCGCCTTCTCCGTCTTAACTTTTTTGCTATCTTTAGCAATTTCTTCCTCCTCTTCGTTATCATTTTCAAGACGATGTTTCTTGTTAATAAGCTTTTGTTTCATGACTTCTGCAAGGTTAAAGTTAGATTTGTTGGCCTTGTTAACGGCATCATCAATCTCCTCCTTGCTGATGCCCTTCATTATTTCATTGTTCTTGTCACTCTGTTCTTTAATTTTGGCAATTGCCTCTTCGTTCCCTTCATTTGCTAGCATTAGTTCCCTTCTCAATCTCACCATATCACTGGTAGTCAAGTTCCATGAGCCTTTTGCTAAATTACCTTGCGTATCATACATTTGGAGTTGTTCAGTAGCTACTATGGGATGCCTGTCTTGACCTTTTGACATATTCTTCTGTGCTTTTCTTCTTTCAAAAGCCTCCTTCTTTCTAGCTTCTTGAATGTGCCTTGTTTTGAAGATATCACCTTCTCGAGAGCCAAGGTGTTGCAGTAAAGTTTCAACAGAAGGGAGATTTAAGACACCATCGCAAGTCATATATGTTTTCAATCGTGGCAATACCACCTTCCAAATATCCAAAAGAATATCAATACTATTTTCCCTGACATCCAAACATGGTAAATGCGGCAAAAAGTCATTACCACAGAAAAAGCACATGAAAACCCAATCGTCAATGGCTCTTTCTAAATCAAAAGTAAATGGAAGGCCGGGAACCCATAACTCAGCAGATAAATACTCCCTCAAAACGTTTATATGCAGCCATAAAAAAGGCTGTTCAGAATTTTGCTTTTGAATGAACTGCTTTTCTTCTTCAGTCATATTTATGGTGTCCTTGAAGTTATTTCTTTTCCGATTATCTTGAGCAAAAACATCTTCTCTTAAAATTTTGAAATGTGGCTCATGAGTAGCGAGGCCCAGAAAAATCAAGTCAGCATCCAAACCGTATATACAGTGCGTCGTGTTAGGGTTATATTCAGGATCAGCTCTTTGAGATCTAATAAAATTCATAATTTTATGCTCACCTTCACCTGGGACAGTGGCATCACTTATAATGACCTGAAGGTTTTTCCAACCAGGGTCTGTTGCCAGTTTGAATGCGGTCCAATAACGTAAGGCTGCTGCAAGCTTATCCATAAAAGGGGTACCTGGTGTGATTGCATTTGAGTCCCAAGTTTTCTTGTTCCTAATGGCATCATCGATTATCTCGCCAACTTCCTCTCGTTGCCTCATTATTTCCTCTCTGGCTTCGTTCTCAATTTGAGCATCTCTAGCACTCCTGAATCTACGAGCTCTCTGTTGGTTCATTTTTGCACGAGGAGCAACACCATCGACAGCCATAACAAGCACCTTGCGTGGCCTAGCCATGTTTAATACACGATTTGTATATTCAAAAACTGCTAAAAGCATTTCATCTTCAGTCTCTGGAGGCGGTTTATTTTCTGGATGTGAGCAAGGATGGACAATACCATTCATATCTAAATACAGGTTGTCTAACTCACCGTTTGGATTTGGAGCAGAATAATCCAACGGTAAAATGACACCATCGACTACCTGAGGTTGCTCCTCTAATACGGGGGATATAATTTTTGGATATTTCCGAGACAGCCATCTGAAAAATGATGGAACACCCATTTTATTACAAAATTCAGCTTTATGGTTCTTTAATTCAGATTGTCTACTTGTTTAATAGAGCACCTTTTGTTACAGCAAGTTCTTCGATGAGGCTCGTTTGTTTCATTATCATGGTTGAAAATCTTATTCAGGTAACTTAGTTACCCGAATGGTTCCCAAACTGTTCTAATATAACTTTATGGAAAGGCGATGCTATATCTAGGTGGAGTAAAAGAGTCAGCAGTTTTTAGATGAGCTTACTTGAGACTAAACAACTTTTGGTATAGGCGATAGGCACTTTTTCAAGTGCACGATGGAATGCACAGTCGATAAATATTAAATAATCATATATTTAATTGTAGTATTAACCAAATAACAGTTTTTGGAACAGGCTTTCCATATTTGTAACTATAAAACTGTCAGAATTTCACGTCAGGTGCTGAAAAAAGATGATTCTTTCCATAGTTGACTGTGGTAGAATTATTTCCAATAATCCATGAATGGACCAGCGTTTGTGGTCTTTGAATATAAAATGCGACATCAGCACATTTGCAGTCCAATCATTTGAGAGTAGAGTAACATTGTGAATCACTGTCAAATATTACATTTACATAATAACTTAGTTCGGGTGACTGCAAGGCGGTTGAGTTTCTATTTTTACTGTTGTGTCGAACTAGACCTCCTTCTTTCTCTTACTTACATTTTAACAGAAAAGTATGTTGATTCATTCAACTGTGAACAAAAATACCTCTCTCATATGAGTTTCTTTTTATCATCTCGAATTATTGCACATTTTGTTAATATTGCCTTTTTAGTCCTTGTTATCAGTACCTGCTGATTTTTTTTTTCAGTTATAGTCGTTCACAAAAAATGGAAGAAAAGTCAAATTAGTGATCTACGTTAACCTGAAGCAACAAAAAAGTAAACGAGGAAAACTAACTATACGATGACACTGAAACAAAATAGAAAGCGTGTATGACGTTGAAGATTAATTAAAGCGTGGAAAGGAGAAAAGTATTTGTGAACTAAAAATATACATAATACGATGTTGAAAATATAAAAAAGTAAATGCTACTCGTTCTCATTGAAAAGAAGGGGAAATAAAATGAACATCATTGAGAACATCGAGAAAAAGGACGATTTTGAAAAATGCAGATGAACAATTAGATTAATATTTAAAAATTTTGGGTATCGCTAAACTTTTTCTTTGCTTTTGAATGAGAATAGTTTTGCCATTTTAGACATGAGTTGTTTAAAAGTGCTAATTGGATACTTCATGCTCGCCTGA
This sequence comes from Saccharomyces jurei, assembly GCA_900290405.1. Classification (NCBI taxonomy): domain Eukaryota; kingdom Fungi; phylum Ascomycota; class Saccharomycetes; order Saccharomycetales; family Saccharomycetaceae; genus Saccharomyces; species Saccharomyces jurei. Next base: position 408,021 of record LT986477.1, read on the forward strand.
AGTTCTTCCTTTTCAATGTCAAACTGCTTTGAGTCGGAAGTGTCCAAAATGTCTTCGATATCATCGGCATGCGGTAGAGTTTCAGGATCGACATGGCCGGGTGTGATTGGAATCGAAGTGATTCTACCTTTAAATGCAAATCCAGGATGGAAAATTGTCAAGGTGACGGTAGCAATTGCCATCATTAATGCATCCAGGATAATAAAGTACCACTCGTGCGTGATCAGATAGCCATCCCAACCGACAACTAGTTCCGCTAAACGGTAGCAGCAACGAGTGAAAATAGTCAGTACCGCCACAGTCATTGCTAGATTGAAGTAATGAAAAACCCAACGTGTAGGTTCAATTCTCAAGAACTGGTACTTTTCCCTGTATAAATAATCAACTTCTGTTTGAGGTATCTTTAAAAGACTCAATGAGATCGGTTTTGCATTTACATGTTCCCATCTTACCGATATATAGATACGGAAAAGGAAGTGACACCATAAAATAAGAAAGATGGCCATTGAGGCCACTTGAATGGCCAACCCAGCAATGAAAACGTGGTTACCAGTTGTCGTGGAAGTTCCATCTGTGACCGCTACACCACAAAGACCACCACCCACGGCTTGGACCACCAACGATATGATATCGGAACAAATGAAAATAAATGAATATGCCATTGGAGAGGGCAATAACGAGAATCTGTGACCGTATATCTCTATAAGCTTTGCAAGTTGATAATAAATGCCACCCATTGTAAAAACTGGCGCAATAGTCAAACATATCATGTTTAAAAGGAAAGCGTCCATTTGGGCAACGTTAGAGTGCGACCATGTCCTCCCTATGTATCCAAGCACTTCCAAGACACTTGTGCATATAAAGGCCACTGAAAACCAGTACTGACGCATCATTAATTGTACAACATGTATCGTCAGTAGTATACCCCAAATAACAATCATCGTAACGTTAAAACGAAGGTTCGGTACCATACCACTATAAAGGGAGCCACTGGCTGCTGCTGCCTCAAGCTGTGGAAGAAGACTGCCTAGCGTATCATTTGTAGCGTTGGACATCTTGAATTTCTCGACGTTTATAACCAGAAAGAAAGCTTGTGAGAAATCTATTTTAGAACAACTAGCAGTAAATAGTTACGCCCCAAGTATGCTACTGTCTGAACGACTGGATAACCTGAGTTTATGTAGAAGATTTGAATTAGGAGTTTACTCTGAAAGAAGGAACCACTCAGCTAGCGCAAGCACAAGGAGAAACCCTTTCTTTCGATTTAATTCTGGGGTCGACTGCAAATAATGAACCTTATATATTGTTTGCTCATCTTCTCAACTCTTTTGGCCGGAATGGGAGGCACACCACAGAAAATAAACAGCGCAAATTAGAGCTCCGTGGATACAACCGATCAAAATCATACTTATTCCCTTTTAGAGAGCGAGATAACGGGAAAAAGTACATTTGCGGATAAACTACGGGGAACGCTTACGTACAACTAGGGGGGCGACAGAACCCTAGAGGCATGGCCGTGCAACACCGGACATGGTCGTGCAAAAAGTGCGGTCTATTGGCGGTAACGATAAGTATTGGAGCTGCTTCAATTAATAAACAATATCGTTTTCGAGTAGACCCTGGCGTATCACAACTATTGCTGTACTGCCGTTCTGCGCAAATTATATAGATGAATAGGATGCCGACGGAGTCCACCAGATCTTTCCATGGAAGAGAGCCCGAGCGAAGTCCGAAAGGAAAATGCAACGGAGCAAGGACGCTTCCGCGGATAAAAGTGGTTAATACCATCACTTTGGATCGCCCTCTGAGGAAATTGGTAGTTGGTTGCACAGAAGTCATTGATGCGCAACATTCTATGGGATGATGAGGCTGAGTACAAAAAAGTTAAAAGCAAACCGAAAGTGTTACTCATTAGAATTATTTTGGTGTTATTGTTGTATGCACTAAATAGCCATAGTTCTCTTTCCACTTTTCTATAAATTTACATAACAAAAAAGAATGAAAAATATTTGGGTGTATTTGATTCAACTCGAAGACACCCGGTAAAACACAAAGAAGCATTGATATGCTCAATTTTGTAAGAAATTATCAAGAACATCCTGGAATCTACCATGAGAGGCTTTGTTGGCTTTATTTAAGATCTTTTCGGCGGTTTTGTAAGCATCTTCTTGCTCGGTGCTTTCATTATCAAGCAAGTTACCCAGATCAATATATGCTTCAGCGACTTGGACCCAGGTGTCTGGATCATCCTCCAATTTGGCCTTTTCCAAATACTCTAATGCCTTCTTTGTATACTCCAAAGCCACATTTTGAGTGTTTCTAGCTTCTTCATCACTAGCCTTCTTAGAACCGTCATTGTCGTACTGTAAACTCAAGAAAATTTTACTTGGCTTTTCAGCCTTCTTTAAATATAATTCACCTATGGTGTTGGCTACAGATGGATACACTTGCATATCAGTGCTCATGCTGTCAAGTAACTTGTCAAAATGATTTCTTAGCCACTCATAGTTGTCTTCCAGTGATTGTTGTAATGGATATATAGGATGTTCTGGTTCTAATTCAACATCGATGAGCTCCTCTTCCTCTTCATTATCACTATCTATGCCTTCTTGTATAGACTGTTCACGACCAAAATTCTCAACAATGTCCAATAGGTCATTCACCATCTGTAGAACTTCGAACGTTAATTCTGTGTCATTTTCATAAATGGAGAAATGCTTCTTGCCATGTTCAAATTGCTTTGCAAGGTTGAGTGTTTCATCCTTTGATTTCAAATCTAGGTTGGAAATATACTCCAACGGGATCCTTTGAAAAATTATCTTGGCCAAAACTAATTTCAAGAATTGGGATTCAGGGAAATGTGAAAGGCCCAATTCAGTTCTTTCGATAGCACTCTCAAAAAATAAGGATACATCTTTTCTTCTCTTTTCTTCAGTGGCTTCCTCATCACCCGCTTTGAAAATCGTCAATTCAGATAAAGCCAGGGCATATATACCATGAAAGATATCGTTCAAAGTTTTCTTTATCTCCTCATTTTCCTCGGCAAGACGCAATAATCTGTCACATTCATGGACAATACCGTTCAAGACATATTCATCATCTCTATCAGAGTTAAAATATTTAGACCACAACCCTTTCAACTGGGTCAGCTCGTCATCTAAATCAGCATCATCATCAAGCTCAACGCTCATTTGACTTCTTACCGGTGTGGATTCTTTGGAAGGTCCATCGATCTTTTTTTCACCACTTTCCACTTTTCTCTTCTTCTCTCTATTCTGTTTACCTAAACCTAAGGGTCTCTTAGCCATCTCTATATGATTTTTTTCTTAGTCGCTTGTCCTATTTCTTCAGTTTTTTCTTGTTTGGTTGCCTACAATTGTTTTACTATTCAATCTAGTTTATATTGAAATTTTTCAATGCATGCAACATTTCAGGATGACGAAAAATGATTCCTTTTTCTCGCACTTTTTTCTTACCTCTTTGGGCCTCGTAACGATATATGCGGGAAAGTGTTTTAACACTAACATTTCACGGAAAAGGAAAAAATGGTTAAAGTTACTCCAGTTTTTGTTTGTTTATAATTGAATTGCGAGACGCTTTAGAAATGAATTGTAAACATAAAGAGCGGGAGTTCTTTCTTGTATCCTGTGAAGGCATACAAGTCAAAAGAAGAAATGAGAGAGTTAAGAAAGGCAAAATAGAATGTTGCGTAAGGCGTTTCAAAGATAAAGCGCCACTTCTTGATTACTACTATTGGTTATACGTTATATAAGAATAAGTGGTTACATTGAAGGGCCTCTCTTGATGAATTAAAAAGAGAAAAAGGAGATAATAAAAAAAAGAGACCACTAAAGTAATCTATACATGTCGTTTTGTAGAGAGATGCATCGAAAGCGTTCTTTTCCCTAGTGTAACGTCATTGCCGATTAGACGTTACAATGCAGTTCCCAGTGAATTAGATGTGTGTATGATGTAGTTGTGATACAAACTTAGATTTGTATTTTTGGAGCCTTGGTTTGTTCCGCTTCTAATTTATCAGCGTTTCTTTGATGTAACTGTTCTTTGCAGCTTGTTAAACCATTGCAAGCATGATTTTCCATTAGTCTATGTTTAGAACAAAAGTGGCCCTTGCAAAAATTACAGTCACCAATGAACTTTGAGGCCGCACTTGAACATGTATCAAAATAGCAAGCGTTCTTCTTTTTTTTCTTTGATATTTTCTTGGTCACTCGCCTACAGCTCTGACCCGTAGATGTGACGCTAGAGTTACTAGAAGATCTAGAATTCAACGGTATAGCACCCAGAACGGTTCCAGAATCAGACTTCTTTATCTTAGCATGGTAAGTGCTCTTATCCTCCATTTCATGCATAGGATCCTTTGGAGTAACTTGTCTGATTTCATCTGCTCTGGATGGAATTTCCATTTCGTTTATATCAGACATTTTTGTTTTCTGTTCTTTTGGTTGTTCTAATAAAGTTTTGTGCTTCACTCAGGAAATTAATGAGTAAAGCTAAGTAATTAACTGTTTGGGGATAGACTGTTTTGGTCTTTTTGTCCAAGACTGTACACTGGTCTTGTTTACCATCAAAGAAAAAAGGGTGGGAACAACTCCTGGTGGAAAGACCAAGACCTCGGTGGCAAGTTTCCCTTTTATATCAACTTTGCTTCTGAGCCGATGCAGTCTTTGCCACCGCCCCCTTCTTTCTTTTTTTCCCTGACAGGGCCGAAGTTCGCAGAAACAGAAAGGTGAAACGAAGCGCAGAGCTGTGGAGCTTTCGATCTCACCCGCTTTGCGATAAGCTGGTAAGGTTGAATCGGATTTGAACCACTCCCTTTGCCTGAGTCAACATCCGATAGTGACGACGCATCTCCGTAAAACCTCTTCTCACATAATAGACGCTAGCTAGGTAACATGATAGCCCCTTTACAAATACGTGAGACGTTCCGCATGCGTTGTGTAGCACATTCTTCCAGTTATTAGTAATTGATGCAAAGTTATTCTATGAAAAAAAATATATATATATAGTTGGAAGTTTAAGATAATGAAACTATTCCTACTTAAGACCGTTGTAGTGCCTCTTTATCATCCTTTTTCATTTCCTTGATCGTCCTCATCATCATCGTCATAATCATCATCATCGTCATAATCATCATCATCTTCATCCTCATCATCTTCATCCTCATCCTCATCATCTTTGTCATTATCTCCATCTTCATCCATGTCATCCGTATTTTTCTTCTTGTTGTCATCCTCGTCATCGTTATCTTCATCCTCTTCTTCTTCTTCCTTCCCTGCGGAAACATCAGGGTAGCCACCCAGTTTCACCACTATCTTGCCAACAATCTCATTCGCATCCATCATCCCACTTAACCCAATATCACCATTAATGCCCATGACTTTCTCTGATGGTTTGAACACCGTTACCCAGGGCATCTCTTCTTGAATGATCCTAAAATGTTTCTTAGTCATAATGGAATTGAACGTGCCACTACCCATAGAAGGCGCCAGGAATATAGGGAACATTGGATTCCATGCTCTTATTACGCTTGTCAAAAGGTTATCGCATAAACCAAGGGCAATTTTGGCCAACGTATTTGCAGTCAGTGGAGCGACGACTAGTATGTCCGCCCAACGACGTAATTCTATATGTAAGACAGGGTCAGTTCGTTGTTGCCATACATCCCATTCGTCTTGGTCTGTCCAAAATTGTATATGCGCTGGCAGCTCAATTTGAGGATGTTGTGACACAGTATTTGAAGGGTTGCTAAACGTGCGGCCACCAGCAAATGCTGAATGGAATCCAATAGCAGAGCCCTTCTGAGTTTCTTCTTCACTTTTTGTGTTGGTCAAGGAAGGAGCCGCTGAGTTTGAAGGCGTCTTTGATATACTAAACTTTTCACGCGGAGTCGTATATTTCTTGTTACCAATTATATTACCTGCATTAGAATCGGTGTGGTTGAAAGTATTATCGTTACTACTATGATGCTTCTTATTTTTTCTCATATACTTCATCGCAAAAAACTTGGTTGCCGAGTTTGTTAATATGACTTGAATGCTTATTTTATCTCTTCCGTAAATTTCTTCAAGTTTCCTGATCATATGTTTGAGTTTAAAAACAGATAAAGAGCCGGTTGCGCCGAAGAACACGTGCAGTTTACCATCATCTTGAGGAAGCCTTGGATCCACATTAGTTATAACATTTTCCCTCTTCAAGGGATTCATAACTGCATTGGGAGACATTGCTTCCTCTAGTACTGACTCTAACAAGGTGGGCTCCCCAGTCTTTGATATGGAGCCCTCACGCTCAATGTTAATAGGATTGAAATTGTTCATCACTATAGATGGGCGAGGACTGGTACTGTTAGATCTTGACCTAACGGATGGTGTATGTAAGGGATCTTCAACGTAAAAATGTGGATGGTCTTTTTTGGGACTATCGGAACTATTTTCAGAGCTTAGAATAGAATCAGTTACACCGCCAAGACTCAACTTTTTAGCCAGTAGGCTAGATATATTATTCCCCATATCGCCATTAGAAAGGATAGAGGTGGGAGTAGAAAAAGAGGAAGCAGAAGCATCGCCATCTTTTACTGTTTTAGTATACACGTCCTTTAAGTTTCGTGCTTGCTCATTCTTTTCTGACGTAATTTGCACGGGAGTTGCTTTCCTTCCACTGGGTTGTCTGGTCACCTGGTTAGGTAGGGTCTGCTCTACATCCGGCCTGGGACTTCCCAACTTTGGATCACTGAACGTAACAGTTGGTATCCGTTTCAAGCCTGGTTCTGGTGTATTACTTACAACTGCGCCGGAAGTTCCGCTAGCGTTCATAATTGATTTGGTTTGGGAACCAGTAGGACTAGTTGATTTCCTTATTACTGGGGTATCAAGACTTGAAATAGAAGAAAATCGCCCCGTAGAAGTCGTATCAGGAACTGCTGATGGGTCTATCTTCGCCTGCTCAGCTCCAGGCAAAGAATTTGGGGAGAAATCCTTGCTATCATTTTTCAAACTAGATTTAGTTGTCATTGCGTGTTTGCACTACTGCTATGTCTAGTACTTCTCCTTCCCGTCTCTTCTTTTCTTTTTCACTAAAGTATTCTCTTAAAAGGCTATCCTTTCTTTAGTAATCAAGTATAAATTGTGACTAGAAAGTCCTTAAAACAATCCTCTTCAAAAATGCTTGAACTGCATTCACTTCATAAGGGGAGGCCGGAGGCCATAAAAAGCAGTAAAAACGTTCTCTACCTTTTCGGTCTTTTGAACTCTCCAGCCAAAAAGTTTAAAGGGCGAAAAAGCTCACATGACACGCTGTTTTGGTAAAACGTCATTGAAAAACCACGTGAAAAAAAAAAAAGAAAAAAGTGCATTTTAGAATTAGTACATACTACAAAGATAATTATGGAAAAAAAACTAGCTTCTTCTTTTGGAACTATTGACATATCTCCCCTTACCAATGCGAACGTTGTGTTGCTTCAAGCCAGTAATTGCAAAAGGAGAAATATAATTATCGGCAGAACCGCCACCAATCCAATTGTTAAGAATCTTTTCATTGTGCCTTCTTGTCCAATCTTCTTGCTTTATCACTTTTTCGTATTCTTTTTGGTCCTCTCTAAGAATTACATTTTCTTGAGGTTTAGAATGCACATGTCCCTTTTTACCGTACCTTTTCTGGGAATTTTTAGATAGAGGGCTGGCTACAGAGTATCTATTTCCTCTATTGTTCCACTGAAAATTGGACTTTAAGTGCGGTGTAATCAATCCCGTGCGTGAGTCAACAGAAACGGCGCACCTTAATAAGGTACCTTGACCACCGCACGAGGCACAGAAGTGTTTTGGCCTACCATCTTTTGGCAGAGGAAATATTTTAAAGCAGGCGTGGCATCTTAGCATATAATTACGAATTCGTTTGATCTTTAAACCCGACATAAAGTTCATTAGATTTAAATTCATCTGCAATGCTACATTTTGAACGGCAAAATCACCGGTTGCTAATGCTACTTGATTCTCTGGTTGATTCAATGCAACATGGCGTTCCTCTTCGGATGCTTCTACACCTAGCGAACCAGTTGTATCTTCACCGCTATCCTTGATTATTGCTTCCGTTAAGTTATCGGGGGTGATCCAATCACCATCATCATCAGCATCCTCGAATTCTTCATTTAAATCAGATGATTCCTTTATCTCAGTACTGTTAGAATTTTGTTCTTTGGTTATAGCTTCTTCAATATTCTCTCCTGTTTGGGTGTTTAGCTTGAGGTTTATATCATCCTTACTTTCAACTAACGATAAACCTTCAACTGCTCTTGCTTCTCTTTTCGCCTTTTGTTTTTTTCCACCTCTTCTCTTGTTCTTTTTCTTTGGAACGTTCTCAGAGTTTTCCTCCTTTTTGATTTCTGTGAGCTTATCATTGCCGTCTGTACCATCGCCAGTTTTAGGTACGCCTAATAATGCATCACCTGGTTTTTTCCTTAGTCTCCAATCACCATTATTTAATTTTACTTCTAGTTCGTATGTCAAGGCAAGAATATGCAAATCATTAGCGCTCAGTACGGAGTAGTCACCAGTCAATTTGGCGAAGGTACTGACCTTGGCTATTGAACTTTCATTTGGGTGTATCAATTTTAACGTTCCGAGACTTTGCCAAATCTCAAGGTTCTTCCTTGCTTGTGCATCTTTAATTTCTTGAAATACCGTGGGGGTAGTGTAGAAAGACTGGGCATAATTCTGATAATGTGTGTATGACTGCGTGATTAATGGTGTCGCATCTAACACCAAAGCTTTTACATGTGCTGTCTGGTTTTCGGTCATACTTTGCTGTTTCAGGGAACTTCTTTGCAAATGTTAAATTATGATCACGATGACCTGGAAGCTATATGGAACTGATTAAACGATCTCTACGCTGAGAGTTTACCTAACTAAGTAGTACTGTCCTTCGTGTAGACAATTTTTCGTTAGATAAAATTTGCGAAGATCAGACAAAGCTCATCGAAATATTCTGACCTTACATTATGGAATGTCCGGGTTTTCAATGTTAAAGATATTTATTTCTCGAATTTTTGTTAAGCATGCTTAATTTCAGTAACTTTTAAAAAGTAAACTATATAATATATATAAGAAAGTAGTTGTACCTACCCAATACTTGTACAACATGCAATATTCCGTCCATGCATGCCATTTCATTATTTGCTTATATAGAGATAGCAAATCACTATATACGGGATATTCTCAAGCATTTTAAGGTGTTAGGCTTCAAAAGAGTGCCTACTCTACTAACCACTTTTTAACAATCGAGTGGAACTTAAATTGCAAAGTGCTAGTAAAGGTCTTTCTAAAACTGAATAGTTAGTTATCGTAAAGTTACAAGAAAAAAATGCCCATCGAGAAAGATTTAAAAACTGCTTACAAAGCCTTATATGATGACAAGGAGCCACTGAAGGCTCTTCGTATTTATGATGAAATTCTCAAAGACTCTCCTAAGAACTTTACGGCTCTCATATACAAGGCAGCATGCCTCGAAAAACTATTCTTTGGGTTTTCCGATTGGCATAGTGAAGTAACTATGGAAAACGCAAAGGAACTCCTTCGCAATGCTTTGATAACGGCTGAGAATAGAGGCGATCGATCGAAAATTGCTCTTGCTAATTTCCGTTATTTTGTTCACTTCTTCAACACCAAGAATTACGAGCAAGCGCAATTTTACTTCAACGAAGCTAAAAAACTTGGTTATGCTGATGACACTCTGCCTTTGTGGGAAAGTCGTTTGGAGACTAAGTTAAATAAACGAAGTAAAAAACAAATAGATTCAACTGCCAAACACATAATATCACCAGTGAAAAGTACTGAAGACAAAAGAGATAATACTACTCCCTATAGCGCTGTTCTCTCATCTGAAAGTGAAACCGGTTTTCATGAAGTCCCTAAGTTTAAAGTTGACTGGTACCAATCTAGCACCTCTGTTACCATATCTTTGTTTACTACTAATCTTCCCCAATCTAAAGAAAAAGTTGATATAGAAATTTCACCAAAAGATAGAAGAACTTTATCAATATCATACCGAGTACCGAACACCGTCTCTGAATTTCAATACAATACTAAACTTTCGCACGAGGTGAACATAAAAGCAGTTTCCTTGAATATTTTCCCAAAAAAACTAGAGGTTACCTTGAGCAAGGTTAATAATCTTCATTGGAAGATTTTGGAAGGAGATGATGTGACTGACTCTTCAAGATCGTCATATATGAACGAAAATTTGCACTCTCCGATATGTGCTTCATCGACAGGACCATCCTCAAAAGAGAGACTGTCTTATCCTTCGTCTTCAAAAAAAAGAATAGACTGGTCTAAACTCGATATCGATGAAGAAGCTGACGAAGAAGCAGGATCTGCTGATAGTTTCTTTCAAAAGCTCTACGCTGGAGCGGATCCAGACACTAAAAGGGCTATGATGAAGTCCTTTATAGAGAGTAACGGTACTTCATTGAGTACAGACTGGGAAGACGTATCTAAAGAGACAGTCAAAACTTCACCACCAGATGGCATGGAACCTAAACATTGGTGAATAATTGGTACATATCTACATAACTTTTATTCATGTGGGTTAAATGGAAATAATGATACATTTTGGGCTAGCCAACCTGAGGATTTACTTGGAATGCTTATGTGATTATATTGAATATTACAAATTGTATTATGTCCATATTTATCCAGACTATCGGTAATGAAGTAGTAAAAAAAGAAAATATTAAAATGAAGACCGGGAAGAGACGTTAAAACCACACAAAAAAAGAAGCCGTAAAAGTAAAAATTGCGCTTTCGAAAAATTTAGATATCCGTAAAAGAGAAGCTGTTCAATTTTGAAACTTGCTCGTTTTTCCATGTAATAAAATCCTTATCATTCTCATCTTCCATCATACTGGTATCATCGAATCCACCCTCAAGATCTTTCTGTTGAATGTTTAATTGGAATTTACCTTCTGGTGACATGGAAAGTTTATATACGCTGTGTTCAGGCTCTTTATAGGGACTGTTCAGTTTTTGTGTGTAATCCTCTAACGTACTTTTGCATTCCGGGCTACGTATGTTCTCTTTATCAATGCTGGAAGCCGACCTTTTAACAAGTTCTAAAGCTTTTTCTTTGGTTAATTGAGGAATATGGCTGCCCTTTGTGCCGACTTTATTCAGCGGGATCGGGAATAATTGGCGTGCTTTCATTTGGTATCCGCTTTCTGTATAGTTTAGCATGGGTGATGATGAAAAATCAGATGATCTGTCTTTGTTCAAGGTAGGTTTCTCTATATTCCTTTTGGAATTTCTGGATATTACTGTAGGTGGTAGCAATCTTGTATCTCGTCTTTTAGGACTTGACAATCTCGTTGTTCCTTGCATATGTCGGGCAAGGGAATTCTCTCGAAATGATCCATTCTTGGGTAAGTTCTTCATCGATTTTTTTGAGGGTGTTTTATGAGTTATGTTAAAATCACTCAAATCTAGGCCAACAGGTACCCTAATGGAGCTTTGAGTGTCCTTGAAAGAGTTTTTTGTCACTTTGTTTTCCTTATACACCTTACTATTTACTTTCTTTGATCTTTGCATTCTAACTCTGCATCTCGGATATTTCGCTTCTATCTCTTGTTGTTGGGTGTCAATCGCTTCTGAAAGTGGCCTACCCTTATGCAAAAATGGTTGATCGAATAATCCATCGGCCTCTTCCAATTTAAGTCTTAAATCATTGATGACACGAGGAAAGTGTCTTGTTATCCTCTTCCTCATTTTCTCTTCAGTTAGTAAAATCTTATGAGAATTTCTAGACAAAAGTCTTGAAGAGTCTTTCGAGCTCCTTTCCAGAAATTCTTGATCTTTTTGTAAAGATTCAAAGTCTGATATTAGTTTCAAAATTGGTTTATAAATTATTAGTCTGTCCTCCAGTTTTTTTAGTTGACTTTCGCAAGTTTCTAACAGAAGCTCATCATCCTGTAAAGTTGTTGCATTTCTCCTTAATTCGTCAAATAGAATGATGAATTTAGACCGGCTTGCTTCTGAATATTGCAGTGTGTCCCACAGTTCCTTAATTTTGTCCCAAGAGTCTGATATAAGTTTCTTGATTAATTTTTTTTTCATTACTTCAAGTCGTGATAGCTCTTTAGATATTCTATCCAAGGTCTCGATAGATAAGTCAGAGTTATTACGAATGAATGTTTTGGTGTATTCCTGAGAAATTTTTAGTCTTGTCCAGAGTTTTTTGCATTGTTCCAACAAGTTTCTTTTCTTATTTGTTCTCTCATTGTGGATAGCTTGTATTTTTTCTAATGCTGTATCAATCCTACATATTCTTTCTCTGTCTACTGGGTAGAACTTCGGTACTTCTGAAGTGAAGTTTTTCTCTTCTCCGTATGATCTCAAATCCTCTTCAAAATTTTCGTTAATCAATGGTGAAAGCGGAGTTTCAAGTTGTTCGGATATGGATAAAATAGTATTCTTTTTTCTGAGTATGCTTTTGAACCTCTGCTCGTATTCTGCCTTGTAAATTTTTATGACCTCATTCATGTGTTCCACAGATTCTTTGTTAATGGTTTTGAATGCCGATCCCTGTAAAATATACATTCTATTATCTATGATAAATTTCATGGACAAGCCAATATTGTCCCTGCTATTCTCTATTTGGGTCAAATATGCTGTTAATATGCCTAATTCTGGAAAGGCTGTGATAGTCTCAATGTCCGCTTCAGTCAATCCTGGAAGATCTTCTTTTACGGACCGTATGAGTTGTTTTAAAGTTATTAAAGACTTCAAATAGTTGTGTAGTTGGGGTAAAAAGCTTCTCAAGACGAAGCTTTTCGCAGTATCTAACGCTGCTTTTTTGCTTAATAAGGAAAGTGGCTTTTTAGGCGATTGAGGTACAGTTTTACTCTCTTGTAATAGAATGGCATTTCTAATGTACAAATCAGGGATAGTTTTAATGCCACTTGGGTCATTTATCCTCTCTAGAATCTTATTTAGAATATCCTGTTCGACTCCATTTTCTGTGGATAGTCTTTTTAATTCTTCGTCGGCATGCTCAAAAAACTTTTTGATAGAATCAGATATAGTGGTAAATATCTGTTTTTCTTTATTAATAATTTCTGTATTAGAATATCCAATATTTTGATATATCACATTAAGGTTCTCCAGTAGTTTTTCCAACTCCTTTGAAATGAGATTGAAATTTTCTTTATACATATTATCCATCGTGTTACACTGGCCATTTTCTGAGTCTAAAAAATGGTGGTTAGTGGATACTTTTTTCAAAGGAGAGCCGAAATCTCTAATATGAACTGGAGTTAACTTCATAAATTCCTTGGAATTTGAATGATGCATCACAGTCGATACAGTTAACGGCGTTGCCAAAGAGGGATTCATATGCGGTATAATTGTAGTCGACTCAGAATTTTCGCTATTTCTTCTAGATTGAGTAGACAAAGGGGAAGAAGTTGCTGTCTCCATTTCAACATCAAAAGTAGAAATCCAAAATGCAAGCTTTGAATTCCAATGCCAGGATGTTTTGTCTAATAATAGAATAGACTACTAAAATAATCTAATTGGTCTTTCTAATAATTTTTCTTGTTAACAGCTTTTAGTTCTTATTTTTGCCATTGATCTGTAAAAATCTGACCCACGACTTGATTATTATTTTTGTATTTGTTTCCAAATAAGGATTTTTGGCCATATTTACGTTTTACCACATTAGGAAAGAAAAGATGAGCAACTAAAGTCATATTATACGACTCATTTGGGCGGTTATTCAATAATAAGAGAAAAAAATATAACACTCAAATATGCTCTATTCATAATTGGCTGACTTCAAAAATGTTATCCCAACATGCACTCTTAACAAAGTAGAAATAGACTTCCAGTAGCAGTTTTTCATATATGTTTTACTTTGTTTTTTTATTTACTTACCGAGAGCTTCATTTTATCTTTTTTTGATTTTCGTGACAATATATAAAAATTAAAAACAAAGCTAATAACAACATCGTGTCACCTTCTTTTAGAATATATGATAGATTCTAGTGCAACACATAGTAGTTCGAGGATATGGCTGATTGTTATCCCAACAAGATTTTCTATTGAATATAATATAAGCAACCGTCTATGAATCAGGTTGCTAAATACGTCCTGCCAACAACTTACTCTCCGAGGAATCTTGGTAGGTTGTTATGTACCTCCTCTTTTTTTTAATGAAGCCTTCAATACGATGCATCTTGCACCATAGCAAACCCTTAAGCATCTAAAAATGATAAAGGCGTCGGAACAAGTTTTACCTCTCGTCTATCGACTAGTAACACAACTACGATTTAATAGAAGATGGTTTATTCTTATTTTAACACGATCATCCCATATTCTTCAAAAGGAACTTTCCCAAATTAACCCTTTTGTTCTATTTCTATATATTTAAGTTTGAATTGGTTTCGTTAGACACTACTATTTATATTGTTGGACTGAAAGTCAACCATCACCTGACACCGTGTATGATAATATAATGGTATCTTGGGTATTAGTCAATAGATGATAGTCAGTTCTTATTCCAACACTAATGTAGTTATATTTGTTGATAATTAGTGGTTTAGTAATTTGTAATAATTAAGAATAAGTCGTTCTTTCTTAAATTATATTAGAGAGGCATATAAAACACACGCTGATTGGTTATATTAAACCCAATGGTTCAGACATAACTTGGAGCATTAATGAGAAGATTTTGGTTATAACGCACCTTCTTATATACTAAGTTCTGGTCAATTAATAGATCTTTATCATATCACTGCAGTAAATTCTATTATTAGAATTTCAATTTATACGAATAAATGTATAGTTGTAATCACTTATTCCAACAATAAGCTATATATATATACTATATATGGTAAGTGACATACCGTGAATAAAGTAGATAATTCGTTTTGACAACAGGTTAGTTTGTTGGAATAAGTGATTACAACTATACATTTATTCGTATAAATTGAAATTCTAATAATAGAATTTACTGCAGTGATATGATAAAGATCTATTAATTGACCAGAACTTAGTATATAAGAAGGTGCGTTATAACCAAAATCTTCTCATTAATGCTCCAAGTTATGTCTGAACCATTGGGTTTAATATAACCAATCAGCGTGTGTTTTATATACCTCTCTTATATAATTTAAGAAAGAACGACTTATTCTTAATTATTACAAATTACTAAACCACTAATTATCAACAAAAATCGTATATATTAGGATTGTCAAAACACCCCGGTATTACTCGAGTCCGTATCAAATCATTTCCCGAAGAACTCATCCTTGTTAGCTCAGTTGGTAGAGCGTTCGGCTTTTAAGCGCATTTGCTTAAGCAAGGATACCGAAATGTCAGGGGTTCGAGCCCCCTATGAGGAGTTCTTTCTTTTTACTGCTCTCCGTTATTATCATAATTCTCTCATATTTTTTATAAGCAAGTCTCTAAACTCCTTTCTAGTACTTGAAATAACAGTAAAAATTGATTGAAAGGGAAGATCCATTCAAATATATATATGAACTTTCTATCAATCGAAAATTTAATTATTCTTTTGCATCAAATACGCTAATAATTGCCCCGTAAATTCCACACATGCTATACCGGTAGCTGATGTATTCTCATCTAGTCCTCTACGAGCAACAATCACGCCATGTGCATTGACGGCCTTTATATAAATTGGAACTCTAATCCATTTCAACCTGTTTAGATTGTGTAGGATGGTCTTTCGGTTTTCATCAAAAGGTAACGTTTTGAAATTGGATTTCCAGACACCATCATTTATAGTGGAATACTTTTGGATGAATTCCTTCCAGGGGAGCTCTTCTTCGTTTATGAGGCTTGTATTACTTGTCTCGAGATTTTCATCCATTTCCAATGCCGAATTTATAATAGAACCATAGGCATCTGTAACATAGTCCTTTATTTGCTCCGTCAGTCCTAGTTTCCCCCTAACCTCATTATGAAGCATGCCATTCGAGAGCATCCTACGATACTTACAGGTAACAACATAACTATAAGCGGTTCCTAGTCCATTCATAACCAGGGCTATCGGGAAGATCAGAAACGTGGCAGCTAATATCAAGAAAATGGTGCGTCCCCACTTTTTATAAGTTTTGATTGGTTTGATGGGAGCATGGAAGTTGATGTTTAAAGCATTTAGGTCAACAATTCTTGGTAATACACCCTTATAGCCAGATCCTGGGATTTTTTCTTCGAATGTGTATTTCAATTTATTGTCGAAATCTATAAATGGATCACAATCTGTGATAAACGCAGTGTAGAAGGCTACCGTACGATCATTTTTAACATTCGCAAAGGCTACCCTCCATTTGAATAGTGAGAGTGCCTCAAGATACTCGCCCTGACTTAGTTTCACCAATATATCGTTGCTAGAATTTTTAATGAACATTTCTCTTCCACTCTTACCCAAAATAGTAGATCCAAGAGCCCTTAATACACCAAACAGCACATTTTTATATGCTATGCCCATAGGATTGTAAAACTCTACACCCAAGTGTGGTGTTGCTATTGTAATGAATAGCTGTGGCTCAATATCTTTGAACAATTCCTTAAATTCGGTTAACATCTTACCAATCATAAATCGGGCTACCAAACCACCTTGTGAATATCCCATTACGCTTATTTTAGTAACTGTTCCGTCTTTATAGTCTCGAATAAATTCACAGACCTCAATCAGTGTCCTGTATCCAATGATTTCGATACCGTCAAACGTCTTGAACATTGCATTTTCTTTGGGTAAGAAATATATCATATCATCTTTAATATCTTCCTTCTTCAATGTAGCGGAAAGAATTGTTCTCATAGACTCCATATGGGTACAATTGCCCCATAGCCCGTGAATCAATACAAAAAGGTGTTTATTTGAAGACATTCCAAGCTTTGTTTGATAATCTAAACTGATTGCACCAAAATTTAATAGTTATTATAATCAAGAGTTGCCACCCTTTATGTTATCTTTGTTTTTCAGTTTGATCTCTAACGATGAAAAAATCCGTTAATCATGATTTGGTGAATAACTTAAGCAAAGTTTCCACTGTTTCCTGCAATGATTCGAAGGAAATCTCTTCGCCAGACCCCATCGAAATGCGCTTTAATTCTTCTCTGTGCGCGAATTCAGCAGCATCGAATGTTATTTTGTATAGTTTTTGAAAGTCTGGAATGGCATTGGAAATACCTCGAAGACGGAGGCCACCTAAAATTAGCTTGGATAAGGTTTCATTATATTGAAGGCGCTTGTCATTGATGTGTACATTGCGATATACTTTGGTTTTCGTTCCAATCTTCCTCTGTTGAGCCTGTTGTATTATTATATCAATGCTACTTTCTTTTGAAACTGACGCCCTTGTTTTTCCAATTTCTTGCTTCAACCTGGAAACTTGGGCGTCAAGTTCATGCTTAGTGGTTAGATCAACTTTAAAGCAGTTTAATTCTGTGCTCTTTCGAAATATAATGAGGTATGTTGGCTCCTTTGACTGCTGGTCAACCGTGTCAACCAATTCTATGACAATGCCTCGATTCGCATTTCTTAATTTTGATTTGAAATAAGCCTGTGCGGTTCCACTGGTACTATAACATCTATATGTGTTTCTGTCTTTGGAGCGGATCCAGTAAGGCAGTTTTCTAATATCTACGTACTGAATAAAGTGTCCGCTCCACTCTGGAGTTGATTTACTTCCCGTATTCCTGTTACCCCAAAGCTGAACATCCCTGATGACCAAACCGCCATGCTTTCTGCTAAGAGTAAACTTCAATGTGCATAGTTTCTGCGACATCAAAATCCAGGGAGATTGGTATAAGAAGATATTCACTTCCAAGACAGTTTACAGATTTTCACTTAGTTACTAACAAGCATTTTTCAGTGCATGCCTAAGAAGAAAAATTTCCTTGCTTAGCCCGTTCTTCGCCCGAGTCTGGCAAAACAAGCAGACGATCGAAAAATTTCCAACGATCTTATCTAGGTGAAAGCAATGAAAAGAAGAATAAAGTAGCGCCAATCTTTCGATCATAACCAGCAAGTAAT
Organism: Saccharomyces jurei; assembly: GCA_900290405.1. NCBI lineage: Eukaryota > Fungi > Ascomycota > Saccharomycetes > Saccharomycetales > Saccharomycetaceae > Saccharomyces > Saccharomyces jurei. The sequence goes on from LT986477.1 coordinate 426,087, forward strand.
TGGCGTACCTTCTTTTAGGAGTTTTTATGATTGCTAAAATATAAAAGTAATTAGAAGAACATAACAGAGCTGTAAGGTCCTAGGAAATAAAGGAAACAACAAACCTAAAAGAAAAGAACGAACAGAATGCCATTACCTCCGTCAACATTGAACCAGAAATCTAACAGGGTTTACTCAGTAGCTAAAGTGTACAAAAATGCCTGTGAGGAGAGACCACAAGAGTACTGGGATTACGAACAAGGGGTGACTATTGATTGGGGTAAGATTTCGAATTACGAGATTGTCAATAAAATTGGAAGGGGGAAATATTCCGAAGTTTTTAGTGGTAGATGTATTGTAAACAACCAGAAATGTGTTATCAAGGTTTTAAAACCAGTGAAAATGAAGAAAATTTATAGAGAATTAAAAATCCTTACTAATTTAACGGGTGGCCCCAATGTTGTAGGCCTTTATGATATAGTACAAGATGCTGACTCCAAAATACCTGCTTTAATCTTTGAGGAAGTGAAGAATGTCGATTTCAGAACTTTATATCCTACTTTCAAACTTTCAGACATCCAGTATTACTTCACCCAATTATTGATCGCGTTAGATTACTGCCATTCGATGGGCATAATGCATAGGGATGTGAAGCCTCAAAATGTCATGATTGACCCTACGGAACGTAAGCTGAGGTTAATTGATTGGGGGCTGGCGGAGTTTTATCACCCAGGTGTAGACTACAACGTCCGTGTCGCTTCACGGTACCACAAGGGACCAGAACTCTTGGTAAACTTGAACCAGTATGACTACTCCCTAGACTTATGGTCAGTAGGATGTATGCTAGCAGCTATTGTTTTCAAAAAGGAACCTTTTTTCAAGGGGTCGTCCAACCCAGATCAACTGGTAAAGATTGCTACGGTTCTAGGAACCAAGGAACTATTAGGCTATTTGGGTAAGTACGGGTTGCATCTACCATCCGAGTATGACAATATTATGAGAGACTTTACAAAAAAATCGTGGACTCATTTCATTACTTCTGAGACTAAACTAGCTGTTCCTGAAGTGGTTGATTTAATCGACAATTTGTTAAGATATGACCATCAAGAAAGATTAACAGCTAAGGAGGCCATGGATCATAAGTTTTTCAAAGCCAATCTTGAATAATTGGATGACGTTACTCGTAACAAAGCAGTTTTTCTTCCATCACTTTTTCTCATTAAAACGTATGGGGGTTCCCCTTTTGTAGCCATAATCCTGGAGAACAGCCTTGATGCGAATATTAAAATTGCAAACTATATTTAATAATGAATGTAGATTATTATACGACGAGAATTACTTTATATAGATATAAGAGCCTTCCGTAATGTTATGCAGGTTTTGATGGATTATTACGTTATCATTAGAGGCGTTCCGAGGAATTTCGCTGTCATCGGGTTGAAAAAGCGCATAACCATGGGTATCCGAGATAGCTCGCCGACGATAGCGATGTCTACTTTCGTCCCAAACAATGGAATAGTCTTGAAACTGGTTTAAATCGTTTATTGGAACACATGATTCGTTGAATCTCCCTCGTCTGTCAATATCCCGTCTTCGAACGGTATCGTCGAAAGATATTGACCGATGTGAGGATAGTTCTCTGCCTAGACGAAACACGTCGTCTTTGCCCAGAGGTGAAGAACAGCTCCCGTCTTTTGCTATGTCCGATAGTTGCTTTTCTTGTTCCTTATTATTCTGTGCCTGAAAGTCTATCGGATTAGATTGCTCTCTTTCATATAACCCGGCTAAATCGGGTCCGTAGAGAAGAGTAACGTCTATTTCTTTATTCCAGTTTATGCGGAGAGGATTAATTTCGAGACCGTCTAAGTTGAAATGCTTTATTGACCACCGCCTCCACATGCAATTATGCAGCCTAGCTATGTATATGCTATAGTCAAACTCGCTTTCAGGAGAACAACTGGGTAATCGTAATAACTTATGCTTACGCATTTTCAACAACAAGCGCCATGTGATGGGGACGTCTAAGCTGTCAAAATCAAATGTAAAATGAAAATAATCTATGGCGGGACGGATGTAGTTGGTGGCATTATCCAACAGTGCTATATTTTTTCTTGTCAGTACAGTATCATCTAAGCTAGTCATTTTCTAACAAACTAGTCTTGTCTGTATTCTGTAGACTATATAATTTGTGAGGATGTTGAATAGAAAGCCAATGAGAGATCAACTTCCCTCTTATAATATATATCATACTTGTGGCAAATTCCAATTCCCCACCTACCACCTAAATGATATGTGAGTTTTTCTGCGGGATAACTCTGCTTGAGATCTTCTGAATTCTTTAAAAGCCTACATTGTTTTTCCGACATTTTCACTGTACCTTCATCCCCTTAAAAAGAAAGGCCTCTCTACCCTCTTCTCTCTATCTAGTGGATAAGACTCGGAAAGTAAATCGGGGCCCGAGAGAAAATCCGGAGGAGAGAAAACACGGAAGGGATCTTATGTGGGGACCATGCACGCAGAACCCTCTGGAGACGCACGTGTACTACATGTTTTGGTATTAACGCGAAAGTTTTTCCGGCTCTCTTTCTCTCTCTCACTTTGAGTGCCGCATGAGCTGTCATTTACGTAAAAAGGCTAAAGCAAGCAAGATTAATAACGATCTGCTTCGTTTTACTGGTTTCACTTCAAATGCATGTATCGCACTTCTTGATAGTGCCGCTCGTATCAGCCACTTAGGTTATCACACCAAAGTGAATATACAAAATTGTACAAAATTCAGTAGGCGTTCAATTGTTGCCTTATCATTACAAGCAAGCCAGATGTCATTGTAGAAAGTTAACTGCTCCTCAGGAATTATACAAATAGTCAATTGAATACAGTGGCAATGCCAGGCACAAAAAAGAGGAATTACTGCGGTTGAGACAAGCTTGTAGGGTAAGAAAGCGCAACGAAATCTGCTGTGTATGTGCGGTTATTGTGTGTAAGTTACTTTTTATTGTGTGTAAGTTACTCTTCAGTTCGCTCGAGGGCCAAAAAAAAAGCGATTTCTACAATCAGGTTAACCGGTGCGCAACTGGCGTATAAAGTGATTACTGAATTGTTTTTTTTCGGAAAGGGACGCACAAATTTTTTTCATTTTTTTGCATTTTTTTTTCAATAAGCATCGTCCATGGAAAAAATTTTCATTCGTTCTGTCATCCTCCTCTCAATATATAAAATACAATTTTTTGAGGAATCGTTGTAACAACTTAACTTCTGCTGATTTTGTAGTTCCACTTTTTCTTTGTCATTTACAGAACCACACAGTTATTACGACAATCAATCATGTCTCACAGAAAGTACGAAGCACCACGTCACGGTCATTTAGGTTTCTTGCCAAGAAAGAGAGCTGCCTCTATCAGAGCTAGAGTTAAGGCCTTTCCAAAGGATGACAGATCCAAGCCAGTTGCTCTAACCTCCTTCTTAGGTTACAAGGCTGGTATGACCACCATCGTTAGAGATTTGGACAGACCAGGTTCTAAGTTCCACAAGCGTGAAGTTGTTGAAGCTGTCACCGTTGTTGACACTCCACCAGTCGTCGTTGTCGGTGTTGTCGGTTACGTCGAAACTCCAAGAGGTTTGAGATCCTTGACCACCGTCTGGGCTGAACATTTGTCTGACGAAGTCAAGAGAAGATTCTACAAGAACTGGTACAAGTCTAAGAAGAAGGCTTTCACCAAGTACTCTGCTAAGTACGCTCAAGATGGTGCTGGTATTGAAAGAGAATTGGCTAGAATCAAGAAGTACGCTTCTGTTGTCAGAGTTTTGGTTCACACCCAAATCAGAAAGACCCCATTGGCTCAAAAGAAGGCTCATTTGGCTGAAATTCAATTGAACGGTGGTTCCGTCTCTGAAAAGGTTGACTGGGCTCGTGAACATTTCGAAAAGACCGTTGCTGTCGACAGTGTCTTTGAGCAAAACGAAATGATTGATGCTATTGCTGTCACCAAGGGTCACGGTTTCGAAGGTGTTACCCACAGATGGGGTACCAAGAAATTACCAAGAAAGACTCATAGAGGTCTAAGAAAGGTTGCTTGTATTGGTGCTTGGCATCCAGCCCACGTTATGTGGAGTGTTGCCAGAGCTGGTCAAAGAGGTTACCATTCCAGAACTTCCATCAACCACAAGGTTTACAGAGTCGGTAAGGGTGATGACGAAGCCAACGGTGCTACTAGCTTTGACAGAACCAAGAAGACCATCACTCCAATGGGTGGTTTTGTTCACTACGGTGAAATTAAGAACGATTTCATCATGGTTAAAGGTTGTATCCCAGGTAACAGAAAGAGAATTGTTACTTTGAGAAAGTCTTTGTACACTAACACTTCCAGAAAGGCTTTGGAAGAAGTCAGCTTGAAGTGGATTGACACTGCCTCTAAGTTCGGTAAGGGTAGATTCCAAACTCCAGCTGAAAAGCATGCTTTCATGGGTACTTTGAAGAAGGACTTATAAGAAGTTTTTAAAGAAACATTTTTGTAGGTACTTATCATTTTTCTGAGTCTTATTTAAATATTTTTATGTATCTACTACATATCAAAATTTGAAATAGTTCATCTTCCCAACAGACGGATCGACGTTTTGTTCTTGTAATGATCCCTATACGGTTAAAAATACTGTAAAGCGTATATACGTATATATACATATGCCAGGACATGAAAATTACGTTCAAAAAATACTCACCTTTTTTTTCTTTGCCTTTTTACTTTTGAGCCCTGTCTCGCTATTTCCTTGCATTCTTCGCTACAATACCACTTGCCCTTGGGAACTTGCTTAAGACTTACGCAACCGTAGTGAAACCATTCGAAAGGACAGTCTAGATTATCGCAAGCCACCATAGACCCGTGAGATACATTTCTGCAAAAGCAATATATCTCTTCTCGATTATTATTACTCTCTGTTCCATCTCCCTTGGTGTTCCCAATTTCAGGGCTTGTTATGCTTTCTTTCCTTTCTCTCGATTTAGCCTTTTTCAAATTAATCTTCAATAATAGTTTTGGTTCTTTGTACGCTCTTGGTTCTTCTAGCATCAGCTTCGACTTGATATTATCTACTGAAGAATTGAAATATTGTGTCACTGACTTCTGTACTTCCAATTCTTTCCTATGCTGTTTCAGAATACGAATCTGATCATCGACCAAATCATTTATATAATTGGCTACTGATAACAGATTCCTAGAAGCTTTTTCCAGATCACATTCGTCCTGTTCATCTTTGGTTAAGTCGATGGTTTGCATCAAACGTAAAGACCTTATTAGTTCACATGGTAAATGGTCCAAGGTGCCGAGATAACTGTATCTAATATCCGAATCCGAATAATCTTTGGCAGGATGTTCCATTGTTGCGGATAAAGAATCGATCCCTTAAAAAAATACATGTTAGCGCATCTTGCATTCCAATGCCAATATGACTATTACTGTTGCTATTGTTGTGATATGATGAGCCAATCCTACATGCCAACAGAGGAACGGGAATAAGAAGGAGGTACACGTGACCAATAACTTTTTTTTCTCGGATTTTTGGGCAGTAGGCGGCCGGTATTTCCGGTGGGCAAAAAATGCGAGGATTTGGTTGGTGGAGAGCATCGAGCGTCTTTACCCTGCGTAGATACTAAGGGGGCTCTTTCTAGTATATAAGCAATTTGAATAATAACGAGGTGAGACATGTAACTGAATCGAAAGACGATCTAAGCTTTTGGTAAAGGTTCTTCACTTTCTTATCAATCATCGGTTTCAGACCTTTCTTTGTTAATCAATATTTTATACACTTTTGTACTTTATCTTCAAATATTAAGAATAAGGAAGAAAAAAAAGAATCCAGAATTCTATATTAGTGTAACACTATTTTCTAAATATTTTCCAGTAATTTCCTGGTTCAATAAAAAGCATCCATTGAATTTCCCCTACAATTGTGACGTTTCAATTGCCCAGTTTGAATCAGCTCTGAAGAATAAACAATAACAATTTGCATTTCAATCACGCTACATTATCTATCATCTTTTCTCAGAAGCGGAAGTTATAACTAATTTAACAATGTTTTCAAATCTATCCAAACGTTGGGCTCAAAGGACCCTTTCGAAAAGTTTCTACTCTACTGCAACAGGTGCTGCTACCAAACAAAGTAAGCTTACTCAGAAATTGGTTACGGCAGGTGTTGCTATTGCCGGTATCACCGCATCGACTTTACTATATGCAGATTCTTTAACTGCCGAAGCTATGACTGCAGCTGAACACGGCTTGCATGCCCCAGCATACGCTTGGTCCCACAACGGCCCGTTTGAAACATTCGATCATGCGTCTATAAGAAGAGGTTACCAAGTTTACCGTGAGGTTTGTGCTGCTTGCCATTCTCTTGACAGAGTGGCTTGGAGAACTTTGGTTGGTGTTTCTCACACAAACGAAGAGGTTCGTAACATGGCTGAAGAGTTTGAATACGACGATGAACCTGACGAACAAGGCAATCCTAAAAAGAGACCAGGTAAATTGTCGGATTATATTCCTGGTCCATATCCAAATGAACAGGCCGCAAGAGCTGCCAACCAAGGTGCTTTACCACCAGATCTTTCTTTGATTGTTAAAGCTAGACATGGTGGTTGTGATTACATTTTCTCTCTGTTGACCGGTTATCCAGATGACCCTCCTGCTGGTGTTGCCTTACCACCAGGTTCCAACTATAACCCTTACTTCCCAGGTGGTTCCATTGCCATGGCAAGAGTCTTGTTTGATGATATGGTCGAATATGAAGATGGTACTCCCGCAACAACATCCCAAATGGCAAAGGACGTCACCACATTCTTAAACTGGTGTGCCGAACCTGAACACGACGAAAGAAAGAGGTTGGGTTTGAAAACAGTAATAATCCTATCATCTTTGTACTTACTGTCCATCTGGGTGAAGAAGTTCAAATGGGCTGGTATCAAGACAAGAAAATTTGTTTTCAACCCACCAAAACCAAGAAAATAATTGACAGGAGGGAGGAAACCACTATTATTTAAATGACAGAAAAAAAACCAGTAAACAAAAAAACATAATAAAAGAAATGAAGAAAGAATTATAAGTAGAGCGCACTGAATTGTTTTTCAGAAAGAAGATAATAGATGATGGATAATTGTCCTATCATCCTTTTTCTCTCTCTAATTTCATTCTTTTTCTTCCGTGACCGTATTTATTTTTCCACTGCTTGTAATCAACGTCTCTCTTCACTAGTATTTCCTTCATGTAACGAGATACTGCTGCAAGTGAAATATCATGAATAGTAGAATTTTTTAAGAAAAGAAAAATTAAGATGTTAAATATAATAATCCCAACAGCAATAAAGAATAAAAATAAAGAAAGAAACTGAAAGAAGGGGGGTTACGATATTCTCTTTAGATGCTCAACACTAGCGTCTTGACGTTCTTCTAATATATTTATTTTATTTATTTTTTATTTATATATGTACATATATATTCCTATTATCTATTAAGAAGTGAACTTAGTGTAAGACCTTCCGCATCTCCAGGACTTTGGGTTGTTTCATAGTACTATGCGTGCCCATTAATAATATGACACAAATCATTGAATAATGCGAGACCGCAACAGTCAATCTTTGAGGTGGCGCGTAACGCGCTTCCGTTTTTTCCTTAAAGAGGCAAACACTTATATTTCCAATTAAGGAAATATATCAAGTATTTTTTTTCCGTATTGGTCCCCTTCTATTGTCTGGCTTCATATTTTTAAAACTTCTCTTCCTGCTCCATCAATTAATTTAATCAGGCACAGCCAGCAAACATTCATAATTCTTCTGATCACTCGCTTCTCTTTGCAGTGCTGATAAGGGATCTCCAAGACGGCCTTGAAAATTTTTCATTAACTCATTTTTCATTCTTGTAAGTTTTTCCTTTAATTCTCAAACGAAGAACTGGTTGCACATTTCAAGTTAGTTAAAAGGACTTAATTGCGTACATATTTATCATTTTGAATTGTGCAGTTGAAGAAGCCCGCAAGTAGAAACTCATAAGGACTCTTCGAGACAAATAACATCATGGATAAAAGTATGATCAAAAAAAGAGGCAGGCCTCCCATCACGAAAGATTATCCTAATCCCCTACAGAGTCCCATGGCGCATTCCTCAATGCAGGTTCAGAAGCAGGGACCTCACAGTTTTGCCAAACCTTTGATGAAAGTGGGGCAATCTAGCCCATCCCCAAATAAAAGAAGGCTCAGCATTGATCATCATCATAATTTGGTGGCCACTACAAGAAAGGGCAGATACAGAGGCGTTCTTCTCTCTACTCCTACCAAGAAATTGGGAAATGGCGAATCCACACCAGTCTCTACACCATCTTCGAACGACAGTCGTAATGATACGGTGTTTTCTGAAACAAGGAAAACCTTTCTACAAAGTTCGCCACCCATTATGACGTCCTCTCCAACTTTCCAAAAGAGGAATGATTACGTGTTTCCTTCGCCAGACCAGTTCAAACTTTCTTTGACCATTACCGAAAGTGGGAAGGCTATAATTGCGGGATCTCCACCCTTTTCTCCATCGTCGCAATCATCTCATTCTTTAATGAACAATAGTAATATGAAATTCTTACAACAAGGAAAAATCCATAAAAACAGTGAGAAAAGTACACCAAAATTCGAGAAAAAACGTATTCTTTCTCTTTTAAAACAAATGAAAAATGACAAGGACTATGACACGATTTCAGAAATACGTCCGGCGAGATCATGCAGATCTGATATCGTTGACGCAGAATTACCAACCATCGTGGAAACTTCGGCTTCTCCAATAGGCAGCGTCAAAAATAACAACACATTACTTTCGCATTCTCCACAATCACCTCCGCCAAGCGCGCAACTTAAACCTCCATCCACTCCAAAGAGTTCTTTACAATTTAGGACTGGATTTACTCCCAACGTTGCGCTAAATCCTGTATCTCTGAACGATACTCTACCTAAAGCTACAACAAATGCAGGGATCTACAACAATATTAACAATCACAACAGCACTTCTGCTGCTAATAACAACATTACAGATGCTAATAACTTGCTCACCTTGACTAATAGCCCTGGAATTTTTTTATCACCTAGAAACAAAATGTTGCCCAAATCAGCTACTGCCTCTAACGAACAACAGCAGGAATTTGTGTTTAAATTTTCAGGTGGTGACCCGTTATTGCTTACTGATGATGCAGATGGGAATTGGCCAGAAATGTTATTCAATATATCGAATACTCCAAGACGTCAAAAATGTTTCAACACACCTCCTTCATGGATAAATTTTGGCTCGCCAGGATTATTCAGCCCACCAAGAAGCGGCAATATTATGGCAAATAGTGCCAACACAGTAACCACAGCAGATAATGGTAACGTTCATAGACAATTACAAGCCCAACTGGAGGCACAAGTACAAGTGCAGTCTCACACAAACTCTCCTACCCAACGACAACAACAGCGTCAATTTCAAATGCCTCCACCACATATAAACATTAGTTCTTCTCCGCCGCAAATCAACATCGCTTCCCCACCTCAGCAACCTATATCTCGTAGGTCATCTACCTACTTTATAAAAGAAAAAATTGCAATGGGAACAACAAGCACACTAGGTAACACCAAAATTGAAAACTTGCAACCGGCAGCAAATTTGTTTAATGCTACTCATGGACCTTCAACTCCTAGGAATCAAGAATTCCAATTGCCCACTTTGATTGAGTGTACCCCATTAATCCAGCAGACTATGAATGGCTCACTGGGAACCAAATATATTCCAGAAACTTCCATTTCAAACAATGCTACTCCCAATTTGAGCGGGTTCACTACAGGGAATGTTAAAACTTCCTCTAATTTTGATGATTCATTACAACAAAACCCGTACAGCAACAAACAAGATGATGCTAGGACTGCCTTAAAGAGATTGATCGACGATCAATGAATATGGTCATTGGTCATAATAAAAATGGTGATATTAAAAAAATATTTACCCCCATTTTTTTCAGAGTAGTTAAATACTATCCTAACTTAGTACGTATATACAAGTCAACAACGATGCATTTGAATGGAGTTGACCTTCATTCATTTTTATATCAAGCTATCCTGACTTCAGTTTATAACACCTTGCACAAACCCAAAAGTGATAGAAATTAATATAAGGGACAGTTGGATCGAGTTTTTGGTAGAAGGATGCAGAACTGTACAAGAATATACTTTTAAAGTAGTTTCCTATATAAATATTTTTATATCACGTTTTCAAGTCATTATTTTGAAAAGAAGGAAGAAAAATGGTATTATGTCACTGCCATAATAACTCGTCAAAATTGTACAACCATGATAAGGCAAACCATGAGCTGATTATTCCTAATGAACAATAGACACTATATATCATCAATCCTAAAAATTCAAATTTTTGCAAAAATGAATACCTCCACTTGACTTTGTCTAATATTTGTAATACGGTTACCATAGGTAATAATGAAAAGATGTACGTTAATGCTAATCGATCTAAGAAAAAAATTCTTCTTTCCACACTTGAAGAAATCTTTGTAGTTTTCCTAAAAGCTGCAAAATAAATTATAAACCAAACGTATGTGTATAACGTTTTGATAAAAAAATCTTGACCTTTGTAAAGAAGCGGATACAAAGAAACAAAACCTGCTGAGGCAACAAGCATAAAAGGAACCAAAAGACGACGATCAAATCCAACAAGAAACGTAAACGGAATGATGACTAACATTATAGCTTTTTCATGCACATGCCATCCAAATAAAAATGAAGCCAAGCCACAAAGAGTTAATGAGCCAACAAATCTTTTGAACGATGGATCAAATAAAAGAGGAAGTACTGCTAAATTCTGGTAGAATAAGGTTAAAATAAACGTCAATTTCGGAGGAATTTGAGGGAGGATAACAAAAAAAACGTCTTGAACTAACCCTTTACTTCCGTTGTTGTTTGCCGCAAGTCTTCCATTAATTTCTTTGATACTTTGAGGTATTAGAGGCGGTTTAATGAACTTTGTAGCAAAAGTATGGACGTACGGCAATTTAAGCATCATTGTGGTAAGTATCTTATCCATAAATGAATACAATGCCCAGAAGTTTGGCGCCCAATATGCGTGCGTTAATCCTCTTGAAAACGGGAATAGTCTACTCAGCACTTGCGGTATTTGATGAGCAAACGGTAAGAAACAAATAGTAAATATCACAATGACAATGCTACTCAATTTGAAAAGGTTAACCCACCTAATTAGGAACAAAAAATCTTTGTAACTTTTAAACTTGAAATTGTTGACATTGAGAACGTATGCTCTCAAAAGGAATACAAAATAACATGGCGCTAAATATAAGAATATATGCTTGAAACATATAGCAGTGGTATACAGAAAAGCACACAGAAGGTATTTTTTATTTTTAGCGGCAACAATGGAACCTATTAAAATGGCAAAGAGAAAACCATTATACTGGAAGTGAATATGATCTATCATTAAAAATCCAGGCGATAACACTATGCTAGAGGCGACGACAAAACTTTGTGATCGCTCACTTAGTTTTGTTGTATTGATGTATATCTGAAGGACAGCGTATAAAAGGATCTCACTGAAGATGACAGTAAGTCTTTGGAAAACAATTGTTGGTAAACCAAAATTTCCTACCTCCACGATATCCAAACAACCATCATCACGAACAACTTTAGGAACAAACTGCGATAGAAACCATTCAAAATAGGCAAAAAATGGCGGATAATCTAACGTCCATTGACTAGTATGCTCGTAATACCATTCACTAATAGGCAATTTATTAGTGATGGCCAACCAATTTCTATGAACGTCAAAATCAGTACTAAAATAGTCCGGAATCAATAGCAATTTCAAAAATAATGTGCTTATCCAAAAATTCCACAAAGAATAGCGCTTGGATCCCTCATCTTTTTCGATTGCGGCGGTCTTCAGAGCCTTGTTGGGCTCGTCATTCTTTTTTGACTTTGCCTTCTTCGTCACTGCCATGTTTTGTCTCGAACGATCACCCTTCATGATAGGCTATTCAAGAGACCTCAAATACGATACTGCAAACTAAATTTCACAATTGTTATGAACTTCAGTTTTTCCAACCTACACTGTGTATCTTTTCCACACCACTATATAGTTTCTAAGAGTGAAATTTCACTTTTCGGGAATTGTCCGCTGTGAACAACTAAGTGATAACAGTAAATTTTAAGTATACTTTGAAGAATACTAAAAAAAAGGTTTCAGAGTGTAAATTCAAAGTAACTGAAAACACTTATTTCTTAGTGCAAGGCGGGAGCTTTCAAACTTATATATACTTTGCAATAAATATAAGTTATGGACTACGAAGATAATTTAGAGGCTCCTGTTTGGGACGAACTAAACCATGAGGAAGACAAAACTCAGAGTATCATTTCAAATTCAATTGAGTCCGTCAATGAAGTACCTGAACATGAAGAGAGAGAAAAAAAGAACACTGTGGAGACCAAAGCTTCATTTCCTGAAGAAATGAGTTTGGCCATTGCACCAAAATGGGAAGAGCCTAGTTCATCAATAGCCGATAATCCGTTGGTGGGGGAGCAAGAACGTCATGACGATTCGAAATCTGATGCTTTGATTGATTCTCTGGCTCCTGAACAGGATCCAACCACCGATCTCAATAACAATGCTACACAATTTCCTATAAAACAATCTAATGATGCATTGTTTACAGGAATTACCAATTCTCCCTTAGTTTTTGATGATACAATATATGACACTAACACATCCTTAAATAGTAGTTCAAAAAGTATCTCTGGAAGAAGATCCGGTAAGCCACGGATTCTTTTTGATTCTGCTAGAACTCAAAGAAGCTCCAAACGCAACCATTCTTTGAAAACGAAGAAGACAACTGCCTTCAATGATGCCATCAAAACACCATTTACTGACCCGTTAAAAAAAGCTGAAAAAGAGAACGAATTTGTTGAAGAACCATTGAATGATGATGAGGAGACAAGAGAAAGCAATGAGGGAACAACCATAGCTTGCGCTAAGAAAAATATTCTTGAGCAGGTAGATAAGCCCTTGTATAATCTTCCTCAGAAAAATGTTAATACAGCAAGCCTTGCCAAGGTCGAAGCAAATTCGGAGATGGTTAAAAAAACTAAGACAGAGTCAAGGATGTTACCAACCGAAAAGCTAGTGGCTTTTAATGTTGAAGTGAAAGACCCAGTCAAAGTAGGAGAATTAACATCAATTCACGTGGAATATACTGTAATAAGTGAGTCACCGTTACTCGAACTAAAATATTCTCAGGTGAGTAGGCGTTATAGGGATTTTAGGTGGCTATATCGTCAACTGCAAAACAATCACTGGGGTAAAGTAATACCACCACCGCCAGAAAAGCAGTCGGTTGGTAGTTTCAAGCAAGATTTCATCGAAAATAGAAGATTCCAAATGGAAATCATGTTAAAAAAAATATGTCAAGATTCTGTTCTACAAAAGGACAAAGACTTCCTGCTATTTTTAACAAGTGACGATTTCGGTTCAGAGTCTAAAAGAAGGGCATTTTTAACCGGATCAGGCGCAATTAATGATAGTAATGATTTATCAGAAATCCGGATAAGTGAAATACAGCTATTAGGCGCAGAGGACGCCGCGGATATATTAAGAAATGGCGGTATTGGTGCAGAATCGCACAAAGGATTTATGAATATATCTTTTTCTTCACTACCTAGGTACAATGAAACGGATGAATTCTTTATTGAAAAGAAACAAAAGATGGATGAACTGGAAGATAATCTTAAAAGAATGGGCAAATCTTTGGAAATGGTTGATACGTCAAGAAATAGCTTGGCTGTGTCAACCGAGGATTTTTCTAATATGATAGAAACCTTAGCTTCATTGAATATAAGTGAGTCTAACTCAGAACTGTTGAATAATTTTGCTGATGTTCATAAAAGTATAAAAAGCTCTCTTGAGAGAAGCTCTTTACAAGAAACATTGAACATGGGTGTAATGCTAGATGAATACGTCAGGTCATTGGCTAGTGTAAAAGCCATTTTTAATCAGAGAGCCAAATTGGGGTATTTTCTGGTAATTCTGGAGAACGACATGAACAAGAAACACTCACAACTGGGGAAATTGGGTCAGGAGGTTCATTCGGAAAGGTTCAAAGAATTGAAAACGGAATTTTTAACATTAGAAAGACGCCATAACCTTACACGGACTCATTGGCAAGAAATTGGTGAAAGAATAAAGAATGAATTTCAGAGTTTTTCTATTGATAAGATTCGAGAATTTCGAAATTGTATGGAAATATCATTAGAAGCAGCCATTGAATCCCAAAAAGAATGCATTGAGCTTTGGGAAACATTCTACCAAACTAATCTTTAGATGATCTAGGTAGAGATAGTTTGGATGACATGTCTATCCAGGGTTTATGAGTTCGGAATTTTTTGTTTTATATTGTTACATACTATATAGTGAATAGAATGAACAGGTCCGTTTACAACCAATGGGACGTAGCATCCTTGTAAAGAGATTGCCAAATAAAGGCTTCACTCAGGAGCATTTCGATATCTGTTTCTGTCCAGTCTTTTGTAGGAGGGTTTTGTAAGAAAGTTATAGTCTCTTGGAAATCCATTTCCATTAACTGATCACTCCATTTGATGAGGAATGCCGCACACACAAACACATGAAACTCGTTGAGTGAAGATTGCCTCATTTTGCCACCGTCTTCAACTGCATTATTGGGGGTCATATTGGAGAGTGCCGTGGTAGGAGATTGAAAGTCTTTTGTTGGCGTCGCAAAACTTGCTACTCGAGGTTCCGTTGGCGTTACAGGACTTTTCATGTCATTGGAAGACATGAAATATGAAGAAGCAACCTCTTGTGACGTTTCAGATAAGTATGTATCCCACATTCTTATCACTGTCCCCATCTGAAATTCTCTCATTAAGAGGCAATTCATCCACCTGAATGCAAACTGTATAAATTCTACGTGCTCATTTTGGAAATGGTTATATAAATCAGCGTCAATTCGTTTCACTAGCTGACTCAAATTCTTTACCTGTCTTAATATACCTGGCTGTCCATGAATATAGTTATCAGTAATCTGTTCTAGCAATTTCGTAAGACACCAAAATGTGTCTGCTTCCAAATCTGCCACCTGTTCATCTGTCATATATATAGAGGGGTCCTTTGTTTCCACATCATCTATTTGTGAAGGCGGCAGATATTCGGTGAGAAAAGTCTCGAAAAATGGTGTGACTAAATCGTTAATACCTTGCACGTACCCGCTTGCAGGGTGCCTAATTGCCCAAAGATATAATATTCGTTGTAAGCTGTTCTGCACGGATTTGAACTGATATAAAGAAATGTGAGGATTTGTTCTCGGTATATCTATCTCTATTTGATGCCAAGTGGGAACATCTCTTGAGTGCTGATCAGAAAAGGTGTGCTTTAAACCATCCTTATATTCTTTTCTCTTTCTTTGCAGAAAACCTTCTTGTCTCTTCGTGTTCACAGGTAAATAACCTATCAATATTTTCCAGACAACAGGTCTGTGTACTTTTGGAATTCCATTCCAGCTAATCTGGCGCAAATCTTGTTGGTTTATGACTGTCTTGTCCTTCAGGATGTTGTCAAACTTAGAAATACGCTGAATGATAGAGTTCAGTTCCTGAACATCCCTTTCGTTTTCGATCTCCAATTGAGTCTTTTTTGAATCGTTAGTTTGCTCTTTTTGTAGTTGTGGTAATTGAGGGTATGTAAAAGAGGAAGAAGAATTTCTCATGGCCGAGAGCCCCATATTAGAAGTTGAATTAATGGAAGATGATGTAGACCTTCGCGACAAAGTATTCGTTGGAGCCACGGGTGTACCAAATCCACCATTAGTGAGTATGGGGATAGGCATATTATAATCATCGATGACAGCGCTCCAATCCTCGTCCAAGTCTTTGAAGTATCGATCACCTTTTCTATTGGGATCAGTGTTATTGCTACAACTATTATTTACACTGCCACTACTACTATGGCGGGGCTGTTGATGGTGATGATGACGCTGGTGGTGCTGACGTAGGAGCAGAGCGGGTCGGGGACTTTCATTACTTGCAGTGCTTAAGGTGGGGCTTACATATCTCAAAGGTGAATAGGAATTTGAGGTACGCCTATTACTGGCTTGTTGTTTTGCCATAGCTTCAAAGTTTCCATCGCTAGTTCTTCGATCTCTGTCAGCGGATGAAGCATATCCTGAGGGCAAGCTAGTGGATTCAGCGGTGTTCATTTTGTACAATGATGGCTTCTTGGAAGAAGAAACTGACGATATTCTCCAAGATTTCATCAGAGAGGTTACTAGACTGGAACTATCTGAGGTATGGTCCCGTTCGTGCATTTCCTTTGCAGCGGACCTGACTCCCATTGTACGTTGTATTCTTATTAAATGTTTGTTGGTTATTGGTTGTTGTTTATATTACAGACCTTTTTCTCCGATAATATCTCTAACAAGAAATAAATAAAAAAATCAATTGCAGCTCAAAAGCCAAACGCTATAACGAAATGGTTATATGATATGTATAGCACTAGCGATCACTATATGCCTTTGTGCTTCTTAGTGCATCATTGATTTGCTATCCTGTTTTGCTAAACTAATGGGCGAAATAATTCGGGGAGTCGCTGAGGCTTGGTACCCGGCAAGCCGCGACCTCTATTTTGCTTTAAACGAGGCCATCAAGGACTTATCGTCATGAGGCGTAGTCAGTCAAGCCCGTTACCGACGGCTGGGCAATGTAGAATACATGCCATCGCTTCAGGTTTACTAAGCACAAATTTCCCAGTGCCCAATTTATCAATTATCACTTACTCGATCGCAAAGATAAAAAAAGAAGAACAAAACCTGCCCGAACTTATCCTTTCAGAAACTCTCTTGCTATGGATACTAACGTAGATGATATTCTAAGGTAAATTCTGTTCAAAACCTTGCACATTTCAAAAGTTGTAAATGACTTACTACACACATCTGCAAATGATTAAGGATTGAAGACAGAAAAATAATTTGAATGTGTTTCGAACTGCAGTTCCGATTTTTTCATCATCATCATCTTTTGTCGGAGTATTTCTTTCTTTTCTCTACGAATCACTTGCGCAAGTGTCAAGAACGTAGAAGAGGAACTCTTGATATAACGAATTGAGAAATTGGTGAATTTTGAGACAAATGTTGGGATTACATTGTTAATAAAGGCAATATAATTAGTATATAGAATATACTAGAAGTTTTCCTCGAGGATATAGGAATCCAATAAATGGAATCCGTAACTCTACATAATTCTGTATATGCTTTTATTGTCATTTTATATGTTGTAATTCATTATCCTATTACATTATCAATCCTTGCATTCTAGCTTCCTCTAGTTTCGATGACAGCTTCTCATAACTTATGTCATCTTCTAACACCGTATGTGATGATACACTAGTAGTATGACTATTTATTAATAGACGATAGTGGTTTTCATTCCAACACGAATGATATATGATGTTGGGGAGAGCGATGGTACATATATCACGCTTTCATACTCCGTCTTGATTTACACCAACAGTTTGCGATCGTGCTGGTGCGAAGACTCACACTTTGATGATGTACAGTATCTTTTGCCGAATGAATAAATAGTGCCTACATTTTAATACTAACCAAGTTAATAAGGGCGTGTGGTCTAGTGGTATGATTCTCGCTTTGGGCGACTTCCTGATAAAACAGGAGGACAAAGCATGCGAGAGGCCCTGGGTTCAATTCCCAGCTCGCCCCTTTTTAATTTAGGCACCGGTTGGGTAACTTTTTTTTTTTAAAACTCTTTGTTTTGTAAACAAAGAAATTTCACAAAGTAAGCGTCTACTGAGATTGATAGTGCCATTTCCACATACTCAGTAAGGAGTAAGTTCAGGCGTTTTCTTCATACACTCACATGCATAAGGGTATATAGAAGGGCTATCTATTGAACATGCCAAAGAGAAAAATAGCTTCGAATAAAGACGACAGCAAGCGTACGGTTTCTCACGATGACTTAACCCCACAAATACAAGAATTTCAGAATCTAATGGATCTAGAATCTAAGAAGGCCGAGATTATCAGACAATCATATTCGAAGCAAAACTCCCTTTTGGCCAAGGATAACTCTGTACTAAAGATCAAAGTGAACGGCTTGGAAAAGAAAATAAGCCAGCTGGTTCAAGAAAATGTGACTCTACGATCTAAAACCTCTATAAGCGAGGCTATTTACAGGGAACGGCTGAGTAATCAACTACATATTATTGAAAATGGGATCGTCCAGAGGTTTGATGAAATTTTTTACATGTTTGAAAATGTTCGTAAGAATGAAAATTTACCTAGTTCAAATTTAAAATCTATGTTGAAAGGAACAAGTTCCAGGTCAAGATCATGCTCATTGTCGTCGCCCACATACTCAAAAAATTTTAATGAACAATCGAGTTACCAGCATCATTCCTCACATGAATCAAGTTTTAATAAAGATGACAGTCATGATCTTGAGCCCAAGACTAAAAAAAGAAAGAGCTCTAGGCGGCAATCCATGTTTATATCCACAAGTTTAGAGCCGGAAGATGCAACCATTCAGCAAGAACCCATAACGAGTGAGACTCCTCTGAAGGTACCCGTAGGACCACCCGAATCTACGCAAATAGAAGAAGCAATAGACACATTAACTGCTGAAGAGGAAGATAATGATTCAGCTAGCAATTTTACCAATTCAATTATAGAATATTCCATACCCGAAGAAAACTCTACAGAACCCGAGCATTCATCATCTAAACTAGAAATATTCAATGATAGCACAGATATCATAAATACAGCATCATCAAATCCTTTATCACTGCTACCTTTATCGACTCCAACGGCTCCACCGGCTACTTTGGCGGCCACCATCGGTGATAATGCAGCTGCCTATTCTTCATCAAGTTCTTCCACAAACTCTCACCCAAAGGCCAAAATTAAGCATTCCATGAAGCCACCTAGGATAGAATTGAAAAAAAAAGTAATTGACGAAGTTATGCCTGTAAGTAATGTGAGCAACAATAGCGAAATATCATTTACTAGAGCAAGAAGAACTCGTGGCAAAGCCGTAGATTACACATTACCTTCACTGAGGGCAAAAATGAGAAGACCCTCAGAAAAACTTGTGGATGCTACTACTGTGATTGATATACACGATTTACAAGTTTCTAACAGAAATCGGGAGAATTCGAATAAGAGAAAAAGTTTATCCCACGATTCAATACCCGATGAACCGCAATTGAGAGAAGTTGTCGTCTCTAAAGATTATGGAACACCAAAAGGGAAAGAAACAGAAGAGCAAGTACACAGCAACACCACTCACTCAATAACAACTATTAACAGCAGCAGCAGCAGCCAGAGAAGAGAAGAAAAGAAAAGTAATAACAGTAGCTCCCAAAAATCGTCGCCTTTACTTGATATCACCAATAAATCCGAGAATAAGAGAAAGTTGGTGAGGACTAAGAAATTGTTTAAGAATGCTATTGTCAATAATTTATCTGATGAAAATTATACTTCGCGACATCCGAAGTTGCAAAAAGGGATCATAACCGATAATAGCGATAACAACAACAATGATTCTAACTTCAATAGCGTTAATAATAAATCCGTCAGCTTTAGATTAAATGAAGATGATTTAGCAATATTTGACTTATTTGGAAATGGTAAGACAGTCAAACATCAGCCAAAAACATATCGCACCAAAAAATAATCCCTAGTCTTCTCGCCTTGGTGTTCTTCAATAATATCTATATTTTTGCATAGTAAACCATTGTGTTTATATATATCCAATTATATATGCGTATATACATATATAATTGAATGTATACGTGAATACCTGATTCTATCTCTATTCCTGCTGTCGATTATACACTCATTTTCATTTGAATTCTTGGATGAGGGTCATAATCTTCAATTTCAAAGTCTTCCAATCTGAAATCATCTATGTCTTTAATGTCCCTTTTAATCTTTAGTTTCGGGAATGGTCTTGGATCCCTTGTGATTTGCACCTTTAAAGCTTCAATATGGTCTTTATAAACATGTGCATCCCCCAGAGTATGAATGAACTCGCCTGGGTCCATATCGACAACTTTGGCAATCATTCTGGTGAGTAGCGCATATGAAGCAATATTGAATGGTACACCCAACCCCATATCACAAGAACGTTGGTATAGCAAGCATGAAAGGCGAGGCTTGCCAGGTTTTTCTCCCTCTTTGGGGAAACTGACATAAAATTGTGAGAAAATATGGCATGGCGGCAAAGCCATCTTATCAAAATCAGCTGGGTTCCAAGCACTCATAATAATTCTTCTATCATAAGGGTTTGTCTTTAGTTTATGAATGACCTGCTTCAGTTGATCGATGCCCTGACCAGAATAGTCGTCGTCACATGTCTTGTATTTAGCACCAAAATGCCTCCATTGAAATCCATAAACGGGACCCAAGTCCCCCACTTTTCTATCTGTAAACCCCATCTTGTCTAAATACTCACGGGATCCGTTACCGTCCCAAATCTTAACGCCTTGCTCAGACAAAAGATTGGCATCTGTATCACCAGCCAAAAACCATAGTAGTTCAAGTATGATTCCCCTGGTAAAAACTTTCTTTGTTGTCAGTAACGGAAAAGTGTCGTCATTTAAACTAAAACGCAACTGGGGTGGTGCAAAGAGACTCAACGTACCAGTCCCTGTTCTGTCTGGTCTAAACTCGCCCTCATTGATGATTCTTTTGCATAAATCTAGATATTGTTCTTCTTCTCTGTTTCTTCCATCCAAAGTCATTCTGTGCAGTTCTATTATAATGTTCTGTTTTATTATAATGTCCTGTTCTTGATCCTTGGTTAATTGAGATACCTACAGTTACTGTCAACTTTAGAAATACAACTAGAGCTGCGTTCTATGGTAGATGTGCCAGCAAACGCGTCAAAGACTTCTTTTCATTTTTTTCATAACGCGTCAACATATACTAATTAAAAGCAAGAGGAAAGCCAGGTTAAGGCCTTTTCAACGAGTTTAATGTGGTCTCTTATTACACACATAACGTAAAAAATATTTAACGATTCCAGCGTAGCAAGTGGAAGTTACGATTTTTTAGATTCAATACTTCTTGATTATGTAAACCTTGCATCACGTCATTTACCAAGAAGAGAAATAACTTGTTTACATGATCTGCTGTGGAATATATACATGTTTAACATAATTGTGAAGCAATTTGTACCATAATAACCGTCTCTTCGAATTTAGCATGTTTATTAGTAATAAGAGAACAACTAGAAACAAGGGAAAGTTATGTTACCCTACTCGGATTAAGAATAGATGAATAAGAATCAACTACATATATAGGTACATGTTAATGTATGTGCTACCATCTCGCCACAACACCTGGTAGTCGGCCGCAGAAGCAGTGAAGAACATAACCTTTCGTAATGCCAAACTTGACGCCAATATTCCAGAGGTATGTTGCCGTCATTAATGAATCTAGAAAAGTACAGAATGGTATAGATGATCGCGTTGAAGTAAAACAAGAGCACTTGGGGAATCCCAGTGACATACATGAAATAGTCAATGATTCGTTCATAAAAGAATGTGCCAAACTATTGAAGTTTCTCATTGAACTAAAAAAAGTAATAAAACAGATTGAAAAAAACTATTTGGATGATTTGAATATGAGCGATGCAGAAAAAGACGAGTTTGACATGGAATGCAGGCTACAAATTCAACAGTATTTTAAGAAGTTTGAATTTCTGGAGAATTATGAAATGGAAAGGCATAGTTTATCGTTGAAAAAGTTTCAATCAAAGCCTCACAGATGGTCAAGTTTACTATCCAATAAAAATGACAGCAGTAAACATGTAATGCATCCGCAAGACATAGAAAATGGCGTCCATGAGTTTAGACTAGGTATCCTGCGGTGTTTAAATTTGTGGATAAAACATGTTTCTTCCGAATTCACAACAATTCAACAAGAAAGGTTGATAATGGAGGATAAGATGAATATTAATTCGACGTCTCTGCCTTCTTTATCCAATAATGGAGATGATTTTTCAGCAGATGCGATGGATATTTCAGTATCACAACCTGTTCCGGTAGAGACTGTCCAAGATGAGGTAAGACATTACGAAGAGACGATATCCAAACTAACTCAGGAGCAGTTACAAATATTGGAAACAGAACATTCAGAATTACTAAATCAAAAAAATGAGCAATTGAAAAAGGTAGAAACCATAAACAAAACAATTTTAGATATAGTTAATATACAAAATGAACTGTCCAATCATCTAACAGTACAATCGCAAAATATTAATTTAATGCTGAATAATCAAGATGACATTGAGGTGAATATTAAGAAGGGAAATAAAGAACTACATAAGGCAAAGAGGGCTGCCGGAAGAACTGCTAAAATGACCACTTATGGTGCTATCATCATGGGTATTTTTATCTTGCTCCTAGATTATGTAGGTTAATATCTTCTATCATAATGGCTATGTAAGCATGGTTACAAAGATCGATCAGTCATTGATTTATCATTTTTAGATTCTTAAATTGAGTAATAAATAAGCATGAAGTCTGAGCTGTGTATTTATTAGTATATAATAGTCCCTACTGCAATGACTTTATGATCTATTGATGTTAAAACAATACTTTCAGTAACATACTTAGAATTGATCACGGTTAAACCAAACTTTGGTTCCACAATTTCAACTTCGACCATTATCGATTGATACGGACCAACTGAGGTGTCATTAGTTCCAAAAATTTTCAATAATTTGGCTACGTTATGCGTCAAATTATGGTAGAGAATCAATTCAGAACCTAGTCCAATGCGATCATCTAACACATGTGTTTGGATTGACAACTTCATTGACCGCAAAGTTGACAACTTTAATGCATTGGGTAAATTCGGTGATAGAGTATTTACCTTTCTGGAGAGGATTATTAAATCACCTTTGCGAATGGGAGTTCTGTTTCTTATGAAGTTTTCCATATTGTGTATTTTAACCAAAACTTCTAAAATGTCAGAATTCACACCGACTGCCAAGCGTTTTGTTTTATTGGTTCCCGAAGTTAGTTTTACTTTCTTCATTTCCCTAACTGTACCATAGTAGTGGAGTCCTTCATTTTGCGTGTGAATTTCAATTGTTTGGCCCGATTGAATATATCCGCTTTTGATAAGAACCTTTAACAATAAGCAATTTATCTCTGCTGATAGTTGAGTAATGGGGGATTGTAATATTATGCCTATAAATGGCTCTTCCAACGTGGTTTCTATCTTGTTCATATTAGCTTCCATTAATGTATGTAGTTGAGAGAAAAACGTCGGTCCATTATACCACTCAGGAACATCGTCGATAGAGTCAAACTCAGATTTGTATTTAGGCTTGGTAACATTTTCAGAATTATTTAAATTTGAACCTAATAAGCCGGAACATGGGATAAATTGGAATTGAGCGGCGTTCCATTGAAAGCGTTCGGTTAACATATAGTTTAGTTCAGATTGGATCATTTCTAGTCGTTGTTTGTCCCAACTTATTAGATCTGCTTTGTTCAAGAGAACTATCAAATGCTTCTTGCGTACCGAGTTTTGGTACAAGTATGAGATTACCTTTAAAATTTCATATATCCGATTATTTGGACCATCTAATGATCTCTCCCAAAATTCATAATTGCAATCAATAACCAATGCAAAAACGTCTGGGTTAAACGTCAAAATTGAGTTAACGGTCTCTTTATTAAAATACTTGTTATTACCAGGCGTGTCTATAAGTGTGAGTGAAGATGATGACGGTAGGGAACTATTCTCTATTTTAACCATTTTTTTGAACATTGAAAATCCATTTTCTCTTTCAATTCTGGTATTATCTAGGATGATCTTGAAGTGATTCGAAAGAAGCGGGTCTAAATTACTCCCTTTCTTTTGTAGCTCTCTCATTGATGACATAGAAATTTCGTTTAGTTCATATAAAAGATGTCCAAGTAAAGTAGATTTACCAGAGTTCGTATCACCAAGTAATAAGCATGTTAAATTGAAAGGATGGGTGGCAATGAAGGAATGAATATCAATTGATTCAGTGGGAGGTGTCTGAAGCTCAATTAATTCATCCTTCTCAGGCTTGGCTGCTGCTCTGATATTTAAGTTATCTAATCTTTCATTAAATGCATTCAATTGAGCTGACTGTATTATATCGTCGGGACTTGGTCTATTGAAATTTTCAATGGCTATGTTACGAGATTTTTTCGGTAGGGTAGAAGGCAGAAAAATGCTAAAGAGCTCACTGTAGTGCTTTTTCAAACGCAGAAATGATGGTGATGATGATGATTCTGGTGATAATGAGCTGGACGGTGTGTTTGGACCGTTTAATCTATCATCTATAATAAAGTTTGTAAGGTCAAAATTGTTAGTTCGACTTGCGCACGCATCTTTCTTCAAGACGCTGTACTGATTTATTTCGTTTATAATCTTCCACGGCTCTTCAAAGTTGGAATTAATATAAGACTTCCTTTCGATCTGAAATTCACTTTGTGTGCTCTCGGATGTTTCTGGTTTTTCTTTAGTCATATCATTATTTGATTTCTTTAAGGCAGACAATTTCAAACTTAATGAGAAAGTATGCTGGTTAGAGTTATTGTCATTTCTTTTGATCCTGTCCTTTGCAAGAAGAGTCCTCAGATCTTTCTTCTTTGTTTCAGCATTGCTATCTGTAGTTTCTCTGTTCTTATGTAACTTCTCCAGTAACGATGCACTTTTCGAAGTATTATGCGATTGTTCAGTATTTGATAGACCTTTGGATTTTTCTAGCCTTTTTCTTGCTAATTGTTCTAATAACGACATGCCCGATAATATTATGGGTTCTCAGGACTATCTGTCTCCTTGTACGTAAGATGTAGCCGACTTTAAAGTTTCCATACTTACAGTCAGTTATAGTACACACTAATACATCCTTGTCCGGGTCATATAACAAATTCAAACGCGCCACTTAAAAATCGTGAAAAAGAGTCTTATTAGTTGAAGTTCAATATAAAATGGGAAGGCTGAATATTATCATTTCTCTTCGCAAATGAATCAATGAAAGAAGTATAGATAACCTCTATAATATCACGGGAATGGGAAATTATGATAGTGCCAAATACTGGGCCAAACAGGGAATTCGTCGAGGGTTACAGAAAACGCGCTACTACTGCCAAATATGCCAAAGGCAATGTAAAGATGCAAACGGGTTTCAATCACATAATAAATCGCCATCGCATTTGAGAAAGATTAATCAAGTGACTGCCGATGATGCTAAGCGGTACAATGAGCAGTTTGAAAAGGATTTTTTACAGTTGTTGCAGCAGCGACACGGCCAGAAATGGATCGATGCTAACAAAGTATACAACGAGTATATCCAGGATCGTAATCATGTGCATATGAACGCGACCTTGCATCGCTCTTTAACGCAGTTTGTTCGTCACCTAGGTCGGGCAAGTAAAGTGGACGTTGATATGGATATCAATGACAAATCGGAGAATATTGAAGGCCCTTTGCTCATCAGGATTCATCCATCATCTTTGTCACCGCCTTCCGAAGATGGATTGCTACAAGATCGACAAGAAGAGCAAGAAAGCATAGCCGCCGAGCTTTTGCAAAGACAACTTACTCGTGCTAGGCGACAAACTGAAGGTAAGAGCGAGTTACCCCAACCAGTGAGGAAATCGGAAATAGGCGGGAATAGCACATTGGAACCTGTAAGCGTCACCTTCCACGGTTCTGGTAGGGTAAATAAGAAAAAAAAGAAGGTCCTTCCACGGAAGAATGGAATCAAGTTCCGTTGATTGAAAAATTTTCTTTCCGAGCGATGAGGTTAACACAATCAGTATAATGAATGAAGCCTAAAGAGGTTATTTACGAGTAGTGAGAATTGGTACACTGAACAATTCATACTTATATAAACGTATTAGCGGAGACAATGTGTAATGGACACGTTAAATTTGAGGGCGACGAAAGTGCAGTCAAAACAACTGCTGCCACTAATAAACAAGATGATATGCAGGTAATATCAAAAAGGAACGAGGAAGCGAATACAAATAGTGATGAGGAGAGTGACGATGATGATGCTCCACAAGAAGAAGGAATCCATTCTGGAAAAGGTGAAGTTGAATCACAGATTACTCAGAGAGAAGAAGCTATAAGATTGGAACAGTCACAATTGCGGTCTAAGAGAAGGAAGCAAAATGAATTATATGCCAAGCAGAAGAAAGCAGTAAATGAGACAGAGCCGGCTGATGGAACAATTTCAGAGCTTCCCGAAGAGTTGCTGAAAAATATAGACCAGAAGGGCGAAGACAGTGTACAGAACCCATCTTCAAATCATGTAAACTTTGATAAACTGTATGCGTCAGATGAAGATCAAGAGGAGCTGGCCCATGTTATGAAAGCTAAGAAAAGAAAAACACTAAAAATTTAAGGAAAGATACAGTGAAAAGAGGGAAATTTAAAATTCAATTATTATCCATGCACGGCTCCAAAACGTTGCCACCAAAAAAAGAAGCATCGATCATAAATTCCAGAGATCGTTGGTTAAATAGGAAAACTTTAAATAAAAAGTAATATATAGCATCAAACAGAATATAATATTAGTACAATCACAATACAAAAACAAAAACAAAAACAAAAACAAAACATCCGTTTATCTATAATGAACAATGAGAATATATACTAAACTTATAATACGCTATTCTTCGGAAATACAGTACGAAATTACCAACGGAATGCAAACACCTATCAAAACATAAACGGATTCATCATGGGGCGGAACAGCTTCCTCTTCCACACTCAGATCATGATCATGAGAACCTCCACCAACAAACGCTGTGAAAGATGCGTATAATAAACTACCACCGCTCATAAGCAAAAGATTTCCGCTAATCCAATCCATGGTTGCTGAATGACTCAAATTCAAGATGGATAGCATTATGTATCCGATCGGTGTCGATGAGGCAAATAAGAAAACGTTGCATACTATCTCCCATTTTAACAAATTTTGTCTTGACACCATTAAACTAGTGAGGGAAAGAACAGCAGGAATCTTGTGAATCACAATGGCAATCAATACCACTATAAGCAGCGAATCATTATTCGTTGTCGTGCCTAGTGCGATTCCATCGGATAACCCATGGATAAACAATGCAAATACGACGTTATTTTGTATTAAGTTCATCCATATTTGCCTTGGATGATTTATTATATCTTTCCAACTTTGAAATTTGATAGCATCGTGAGTATGGATCGCTTGCTTTCTGGAAATCCATAGTGTTACCAGCCTATCGAGGACATAGACCCCTAAAAACCCGATCAATAAATTCACGCCAACGTTACCATTGTGTTCTACACATGCCTTTATGCCCTCCGGTATTACCAACATGAAAGAGGTACCTAACAACATTCCTATACCGAATTGTGATAGAACTGCAATTTTAACACGATAACTGCTAGCCCCATTGGTACCAGTTTGCATACCTGCATTTGTACTAAGATCGGAACTTGAATCACCACCTTCTTGGTCAATTACAATGGCACTTTTCTGTTTATCAATGTAGTATAACGGGATTAGCCCTATGAGGAAAGTGGCAATTAAAAGAAAACTAGCCAATAGTATCACCCCGAAAAAATTCATAGTAATTGTTTATGTAGCAGGTTAGCTTTAATTCGCATTTACCTGGAGAGTCTCTCTTCAATTGAACTATTCGTTGTTATTTTTCTACAACTAATTCTCGAAAAACATCCTAAATAGAAATATGAAATGGTCAGCCATCTCGTATAAATTAGTACTGAAAACAAAAAATACAGCCCGATGTCCCTTTCAGAGGATTCAGATGTGATCATAGATTCTACCATTCTAAAAGCTGTTAAATTAGGAACTAATCTCTTTAAATCTGGGGAATATCTGCAAGCGAAAAGAATATTCACCAATGCCATAAGAGTATGCGATTCTTATTCTGAGGAGCAAATCGTACGAATCAGAAACGCGTATCAATTAGATACTGTGAGTCATGATAACAAACGATTATTTCATCCCAGATATATAAAGATATTGGATAATATCTGTGCGTGCTATGAAAAATTGAATGATTTGAAATCCTGTTTAAATGTATCACAAAGATTACTTCAGCTAGATCCTGGTAATACAAAATGCTACATACGATGTACAAGAACACTGATAAAATTAAAGGACTGGAAAAGGGCGTATAAGACATGTTGTAGCGGATTACAGTTATGTGATAATATCAGTCCTCTTCTGAGACAACAAAAGCAATTTATTAAAGAGAATATGGCGCAAAAACAGCATAATGAAAGAAAGAGTAACGACAGAATGAATTATATAGATCCATTAAAGGAAGCAAAAGCACTTAAGAGGAAAAAGCAGAGTAATATTTCAGAATTGTTGCAACCAAAGAAGAAGACCAAAGATGATGTCAGGAAGGTTGATTTAGTTGGTGACTTACCGATAGAGGTACTACCTATCATACTTCAAAGCTTTACCAGTAGAGAACTTATTATGCTGTCGTTAGTCTGTAACAGATGGAGAGACAAAATATTGTATCACTTGCATTGTTTCCAGGAATTTAACTTGACTTCAATCAGTTTCAAAAACTTCGTAAAATTTATGGATTTTTTACAACAGAATTTCACTAAGACGTATAAAAGATACAGTCTTTCTCAGTTAAAAATTAGTTCTAAAATTACTCCGGAAGAGCTACAAATAGCTCAGTTGTTATGTAGTAAAATGCCGAAATGCATAAGTTTTGAACGGCTTATACTTTCACTACCAACACTAACAACAACCCAGTTTTGCAAGCTGATGGCCGGGGAACGTACAGAACTTTTCTCAAAATTACGAGAACTATCCCTTATGATAACTTATAGGCCTGATAAACAATATGAATGGAAGATACTCCAGAATTGTCCTCTATTGAAGAAAATGGAGTTAATATTTGTCAATTCAGTCGTGTCCATCGCCAATCGAAATAGTATCATCAGAAGCGATAGCAGTTTCAATTCAATGATCGGTGGTGCCAATATGCGAGAGCCCGTTGACAATCAAGGTGAATCAGAAGTTATAGAAGGAAGAATGGTTTATAATAAACTAGAAAAATTAACACTGATATGTGACAAGAAGAAAATTAAAAATTTCCCACTCTATAATGCTCTATCAAGAAATCAGTTTCTTCTATTGCGAAAGCTGACAATAACTGGTGTAATATTTCCTGTTAACGACCAAGGTGTGACGAACTTTGAGTGGTTATTGAATTTTCCAAACTTAAGAGAACTCTGGTTAGAAGACAACGATAATTGTGAGCTGAATAAATTTTTTCAATTGTTGAAGTGCTCAGGTGTTTGGAAAAACTTGCAAAAGTTGACCTTTAGAGAGAACAGACTATATCCAATTATTAATCTTGATGAGGACTTGCCCATTGCTAACGATGATGAGATGCCATCCATGCTATATTATAGAGAGAATTTACAAAACCTAGAAAAGTTAGACCTAATGGGGACATCGATAAGTGGTTCTGCATTAACCAGATTATGTGAACAAAAGTATTTGGATGGTGAGAAGTTAAAGAGTCTAAATATCGGGAATTGCCCCAATATTCAATTCCCAACTAATCATGCTCATACAGCAAGAATGGTATTGGATGTTAATTTGGTTTTGAAAAGGCTCTCTAAATTGGAAGAGATCAATTTATCACATCTGAATACCTTGAATGATAGTACGATGAATTCTTTTATTATTAACATACCTTTTCTAGAAAACTTGAAAAAACTTGATATTTCGCACAATTTTGAAATCACAGGAATATCAATTTACGAATTCTTGAAGAAATTTCAGATGGACCACGAGAATGAAACAGATTGCCAACCACTTACATATTTGAACATTGACGGGTGTGTACAAGTGTCACATATCACTGTCAATATGATCCGAGCCCAGAATCTAGTCGCTCGAGTGGATTGCGTTTATGAAAGAGAGAAATGGAAAAAGTTCGGAGTTAACTCATATTCGTACTCATAATTAGGGATTCACCAGTGGAAATATAGGTTACTTCGAAAATTACTTAGAATATTTAATGCAATGAGATGCTATGTGCCTTCTGGTACTATGTAGGAGTGAGGATATATTACTTCTGTATCACAAGAATGTACGAATTGCGTTCCAATTCTTAATTCTGGAAAATGTCTGAATTAATATTCATATAATTATCGCTTGTGGCAGCCGACATAGCCTCCATTGGAAACTTACTTGGATTGAATAAGGTGTTATCAAACGAACCATTTTCAATGGCCGGTATGGGAAAATCTTCCGAATTTGTTTGAACATCATAAGAGGAGATTGTTCCGGATTTTTTTCTATTTTTCCTCATTTCCACTGACATATTTTGATTGTAATAAGAGGATCTTTTCTTGAATTGAGGTCTCAATGGAACTTTTAGTGGAGATTTCTTTGGTCTTAAACTGGAAGTGCCAACGGCAAAGGATAGTGAATTTGCCTTTTGCCTTGAAATCTGTGTTGAAGAAGATCCTGAACGTTGAGGAGATGCAGACGAAGATGGGGAAGGTGATAATGGATCCTTTTTCCTCTTGTTGAAGGCAGAAGCTGGAAAAGGGACTGGCTGAAGAGGCACTCTTATTGCTATTTTATGAGGCGACTTGATGATTGATAACGAATTTGAAGAGGATTCTTCCAGGTCAACTCCTGGCAAACCGGAGTCCATTATGGACAAAGATTTGATTTTTTCACCGAACCTTGGTTGGTAAAATTGTAATGGATTTCTTATTGAAGAAGAAATGATTATTTTCTCTTTTAGGAAAGTGATGGCGTTATCCAATGCAAATTCTTGACCACAGTTATTTTGAATCATAGACATTTTCGGCCAAGTAGCTCTTGCGCCCAAAGTAGTTTGGTGCAATAAGAAAAGCTGAGATGGATTCTTTAGTACTTCGTTAAATTGGCCAACCATCGATAAATCCGGTAAGATAGTGACATTAGCGGAGTATTGTTGTAAGAAAAGATGTTTCAGCTTTGTCATTAGATAGGGATGGAATTCCAACTCCTTTAGAATATCTAAGAAATGAATGGTTTCATTGGAGAAAAAGTTAAAAATCTTTGTCACTTGGTTTCTGAAACGGGCAGTAATTTCCTTCTCAATTTCACCCCCAACACAAGTGTTTGAAAATTTTAGAAGGGGGAAGACATGTATATTTACCTGACATGCAATAATGTGGTCTACATTGAACATTTCTGAAAGACGGGAAATGGGCATATCATTATCTACCGATCCATCCATAAACTTCATGTTTGATAGATGTAAGTTGGTTGCCCCCCATTCTTTGATTTTACCAGAGTGAGGGTCTTTCTCGAAAAGTGGTGTGGAGGGGAAAACGCCAGGCAACGAACAAGATGCGCATACGGCAGACCAAATAAGGACGTTAGGAGCAGTTAAGTTGTTTAGTAGTTTCGGTTGTTCATATATGGATGCAGGCGAAACTGTGATATTCAAGATTTTTCCCGTCTTATTGTAGGCCTCCCTAAAGGTCAAGTCCCCCAAAAACGAAAGCATTGTGTTAATCAAAGGTTTATTATTGAACCACGTACCATTTTGGCAAAATCTCGATATCTTGATTAGTAGATTTTCGTTGGGGGATTTGGAATTGTCATCGTTGAAGATATTGAACTCCATGTCAAGTACATTGGTCAACAAGGAAGGGATTTCCTGGGTAGTGTGAACGCAAAATATACTGGCAACGATAGCGCCAGCACTGCTGCCACTGATTACTTTAGGCATTAGGTCTGATTCAAAAAGCGCCGCAAGAACACCGATGTGGAAAAGACCGAAAGTACTACCACCACTAAGTACGAGGGCGGTGCGGCCTATGTTTCTTCTTGTTTGTTGTAAGATGCCCAAGAGGTAATGATCGTTCATATCTGATTGGTGAATAAGCGCAGTAAGTACTGCTTGAGACTCCTCGAGGTAGTCATGTATGATCTTCTTCGTGCCAGAATGCGAGTGCCTGTATAGGTTGACATTGTTCATGTTGCCGAGGTTACGGACCCACTTGGTCCTAATCAGGTAAAGAAGGCGGTGATAATCGTGAGTGGTTCTCAAATGGCGCATGCGGAGGGTCAAGTCTCGCAGGAGTTTGTAGTTGTACAACGACGACTCGTTCATTGTTTTCCAATCAGAAAGCCCCGTCAAGTCGTCCAGTTTCAGCGCTATATCATTCCATTGATCGTAAGATATCGCGTGCTTTTTCTGGGAGGACAGCTCGCATATGCGCAGTTGTTTGCTGGATAGGGTCTTGTGGTAAAGCCATTTTAATAGCGATGGTGAGTCGGTAGTAGAAGTGCCGGATAGTTCGTAGTATTTGGACAGAAGAAATTCTGTTACCGGCAGAGTATTAGACATAACAGAAAACAGTGCTGTTTTCTTGTTGCTGTGTTGTGATGTCCTTGGTTTCCTATTGTTTTCGAAGTACTTCTTTTCTTCTTTTTTTTTTTTTGTTTTACATAATTCTTCGCGCAGGTTTAATGATATTCTTTGCTTTACTAACTATTTCATGTTTTTTCCAAGTGTTGAAGGGAAGGGGGAAAAGGGAAGCGAAAACTTCAAGAGCAGAATGAGAAAAAAAAACAAAACAAAGCAAAACAAAACAAAACAAAACAAAAGAAAGGCAAAGAACCTAAATGGAAGAAAGGATAAACACACACTATTAGCAACACAGATATAGTAGAGATATTGAAGAATATGAGTTTAAGAACGCCGAAAAGAAGCAGGACCAATGAGGAACACAAACATGAGCACGAGCACGAACACGAACAAGAGCAAGAGCAAGAGCACTTAAAGAACCAGGATACACATATACCTCAGTACCACCAACAAACGAGGTCTACAACCCTGTTGACAACACCCGTTCGTATTAAAAATGGTTTTGGCACGCCGTCACCGCCGTCACCGCCAGGTACAACGAAGAGCATTACCAAATCAAGGAGAAGGCCGTCAACGACAAGCCTTCAAGGAATATTCATGTCGCCCGTTAACAAGCGTCGTGTAGCGCCAACTGAACAAGGACGTGTATTTGACCATAACAATATCGGACACGAAAGTGAGAGTGAGGACGATGAAAACGAAAACAACCACGACGGGCACGTTAGCATGTCCTTGTTGCCACCGACAACGCCCAAGTCAAGGCGGTCGGAGGTGTTTCTGTCGCCGTCACCGCGACTGAGGTCACCTCCAACGGCTGCGCGTCGGTCTGCGGGCGAGCGGCCCATCCGCGAAATATCACATACGCTGCGCACCAGACTTAATTATGCATTAGTCAAGTTACAAAATGGGTGGACGGATAAGACACTTCCTGAACTTGAAACTGAACTTGCACCAGCAGCACAAACATCGCCACGGCGCTATCATAACAGGTTCCCGGATAGTGCTGACGCAGGTACTTCTGCGCACACAGCGTTTCTCCAAGCGCTGGGAGGACACCCACCACGAGAGGAGGCTACTGCAGTCGAAACACTAATGCTACTGTCATCGCCCACGAAAAAGCAACAGCATCGACCTATCGCCGCAACGTCCGCTGGAGAACTCGCAGATGACACGGAACCCGAGTCGGACACCGAGGTGGAGACGTCGTAATGCATTATAATTTCCCCCCCCCACAATCTCGGCGTTAGTGCAGCCGCACCCGTTCTTGCACCCTTTACCATTATATATAAGCGCACATACAAGCAGTAAATGGATTACTGCTAGTGCATACCTGCAGTACCTACTGATTAAGCTCGGCGGCTAGAATGAAACACCACACGTTTAATAAAGAAACGAAAACTTGCAGCGCTAGTTGGCCGCGCGTACCGCAGTCAACGCTATGCGCAACAGATCGCCTCGAGCTCGTATACGACGTATACTCCAATACAGAACAACAACGCCACCCCCACACCGCCACTATTCTCAACCTTGTTTTTTTGCACGGCAGCGGCATGAGTAGAATTGTATGGGAGTATTATTTGTCACGACTGGTAGCCGCGGACCCAGAAGGTAATTATGTCATTGACAAAATTGTGTTGATCGACCAGGTCAACCACGGTGATTCCGCGGTGCGCAACCGCGGAAAGCTGGGAACGGATTTCAACTGGATTGATGGGGCCCGCGACGTGGTTAAGATTGCTAGCTACGAGTTCGGCAGTAATCACAACCACCCAGCTCTAAATGTGGCTATCGGCCATTCGATGGGCGGGTTCCAGGCTCTTGCATGTGACGTGCTGTTGCCCAATCTATTAGATTTGCTCATCTTAATAGAGCCTGTAGTCATTACTCGGCAAGCCGTCGTCTCTGGGAGGGAGAGGGTACCTCCCGGCTCTTCCCAGATTCCGGAAAAGCTTTATAATTCCCTTCGTTTAAAGACATGTGACCGTTTCGCGAACGAGTCTGAATATATACATTACATGAAGAACGACTCCTTTTTCACCAACGCCCACGGCTCAATTCTGAAAAATATTATTGATTTCGAAAGAATGAAGGCGTCCGATGATGATGATGGTTTTGTCCGCACGAAAATGGAACAAGCGCAGAATCTTCTCTGCTATATGAACATGCAGTCTTTTGCGCCTTTCTTAATCAGCAACGTAAAATTTGTGAGCACACGAACCATCCACATCGTGGGCGCGCGCTCCAATTGGTGTCCTCCAGAAAACCAGTTGTTTTTGCAAAAGACGTTGCCGAATTACCATCTCGACGTCATTCCGGGTGGCTCTCACCTGGTTAACATTGAGGCTCCGCATCTTATTGTCGAAAAAATCAATTACCATATCCACGAATTTGTTCTTACTTCTCCACTGCGGTCCTTCCGTGTCCCACAGTTGTCGCTTGATGAAAGAATGGTTAGGTTCAAACAGGCTTTTGATTCATTCAAGAATGGCGCTTTGATTAAAACTAGCAAATCTAAATTTTAGTACTTTTTGTACATGAATATATATATATATATATAATATATATATATCTGTTATAATGAATAACTGACGCCACGGCCGGCGAATTTGCATTTCGTTTTACTTTTCGCGCGGGCTGCGTAAACCAATGTCGCCCAGGACGAAGTTGTGTGCCCGTCTTTTCACCAAGTAAGTAGTGTATTTCATGTAGCCAAAAGAAAAAACATGAAAGAACCTCAAGTTCACACACAACTTCATATTAGCGAAACACTCTTCAAACACTGTACCGTACGCCTTCATATTAAATCGTTCCTTGCAAACATGAATTGGCTGTTTCTGGTGTCCGTCATCTTCTTCTGCGGCGTGTCGACGCATCCTGCTCTGGCAATGTCGACTAACAGATTGCTAAAGCTGGCAAATAAATCTCCCAAGAATATTATACCACTAAAGGACTCAAACTTCGAAAATATCCTGGCGCCCCCTCATGAAAATGCCTACATAGTCGCTCTATTCACTGCCACAGCGCCCGAAATTGGTTGCTCCTTGTGTCTCGAATTGGAGTCCGAATACGAGACCATAGTCACTTCCTGGTTTGACGATCATCCAGATGCGAAATCTTCTGATTCTGATACATCGATTTTTTTCACAAAGGTCAATTTGGAGGACCCTTCCAAGACGATTCCAAAAGCGTTCCAGTTTTTCCAACTGAATAATGTTCCTAGATTGTTCATCTTCAAACCAAACTCCGCTTCTATTCTCGATCATAGCATCATAAATATCTCCTCTGATGCTGGCCCAGAAAGAATGAAGCAAATCATACATGCCATTAAACAGCTTTCGCAAGTAAACGACTTCACCCTGCACTTGCCTATGGACTGGACTCCGATTATTACCTCCACAATAATCACTTTCATCACTGTTTTGCTATTCAAAAAGCAGTCTAAACTCATGTTTTCCATCATCACTTCTAGAATTGTCTGGGCAACTTTGTCTACTTTCTTCATCATCTGCATGATTAGTGCCCACATGTTCAACCAAATTAGGAATACCCAACTGGCAGGCGTTGGCCCCAAGGGCGAAGTCATGTATTTCTTGCCCAACGAATTCCAACACCAATTTGCCATCGAAACTCAGGTCATGGCGCTTATCTACGGAACATTAGCCACGTTGGTCGTCGCTTTGGTCAAAGGTATACCGTTCCTACGCTCGCACCTGTATCCAGACGCCAAGAAATCGTACTTCATCGATGCTGTCTTGGCCTGTCTTTGCGCATTGTTTGTTTACGTCTTCTTTGCTGCCTTGACCACTGTCTTTTCGATAAAGAGTCCCGCTTATCCTTTCCCTTTACTAAGACTATCGGCACCTTTTAAATAAAGCATTTTTTTTTTTCTTGGTACTATCATAGTGAAGAAAGAGTAAAATTTGTTAGATAAAGTTTTTTTTCAATAATATAAAATAAAATAAAGTAAAACAAAACAAAATTACATTTTACACACTACTATGTGTTGTCCTTCTTTTCTCCGTTAAAGCTTGGTTTCTTCTCCGCCGCTCGTTTCGTTGGTTTTTTTGTGGTTTGTGAGACTGCCCAATCCACCGAACACCCCTTTCTTGATCTTACCTATGGCACCAACACCGCCACCTATCACCGTCGTACCAGCTCTCAAACCAGTACCGAGTCCCTTAGATGCTATATCTCCGACTTTTTTTTCCCTCTTACTCACACTGACTGTGTACCTTGGCTTAAAGCTGAATGCTAGATGCAACACACCACCATCTTGACCAGCATTTTCTAATCCTTCTACTGGCACATCCAATTCGGTGATGCCTTCAACCTTGACTTTTTTCAATGGGATTTCTGCTGTCCCTATAGTATCATCCGCACTTGTGGAATCCCAGTCCATGACTTTTATTCTTAGTACGTCATTCAAACGATTGTTGATTTGAACGGTGCCTTCATCATTCCACTTAGGATTCAAAGATCTTTTGACAACCTTTGTCTTGTAAGCACAGTCTTCCTCATTATTGATGTAATATTTTAAGTACGGATCGGAATAACCATTTAAATCAGATGCTATCAAGTTTTCTGCACTTCTTGACATAATCGTCAGGTCACCTGAATTTGTGATCAAGTCATTCTCTGGCAATTCTTTAGTGTCGATAGGAAACCACGATATTTGAAGCATTAGTTTAGCGCTGCCTTCACCTGAAAGATGCAAGATTGATGGCTTATAATAACAATTTTTAACTAACTCTAATGTAGGTAGTTCTACTTCACAAACGCATTTCTCCATTCTGTTATAGTTTTTGTTTTTAGCAACTCTAAAAATGGTAGTGGATTTGTCTAATTCTTTTATTATCACGTCGCCTGACCACCCGTTTTTCACAATCCTGGACGGTATACGTGGACTAACAAATCTTGCGTGACCATTTGCATCGAAAAACGCTTGAACGTATAGGCCAGAGTCGGGCAACTCCCCGTCAAGGACAGTGACAGCAAGAACACCTTGATTGTATTGCAATAACTCTGGTAAGTCCAACCTCTGTCTGTTACTGTACATGTCTTCCAGCTCTTTGACTTCATTCCATTCTTGTTCGAATTTGGCTTTGTCTTCTTTAGATATCTTTTTTTCATCTATGACTGATTTACGTGATTCTAACAATGTCTTCTTCTTGTTAACTTTATCTAAATCCTGGATTTCTTCCAGTGTTAAAACAGGCAGGGCGGGATAAAAAGAAGTATAGTACGTAATAGTCCCCTTAGGTCTTTTCTTGGGCATTATTAAACGACCAACCTTAGCTTCTTCATCAATGGTTTCCTGGTATTTATCATTCTCATCCTTCTTGAATAAATCCTGAACGTTGATGTTGAATTCACCAACTGAACGATCCTTGTTGACGGTTTCCACATCCATACATTGAAGCGTGATTCTTTGGTTTGGTGAAGTGACCGCAACATAAATAACTTGATTCCAAATTGGGTTCAAAGTTTGACTCTTGAAATCTGTTCTGCCTTTCGATAATCCGTTAACCAAGACTTTACAATATGGATCGATGGTACCAAACTTCTCCAAATTTCTCAAATCGTTTGCCTTTTCAATGAAGACTCTGATAGCACCAATTGGTGGTGTATAAGCAACCGAGTTGGAACCTATCTCCAGTCTAACAGGTCTCCAATATGTGGTAATTTTAATATCACCCTTCTGGTTTTTCAATGGGATCAATTTCTTATCCACCTGGCTTCTATCTATTAAATCGTTTAGAGTCTGGATGGTAGATCCAATCTCTTCCCCTTTGCTATCCTTGACGACGAACTTGTACCTCGTTTTACGACGATCTGCAATAACTGCTTCATAGTCCGAATTCCATTTTAAAGTGCCCGTGTCAGTTGTCTTACCAGTGGTTAACACTAATTTAGCATTCAAATAAACCTCAACATAAGCAGTAACTTTCTTTTCTTCTTCGGCAAAACGAGAACCTTCGTCAACCACAATTTTGGCAATACCAGTATTCAGGTCGGGTAGCTCTTCTACAGATCCATCCGGTAACTTCTTTTCTTCCAAAGTTGGGAAGTATCTTAAATCAAAAGTCAAATCACCGACTGGTTTGGAATTTCTTAAAAATTCAGCTTTCAAGTTTCTTTGCGTAGGTTTGTCGTGCAAGAGATTCAGGTTGTATTGAATTCTACCCAGGACTTTATCCTTTAACTTCGCACGCTTATCATAGACACTAATTGTTAATGGATCGGTGAAAGAGTTCAGTAAAACATACAAAGTCTCGTCCCAAACAGGGTTCAGCGTATCTCTTACGGTTCTTGTCTTGGCAATGGATACATCGTTAAATTCAAAAGACAGGTATGGATCGATTGATTCATTCAGTACTGAAGAGGTACGTTTCAATCCCTTAGCATTCTTGATAGTAATTTCCAAGATACCGATAGACAGATTGGAACCAGAGAGGAGCTGTGGGATATTCAACTGTAAAGAAAATGGAGGTAGCAAGATTGGGCCCATGTATTTTTTGGCCATCTTCTGTATCAATGCCATAAGACCTGGGACAGCTAAAATTTCCCAATTGAAGATCGAACGTCCAAACAAGGAAGCAACAAAATCAAAATCGGGCACTTTCAGTAGTTGGATGTTAACAGTTTCGACATGGGGGAATGGAGTCATTAATTTAAATTTGACTCTAGCATGTGTTTTGAAAGCGATGTCTGACACGGAAACAGGAATGGTGACACCAAAAATTTTAGCCTTAACAACAGCTAATTCATTGACGTAGTTTCTAACCTGTTTGGCACTCATATCGCATAAATCATGAGGGGTAAAAGATATACCCCAGTCCATGACAACAACGTCAGACGCAGTGTTTTGGAAGGTCTTCACCAAATCAATCCTTGGAGGCTTAACACCAAGTGTCAGCTCATCAATCCATAATTCAGTGATGAATTTAGGGATTGCCTCGTTGGTAGCCATTTGTTCATTGGCCTGTTGAACAATCAATTGACTTACGGATGGTTCTAAAATAGGCCAATATTTGTCCAAAAATGTATTCAGCCATTCTAAGGATTCGTAGTCATTCTCTACTTTTTGCACTGTAAATTCCTTTTGAACCAATTCTCTTATTGAACCTCTGTACTTTTTAGCTGATGTTCTATACAACAATGAAGTGATAATGATAACAAAAAAGGCTGAGCCCATTGAAAATTTATAGTGACCAAGTGCAAATGACACCACGCCTCCGATAAAGAAAATGGCTACGGAGTGGTACCAGTCACCGTAAAGGTTGTCTGGTATGATATTATTTAAGAGCGTTTCTCTACTCATATCCATCAATTCATCATCCAAGGTCAATTCGTCTTTGTCTTCCCAACCACCAATCTGTTTCCAACCCACATACGAAGCTTCATGGACGCTTCTCTTGAAACTTTCATCACCGGCATGCGATGCCTTCTCTGATGACACACTGGTACTGGCCTCAGTTTCCTCTTTCGTTTTCGGAGGTTGTAACTTATCTATTCCATTGATATTGGCTACTTGTGCCGTCTCAGGCTTCTTCGGTGCTGATGCTCCAGTATCTTCCTTGGACATGTTGTATCACGCAATTGAACTTCTCAAAGATACACTGGCTATTCTTCTTTACCTTAGCTCTTATCCTTCAATTATTTTCACCTGTTTTTATACAAAAAAAAAGGTGAGTAAATGTTTTACAAGTCAATTACCAGTCAGTAGTAAGTGCAACTAGGAAGTACACAATGCAATTAGTCAATGCTTTTAACGCCCGATAATTCTTCGTAGTTGCAGCAGTATCCCTTTCCTGTCCCTTTGCATTTTGAGGGGCCTTTTGTTATTTTTTCACGTTGCAGTCCCGTCGCATATACTTGTGTCACTTCTAACGTATAGTATTCCTGATTAAGTCCGCTATTCCAGGATGAAGAAAATGAAATTGGCATATAATAGGAGCAATATATTAGTACCAAGGACAGAATTCTGTGTGCTTGGGCGACTTCCATAAGCCAGTATAAATTATCGATAGTTGGACTCCTTTTGTCTAACTATTATCGCTTATAGGGTATAGAAGATGACGTAAAATATGTGTGTGAGACACGAAAATTGGCATGTAATAGGATAATGAATGACAATGCATAAAACAAGAGAACAAAGGAATATATTATTTTGTAGAATTATCGATTCCCTTCTGTGGATTCTCATATCCTTGAGGAGAACTTCTAGTATATACTGTACACTTGATAATATTGCTTTTACCAACAATGCCAAAAAAATGGACGAGAATTCCTATATTTCTCAGTTGCCGTCGCTACGTCAGGATAGTTCACTATCGTTTGTTCCAATTGGAGTTAGCTCTCTCATTCTCTCACTCTCACTCTCACTCTCACTCTCACTCTCACTCTCACTCTCACTCTCACTCTCACTCTCACTCTCACTCTCAAATAATTTTTGAAATTGCTAATGTTGTATCTGCCTTATTGTTTTATTGATATAGTCCCTTTCAGTCTTGTACAAAAATTGTAAATATTAGACTCCATGGCCAAGTTGGTTAAGGCGTGCGACTGTTAATCGCAAGATCGTGAGTTCAACCCTCACTGGGGTCGTTTATTTTTACCCTTTTTGATTCATATTTTGTCGGAGTTTTCTCTTTAGTACATGAAAAAGTACCATAAAGATAGTCAGCCAGTCTTCGAGGTTTACCACATATTCAACAGTATTGCTACTCTGTACCTTCTGAAATTTAAGATAAGGTCGTGATCGAGGTAATATCAGCAGAACAAGGAACGCTATGATATCATCCTATGATGGTTTGAATCTGCCAGTTATCAATGAACAATGTATGCCGGAAAATAATGGATCTCTTGGGTTTGAAGCCCCCACTCCAAGACAGGTTCTGAGAGTTACACTGAATTTGAAGTATTTGATTGATAAGATTATACCTATTGTTTATGATCCTGCTGATATTGTTTGTGACCATTCTGAAGTTTTAACTCCAAAAGTTATGAAATTAGCTTATGAGGCATGTGGTGGGAACCCTAAAGACAAAATCAACAAAAGAAAATATCAGTCGGTTATCATATTCTCGTTACTTAAAGTTTGCGAGTGGTACTCTATATTGGCTACTATGGAAGTGCACAATTCAAAGCTTTACGAAACTAGAAATTTAGCTTCACAGCAGTTATGTAAATTGTTAATTGAAAGGGAAGAAACGAGAGATCTGCAGTTTCTTTTCATGCAATTATTGCTGCGTCGCTATGTGGTCAACGAGAACGACGAAGATCAAGATCCATTGAATGCTTTGGAGCTTGCTACAGATATGCACTGTACTACTGTGATAGGGTCAAGCGGATTTCAACGTTGTTTAAAGTGGATATGGAGAGGTTGGATAATCCAAAATGGCTTAGATCCCACAACTTTTATCAAAGATGATTCACTGGCGGAAGTTTCCATGATTTCGCACTTTAACCCAGTAAGGCTAAAGGCGCCGGTGTACCAGAATTATCTACAGATGACCTTTTCATTTTTGTTTCTAGGTCTTTACACTTTGGTGGTTAATGGAAAGGACTCGGAAAGAGTTCAATCTTTTGATTTGTGGGAAAGTGTGTTTTATATATTCAATACTGGTTTCATCTTGGATGAACTTACTAAACTTTATTATGTCGGTTATGCACATCTATCGTTTTGGAATTTATTCAATGATGCCACATATTTGATAATCACTCTGGCTATGGGGTTCCGTGCAATGAGTGTGACTCCACTTAATGCGAAATATTCTTCAGAAGATTGGGATAAAATATCATATAGGGTTTTATCGTGTGCAGCACCGTTTGTGTGGTCAAGACTTCTATTGTACCTTGAATCACAAAGGTTTATTGGTATCATGTTGGTTATACTAAAGCATATGATGAAAGAATCCATCGTCTTTTTCTTTCTTTTGTTCTTAATAATGATTGGATTCACTCAAGGCTTTTTAGGTTTGGATTCTGCGGATGGTAAAAGGGATATCACGGGTCCCATCTTGGGTAACTTAACGATCACCGTTTTGGGCCTTGGAAGTTTTGACGTTTTTGAAGAATTTGCTCCTCCCTATGCGGCAATATTGTACTATGGATACTATTTTATTGTTTCAGTCATCCTTTTGAATATTTTAATTGCGCTGTACTCGACTGCTTATCAGAAGGTTATTGACAATGCAGATGACGAGTACATGGCTTTGATGTCACAAAAGACGTTAAGGTACATCAGAGCGCCTGATGAAGATGTCTATGTTTCTCCATTGAACTTAATTGAACTGCTTGTGACACCTATTTTACGTGTTCTCCCACCAAAGCGTGCTAAAGACCTGAGCTATGCTGTTATGACAATAGTGTATAGCCCATTTTTGTTGTTCATATCTGTTAAAGAAACTCGTGAAGCTAGAAGAATAAAATACAACAGAATGAAAAGATTGAACGATGACGCAAACGAATATGATACCCCATGGGATTTAACAGATGGTTACTTGGATGACGATAGTGGTTTGTTCTCTGACAGCCAAAACTCTGGCATGAGGGCCACCCAATTGAAGAATTCACGTTCGTTAAAATTGCAAAAAGCAGCTGAACAAGAGGATGTACATTTCCATGTCCCTAAGATATGGTACCAAAAAGTGAAAAAATGCAGTCCCTCCTTCGAGCAGTATGATAATGACGATACTGAGGATGAGGTTTGTGAAGATGAGAATGATGTCAAAAAACTGGCTGAAAAAGTGGAAAGCTTAACAACCGTAATAACCGACCTGCTTGAAAAACTGGATATAAAAGATAGGAAAGAATAAGGGATATATTATCATGCACTGCTCATATGAATTTTCGGAAATTCGCATTGCTCTTCATTATAGCTGTATAAATTAATATTGTTATATTTTATAATTAGTCAACCTTTTGAATGTTCCATTCAACTCTCTTCTACTTCCTCGAAGGAAAAATCTCGCCAAACATGAAAACAAAAGCATTTGAAACCATAAAAGCCTCGCTCCCATGAGATAGTATAATGCTATAATTCATTTAAAATTACAGACAAAAGGAAGAAAAAGAAAACCATGATTACAGTAAAAACGAAAACTCCCTATCTTTTCTACATGTGATGAACTATAACTTTCATCTTTCCCGTTTTGATGGTCTGTTTATCTAAATTTGCCCAACTTTTATATATATATATATATAAATATTCTTCCTCTTCTCTAACAACTACAAGCACTGTTTGCGCTTGGTCCATTATTGGCAGCATTCAAATCCACCCTTTGGTTGTTCGACTCATGTTCATTATTAGCATTATTTTGTTCTTCGTCTTTTTTCAGTGGCACTTTTTCACCAATGCCCAAAAATACATCATTAACATTTTCTCCTGTCTTAGCACTTGTTTCAAAAAACAATAAGCCCTTTTCTTCGGCCAACTTTTCACCTTCCTCTTTTGCAACTTTTCTTTCTCCACCGTCTTGCAGCATATCGATCTTATTACCGACTAATGCAATAATGATATCCTTTGAAGCTTGTTCATGCAGTTCCTTAACCCAGTGGCGTGCTTTAATGAAAGATTGTGGTTTTGTCACGTCGTATACAACAAGTGCAGCCTGTGCGTTTCTATAGTACATTGGTGCCAACGATGCAAATCTCTCTTGTCCAGCAGTATCCCATATTTCGAACTTAACAGTATGTTCATTTATCGTAACTCTCTGAGTGAGAAATGCTGCACCGATAGTGGGTTCCTTATTTTCGGCGAAATCATTAGATACAAACCTTAGGACTATTGACGATTTCCCAACTGCTGCTTCGCCCAACAGTACCAACTTTATGGAAGTTACCGACGTATTCATTTTTAGTGTGACTTATGGCTTAATAAAATCTCAAAGACCTTGTTTTTTTATTTTTAATCTTTCGCTGCTTTAATTAGGTTTACGAAGATAAGCAGCTCGTATTTTCTTTTCACCTTTCATTCTTTTGTCTTTTCGGGGATATTGCTTTAGCAAAAGCCTCATAATACAAACCAAGAAAGAAAATAAAACCGTATGCGATGACAAGAAACTAGATAATTGACTGACTAATATCTATAAAATAAAACCTCTGGCATGTACCTACGTTAGTAGACTTTCGGATCATCACAATCTGGGCCTTGGCTTTGTTGTTGCCTCCGGGTTC
Source organism: Saccharomyces jurei (assembly GCA_900290405.1). NCBI lineage: Eukaryota > Fungi > Ascomycota > Saccharomycetes > Saccharomycetales > Saccharomycetaceae > Saccharomyces > Saccharomyces jurei. Next base: position 470,757 of record LT986477.1, read on the forward strand.
ATCACTATTGAAGTGGCATTAGAGATGTTTGAAGGTGTTTCTGAATCACCAAAGAAGGCTACTGTCACTGTCAAGTCATCTCTATACCTTCTACTCATTGGTGATGGTATACTAACCAATGCAGAAACATATTCTTTTCTTCCACCAGCACTTAATGCATTCCTAATTAAATGAGTGGCTACATTTTTGTCTTCGATGAGATACTCCGAGTTTGAAGCTGATGATGAGCTGGATTTATTATCCTTATACCTGAATGCTGGCCTTTGCGCTTCCTTGTCGTCCGACATATCAATTACTTTTGGTAATTTCCCGGGTTCCGCTTTGAGATGCATCAGACTCATGTTTTTATCCATCCATCTGATCACCAGCGAAGCGATTTCTTCATTAGTTAGTAGTTCAAATAAACCATCCGATCCCATCACCATAAATTTAGTGTTTTCACCAATTTTAGCAGAAGAAATAACTGGTTCTGCGGTCACGTAAGGAGGTGTCTTGAAATCCCTTGGTTCCCTCCTGAAATAAAGCTTGGCAACATCGGGTAAATTTGACAATGGTTTTCCATCAACTTCCTTGATCTTGTAGCGGTAATCTCCGAATGCCCTAGACGGTTGTAATGAACCTAATATTCTTCCATTTCTCACAACGTTGGTCTCTCCCGGGTGTTCCTTTCTAATTCTCTGCACTTCATCCAGGTTATCGCCTGTCTGATCGGTGGATAATGACTTTACTGTCCAATTTCCATTTTTGTCCAAACCGCAAATTAAAGCCCTCGAGTCCCCAGTAACGGCAACCTTTAAAATTGAGTTCGTAGAGTTGTAAAGACTCAATAATGCGCAAGATCCTGAAATCGCAGGTAAAGTGTTTGCAATATTAGTGTTGCTTGGATCTTTAAACAGCTTTCTAAATGATTCCATCACAATGTCATTATCTAGTTTTGAAAAACCTTTGGAAATCGCAGAGTCAATTAATTTGTTAGGGTCGGACTGAAAAACTGTTTTATTTTGGTCATAAACCTGCCCCAATTGATAAGCTACGTAACGGACCAAATCTTTGGATAATTTCTCCGAAGTGAAAGGGCCACCATGGCCATCGAAAATTCCAAAAAAATATAAATCTTTCTCTATGGACTTACCATCCTCACACTCTATTGGAATAGTGATAATTTGCTCTACGTGATCATCTTCTATTGGGTGGTTAGAAGGCAACTGGGCCACATCATACCTGAATATGCCTGTACCACGGTTGACAAAGTGGCTTTCCTCTCGGTCATGTAGCTTTGCCTCTATTTTAGCATCGTCCAAGATGGGCACTGATTGGTCATTCTGAGCTTGTTGGTTATTTTGCGTTTTTGTTTCCTTTGATTTAGGCGATGGCATATTGATATCGTTACTGCTATTTGTAGAGTAATCCTTTATTCCATTAATTGTGTCAAGGGAGAGGATCTTTTTTGGGGAATAGTAAGAATAGGTCAAAAGTAGGGACCCGCTCAATAGAGCAATGTTTAAAGCTTTGGAATGTGATGATATAAATAACTTTGTCCTTGAATAATACGTACTGTTTGCGTGTGATGTTGTGTAAGCACGTTGGAGAAGTTTCTGCGTGTATTCCCTACCAGATTGACATTTGGATAAAGCCTTAACTGTTTTCCTTATGGCCACGGTTCTTGTTAAAGGAGACATAAAGAGGTGAAGAAAGTTGAAGTCCTTCTTCTGTTTAAATTTTGATCAGTACCCAATATTAAATAAAAGCAACAATAGATATTTCTTTTCTTAACACTACCTCACTCTCCAATTCTCCCTTTTTCTTTTTCGGTTATCTATTGTGTAGCAAGAGATGATTTATGTTTTTCTACATACAGAGGGCCGGTAACGACGCAATATTGACAAATGTGAGAGAAGAAAAGAATAAAGTGAATTATCATTACTTATAATCAATAACGTCATTACACGAAAGATAAAAGATTTTGGCTAATACCTCCTGCCAAACTCTGAATAGTACGAGGTTACGAGCATACAGAGCCCTTCCTCAATTATTGACATGTAGAAAAGAACAACATTCTCACAAGTCGTCGGACATGACGTACTGCGATGATAAAGGAAAAGAAAAATTTTTGTTCCTCAGCGATGAGTTAGTAAAAAATATCAATATCTCTTCTACCAAATGCTACACTATTAATACAACGGGGTGAAGGCCATTTTTTATTAGTTATTTTCTGGGCTTTATACATAAACGACAGCAGAAAAGTTAAGCTTCGAGGATGCCACCAAAGAAAGGAAAACAGCCACAAGTGGCTGGTAAGAAGAAGGATAATGTCGACAAGACATTTGGTATGAAAAACAAGAACCGTTCCACCAAGGTTCAAAGGTACATCAAGCAAGTACAATCACAATCGGATCCCAAGAAAGAAGAGATGAAGTTGAAGAAACTAGAGGAGAAAAAACGCAGAGAAGCCGAAGAGGCCGAACGAAGAGCTCTGTTCAACCCTGTAGCAGATCAAAGAGTCCGTGCAGGTGTGGACCCCAAGTCCATGGTTTGTGCTCTGTTCAAGCTGGGAAATTGTAACAAGGGTGCCAAATGTAAATTCTCGCATGATTTGAACGTCGGTAGAAGAATGGAGAAGAAGGATCTATATCAAGACACAAGAAGTGAAAAGGAAAAGGACACAATGGATAACTGGGATGAAGAAAAGTTAAGAAAGGTTATTTTGTCCAAGCACGGTAACCCAAAAACCACAACTGAGAAGGTATGTAAATACTTTACCGAGGCAGTGGAAAATGGTAAATACGGTTGGTTTTGGATCTGCCCTAATGGAGGTGACAAGTGTATGTACAGGCACTCGCTACCAGAGGGTTTCGTACTGAAGACAAACGAGCAAAAGAGGCTCGAGAGGGAGTCACTGGAGAAGCAACCTAAGATCACACTAGAAGAGTTCATTGAAACAGAAAGAGGCAAGCTAGACAAGACCAAGCTAACACCAATAACAATTGCCAACTTCGCCCAGTGGAAGAAGGACCACGTCATCGCAAAGATTAATGCAGAAAAGAAATTGATTAGTAAAAGAAAACCTACAGGTAGAGAAATCATTCTGAAGATGAGTGCCGAGAACAAGTCATTCGAAACGGACTACACCGACATGGCAGACGACGTCACTCAGGGATCCGCGTGGGATCTCTCTGAATTTACCGATGCATTGAAAAAGGCTGACCACCAAGATGACGGCGGGATCAAAGACTACGGTGATGGTAGCAACCCCACCTTCGATATCAGGAAAGCCAACTCTGCCACCCTCGCATAGTTTAAGATACATACAAACTAAACTGTATATATGCCACCATATATATAACATACGCACACAATTACTTGTAACATGTCACGTCATGCACATGATCACGCAGTACGAACGCGGTCCATGCTTATCTGCCGATTTTTTCCCCCTTTTACAATCCCACGTTTCCCCTCCCCCACGCCCCCACGCTATTGAGGTTTTTTTTCACCTCGGATCCGCCCAACAGTATCTAAGACTAGGAAAATGCTCGAGTTGTTCTTTATTCTACAAGTGCTGTTAGATGAGCTTTATTTCGCTGCATCTCTTTACAGCCTCGGGATGAGGCTATATACTTTTGAGGCCTGAGATGTATGTTTGACGCATCCCTTCCTCGTACGCTGGTGTCTGTTACTCCTGCACTCTTGATGTATGTAGGCTTTGTATTTTATGTTATATAACAGGCCTCTACTGCTTAGTTATTTATTTGTATCGTACGGTATTCGGAACGTCTTTTCGGAAGCTTCATTAGTTTTCTTTTTTTACCGTTGGAGTTCTTTCAATCCTTATATTGCACAAGAACTCAGCACTTTTAACCATTATCAAGTGGGAGATAGAAAAGGCATATAAATAAGTTTAGCATTAGAAAACACAACACAAATCAAGTAATTGAAAGACAGGGAGTAATCTTAAGACAAGTGAAGAATGATACATATCACGCTAGGACAAGCCATCTGGGCCTCTGTTAGACCAATTATCAAGATCTACCTGATTATTGGTGTAGGTTTCGGTTTATGCAAGATGAACATCTTAACAGTCCAGGCCACAAGATCCATCTCTGATATAGTTTTAACGGTTCTGCTTCCTTGTTTATCATTCAATAAAATCGTAGCAAATATAGAAGATAACGATATCAAAGATGTCGGCATTATTTGTCTTACGTCTGTTATACTATTTGCGACTGGCTTGGGGTTTGCCTTTATTGTTCGCAGTATACTACCTGTTCCTAAGAGATGGCGTGGTGGTATACTTGCGGGTGGCATGTTCCCCAATATCAGTGATTTACCTATCGCTTATTTGCAGTCCATGGACCAAGGATTTATCTTTTCGCAAGCAGAGGGTGAAAAAGGTGTTGCCAACGTTATTATCTTTCTGGCCATGTTTTTAATATGTGTGTTTAATTTAGGCGGTTTCAGGTTAATTGAAAACGATTTCCATTACAAAGGTGACGATGATGAGGAAAATACTTTGATCGATCAAGACTCAGCGCAACAGCCAACACCACCCATTGAAGATAATTCTTCGTCTTCCTCCAATCAAGATATTCTTAAAGAACCTAATGAGTCAACCGTTCCAAATAGTTCACGAGCAAGCTACATTTCTGAGAAAAATAAGAAAGGAAAACCTGAAATCACTGTTCCTAAGCCTATACACACTACCTCTTCGGCAATAGATGATGAAAGCTCGAACTCATCCGCGATGGTCTCTATCGATAGCATTACACATTCGCTGCATACCAACCGTATGGATGCCCAATCCGTAAACGGGCTCAATGACCCTACATACAGAACCATAAGCCAGCCTATTGCATACACTACTGAATCAAGAACAGCGCATACTCACAACAACCGTAGAAATTCTGTTACAGGTTCCTTGCGCTCCGTGGATATGCGTGAACTACCTGCTGAAGATATGACAGATTTGATTCGCGAGTACTCTAACGTTGACCAGTACGGCAGGAGAAGGAAAAGCTCTGTCAGTTCTCAAAGACCGCCATCTGTCTTGCAGGCAGACGGTGCGCTTTCTCTCAATTTAACTAGGACTTCCACTCTACAAAGAGTCAAAACTTCTGACCTAACAAGGATTATCACCTCAGATGCCACTGTCAGTAAAAAAGATATCGAGACTTCAGGCTCCTCTCTACCCAAATGGCTACAAAAGTTCCCCTTGACTAAATTTTTTGTCTTTTTCCTAAAAAATTGTTTGAGACCTTGTTCCATGGCTGTTATTCTGGCTTTGATTATTGCTTTTATTCCCTGGGTAAAAGCTTTGTTTGTTACCTCAAGCCATACCCCAAAGATCAAACAAGCCCCGGACAATGCACCTGCTTTGACATTCATTATGGATTTTACTGCTTACGTCGGCGCTGCCTCAGTGCCATTTGGTTTAATCTTATTAGGCGCTACTCTCGGCAGATTGAAAATTGGGAAATTGTACCCTGGTTTCTGGAAATCTGCAGTGGTACTAGTCTTTCTTAGACAATGTATCATGCCCATCTTTGGTGTCTTGTGGTGTGACCGTCTAGTGAAAACAGGATGGTTGAACTGGGAAGACGACAAGATGTTACTATTTGTCACTGCCATTACTTGGAATCTGCCAACAATGACCACTTTAATTTATTTTACTGCAAGTTTTACTCCTGAAGATGAAACTGAACCCGTTCAGATGGAATGTACCTCTTTCTTTTTGATGCTTCAGTATCCTTTAATGGTCGTTAGTTTACCATTTTTGGTTTCTTATTTTATAAAGGTTCAAATGAAATTATAAGTTCCGTCAAGGGACCAAAATGATATACTCATGCATTCACATTCACATATTTTTATTTCATCATATAACTGAATCGAGGTGCAATTTTACTGCTTTATTGAACTTATCTTATCAAAGTAGAATTCTCTTGCTTCAATTTTTATAGAATTTCATAATATAAAAAATAATTATAATAAAAAATCGTGCCTTTTGTTCTGTTTGAACCATTTTACATTTGAATGTTGTCTTGTTTACAATTTACCTTTAGTGGCGGTTTTTTGGTTTTCTCAATGGTTTTTTCTTGAGTAAGCCAATGATCCCACGTCCAAGAGAACTATTAACATTTTAATCGTTTATTCAGAAAATGCCTTTTCATCACTCCATTGTTCAAGAACTTGTCATGATGAAAGAGCCACACTTTAATTACTTATATATTGTCCTTTTCGTAATCTGATAATAAGTATATTGAAATATTTTCACCATAGTTTATACCAAATTGTGCTTCTATTTGAATCTTTTGATCAAACCAAGCTTGCATAATTGACGCTCTGTTTTTTGTCCAAACCTCCATTATCAAATTGGAATTTTTTGGACCTATACCTTTGGTCTTCACAAAAGCGCATAAATCCAAAATTACACCATGCTTATTCAATAATTCTGAGACAACCAATGTTGTCAGATTTCCCAATATGGGATTATGACGTTCTTTACACCTAATCAGACACACTAATAATCCACCTGCCTTAGCAATTAAACAACTACCAATATCACCATGGACATCTTTAACAGTTCTTTCCAAATCACTAACAAAATGTGTCAATCCTAAAACTTCAACGGATTCATGAATACTTCCCAAAACAAAGAGCAAGTTCAAATTAACGACCTCTCCCTGAGAATTAATGCAGCTAACGTTTTTGATAAAACCTAGATCACCAGTCCGCAAATAGCTTAACGTATTGTTCATTTCACTCTTCATTTTACTCTTGAATTGTTCCGTGATAAATGGATCCTTGTACAACTTATTCTTAGAGCTGTTACAAACAAAGTAGTCAAATGCATTAGCTTCTGAACAGCACCAAATCTCTCCAAACTCACCATCAACACATGGTAGCAGCGTTTCTGGATTAACTACTGAAACATCAGTACACACTGGAACAACACCGGAGTCTTGAATCTTGATATAAGTTGTACCATTTATCGTCACATCATTGGGATTAACTTCTCTAATTATACCTTCCCTTAGTGAAACGGGGTCTAAATATAAGTCAACAGGTGGAATATCCAGATATGACCTTAGTGATATAATCGGATTGAAATGATGTTGATAGACATAACTTATTTGTGTTGGCGATAAGGAAATAGTTGAGTATCGTTTCAAGATATTCTCAATCGTATAAATCCTTGGTCTGTTGCGGAAAGGAACCATAATGTTTCTAACACCTTTAAAAACGTCTTCCCTGATCGACCCAGAGGTATTGTTTTTACCAGAGCCTGTGCTCTCCTTTTTATTTTTTGATCCTTCTATTAAGTTAGAGGCTCTATCCAGTAAAGAATATAAAGTTTCGATCTTCAAGAACAAGTCCTTCACGTTTAAATTTTGGAGACCAATTAGGAACTCCTTAGGGTCATTCAGAACATCAGTAAGGCTGAATAAACATGTTGAAGCACCCGTGTAAATTCCTAACAAACAACTGAACAAAAACCCCATCCCACATGTATGGGAGCATAAGGAAAAAAGTGGACTATTATTCCTTAACTGCAAGGTTTCTTTGATTATCTTGCTTGCGTTGAGCAAAGACGAGTGTGTCATAGTTACATGAACATTAGATGTCACGTCATATTCTGTGTTTATCCATATGATGCAAGGTGTCATACTAATCTTAGTACCAGGTTTGGCTCCAAATTTTTGTTTTAGTACATTCTTGAACATAGATATTGTTAATGCGTTCTTTGCTTTGACTTTGGAAAAAACCGTTATCTTGGGTATTAAGCTCTTGTATCTCTTAAAACATCTATTTACGACATTATTATTGTCTAATAAAGTATGCAATTTAGCATCAATAAACAGCCTTTTTACTTTGTAACTTTGAATAATATTAACCAAAAATTTCAGGTCCTCCTCTATAGTGAGCTCCTTAACGCTTGGCAGGGGAATCACCAACAGGTTACAATACAAGCATGCCATGATCATCGCCACATATTCGACGGAATTCTCACACATGATTATAACACCATCACCATGCTTCAATGGAATTTTAGATCCGACGATTTTCTTCAAAAAGCCTGCAACAATTTTGCCAAAGTTCGCCCACGATGCCTTTTTGTGAACATGGTTATCGTTAGTAGCAGATAAATTCGCCAGATTTGTATTTGTGCCATCACTGAATGCTGTTTCATTCCCATAATTAGAAACTCTCCATTCCAAAATCTCCAAAATCGACTTGAAGTCTGTGAGTTTAGTATGACTCCGGGTGTCAACAGACTCATCCCTGTAATCGACACCACTGCATTGAAGAGCTAGTTTTGATTTAACAGGACCACCATTGCGATAGTTTGATTCAGTAATGGTGTACTCTTCTTGCAAAGCCATCTTTCTCAATTTAGATAGGTGCTCAGATAATATGCTTTCATTGTAGTAGGCTGAATGAGGTAAAAAATCAAGTATAACATTGTCGAATTGAAACTTTACAAAGTGTGCACTAAGATCATTGTTTAAAAACTTTTTTTCTACAGTACTATTTGCTAATTCTAAGGAACAATATCTCCTAGGTAAAGTGTCTCTTGGTACAACCAAAATGCACATGGGTTGAATTTTATGGAAAATCCAAAGAATTCTGAAAATTTGGTCGATTAAATCATTCATTTTCGTTTCCAGTTTGGTTTTCTGCTTTTCGGTAAACGCTACCAAAGTATTATCTGCTGTTTCATTATTTTTGTTTTCTTCTTCGATTTTTGCCAACGAACTTTCTACCACCAGAACTAAAAAGTGCTCTTCTTTATGATGTTGCAATTCAAATGCTGCAACCTCAAAAACTGTATTCACAGTCCTCACTACTGTTTCAGTAATTTGTTGTAAATAGTGAGACTCAACAACCCTTTTATATCCAGGGAGTGCTTCGCCACTCAAACTCGTGATATCAGTAGTTTTACTACTTTCTGCTCTGCTGTTACTTGTCGATTGAGGTGGTCGATTGCCTTTTCTGACATGTAGAAGGTTCGAAGTATGGGCCCAATTTGGTAACCTAATTAATCTATTTTGTAGAAACATATCTTCTATAAGTGAAAGAACATATATCTTCCCGTTATGAACGAAACCCATTAGTTTGGTTCTCATAAAGTAGGTATTGGCAGGACAAATGTTCAAAATGGTGTCCAACTGTTCAGTAACAGCCTGTGATTCACTGTTCGGCATTTCATATTTCGCCCAGGCGAACATTTCTGGAAAATTTAACTTTGCCTTGAATACAAATTCGTTCACTTTATCCATCTGATAGAACTCATCTGTAATATGGTTGGATGAAATCCATATTTCACCTACAGTCAGATCCTGCACCAGTGTATTCGTGTCAGGATTGACCACGCATAACATAACATCAGGAACAGGGAAGCCAAAAGTCTCCAATTTTAGGTAATCTTTAAAGGAACTCGATGAGTTAATCATGGCTGTTATACTACATTCAACTTCATTGAGCTTCAACTTTTCTCGGTTTATAAACAGTTCATTTTGCAACCTTAGTTTTGAGTTATGAATCGGAAAGTTTTCCAAATTTCCTAATTGATCTCTAATAGATATGAAGATACCACCAAAGTCTAATAATGTTAACATGGGTGAATAACAAAATGGAGCATCAATACATCCTAAGTTCTTCAACCATTTGTGAACAACCATCTCGGTCACATCCGTATCTATAGTAGTACACGAAGTCAAACATGACTTGATACAACTAAAATCTATTTTATGTTTTCTGGAAAAGGCTGATTCTGGATTTTCCAAATAATTAATAACAACCTGTTTTAGCTGCAACTGATCATTCAATAAAATATCAGCCCTAAATTTATCAATGATATTTTCGTATCCTCCAGGTCGCTGCAATATAGTACTGTCAATAGAGATCATGAGATTACCTGTGAAAAGATTGAAAAGGACGCCCATGATTAAACCAGTGGACCTGGTAGGGTCCAAACTGTTCAATATGACAAACCTTGAATTCGTAGCCATAACTTTTTTGTGAAACGGCTTCCTGATACTTTGAGATTTTTGTTTCCAGTGAGGCATTGATCGTGAGTTTAAAATTTTTGTCATCGTTTCAAATTGGTTTATTAAAATGTTATGCTTCATAACGACGCCAGATAAACGACCTAATGGTGTTCTAGTAAACTCTATATATGAAATATTCGGTATATCAAAAGTTGGTGAGGCTTTTCTTGCTTTTGTGTACGTCCCTAAGTCATCTGTTCTAACAAATTTGATTTGCTGAAAAACATCGTTCTTGACCAGTTTTACTTTCGAATGATTTGAAGATGAGTACAGATTATCTAGTTGCTTATGGCATGCGTTTGAAATCAAAACGAATTTTGAGTTTGTTACCTTGATAATCTCAAGAATCTCACGCAAAGAATAGGTTTCGAATGACACCGGTACGGCGGCCATCCCAGAAATAAAACAACCCAATAATGCTATAGTAAATTCAATGACATCATTTTTATTGTACCATAGTAATATCTTGTCCATTTTGTAGAGATGATTCTTGTTCAGTTCATGTGCCACTCTTTCTGCTTTTAAATAAAGTTTATCCCATGTTATGAACGTTTCTTTACCCTTAGAATTTATGTTGATCATCGCTGTTTGACCATCATAATGCTCGAAGCGTCCCCTTAAAATCAGTGGCAAAGAATCTGTCATTGCTGTATCTCCACCAGCTGTATTGTCGGGTTCAAGATGTCTTGGTAGTAATGGTATCATAGGATTATAAACTGCATCCTTCCCTGAAACATTTTCTTCAGAAGAGCCTGGCAAAGAAGATTGCAAAGAAGCAGCGTATCTCTTACTGCGCCTTGTGGGAGTATTATGCGCAGAATTTGAGTTTATCGTTGTAACACGATAAATAGAATGACGTCTGTCAATAGAATTGGGTATCGATGTGATGGATGATGCCAGACTCGTATTTCTCTTATGTAAACGTTTCAATTTCCTCGAATTTGGAGATCGAAGTGGTGTATAAGGCCTCATCTGCGAGATTTCAAAGTTGTCGAGCAATTGCTTTCTCTTTGTTTCATAACCCTTTCTCGTTAGGTTTTCATCCTTATAATCTTGAATCAACTCATTTAATCGACTTTGCAGATCTAGCGGTAAGGTGGGAGGAATAGAAAAATCCATTGAAGGTGATTCAATACTACACGCTTTCACACGGAACTCGATCACCTTATTTATTAAACTTGAGCAAGCAAGTGTCACATCTAGTAAAACTCTTTTGAGTGTGTTACTAACATGAATAAAAGCGTACTAGAAAGTAATAGGATTTTGACGATTTCAAACATTACCCGTTCAAAGTAACACAATTATATGATGATGAAGACACATGCAGCTGCAAGACCCTATTATGTTACCGGTGTAGAGACTGGAATATACAGTAAACTGGACTGAGTCACTACAGTAACTTTTAAATTGTGAAGAAGATTAGGATTTTGAGGCAAAAAAAGAAGTAAACTTTATTGTCAAGATGGGCAGTTCAATTTCGAAGGTTCTGGGAAAGTTATTCGGTTCTAAAGAAATGAAAATTTTGATGCTAGGTCTCGACAAGGCTGGTAAGACGACTATATTATACAAATTAAAATTAAATAAAATAAAGACATCTACCCCAACTGTGGGGTTTAATGTTGAAACCGTTACCTACAAGAACGTAAAATTTAATATGTGGGATGTAGGAGGCCAACAACGATTGAGGCCTCTTTGGAGGCATTATTTCCCTGCCACCACAGCACTTATATTCGTGATCGATTCCAGCGCGAGAAACCGTATGGAAGAGGCCAAGGAAGAGTTATATAGTATTATAGGCGAGAAAGAGATGGAGAATGTAGTACTGCTGGTGTGGGCAAACAAACAAGATCTGAAAGATGCAATGAAGCCTCAAGAGGTTTCTGATTTTCTAGAATTGGTAAAAAACTTGAAAAACCAACCTTGGTGTGTCATTGGCAGTAACGCATTATCTGGACAGGGTCTTGTTGAAGGGTTATCCTGGATTTCAAATAACACAAACGTCCCAAAAAAATAAACATTGTATTTACTGATGATAAACTTGCATGCACCGACTTTTCATCCTTCGGCTTCCTTAGACTGTACCTAAGTAAAAAAGAAATTCTTCCGGAGAGGGAGTAGTATTCAAATAATTAGATAGCTTTTAATAATACAGTATAAAAAATGGAGGTCTTGTCATGCGGAAAATCGAACACAATTTCTTTTCCCGTTTTTGTCTTTATCCTATTCACTTTTCCATAACTTCGACAGTGCCATCAGAATTACCGAAGTACGCTTTTGATGCGTTGTCGATGAATAAACCCGTTTCCACCACACCAACTAACAATTTAATATCTCTATGCAATTTTCTTGGATCAGGAATTTCGCCAAAATCTGCATCGATAATAAAATTGTTATTGTCAGTTACGACAGGACCTGCTTTAGCAGATCCTCCTTGTCTGATATCAACCTTTTCTGCATGCAATTGTTCTAATAGATCGCTCTTTACTCTGACGTATGAGGAAGGTACGATTTCGATGGGGACCCCTTGTCTCCAATTTTTACCTAAATGCCTTGGCGATTTTTTTCTTGAATCAGCGACGATAACAAAGGTCTTCGCACTCGTACTAACCAATTTTTCTTGAAACAAACATGCACCGCCCCCTTTAATCAATTGTAGATGTTCATCTACTTCATCTGCACCATCAAAGGCTATATCAATACGAGGATATTGTTCAATAGAGCCTAGTTGCAATTTGTTATCCAAGATCAAGTTTCTAGATTGAAATCCTGTTGGAATGCAAATGAATTTAGACGTTACTTTAGAAAATTCGGGATCATCCAGATATTGTCCAATTCTCTCGGCAACATAGACCACCGTGCTACCACTACCAATTCCAATGATTTTATGGTCATCAAATTTTAGATTCTCATCAACAGCTCTGTATGCTGCAGCTCTTTTAGCATCCTCCAAAGGATTTCCTAAAGTTTTCAATGCATCAATTTTTGGGACACAAGCAGTCATTTCCTTTCTAATTTGTGTTTAGAATGCAGTATCCAGGTCTGTGCGGCACGATGTTTATTTTTTACAAGATCAAAGGACAGCTACTACTAGGAGAAGAAACTGCATGAAATAAAACTACAGTTTGACACTGCAATGCAAGCCTTACATGTATTATATCATCAAGAGCGCATCTGGAATTGACACCCAATTACAAAACTGATGAAATTTCACCGAGTCAATCGCATTTCGCTCATCGCAGAAAAATTTTTCAGCTCATCGCCACATTTCGCCGACTCGGCCCTAAATGTCTGAGTTCAACATATACTATTGTTCCCATTAACCCGAGAAAAGAGGGCCGGTACTCACACTATGTAACGTACTGCGTTTGACAACTACCAGCACCTACATTACATCACACAACACAGTGCTTATCAAACGAAAGCCAGTATGACATACTTCGTCAAACTCAATCATGGATCTTCATATGGCTTAAGAGCGCTTGACTATCTTAATCGCTAATCAGCGCATGCTACTTGGATAATGCTGCATAAACTATTTTGTTAGGCTAGAAATGAGTAGTTGTTTTACTTTGTAGGGGATAGCTCGGTAAAAAGGACGAGTGCCGAAAACAAGAGCGGCTTACGGCCGAAAGTGGTAAACAGAACCATTTTGAGTCCCCATTTTCATGCTCTAATAACTTCTTGCTAGGATAATAATGATTGAGCTCTTCTACCAATCACTCAAAACCTGGATACCCTAAATTCAGTGCCACTAATCAATGCTGTCAGGACAAAATAGAATTTGTAAAAGAAAATCCCTGTGTCCTCACCGAACTTGCATGGGTTCTTATTGTGGTGCCTTATTTCACACATTGTTCAACGTACGGCTTTAACATGAAAGATATTTCAACGCCACAAAAATATTGACAGTCCTAAAACTTAGAAACCCATACACAAGGTAAAAATTACTTTAAACCCAAACATACTGAATTCTAGAAAAGTGAAAAATCTACATAGTTCCAAAGTTGATTTCTTCGGAAAAAAAGTACGTGCGCGGGAGAGTGTGTCTGGATTCAATCGGTAGAATGAGGCCGAAAGTACCTCACTGCCTAACAGGAGGATGCTACCTCTGCCTGGAATCAATCTTACACTCGCTTTCCACCTTGCCTTTCTTTCCCGGTGAAGGCCGCGTAGCTGGTGTTGCTTCTGCCTAGCAATCTTGTTCTTACGAACGCCGGTAGACTACAGTATGGCAGCGTTTGCCAGGAATATCCTAGTGAAACCGCTATGCAATAATCCAGTTAGTGCGCTGGAAATTTGGTAAAGTGTCTGGTCTTATTACATTGCAACAACGTACTAGCGTTAAGTTGAAAATTAGTCCTTGCGATTTGGTATATATCTTTTCTTGAGAAAGTTGAAAGGAAGAAAGATCATCACGAACAACATGTCTGCTCCACAAGCCAAGATTTTGTCTCAAGCTCCAACTGAATTGGAATTACAAGTTGCTCAAGCTTTTGTTGAATTGGAAAATTCTTCTCCAGAATTGAAAGCTGAATTGAGACCTTTGCAATTCAAGTCCATCAGAGAAGTATGTAATTAATTTGATATGAAATTAAAAATAATGGAGAGTAACAATAGTACAGGAATGAATGGACTGAAATTTTTGAAATCAGAAAAATATGAAAGGATAAGACCAGAAGTGAAAATGGTTTCACTGGCCACTCCCCAAACCTAACGATTGAGTGTTGTGTGGTTTTAAGTGAATAGAGGCAGTGTAATATTTTAAAGAAGGCAATAATTGGATACATATACCATTCGTCGGTAAGCACCAGATGAATAGCTCCGTTTGCTCAAATTCTTAGCGATGAGATCCATGCATATACTATCTAAAATTCATTGGTCGTAACTCTCCAGTATCCTATATTATTATCTTTTAATCAAACTTACTAACACTCGTTTTTTTTCCCAATAGATTGACGTCGCTGGTGGTAAGAAAGCTTTGGCTATTTTCGTTCCAGTCCCATCTTTGGCTGGTTTCCACAAGGTTCAAACCAAATTGACCCGTGAATTGGAAAAGAAATTCCAAGACCGTCATGTCATTTTCTTGGCTGAAAGAAGAATCTTGCCAAAACCATCTAGAACATCTAGACAAGTCCAAAAGAGACCAAGATCCAGAACTTTGACTGCTGTTCATGACAAAATCTTGGAAGACTTAGTCTTCCCAACCGAAATTGTTGGTAAGAGAGTTAGATATTTGGTCGGTGGTAACAAGATTCAAAAAGTCTTGTTAGACTCTAAGGATGTCCAACAAATCGACTACAAATTGGAATCTTTCCAAGCTGTTTACAACAAGTTGACTGGTAAGCAAATTGTTTTCGAAATTCCAAGTGAAACTCATTAATTGATATAATAATATCTAAGTCTTTATTATTAGTTAGTAACAACTTTGTTTATTTTATAGCACAATAAGATAATAAAAATCCCAAATTCCAAATTCCAAGAAAGAATAATATACAATATAGAGATTAAAATGAGGCAATCATATGATTATCATGCGTAATTTATATATATTCAATGACGGCCCTCTGATCGTCATTGAATCGAGAGAATGTTCATGTGAAACATCTACTTATGTTGTGCCATATTTATAAAATTTTCATATCTATTGGAATTAGATAATGCTACGCTGGAAGCATCTTTAGATGGCTTTCTGAGGCTGTCGGTATCATCATAACTAACATAAGGAATAGTAGGTGCTTCTTTCGTTATAGGTATTTCGAAGTAATTGTAAGACCCTACGTCCTCGTCTTTCTCCATAGGAACGGTTGTTCTTTTCGCAGCTCTTTTTGGTTCAGTCTTTATTTCGTCAGATTTTTCAGATCTTTTTATGCTTACTTTAAAATCTTGGTATGTGTATTTCTTTGATGCAACGCCCACAATAAAAACAATGCTTCCACTAATAACTAAGAACTTGCATATGTTTATTAAACCTACTAAAACTCTGCCTATGAATTTTTGCAATATTGGCCCCATCATTGTTGCGAATGCACATCCAACTAAAAATGATGGGAAATCGAGCACAATACTTCCTGGCCCACTACCTATCGTGATTTTCCATCGTAACCAATCTCTTTTTAAATCCATTTGTGACTTCTAAGTATCGTCAATTTTATGATCTGTGGAGCCACTAGGAAGTGGCAGAACTAATCAATTCGAGGGTGTACAGAACAAACATCAAATTTGTAAACCTCGTATCTGACCTTATTTTTACCACATTTTTTTCGGGAAAAAAAGGAGCACTTTGAAGATCGAAGACTTTACTTGTGAAATATTGAGAAGATGATAATTTTGTGATATAGAGGCTGGGAGAAAGCCAGTTCAAAATCGAACATGTCCAAACTCCTGTTTTCAAGCTTGCTTACACTAAATTAAATATTCGTTAGTTTGCCAAGTATCCCATTAAATAAAAGATCAATTATTCAAAACTTCCTAAGAAACTCCTTATGCAGTGTATAAGTTTAAAAGATAAATCACCTTCAAAAGAAACAAAATAGAACCTAATTACATACCTGTTATTTACCTTTTGGAGTGCCTCATTCTTGCAATCTTTCTGTTCGCCATAACGTTACCGCTACCAGCATGCATACCCATGTTCATACCATTATTTACTCCCATCCCCATTTGATTCGTGGCTGGCTGGGGTTGCCCAAAGGAAGAATTCGATACCATACCCTGTCCTCCGAAAACAGATGATGGATTCAACGCACCTGTATTAGAACTAGAAACTGAGTTTCCGCCGAATATATCACTTGGTTTCAACGAACTGGTGGCGGTATTAGCAATTCCCCCATTGAACCCGCCAAAATTGATATTAGGAACTGTTGATGGTGTGAATGAGTTATTTGTATTGAGGGGGTTATGAGATTGATGCGGTAGAGGTGCATTAGGTCCAGCAAACATGGTGTTATTGTTCATATTAAATACAGAACTAGCACCGGCTGCGGAACCGTTTCCAGTAAAATTGAAATTAGAAGGCGCATTGATGTTTTGTGTACCTACAGAAGACGGTTTATTCAATGGCGTAGTGTTATTTGGAGTGGTCGCCGATGTAAAAGGGTTAAGGCCTCCTGCACCGTTGCTCCCTAAATTACTAGATGATTGATTGGAGGTTACACCATTTGTAGTAGTTCCTGGTCTTGAAAAACTAAATCCCGAGCTTCCTCCATTGTTATTACTGCTGATAATATTTTGAGCTGGTTTCTCCAAATTAAATCCACCCGCTATGCTGGTCCCTGAAGTGCTATTGGCTGAAGTAATCGTTCCATTGCCCGTGGTAGGGGCATTGAACGAAAATGATGTGGAATTTGCGGAAGCTTTGGCAGCATCAGTGTTTACGGTACCAAACGAAAATGCAGATTTGGATGCTAAGTTATTACTATCATTTGCAGGCTTACATAAAACAGGAACTGGTGTTGAGGAAGTGGATCTATTGAAGAAAGGCGCGGAAATGGCAGACTTTTCTTTGCTCTCATTAAGCTTAGTAAAGGAAAATCCATTGGACGTGTTCTTAGTGCTTTCTACTACTGATGAAACGGATTCCTTAGCTGACCCAGGCGCTCCAAAATTGAAGGATGGTTTTGTGTTAGTGTCCTTAATATGATCTGTGGCCGATGCACCAAATGCGAAAGATGGAATTGTGGCCTTTTCATCTGTCTTTTGGTTAGATGACTTAGTAAAATCAAAGGAAGCCTTAGGGCCCAGTGATTCTTTCGCTGGGTCTAGTTTACCAAACGAAAACAATGGCTTTTGTTGTACAGACTTCGAAGATGATGCAAACGTAAACGAAGGCTTTTTATGTTCTAAAGCAATGGATGAACTCTCTTGGGGAGGCCCATTGAAAGAGAATGTGGCTTTGGACGCGCTATTATTCGCGGATGCTTGAGCATCAACTGGCTTGCCGGTAAACGAAAACGAAGGTTTGGATGCTGCAGCCGAAGTTGAAACGCTTTTTGATTCCCTCGTCGGCTTATTGAAGGGAAATGCGGCTTCCACAGTTCCTTCGGAAGTCTTATCTGCACCTGTTGTTTGACCGAAAGTGAAAGTAGGATTCTTGGCTATTGCATGAGTAACCTGGGTTGAGTTTGCGGATGACTCTTTCGCAATAGCCGCTTTACCGAAGGTGAATGGTGCAGAGGAGTCTGGCTTGTTCGTTAGATCAGACTTTTTTCCGAAGGTAAAAGATGGTACAGGATCATGTTGCTTCTTATGTGCGCCAAATACAAAGCTTGGTTTTACCGATATGTCATTTTCCGGTTCCTTATCTTTGGCATCTTTTTGGTCACTGGTTTTATCAAAACCAAATAAAGATCCAGCATTTGTATCTTCGTTAATAGGAGCGCGTCTTTTTCTTCTCCGTTCATTATCATCATCACTTACACCGCCACCTTGTTCGTTTTTGCCTTTATATTTACCAAAAGTAAATGCTGATGCTGTTGGTTTTGAGGCAATACCTGAGACAGCCTCTGATTTAGGGGAAGAAAACGTAAGCACTTCTGGCTTAGTACGTTCTCCATCTTTTTCAAGAGGCTTTTGAAATGTAAAAGGTTTACTAGTCAAAGAACCCGCATCCGATTTGCCACTTAAGTTGAATAATGTAGAAGAAGGGACAGAATTTTCAACCGCCTTAGCTTCATTAGTCTTTTTACCAAAATCGAATGATAACGTGGATGTTTGAGCAGTCTTCGTTGGCCTATTATTTTCCCCAATAATTGAATTCGATTTAAGTACTTCGCCCGCAGATGACGATGTTGTAGGGGAAGTTTTCTTCGAGGGTGTCTCATTGTCTTTGATAAAGTCGAAACCGATGGTGGGTAGGACGATACTTTCTTTGTCCTTTTTTGGCTCAATGCTCTTCTTTAATACAGGCGTATCAAACAGCTTTGTGGTATGCACAGAATCATCCTGAACAGTTGGACTTTTGGCAACTAAGGAAGCTGGACCATTTATTAGTAGGTTTTTTTGAGGGTTCGATAACCTATTAGAGTTGATATCTGAACGGAGCTCTTCGATTTCACTTGTTGGTTTAGGGTTTGTAACCAGATTTTCATTCAAGTCATTATTCATGTTGTTATTTTTGGTATCAACAATTGTCTGATCCCTATCAGCATCAGTGATCCTACTCTTGTTATTCTTTTCATGCATAGCATCGTATTCAGATAAATCGTATTCAAAATTCACTGACCATACAGCTCCCTTTGACTGTCCTTGAAACTTTTTTCTGTTAGTCCTGTTTTTCAGTAATTTGAGCATGGGCAGTCCAACAGCGGTGTTGCCACCGCTTTCTCCTACCAACATCTCAATACAGGACCCTTTCCTAATCGGGGAAGGCGTAGATGACGTGCGTATATACGAGTCCTTGTCGTCCGTTTTACATTGAGGTCCTAATATCACCGAAGATGTAACAGAAGGTGACCTAGTTGATTGTAACAAGTTGAATTCATCTATATTCCTCAATCTTTGTTTCTCTCTTAATAACCTCAATCTTTGTATGGGCAATATCGGTAGGACCGGCGGTCTCTCAGTGTCATCAGTTCCGTATATTATAATTGGTGCACTATTGTTATCTTGGGTTAAGCTGTCGCCGTGCTGCAATGTACCGGTCATCTTCTTTCTTTTTTTAACATGCAATATACCTCCAACATCCGACTTTTCCGAATGGTTTGCGTAGGGAAGGTTCGAATAGGAAACTTTTTTATTCGATGACCGTTTTTTATTGGAGTTTGTGAAGAACGATTTTATAGTCGAAGAGAATGACCTCTTTCCTACACGCGGTGAAGACATAACAGAAGAAGTGCTTGCAGGCATAAATGGCAAATAATAGGTGCACACTTTCCGTCCTCTTTACCCTTTGAAGGTGAATATCCTGTCGTATTCGCACCACCAGGCTTTATATCCTTATTTGGTTTCTCATCACTTCCTTTCTCTACTAGATTCTCTTGATGTAGTGAGAGTTTGACCCAGGAAGAAAAAAAAATAAATGAAAAAGTGCCAAACATCACAAAATACGAAACACGTCACGTGTCAACCCTAAAATGTTTAGGGTTAGAATTAGGGTTACTGTCACGTGCCCATCTTTAATCTCGGCGTTTTTTTCGCGCAGCGTAAATCTCGTATCGTACAACTTGATACACTCACTATTTACCACGGTAGCACCAAAAAGTAGTGGACGTCCCACGTAAACGAGAAACGCACACGTAAACGCTAAGTACTCCAGCGTAACTACCTGCTAAAGATCTATCCTAGGTCGTGCCTTCTTGTTTTTCTTTTGCAGGTACTTGGTATAATAAGTGGACTTATTGCGTTTTTCAAATCGAAAGCTTATCTCTTTTCGTCACATACAGGTCATTAAGCAAGGGAATTGAAAGTATTCTACAAAGAATATCCAAGGGATAAAGTGAAAAAATGGCAAAGATCATGATCCCAGCTAGCAAGCAGCCTATTTACAAAAAGTTAGGTCTACTTTTGGTTGCCGTGTTTGCCGTTTATGTATTCTTTCATGGTGCTCAATATGGTAGAAGTTCTTCCCCAACTCCGAAATACCATAACGTGAAATCCCTTGATTCAGGCTATAAATACCTCACAGTGGAAGTACCAAAAAAGTATACTGGTCCTCGTGAGAAGGCCACTTTTGTTACTTTGGTACGTAATAGAGATCTTTATTCATTGGCCGAATCTATTAAGTCCGTTGAAGATAGATTTAATTCCAAGTTCAATTATGATTGGGTCTTTTTGAATGACGAAGAGTTCACTGATGAATTCAAGAGCGTTACAACAGCCTTAGTCAGTGGTACGACGAAATACGGAGTCATCCCAAAGGAGCATTGGTCCTTTCCCGAGTGGATTGATCAAGAAAAAGCTGCTCAAGTGAGAAAGGAAATGAGCGAAAAGAGAGTCATCTACGGTGATTCTATCTCTTATAGACATATGTGTCGTTTTGAATCAGGCTTCTTTTACAAGCATTCCTTGTTGGATGAGTACGAATGGTATTGGCGTGTGGAACCTGATATCAAGTTGCACTGTGATATCAATTACGATGTTTTCAAATTCATGAAGGATAATAAGAAGAAATATGCCTTCGCTATTTCTATCAAGGAGTATGAAGCTACCATCCCCACTTTATGGGAAACTACCCGTGAGTTCATGGAGTCACATCCTGAGCTTATCCATGAGAACAATATGTTAGACTTTGTCAGCGACGATAAGGGTCTTTCATACAATTTATGCCATTTCTGGTCTAATTTTGAAATTGCATCATTGGATTTATGGAGATCTCCAGGATACACCGCATACTTTGACCACTTGGATAAAAATGGTGGATTTTTCTATGAAAGGTGGGGTGATGCTCCTGTACATTCTATTGGTGCTGCGTTATTTTTGGATCGCTCTGAAATTCACCACTTCGGTGACATTGGTTATTACCATGTTCCATTCCACTCCTGTCCAATAGACACAGGTATCAGGACGATGAACAAGTGTGACTGCGATCCAAGCCAAGATTTTACATGGCACAGTTATTCGTGTACTACTAAATTCTATAATGTGAACAAGTTGCGTAAGCCTGCTGGTTGGCAAAACCACGTCGGCTAGTAACTCTGTAACAGTCAGACATCGGCCTTCGTATATTTTCACTCGTTTTATTTATATTATTTAAAAAGATGGAGTATATTATAATTGTTTTTTTCGTCGTGTTTGTATTTACCCTATTGCGTTGCGAGTATTAAACGGTTTTATTTAAATCATTTCTTGCTTATAATGACTGGATTATGAAACCAAGCGAGAACAATTAAGCTTCCACAGAACTGTCAGAATGATATTAAGGAAATATGCTACGATGCTTCACCAACGGTGGCATATTCATATACCGTATTTTTTAAACAGAGAATGCGTCATTTCAACACCCAAAAACGTAGCCGCATTAGCTGGGAAAGATCTTAGCAAGGCGGGGCCTAAGCCAGGGAAAAAACCCTTTATACCCCCCCTTTGTAGATATATTTCCTTCGTCGCGGAGATCATATTTTGTTTCGTTGAAGAGGCCTGTAGTTTAGTCTTTATGGTATCTATGGGGAAAACAGCTAACCACATTGACATACCGGCAATACCACCAGCAAGGCACACGTTTAAAATATTAACCGGCTCATCCTCGCTCACATTTAGGCGAGGATGTCTATTATTCAAGTAAGTTTTTGAGATTTCATAAGACGCAAAATAGAGAGCTGAGCCAGGCCCATCTCTTGCGAGAGTAGCTAATGAACCTTTAAACAGAGAAGATATACCACCTTCTTTAATGATAGTTTTTGCTGCATGGATGAAAGAGCCTTTCGAAGACGTTTGTAAAACAACCTTAACTCTTTCCGTTGGTGCAGTCACTAAAGTGGTGGGAATGGCACTGATAAATCCTGCAGCTGCCATTTGGCCCATTGTTAACTCATAACTGCCTCCATTCTTATTATTAAAAGTGACCAGTTTCTTACCAACGTCATAGCCCCAAAAGGAAACGGCAAATATAGGAGTGACACCTAACAAGGGTGGAATGACACCTTTATAGAACCCCTTCATGGAATTGGTAAAGACTGTGCCCTTCACCTGAGTTTTGGCTTCTTTTAAAATGTTCGTTACGGCATGTATTGCGGAATTTGCTTGGCCATTTTGGCATCTCACTTTAATCAAGTCGAAGGGATGACCCGTAACCACAGCACATACCCCGCCTACTCCACCGGCCACAAATGATTTGATATTTTCCCGTACAGGATTTGACTTTATAGGTGGACGAGACTTAGTCAAGCTTCCACTTTCCTCTTTAAGTAATGAAGATTCCGATAATGAAGTGTCTGAAGACATTACTGACACAATGGCGTTTAGGGACAATAACAAAGTTATACAACAAGTATAAACCCAAGAAAAAACATCCAAAAAGAATCTCGCAATCGGAGGTGAATATTGACTATCACTACAGCATAAATACCTGCCTATATATACATGTCAACTACGTCTAATTCGACCTAAAAAGTTACACCATCATGCATCTTCACTTCCCAGCTCTCCATTTGTCCATTTTGCTTATTGCGTTAGGCGGAGAACCAGTCACGCAAGATGAATGGGTGTAGACAAATAGCCGCCTAACTGATCCCTGCATAAAGCTTAAATACTGATATTTTGGAGCAATAAGCAATCATATTTCTATAGAAGATAACATAGGAGGTTTTTACAGGAAACTTTGCCACTCCTCGTAGTAGAAGGTTTAATGACCATTATATGAATAAAGAATGACTCTCTTTTTCAGTAGTCTTTTGGCTTAATCTGTGCTCAAACACGTTGCTTTTTCAACAAGCCCTCTATCGACCCCAAACGCAATGTAGCGCCAGACGAAGAAAAAATATATTCATTACCCGCACTAACATCTTCTTTCTCGTGTAACACCCCTTTTGGTCAATATGTTCTGCGCTGTTGCCTTGTCGGTCAAGAGTGGCGGAAAAACTCGCATTGGCACAATGCGAACCGTGGAAAAAGAGCACAAAAAGAAAGTGGAAATATCCACTACACTTACGTCTATGGGCATTTGATATCCTCTCAAGTCATCGCAAGATTATGATTTTTCACGTCTTCTCAAGTTTTTTTCTCCTTTAATTTCTCCCATTGAATGGTTTTGGATTTTCATTCTTTGCCCATTGCTCTTCATATAGTTTATTTTCTTGTACGGTATGTCCATTATCATCTATATTGTTCTTTCTTGTAATGATTAAATATTTCCTAGAATTGACATTGGTTTCGCTGTTTAAATATTAAACAGATAATTAGAATTTTCCCTTTTTTTAATAGCACGGCATGCCAGGAAACAAATCAGCAATAAGAGAGTATAAGTTGGTAGTTGTTGGTGGAGGTGGCGTTGGTAAATCCGCTCTTACAATTCAATTAATCCAGTCATATTTCGTGGACGAATATGATCCAACCATCGAAGACTCTTACAGAAAACAAGTAGTCATAGACGACAAGGTGTCTATTTTAGATATTTTAGATACTGCTGGTCAAGAAGAGTATTCTGCCATGAGAGAACAGTACATGAGAACGGGGGAAGGTTTCTTACTGGTCTACTCTGTTACTTCCAGAAATTCCTTTGATGAGTTACTGTCCTACTATCAGCAAATTCAAAGGGTTAAAGATTCCGATTACATCCCTGTAGTTGTGGTAGGTAATAAATTAGACCTTGAAAATGAAAGACAAGTCTCTTACGAAGATGGGCTACGCCTAGCCAAGCAATTAAATGCACCCTTCCTTGAAACTTCTGCCAAACAAGCGATTAATGTAGACGAGGCGTTTTATAGTTTAATCCGTTTGGTAAGGGACGATGGTGGGCAATACAATAGTATGAATCATCAAACAGATGACGCAGCCAATCCAAACAAAACGAAAAACTCAGACGCAACTACATCTGCAACGGAGGATGGAAATGGAATGAATAACGGAACTCACGCACCTGATAGTTCATTGCTTTACGATGGCATCAGCTCTAATCCAAAGTCGATTTCTAATCATAATATCCAAAATAATAAAGGAACAGGTGAAAAGAACTACAGAAATGACAATGACAGTAACGAAGACAATAACAATTACGATGTTAGTAATGGAAATCAAAATGATGAGAGCCATGGCAATCATGGCAATGCTCCAAACGCGAGGAGCAAGCAGTCTACCGGTCCACAAACAAACTCAAGGTCAAACAACGAGAAAAAAACTAGCGGGTGTTGTATTATTTGTTGAAATGTTCAAATCTCACCTTCTTAGTACAATTCAATTTCGGTTTCGGTTTCGGTTTCTGTTGCAGCCTTACTCTTACCTTACCTTTTCAAATAATTTGTTAGCACCTATTGCCACCTGTTCTCTTATGCCGTGTACCTAGTAAACGCGTTTCTTACCACCACCTCACAACCAATTCATTTGCCATATTGTGTAAACTTTCTGTAATTGTACAATTGTAATATCTTCTTTTATTTCATACAAAGTATACATACTATACACACACGCATGATGCAAGCACGCCGGCAAACCTTCCTCAATTTATAAAATGTAAGCAAACAAAATGTAGAATCAAACTAGCGACAATAAACTCACCAAAAGCTCTGTTTTTTGAAATACCGGGAAAACTGTTAGACAGTTGTAACCTTAAACTCATCAATAAGACGAATTGTCCCACACAAATAATGAAGCCAGCTAAGAACGCATTGAAGGGAAAGTTATCACGAATTAAAATAACAAATGTGAACTGGATCAACCCCAATAACACCAAGAAAAAACAGAATGTGTCAATTAGTTTCAGTTTAGGATTTTTGTCAATTTGGGCAAAATAAGCCCTCTTGGAAGTTTTGAATGCTTCTTGAAAATCCGTTAGAACCGCAGATGATGTACTGGGTGATTTTGGTGTGCCTGCTTTTGGTGTTTTTGCCATTTTATCCGTATATCCTTCCGTACACTCCTCACTATTTCGTTGCAGTCTAATAAAGTTTATATATGTTGCAGATTGTATTGTTTCTTCCCATCCTTTAAAATATGTTATTCTATATTTTCATTCTCACCGCGATTTTTCCCAATGGCGATATACACCCAGTCATTACACATATTCAACAAGAGAAATTAATACGTGAGCTAATGACTATCACCATATAAAATGAAAATGCTACTATCAATTCCGAATTCGTGACCCCCACCACCAGTTAGATATTGTCAATCATTCCACCAGTTACCCATGTATTTTTTTAGTTTTATAAGTGTCTACTGCCCGCAAAAGTATCCACTACACTAACTAGGCAAAAAAAGGCTTTGATATGCTAATTTACTAAGAACAATTGAGTCAAAGAGCCCTGGTTTCTCAGTTAGTTTCTTACCGCAGCTATTAAACGCTTACTTTTTTCTTTTTTGACTACGAATATGGCCATTTTTACGCTCATTTTCTTTGTGGGAAAATGCCTCTTCTCTCTTAACCAAATAAGGAAAAATATAAATGATGCACTTCGGAGCTTCAGGATCTAGTAAAATTACACTTTTTTTGCTGTAGAACAAGATAAAAACCTAGAAGGAGTTTACAAATTCAAGTTTAGACAGCATTACATATATTACGTGTTTGTTACTTTAGGCGAGAAAATAATTACCTCCGGTTGTTGCTCAAAAAGATACTATCTTAGTTGTTATTTTTAGCAGAACATAACTTCACGGGAAACTTTCAAAAATAGAACATATAGACTTTCGAGCGTATATGCAATAATGAACGTTTGCAAGTTAAAAGAAATAGTGCCGCTTTTTCCAAGATCTTCCTTTACAGATGGTGTAGTAAGCACAGGAAAAAGTTTTCGAAGTTGGGACACCTGTATGGACAATAAAGCATGTAAAATTATTGCGATTGTAGGTATTGTGTTGGCAAGCATAGTAGTCCTTTGGTTGATTGGAGGATTACTAACTTGTTTTAGACAAGGTGTAACAGGAATAGGTCAATTTGTATGTTGGTGTTGTCGTTGTTCTGATAGCAATAATAATAATGGAATGCCCGTAAACGATGGGTTTAATAGAGTTAATATGGGCGCAGCCCCTCCTTCTACCGTCATTTATCAACCTATTCAACAACCTGAGAATGCATACTATAGGAACGATGCGAAAAATGATACGTTTTACGACGAGGTCAAAACTCCCAGTAATGAAGTTTATGAACTGGAGGAAGATTTTGATTTGGAGAAACAGAAAGAGAAGACGAGAAGGAAACAGAAGAAACAAAGGAATAAGGAAGGACAGAGTCCTAGTAGGATAGCTCCCCTAGTGTATGACGAAGACACATCCGAAAATAACAATTCTCAACCTCAATATGATGCCAGAAATTCGTTTATTCAGAATGCAGCTAACCCTAATAATAATGGCACTCATCTTACATCACAACCACCAGTATTCGACATCAGTGATTATGGCGAGAACTATTATTACAATAATAATAGTACCAATAATGACTTTCAAGGCAACAATTACAATGATCCTTCCTCTAATCACAGAAGTCCATACCCAACAGAAAGTTACCAACCATATCGAGGGTATAACCCAAATCAAAACGATAGATATTACTAATGTTTTATGAATAGTATTCTTCTTCTTTTCCTCGTATAGTATGTCAGGATTTTTAAACGCTCAAGAGAATGAAAAATTCGTTATTAAATGTTACAAGGACCAATCAAGTGCACATTCAAGAATAGCCATGTAACCTTACGCCTAGAGAAAACAGAATAAAGAAAAGAAAGCAGTTTTTCAGCAGGTTTCTGCTGGTACCGTTTGCTTAAAGGGTGCGTAATAGCAGATGACGCCATAGGAGAGGGAGACCCGATTTTCTTAAAGAGCAACTGGAAGCGGACAATGGTAATTTGCCTCTTGATTATTAAATATGTACAGTATATTAAGTTGTATTCTTCAGGATAAAGGTAGGTCACTCGTGGGTTATGGTGTTTCACAGATGTCGATAGGGACACAGAGCACAGAAAGTGACATTACGGTGGATTATACTCCCTGTATCCAAATGATAATATCCGTTCAATCTCATTTTCGAATTTCATGTGTTTCTTTTTCTCCGCGAGATGCGCAGTAACAACTCTATGTCCATTTTTGTAGTGAATTATGATTTTAAAGTAAAGCATATATACCCACGAAAAGAGTAATTAAGTACGCCAAAAGGAAAACCGCGGTATTATCACCAACAAATTAGTCAACTAGCCCACCGTGCAGAATTATTGAGGTTATGTCTTTTTTTGACATCGAAGCACAATCTTCAAAGGGCAACTCCAGATCAGAACCACAATCCTCAACAAACCAAAAAACCAAGGAAATAAGCGATTTAATCGAGACCTTCGCTGAACAATCTCGAATACTGGAAAAGGAATGCGCCAAAATAGGTTCTAAAAGAGATTCCAAGGAGCTAAGGTACACGATTGAGACAGAATTGATACCGAACTGTACCAGTGTAAGGGATAGAATTGAAAGCAGCATTCTGATTCATCAAAATGGAAAATTGTCAGGTGATTTTAAGAACCTGAAAACGAAATACCAATCCCTACAGCAATCATACAATCAAAGAAAGAACTTGTTTCCTCTTAAGGCCACCACCCCGCCAAGAACATTCAAGGGAGGAAACGATACTTATCCGCGAACCGAAGCTGTGCGACAAGATCCTGAGTCCAGTTATATTTCTATCAAAGTAAATGAACAGACTCCGCTACTACATGACGAACGTCAGCACCAACTACAGCTACAAGAGGAACAGGAACAAGAACATCAACAGCAACAGCAAGAGTTATCCCAGGAAGAACTAGATTTTCAAACTATCATTCACCAAGAAAGATCCCAACAGATAGGACGCATTCATACAGCTGTACAGGAAGTGAATGCCATTTTCCACCAGCTCGGTTCACTAGTGAAAGAACAAGGCGAACAGGTAACCACCATAGATGAAAATATCTCGCACTTACACGACAACATGCAAAACGCGAACAAGCAGTTAACCAGAGCAGACCAGCATCAAAGAGACCGGAACAAATGTGGTAAGGTCACCTTAATTATTATTATAGTGGTGTGCATGGTGGTATTCCTTGCCGTATTAAGCTAGCAATTCCAATAAACGCGCATTGAACACAGACTTTCTAGCAGACTTAATCTTTATACGAAAATAAGAGTGTATAAGTTTATTTTTTTGCATTTAATTTGTTTTCTTCCTTGATAAGGGATTTCTTTGCCGCATTTTTTGGCTTGAAATTTTTCATATTAATGCTTTTTTACAAATTCATGCACGCAACCCTTATGTTTCTTAATGAACCGTAGCTCAAGACGCAGGTGCTCTGCGCACCCTTTATTTCATTCTTTTTACCAATACGAACGATCTACATTAATCTTTTCGCAGTACCCCGTAAATCTTAACTATGTTTTACTAGCGTCGCCAATCGAAAAAAAACCTGCCAGCCGACTGTGTAAAAAGCAACCATTCTGTTTTCTTCCATTAACTTTCTTTTCTCAGGGTCAATTTACGGATATCAAACGTTATCGAGAAACAAAAGAGCTAATGCGTCGTTGTCTGACTGCAACCCTGTGCGCCCTGGAAAACATGAGGTCTTATCTATTTCAAATTTATCTTATTTTCACTTTTGTTGTACAGGAGGGCCTAAGCGGCCCTTGCCTGTCCCTTTGATAAGAGTTAGCACCCGTTGCGTTAAACTGGCAAAAGAAAACGGCTAAATTCTAAGCAAAAAAAGAAATCATGCATAAATATCTTAATGGTGTAGGCACTCATCGGACCACAATCAGATCACCACAGCCTGGCAGTAGTGGTTGTTATGCTAGCAAAATCTTTACAGAAATGTGTATTCTACTGTGGCGTTCCGGTCCAGCTGGGTTGACATTCTACGATGAGATGTCCGTAGCGCACACTCACGCCCGCTGCAGCTAAAGTCGCTCACTTAGCACAGGCCTGCCGAAGAGTGAGGAACAAGGTTGCGTTGAATGCTTCGGGAAGAATATCCGAACCGAGCCGTTAGAAAAGTAGGCAGGTACCCAGATCGAAGCAACTCTGTGTTCAGTTTAGCAGAAACAGAAAAAGGAAAGTGAAAGAAGAAAAAATTATACTTAACAATTATTTCTTTTCTTCGGATACGTATATATGACGTCGTCATGTTTTGTATCTTTCCGTATATCCTTTTTAGGTGTTTCTATGAAGTTGAGAAAAATTTTGCTGAAAAGAGATATTTGAGACGGGCTAGTAATTAGACTCATAACACAGTAACATTATAGAGCATCTGTACCATTACCACTGCATATAGCTTGTACTCATTTCCATTCACTGCATTCATCCTACAAGTTTAACAACGATCACTACAAGCAAACGAATCAAGCAGCGGAGAAAGGGAAAGAAAAGGAAAAAACGTTTGCATTAGTAATATAATTGTGTGCATAGATACTGGCAATACCTCTCTTAGATATAGTGCTTTTTGATACTTTAGAAGAAAAGCCGAGGAGACAGGAAAAAAAGTCAGCGTATGATAGATGGCGAGTGTTCCAAGCTTATGCGACATCTTGATACCGTTAGAAAAAAGTAGTCGCAGCGCCAGCGGTTCTGAAGGTGACAAGATAACCCTAGTTCAACTGCGAAAAAGCCATCAAGGACGGATACGGTCGCCTTACACAATTCATAAGTTCTATAAATTTTTGAGAAGGGCCCATTGCGAGGAAAATTTAGAGTTTTTTGAAAGAGCGCATCAATTCCTCCAGCTCAAACAAAACGGAAATATCAGCGAAGAAAAGCTTCTAGCGACTTGGAATAAGTCATTATACGTAAAATACATTGCCGTGGACTCGCCTAAAGAATGTAATTTTTCACAGGATATCAGAGAAATATTTGAGAAATGCTACGCTAATAACAAGGTGCCGACCGATGTAGACGTGCTGTTTGCGGTCAGCCACATAATGGGTCTATTGATGGATGGGTACCGTAGGTTTGTAAGTTCTGTCAATGACAAAAAATACCGTACTACCTACGATGCTGGCAATGACTCTACTCTGAGACAAGATTTTAAAAATAGGACTGCGATTTCCATTTCGCCATTGGGCGTGGATAATATTTCCATAGAGAAAAATCCCTACATGGAAAAGCCTAGTGAAAATGGTTTAGCAGCAATTATTCAAGAGACGTCTACAGACGCAACAACTGAGTCGCAGAACAGCGGTTATATTTCTCTACCAGGCGAGCCAATGTCATCAACCAGCACTGACAGTTCGAAGTTCAGGAAAACTGTGGTAAGCGATTTCCAAAAATCGCACAATTCAAGCATTCTCAACTCAGGGAAAGATTTGTTACAAAAACTGAACTTCGCGAAGAAACGCAGATCTTTTAAACAAACTTCAGGTGTGTTTTACAGCCATCATAACAACAATACCCAACGTCATTTGAAAAGAGCCAAACAGTCGCCCACTCATGTGCCTTCCTCGTCACCCGGAAAAACAGAAACATCTTCGTCGTCGTTGCCACTACTTAATAGAGCAATTGGCCACAAGGAGAAAAGTTTTGAAAACGGCTTCAAAAAGCTTAACCTGCATGATATTAATTAACTAAGATTAGAGTTATGAGTAGGCAAACGACAGCGAGTCCGTTTTTCTATTTAGTTCACTTCAACCCAGCTCAATTAAATTCACATCAATTCACTTCATATCACTTCACTCATTTTGATTGTAACTTTAGTTCCCATTTCGTTTTACGTATCTGACACTGCATATAATTAGTAGACATTTAAGATAAGAACATTCGGCATAATTTTTATTCAAGTGAAATTCACGTAGTCATCATTTAGACATTTGCATGCTAGTTTAATTTCTCTTTTCCACATAGTTCACTTATTGTATACTATTATCTTCTTTCATTGCCGCGTACCGTTGTCATTATGGTCCGATAACGGTCGTAGCGAATGACTCACATTTTCTTCGTTATTCTTGGCCTTTCGAAAATGAAAAAAAAATGAAAAAAAAAAAAATCTGTGAAGTCTTAAAATTAAGGTCTGGTTCACACTTGCTGATATATATTAAGGTTAACTTTTAAATTATGGTAATGACTTACTTGAAACTCGAATTTATAAACCTTGTTCTCGTCGCATCAGAGTCTTTTCCTTAGGATAATAGTGTCGCCGTATCATCGTGTAGCCGCGTAGCCATGGTAAAACATTCGTTCATAGCGCTGGCTGAACATGCTAGTAAAATAAGAAGGTCTATTCCACCCGTCAAATTGACTTATAAAAATATGCTTCGGGATCCATCGGTAAAATATAAGGCGTTTGTGCCACCAAAAATGACCAACAGAATTTGGCCCGACAAAACTATTCAAAAGGCTCCGCGCTGGTTGTCTACAGACTTGAGAGATGGTAATCAGTCTTTACCAGACCCAATGTCTGTAGCTCAGAAAAAAGAATACTTTCATAAGCTAGTAAATATCGGTTTTAAAGAAATTGAAGTGTCTTTTCCCTCTGCATCTCAAACAGACTTTGACTTCACTAGGTATGCTGTAGAAAACGCTCCAGATGACGTTAGTATCCAGTGTCTTGTTCAATCTAGAGAACACCTGATAAAAAGAACCGTCGAAGCGTTAACTGGCGCCAAGAAGGCGACCATACATGTTTACTTGGCGGTAAGTGATATGTTCCGCGAAATTGTGTTTAATATGTCTCGAGAAGAAGCCATTTCAAAAGCCGTGGAAGCCACAAAGCTGGTCAGGAAATTAACTAAAGATGACCCCTCACAGCAAGCTACTCGTTGGTCGTATCAATTCTCTCCTGAATGCTTCAGTGATACTCCAGGTGAATTTGCTGTAGAGATTTGTGAAGCGGTGAAGAGAGTCTGGGAACCTTCCAAGGAAAATCCAATTATTTTTAAC
This sequence comes from Saccharomyces jurei, assembly GCA_900290405.1. Classification (NCBI taxonomy): domain Eukaryota; kingdom Fungi; phylum Ascomycota; class Saccharomycetes; order Saccharomycetales; family Saccharomycetaceae; genus Saccharomyces; species Saccharomyces jurei. The sequence continues at coordinate 503,265 of LT986477.1, forward strand.
CTCCCTTCTACTGTGGAAACAGCAACTCCAAATGTTTATGCTGATCAGATTGAATATTTTGCCACACATATCACTGAACGTGAAAAAGTTTGTATCGCTACACATTGTCATAATGATCGTGGTTCCGGTGTTGCTGCCACAGAATTAGGTATTCTTGCCGGTGCCGACCGTGTGGAAGGTTGTCTCTTTGGTAATGGTGAGCGTACAGGTAATGTTGATTTGGTTACTGTTGCCATGAATATGTATACCCAGGGTGTTTCTCCCAATTTGGATTTTTCTGATTTAACCTCCATTTCAGAAATTGTCCATCGCTGTAACAAGATTCCAGTTTCTCCAAGAGCTCCATATGGAGGTGAATTGGTTGTTTCTGCCTTTTCCGGCTCCCATCAGGATGCAATTAAAAAGGGATTCGCTATTCAAAATAAGAAACAGGCCCAGGGAGAAACTCAATGGAGAATCCCATACTTGCCATTGGATCCAAAAGATATCGGGCGTGATTACGAAGCTGTCATCAGGGTCAACTCTCAATCCGGCAAGGGCGGTGCTGCTTGGGTTATTTTGAGATCACTAGGGTTAGATGTACCAAGATCAATGCAAGTTGATTTCTCTAATATTTTACAAAAAAATGCGGATGCCTTAGGAAGGGAATTAAAATCCGAAGAAATTACAAAACTGTTCAAGGAAACTTACAACTACAACAACCATGAACATATTTATGTAACATTGTTAAATTACGAAGTCAAAAAATTGAACTCAGAACGTAGAGCCTTAGTGGGCCAAGTTGAAATTAATGACAAAGTTGTTAACATCGAAGGTTACGGTAATGGTCCCATCTCCTCTCTGGTAGATGCCCTCTCCAATCTATTGAACGTTAAGTTGAGCGTTCAGAACTATTCCGAACATTCTTTAGGTTCTGGTTCTACAAACCAAGCTGCATCTTTCATAAACCTTTGCTATATAAAGAACGATAATCATACTGCCAGCAATATGTGGGGTATTGGTGTCTCCGAAGACACTGGGGATGCATCTATTAAGGCAGTATTTGCTACTGTTAATAATATAATTCATTCCAAGGACGTTGTACTAGCAGAAAAATAAGGTGGTGTGATTCTTAATTAGTCATGTTTTATATGTATATATTTTATATCTTTTTACTTACAATTGGCACAATGAGCAAGCTGAAACATGGCAAGAACAATGATTGATCTCAGTAAGTCCTCTTACTACTTTCGTCGCTATCTTCGAAATGCTTCCTTTCGTTTATATTTTCTCGTTATTATTTTTTTCCATGCTACTTTTTCCTTGCGTGAAACACCCTACACAGGCCACCGCCTAATCTGAAGAGGATCTGAATAGGGATTTTTCGAGCATTACTGGAACTGTTGAGAGAACTAACAAAGCCTTGAAACTTTGTTAACGAAAGATAGCAAAATAAATTTAAGATTGAAGAATCTAGCAGTAAGAGGAAGAAAGAAACATATCGGACCAGACAATATCTAGTTCCCCCATTCCTTATAAAATGATTATCTTTATTTCTAAAGTACCTGAAAGAAGGCTAGCTATTGTGTCCAACTCGTATGCTCTTATTCTTAAACCAGTTGGGGAAAAACCATCTGATAAACCTCTATGTGCTATTGAACTTCTACCAAAAAATGATTTGAAAAAATATGGTTTCAAAAGACTTACATCACATGAGATTTTTGGTGTCATCGGGCTCATTGAGGTCAACGGTCTATTGTTTGTCGGTGCCATTACTGGTAAATCAAAAGTTGCACAGCCATGTCCAGGAGAAACTGTGAACAAGATTTTTGCTGTTGATTTTTTCTGTTTAAATGATGACAGTTGGGATTTCATTGAAATCGATTCTTCAGGCTATCCTGTGCTATCTGAGACCACTTCTACCGAATATCAAGACACCTTACCAAAACATCCATGTTACGAATTGAAAAAACTATTATCCAATGGATCCTTCTACTACAGTTCTGATTTTGATTTAACATCAACGTTACAGCATCGTGGGTATGGTCAACACTCTTTGAGTACAGATACCTATGAAGAAGAATATATGTGGAACTCTTTCCTAATGCAAGAAATGATAACCTACAGAGATCATTTGGACACGAATTTGAAACAAATCTTAGATGACGAGGGGTTCTTAACTACAGTTATTCGTGGGTTTGCAGAAACTTTCGTCTCATACGTTCTGAAATTAAAAGTTGCTGTTACCATCATTTCGAAACAAAGTTGGAAAAGAGCAGGCACAAGATTTAATGCACGTGGTGTTGATGACGAGGCAAATGTAGCCAATTTTGTAGAAACGGAGTTTATTATGTACTCTAGCCAGTATTGTTATGCTTTCACACAAATTAGAGGCAGTATACCTGTGTTTTGGGAGCAAGGTACGTCCTTAATCAACCCAAGAGTGCAAATTACTAGATCATTTGAAGCCACTCAACCAGTATTCGACAAGCATATCATGAAATCAGTAGTCAAATATGGGCCTGTTCATGTTGTTAATTTGTTATCTACAAAGTCCTCAGAAATTGAACTTTCAAAAAGGTACAAGGAGCATTTAACTCATTCAAAGAAGTTTAATTTCAACAAAGATGTATTTTTAACAGAATTTGATTTTCACAAGGAAACTTCGCAGGAAGGCTTTTCTGGCGTCAGAAAACTTATTCCCTTAATAATGGACTCTCTTCTATCTTCCGGTTATTATTCTTATGATGTTAGAGAGAAAAAGAATATTTCCGAACAACATGGTATATTTAGAACCAACTGTTTAGATTGTTTGGACAGGACGAATTTAGCTCAGCAAATTATATCCTTAGCTGCTTTTAGGACCTTTCTCGAAGATTTCCGATTGATTAGTTCAAATTCTTTCATTGACGATGATGATTTTGTTTCTAAACACAACACCCTCTGGGCTGATCATGGTGACCAAATCTCCCAGATATATACCGGCACAAATGCTTTAAAGTCCTCTTTTTCTAGGAAGGGTAAAATGTCACTCGCTGGAGCATTATCAGATGCGACAAAATCGGTTAGCAGAATATATATTAACAATTTTATGGATAAAGAAAAGCAACAGAATATTGATACTTTGCTTGGAAGGTTACCGTACCAGAAAGCAGTTCAGCTATATGATCCTGTGAATGAATACGTCAGTACTAAGTTGCAGAGCATGTCTGATAAATTCACTTCCACCACTAATATAAATTTGCTAATAGGTTCTTTCAACGTTAACGGTGCGACCAAAAAGGTAGATCTTTCGAAGTGGTTATTTCCGATCGGTGAAAAATTCAAACCAGATATTGTTGTTTTAGGTTTTCAAGAGGTTATAGAATTATCTGCAGGTTCAATTTTGAACGCTGATTACTCAAAGAGTTCTTTTTGGGAAAATTTAGTTGGGGATTGCTTAAATCAGTATGATGATAAATACCTATTGTTAAGAGTGGAGCAAATGACATCTTTACTGATCTTATTTTTTGTTAAAGCAGATAAAGCTAAATACGTAAAGCAGGTTGAGGGTGCCACCAAAAAAACCGGTTTTAGGGGTATGGCCGGAAACAAAGGTGCAGTGTCTATAAGATTTGAATACGGTGCCACTTCATTCTGCTTTATTAACTCTCACCTTGCGGCGGGCGCCACAAATATTGAGGAGCGTCGTAGTGATTACGAGAGCATAGTTAGAGGCATCACATTTACAAGAACTAAGATGATACCCCATCATGATTCTATCTTCTGGTTAGGTGATATGAATTATAGAATTAATCTACCGAATGAAGACGTTAGAAGAGAGCTACAAGACCAAGATGAAGGTTATATCGAAAAATTGTTACACTTTGATCAACTTACCCTAGGGATAAATTCTGGCACTGTATTTGAAGGCTTTAAGGAACCAACCTTGAAGTTCCGTCCAACTTATAAGTACGATCCAGGTACCAGCACCTATGATTCTTCTGAAAAGGAGAGAACGCCATCTTGGACGGATAGAATTATTTATAAAGGAGATAACTTACTTCCTTTGTCTTATTCAGACGCTTCGGTTATGATTAGCGATCATCGGCCAGTCTACGCAGCATATAGAGCAAAAATTACCTTTGTTGATGACAAGGAGAGACTATCCCTCAAGAAACGTTTATTTACGGAGTATAAACAAGAGCATCCAGAAGAACCGGGTTCTTTAATATCGGAACTTCTCAATATTGGCCTAGATGACAAGAGTAGTGATGGGTTTAAAAGTTCTTCCGAAGGTTCTCTACTAGATATCGATCCAATAATGGCACAACCTACAGCATCCAGCATTGCTTCTTTGTCACCTGTTTCTTCAGCATCGGTTTCATTACAATCTATCAGAACTCAAGATATTGGCCAATCTCACACTTCTGCTAAGCCAATATTGCGTCCGCCACCTCCGCCTGCTCATAAATCTGTATCAGCACCAACCCCCTCAATATCAGAAGGAAAGCCATTAAAACCACAAACCTTAACCGCATCACTGTCATCATCTGTGGGAAATGTAATTCAAACAAAGAAACCGTTAGCACAAAATAGACGAATTCCACCACCAGGCTTTGACCAGAATATTTTAACTCCGAAAAGTACTAGTAATTTGGCCTCACCTATGTCATCCAAGGTTGATATATATAATGGCCTTGCTGAAACTGCACATTCAGCCCAAATATCAAGACAACAAACTCCTTCATCATTTTTCACAGTGCCAAAGGGTTCTAATGGGCAGCCAGAGACCTCATTGTGTAATGAAAATCCCCTTGAGCTAGAGAAAAAAGCTAAACTCAACCATATGACTTTAGATTCATGGCAACCATTGACCCCAAAATAATCGCATGTTATCTTCTAAGGAGGATGATTGTTTTCCTCTGTAAATTTTCTAAGTAATCACTTGACTTATTTTGAAATGTTAGAGAATATATAGGTGAATCAATTTCTTCAAGTCATCCTAGTATGATTTTTATTTGGATTATTATTAATTATTTCTATTTAACCGTTGAAAGATGGTGCGTGTTAATAGGGCGACTCGGGCTGAAGCTAGAAAAAATCAGCATGTGGTTAACTATAGATTAAATATTGATGAGTATGTAGGGCCAAGATAAAAGAGAATTGCTATTTTCCATAAACTCGTTATTGTATCTCTATTTTCACTTCAATAATACCCTTTTCTTTTGTAGGCAGTTCCGTATGGTGGTGAGTACAATATATATTGCAAGGCATGGATATAGATCCAATTGGCTTCCCGAGGGTCCATACCCAGATCCACTGACAGGAATCGACAGCGATGTTCCTTTAGCAGAACATGGAGTCCAGCAAGCTAGAGAATTGGCGCATTACCTTTTGTCGTTGGATAATCAACCAGAAGCAGTCTTCACCTCTCCTTTTTATAGATGTCTTCAAACTACGCAACCCATAGCAAAGTTGTTGGAAATACCTGTTTATCTTGAAAGAGGTATTGGAGAATGGTACAGACCTGATAGAAAACCTGTGATTCCAGTACCAGCTGGATATGAAATACTTAGCAAATACTTCCCAGGTATCATTAGTCCAGAGTGGGATTCCACACTAATACCAAGTAAAAAGGGTGAGACCGAGCAAGAGATGTACGTAAGATTTAAAACTTTCTGGCCCTTGTTTATTGAACATGTAGAAAAGGAATATCCAAATGTTGAATGCATCCTGTTGGTTACACATGCTGCGTCAAAGATTGCTCTAGGTATGAGCCTGCTGGGGTACCGCAATCCTCGTATGCCTTTAAATGAAAATGGTGACAAAATAAGAAGCGGTAGTTGCTCATTAGATAAATACGAGATTCTTAAGAAAAGCTACGACACTATTGATGATGTTGACAGTCAAAATCAAACTGCTTTGACTTATATACCCTTCAATGACAGAAAATGGGTTCTAACAATGAATGGGAACACAGAATTTCTAAGTGGTGGTGAAGAAATGAATTGGAGTTTTGATTGTGTGGCAGAAGCTGGTTCAGATGCTGATATCCAAAGGAGACAAGAGACAAAGAAATACGGTGCACCAACACCGGAAGTAGATGATCAAACTGATGTTGAAACTGTTTATATCAGTGTTGACATTCCTAGCGGTAACTACAAAGAAAGAACCGAGATAGCAAAAAGTGCGACTTTACAATATTCTGGTTTAGAAGCAGATGCCCCACTGTTTCGGATAGGAAATAAATTGTATGAAGGAAGCTGGGAAAGACTCGTTGGCACGGAACTTGCGTTCCCAAATGCTGCACATATACATAAGAAGACAGCAGGTCTAATATCATCAACTGATACCAGTGAAACACAAGGTGGCCAGAATACAGAGCTGTCTGCCGCTAACGACCCAGACGCACGAATGCAAGAAGACGATGCTGGAGTACCCAATTCAGTCGACAAAGATGAGCGCCACACGGGTGGCAAGGAAGAAATTCAACCAGAGAAGATTTATAGGATAAAAGAACGGATAGTGCTAAGCAATGTCCGCCCTATGTAATATGTAGTTTGTAACATTAGTCACCCTTTTCATCAACGCTGGCACATTTGGCTCCTAATAAGTTACCATATATTTTGTCAGACGAGAGCCGCAAAGGAACGTGAAGGCAAAATAGCCTGCTTAAGCATAGGAAAGAATATCTGGAACATTAGAAAGGAAGAGCGCGTACATCAGAAAAAATGCCTTGTAGCAGTCAACTGCAATTGGGGATAATTGAACGCATATGTTCTGAATATGAAATTATTTTGGCCAGCACTTCTCCACGAAGATATCAAATTTTACACGATACAATGGGAGTTTCTGACTTGAAAATAATGGTTTCTACTTTCAAAGAAGATCTTGATAAAAGGAACTATTCTACAGATCCAATTGGGTATGTACACGATACTAGCTGGCATAAAGCGCAAAGTATTATTGAAATTTTGACTGATTACGAGAAGGAAAATCCGAACGGAACTGATAGACCCAAGCTTATCGTATGTGCAGACACAATTATTATTGATAGGGCTGGAAAAATTTACGAGAAGCCCAAAACGAAAGAAGTTCAAATGAAGTATTTGATGAAGTTTTGCTATGAAGATGATGAACCTGTTAACGTCGTCACAGCAGTGACACTGATTAAATGGTACAATAAAGAGAACTTCGAGTTGATACCATTCAAAGATGAAACCAAAGTATTCTTTGATAACAAAATACCATTGGAAACATTGCAAGAGTACGTAGAAAGTGGAGATGGACTAGAAGTTGGTGGTGGATTCAAGATACAAGGTCAAGGTGCTTTACTTATTGAAAAAATCGAAGGTGATTACTATAACGTAGTTGGATTACCCTTAAACAAAACATTTAAAGCACTCTATGCTGAAGCTAATGTGCCATAATCCTTGCAAGTTTGTTTACGTTAACTCGTTAATTTTATTGGCCTCTACAACGCTGAGAGAACAAAAATAAACATTTAGTGAGGGTCATATTTATGAACGGGTGTATATACATGAATAGGAGTAAATCTTGGTATTTTTGCAATGTTGGGCAATTTACCGGTCTTATTTTTAGATGGTAATAAGAAGAATTCATGGTAATACGCTTTTATATTTCAAGCCTTCGCGCCTACCGTCTGTTACTTTTTCATCTTGAAAAAAACAATTCTTTCTGTTTGTTTATACTGCGAACATTGAGCATAAACATTTTCATAACCACATTTTTTTAAGTCATTAATTCATGAATCAATTTTACTAAAATCATTGAATTTGTTTCCAGTAGAGGTATAAAGTATCTGTGAGCGATGAACTTTTCCAGCATTTTCAAATCTATTTCGAACTTTCAGTTCCCATACACCATAGAGGAAACTGCAACGGCTGAAACTGCTTTCTGGCAATGTTTCGATGGTATAAAGAAGGCAGATTCTTCTCCAGTGACTGTTTTTAAAGCAAAGAAATGTCCAGAAAATGAAGCTTTGATTTCAAATGCTGTCCACAAGGCCAAAATTATGAAGATTCCAGGGCTTTGCACTGTGTTGGAAACTTTTGATTCAGATCCTCAATCCACATTTATTGTCACCGAGAGAGTAGTTCCATTTCCTTGGCATGATTTAGCCTCTTTATCTCAAAACAGATTTGGTATCGAACTAGGAGTATCACAATTATTAGCAACTTTGGGATTCTTGAACAAATTCGTCCTTGGTACACTTTCGAAAGATTCGATATATATTAATAATAAGGGAGAGTGGGTAATATTTGGCCTAGAACTTTGTGCAAGTAAAGAGGGATTAAGTGCCCTTGAATTTGCCAGTAAAGCTAGAATATATTACAGTATAATTGGCTCACAATTGCCCTGTGAAGATCCAAATACAATTGATTCAATAGGATTTGGTTTGTTAATAAAGAGTCTTATGAGTCATTCCTCTTTACCTAAAGATTGGGTTGCTAATGTAAGTATGATTTCAGATGGAAGGATGATAATCGAAAACTTTCGGAAAAGGTTAGAAAATACAGAAACTTGGCGTTGCAATCCATTAATTAGCTTTTATCAAGAGTTGAAAGAGCTACATATAAAAGACCCACAGGGAAAGTTGGTTGTAATGTCCAACTTGGAAAATCTGTACTTAGAGTCGAGAGAGATTTTTCGTAATCTGACACCTGGGATGATTGAAAATTTCATTATTCCAGAGCTCTGTGAGATTATAAAACTATTGATAAAGCAAAACGTCAATGGAGCCACCAATAATGCGGCTGTGAACTTGAATTCATCACATAAACTTGTACCATTCTTAGCAATCGTTTTAGATTTAACTTCTGAAACTAATACCTTTCCGGATGGGTTCAACGATCTTATTGCTCAATGTTTCAAACTTCCAGATAGGCAAGTACGATTTCTTTTGTTGATATACTTACCCAAATTAATAGGGCCACTGAGTAAATCAGAAATCTCCAGCAGAATATACCCACATTTTAGCCAAGGTTTGACAGACTCTGATGCTACTCTTAGATTGCAAACGTTAAAGACAATACCATGCATTGTACCATGTTTGTCAGAGAGACAACTGAATAATGAGCTGTTAAGATTTCTCGCAAAAACACAAGTTGACTCTGATATTGAGATTCGAACATGGACAGTCATTATTATAAGCAAAATTTCGACTATACTATCAACCTCGGTTGGCAATCGCTCAAACATCTTGGCAACAGCATTTACAAAGTCTTTGAAAGATCCTCAAATTAAACCAAGATTAGCTGCACTTTATGGGCTTGAAAAGTCGATTGAGCTGTTTGATGTTAGCACCATCGCGAACAAGATCTTAACGGTTATTGCCCCAGGTTTACTAGATAAAAGTCCAATAGTAAGAGAAAGAGCTAAAATCCTGTTCGAAATGTATTTGAATAAATTAGAGAAAGAGGCCCAACTTATCCAAACAAACAATAGTACTGGAGATTTAGAAGATGAGAGAGATATCGATTTTGATAATTACGGTTGCAATGAAGAAGACATGAATAAAGAAGACAAAATGTTGGCAGCACAATTTTTAGATAATTTACGCTTAAATTCGCCCTCAGCAACAATGCCAAGCAGTATTACTGACAGCGAAGTAAATTCTACTTGGGATGGAAATGATTGGGACCATCTCAGCGACACGGATGGCTCTGCGGTAAAGAGTACCACAGAAATGCCCTCTAAACCAAAAGACCGTACAACAACTGCGAACGTTCAAAAAGCTTATGGAAAACCTATTAAGATTAATAAGAGTTGGAACGATGAATTGAATGATAATGACTGGACACAAAATGAAGGCAACCCATGGGAGGAGCCAGAGCACCACTCAAAGCCACAAGCATCGGTCTTGGTAAAGGAACACCCTCCTAATGCAAGGCTTTTTATCAAGAAGAAGAAAACGACAATTCTAGCACCAAGAAACATTTCAACCAATACCACTGCCTCTGCAAAAACATCTCTATCAAACAAAACAACCAGAGGTAAGCCTGTTAGTAGTGTCCGTGGCTCTGCAATCAATGAACTAAATATGGGCAAATGGGATGATGATGATGCAGATGCAGACTCATGGGACACGAATTGGTGATCCTGGGACATATATAGCCTTACATATATTAGAAAGATGTAGTCAGCGATCCTTTGTTACTTGAAGGCCTTACGCCCGTGCCCCGCGACTTCGTTGTTTTGAGAAGTGGAGGGAAGAAAGGGTCCCTTTAATTCCAGTAGCAGTGAAGCATACGCTAAAGAGTCATCAGAAAGGGAACTTTGTAGGACCATAGATGGGCCCACAGAGAAATTAATAGGATAGCGTTGAATACACGAACTATATAAGTCAGAACAGATTCGGATACTGAAGAGTTACTAGCCATGTCTCCTCCAACTACACAGTTCTTGGGCAACTCGCAAACGGAACAAAATCAAAGCCAAGACCAAACATCAGAGCAAGTTGAGGAGCAGAACCAGGACCATGAGCAAGGACCTACTCCTGTTCTGAATCAAAGCCAACCGCCTTCAACACAACAGCAACATCAACAAACGAGAAATGAGTCGATTTCATATTATACGAATTTTAATCAGCCACGATATTCTACAGACGCGTCTATTAACTCATTTTTAAATATATCTGATAATGTACCTGTAATAGCTGCAGGAGTCCCTGCTACCGGTAATACTTATTCCAATATTCCACGACTTTCTACCTCAAGCACGCATCAACCGCCAGACTTATCACAAATCGGACGCGGCTTTTCTATTGTAAACAACCTCTTCCCGCAGCAGCAACCACAACAGCAACTCCAAAATCAAAATCGACAACAGCAGCAACAGCAACAGCAACAGCAACAGACTTCATTCAAGACGCCTTCTTTTTCGACTGGATTAACGGGAAGTTCTTCTCAATACCAGTTTTTGCCAAGGAATGATAATTCTTCTCAACCGCCTTCAAAAAGGAATTCTGTTTACCTTGGACCCAATGATGGGGCAGATTTTGAATTTTTCAGCATGCAGCAATCACAACAACCACAATTTCAGCCTAGTAGTAGAAGAGAATCAAGCTCAATGAGACCACCACTCTTGATACCAACCGCAAATACTAAAATCCAATCAAATGGCTCCAATAATAGCGGTAGTATGAACGCAAACGCCGATTATGAATCATTTTTCAGTGGTAATACCAGCAGTAGTAATTCCAATCAGAATCCGTACTTTTTGAGTTCAAGAAATAATTCTTTAAAATTCAATCCGGAAGATTTCGACTTTCAGTTCAAAAGGCGGAATTCTTCTGTCAGAGCTACTTTGGATCATAGTAATCAAAATTCCTTTATTCCTGAGCCAAGATTGAACTCTCTTTCCGTTGATAATAAAGCTAATAGTGATTCTGTTGTCGATAGTGGTAGTAATGTAACTAGTAACATAAACAGCGGTAAAAGTAACGAAATTGACAACGAATATAGCAACAATGGTGAAGACAATAATAGTAACGATAATAATGATAATAATGACAGTAGTATCAATTCTACATCTAGTACTAATATCCCAAACCAAGAAGAGCATAATCTTGTCTCTACCAATATTTCGAACAATAGTACGAAAGATCTAAAGGAAATAGAACAAAGACTTCGAAAGCATTTGAACGATGAGGATAATTATTCGAGTACAATATCAAGAACATTGGGTAAAGATTCAGAGGTGATTGAAGACAGCGAAGGATCAAATAAGCATATAGACGGATCAGAGATACAAACAAACATCAACAAGAAAAGGAAAAAAGATGATTCTGCTATTTATGTGAAGAATGAGGTGACTCGTACTGATCCTATTATAACTAAAGGAAACTCGGTTTCTGATAAAAGTAGAGCAATAGCAAATTTTCCTGGCAAAGAACCTTCGATGACTGAGATGAGTGCAGTAAACGTTGATGCGACTAACCTGATAGGTGCAACGAAAGTGGATCAATTAATGCTGATCATTCAGGCAAGAAAGAAAGGTTTCACGGATAAGGTGAATACTACTCAGGATGGAGATCTACTATTTAATCAAACAATGGACATATTGCCACCAAAAAACGAACTGGTAGGTGGGGTAGAAAAACCAAAAGGGACGCATAATACACGCGCTGTTAAAAAGCACGAATGCCCTTACTGCCATCGACTTTTCTCACAAGCGACTCATCTGGAGGTTCACGTTCGCTCTCATATTGGGTACAAACCATTTGTTTGTGATTATTGTGGCAAAAGATTTACCCAAGGTGGGAACTTAAGGACGCATGAACGATTACATACAGGTGAGAAACCCTATTCATGTGATATTTGTGATAAGAAATTTTCGAGGAAAGGGAACTTAGCTGCCCACTTGGTTACCCATCAAAAATTAAAACCATTTGTTTGCAAGTTAGAGAATTGCAACAAAACTTTTACTCAACTGGGAAACATGAAAGCTCATCAGAATCGATTTCATAAGGAAACATTGAATGCTTTAACGGCGAAACTAGCTGAGATGAATCCATCTGATAACATCCCACTGGAAGAACGACAACTATTGGAGTACTTCGCTTCGATTTATAAAAATTCAAATAGAGGAATTAAGGGTAGGGGGAAAGGCGTAGGAACGAAAAAATCCACAATCCCCTCTCCAGAAAATCATTCTGCGAGCATTATACTGAACTCTAATACCAATAGAAATAATAATGCTATTCCTAATTGCCCTGAGAATGCTGGTAACCCTGAGGGTAACATCGATAACAATAACAATACTAATATTATTAATAATAATAATACTAATAATTCGGGCTCACATACTATGATTTCACCGACTCAAAAGGACATGGGAACATTGCAGTCTCAATTTGGGCACAACAATTTTAACAATCCCGTGAACAGCTCGAACTCTTCCAATCAACCGATCATAAACTACAACTACACTACTTTACCTCATTCTCGTTTAGGCAGTGGCAGTGCTAATACTAATACTAACACCAACAATTTCTCGGTAGGCGGAGCTCCAGGTACTTTAATGGCGCCAGCCACCAGTAATGACTTCAGTTTCAATTTGGATCAATCTAATGATAGTGAGAGATCTCAGCAAGAACAGGTGAGGTTTAAGAACATAAATTACAAGAGCTAGCCTCTTCTACATGCACAGCGTTTTTGACTTTCTATGTTTCAGTAACTTGTTGTATTCTTCTTTCAGATGGTAATAATAATCGAGGGGAAATAATCTTGTCAAGCATAAACCCAGAAGTGCCACGTTTATGTTCAATTTCTTTTCAAGCTGCATGGTTTTACAGCTTTTTTCTCCTTTGCAGTTTTCTTTTAACTTTATTCATTTTTTTTTAATTACTTCAAAGGTTCATTTTCTATCGACGGTTTCTTTTATTATGTATGTATATACAGATCTATATATATATATATAATGTGTAACATTCCAAGTATACGTACTTTGGGTTTATATTTTTAACTTATGTACTCTTTTCAAAATACCATTTCTTTCAATTGATACCCACAAACCTTTTTTAATTGGCCACAACATTATTAACATCAAACACTTTCTTGTCTTTGTTTTGGTTTCTTTTTTTTTTTCGCGTTTCGTGCTTTAAAGAAACATGTGAAATAATCTGTAATGACTAGATAGCCTCCAAAGCTAATCAGCAGATACTGGAGCTTAACATTTTAGCTATCCTATCCTCTAAATTGTTGTACTATTGCAACTAAACAACTTGAAGAGTTAAATCCCTTCTTTCTGGGTTCCGTATTTCTCTAACTGAATCATTTCAAGTATCTCCACCGACACCCCTTGGCATCTTTTGATTCCTTTTAGTCCATCAGATCACAAGTACGTTGAGCAACAATAACAATAGTATTACAAGAACTTTAAAAGCGCTCGAATGAAGGTCACTCTATTATTGAAGGCTCAGCTCTCTCCTGTTAGCTACACAACTAAGAAGTCTTTTCAAAGACAGGTTAATCGCTCGCCATTCACAGCTTTTCAATATTTCTTTCAACTTGAAGTCCAAAAATTGCATAACGTTTCTAAATATGAGGATATCATAAATTACGTAAGAGGAAACACTAACTTCAAAAGGTTCACAAGAAATGAGTGGGACAGCATGTCGTTGACTAAAAAGAGGCTTTACTATGCTTCCTTTTGTCAATCAATGAATATTGATATCTGGAAGGTCAGTAAGGTTGAACTTGCCAAAAGACTAGAAATTCCAATACCGGTAATGAGTGAGTATTTACTTTTTAGAAACAAATTCAAGGTGAAATTTGATTCACGTTGGAGCTCTTTGGAAAGTAAACCATATAAAAATGTTTCAAGACCTCCTACTAGGAAGACTGCGGCTACGGAAGTTTGTTCAAAAAACCGTACCATCACATCTGTCAGCAAAATCAAACCTCGGAAACGATTAGTGGCGATGAAGAGGATTTCCCGTTCAGAGAATTTCGCAAAAAATCATTCTCATGAGGTCCAAGAGAATGTTTATGATTATATGAAAAGGTTCCAACAAATGTGCAAAGAATGCCGGTATGCTTGGAATGAAAAAGTTGACTATGACCAAAAACTGGAAATTAGAGAAAAATTACAGCTATGGAGATCAAAGTTTGAGAAGATGATGGATAACGAAATACAAATATTGCAAAAGAACATGGACATTATTTCAAAATTTAATCTCAGAAGTGGAGCTTACTTTACAGCGAATCCCGATTCCAGTACATCGCAAAATAATATTCTTCCTATGGCATATCTGCCAAAAAAAAAATGACAATATAGTGCGAAGACGCTCATATGAGTCCATACGCACTTTATTACATAGATTAAGTTCGATCATAACAATTTCTGAGTACTATTTTGAAACTGTTCCTCTTTTACTTTCACATGCGCATATATATTTATGTATATATGTATATATTGACATACGTTCACAGAGTGAAATCTGTCAGACATTTATTGCGGCACTGTTACTTGAACGTGGAAACTAACTCCCTTTGGGAAAGTTGTTTTAGGTTTCTCCGTAGGCCTATCAATGAAAGACGCTAAGCAGATAACCTCCTCGGAGGAATAACCCAATGAAGACAAGACGCCTCTAATAATACCCACAGGTATCTCTAAAAAGGGCTCTATCATCTTTAATTCCTCGCCTTTTGCATCTTCATCTAAAGAAAACGATTGAATAGGTCGGTAGTCGTAATCAAGCAAATAGAAAGTTCCCCTATGATTCGTTTTCAAATTATCGATCTGTTTACCAAATATTTGTTTCCAAACATCCCTGCAAATGAACTTCATTATTAATAGAAGATCCATTTCCTTGAATTTTAAATTGGGGTTGTTAGAAAATATCAATAATTCAGATAGTTTCGATCCGATTTGAAACCCCATGTTCCTCAGCCTTGCTAAAACCCTTTCTTTTTCCTCTTCTTCTGCCTTATATAGTTCATGTATCAAGTTATGTGAACGTTTAATGTCTACCGTATGATGCTCCTCTATTTTCAGTCTCTTCATCATGCTGCTGATGTTACCATTTTCGGAAGTTACATTGCTATCAGAACTTATAACGTCGCCCGATAGATGTCTCTCGATATCCATAGCCAAAGGAACCATCTCGTTCAACAGCATTTGATAACCTGACTGACTCACTTTGGGTAATGAGTTCTCGAAAATTTGAAACTGTTGTTGTACTCTTTGTTGCTCGGTTAGTGGACCCTGTGAAGAAGATAGAGGGTGTCCTACATTGTTACTATGCGTGGAGGACATAATTGCTTATACACCAAATTTATTGTTAATGTACCTTGATTTTCTTTTGTAGCAGAAGATCTTCGGTGTGAGTCGGTAAGTAGCCCACCAAATACATCATGTTTGAGATTTTTGGTTATGAAACCTTGACGCGAGGATATCTGAAAAAGTGCTATATTTACCAAATATGGAGCGAGATTACATACTTTATGAGTGAATTTCTGTTTATGGTTACTTACCAAGTAGTGTGTACGTATTTGTATATGTTGAATGATTATAGTAAAAAAAATTACAAATGCTATAAAAGGGGAATAAAAATGATTACTTTAGTTGGCTTTCAATGCAGCCTCATTTGAAAGACTTTCAAACAAACATGGCTTTGGTACTAAATCCCTTTCAGATATATTAGTACCTTTAACGACTTTAAAAGAACCGGTACCAATTGACATAGTTTGTCCCAAAATAATACATTCAGAAACACCTTCAACGGCATCTTTCTTCATATAAAAGGCAGCATCGAATAAATGGTCTGTCGTCTTTTCGAAGGAAGCTAGTTGCAAAACAGAGTCTCTCATTTTACTTAAACCAAATCTTGTAATACCTAACACTTCACCTTTATATGTCATAACGTCACCTAATAGTTGAATATGACGTGGATCGACACTCATACCGTGATTACTCATGGTGTAGTTAATTTCTCTAATGATACTATATCTTGCTGCTTCAATACCAAGAACAGAAAAAACTTCTAAAACATGGTTAGTTGTAGTTCTAGATCCAATAACACCGTCCGTACACATAACATCTCGCAGACCGTAACCCTCAACCAATAACTCTCTCTTACTGTCATCCCGAATATTAATCACCGCACGAGATATATCAGGTAAACCTTTAACGACAACATCAGGAAGCGCACGACGTAATTGTTGCATTCTGTAGAAAACGTCATTCTCACTTGGTTCTTTTGCCGATGTGGATATTGATTTTGCTTTGTAACCTTCTGGGAATACATTGATTGCAATACGATCTTTACCGATAATATTGACATCGGACGCTTGTATCTTCAATTTAGCAGCTCTGGTTATTGCAACTGCGATATCTTCTATGGTCAGCTCCAATTGTAGTTTATCAATGGTACCTAAATCGATTCGTACTTGAATGAAGGACAAGTTGTCCTTGTAAACATCTTGGACATAATATGCTACGTCCGATAGCAATGTCTTTTCCACTCGACCTTTAACAACTCTGGCAGCTCTTTCATCATTATCATTCACCAGTACGGCATTTATTATAGGTGTGGAAATGACCTTAGACGCATTGATAATTTCTTTGATACGAGGTACACCTAGTGTGACATTCATGGAAGCCACACCAGCGAAATGGAAAGTCTTCAATGTCATTTGTGTACCTGGTTCACCAATGGATTGAGCACCAATGGCACCAATGGCAGTACCTGGCTCAAGTCTTGCCTTACGGTATTTATAAAGTGCAATCTCTAGGAACTTTCTCACTGATTTTTCACTGATTCTATAAAGTTGGCTTACCGAAGTTTTAACATTATCAGGGACAGTTTTGTCTGGATCTATCTTCTCTAATTCTTTTGCTGGAGGTTCCAGAAGCTCTAGCATTCCTCTAGATTTTCTTAAATTAGCTAAAGCAGTAGCTTTCAAATTAATATACTCCTTTAGTGACCGGTAGAAATCTCTCTCGGCGTCATATTGATCCACATATTCGGCCTTGCTCAAGTCCTCCTCCTTAACTAAACATCCACTATTATCGTACCGAACCAATCTTTCTTCTAAAGGTTTTAGTATCTCGTTTGCGGTTTGCATGATGGCGTATGGTAGTAAACCCTCATCTTGGTTATCAAAAGTGATATTGTATGCGTGGTCCCAACTCCTATTGAAATTGACTGGTTGTGCATTACCTTCCATTTCTAGTGGATCTAAACCATCACCACCATATGTGAATTGGACAATACCATTGGCAGAAGTCCTGACCGTGTTGTCGTATTGACAAGATAAATCTTCCAAAGACTTCATTAATCTACGAGACATATAGCCAGTCTCTGCAGTTTTGACGGCTGTATCAACTAAACCTTCACGACCAGAAATAGCATGGAACAAAAATTCTGGAGGAGATAAACCGGAGAAGAAAGAGTTTCTGACAAAACCCTTGGATTGAGGCGTTTTTGAATTCTTGGGAAAATGTGGTAAAGAACGATCTTGGAAACCATCAGGGACACGATTACCAGAAATAATCTGTTGGCCAACAACAGCCACCATTTGAGAAACATTCAATGTGGAACCTTTAGAACCACAAGTAGCCATGATTAGTGGTGCATTCCAATTATCTAATTCATTGATACAAACATCACCGACTTCTTCTCTGACTTTAGATAAAAGGCCACCTATCTTAGCCTCCAGAGTTTGTTCTTCGTTACAACCAGGTTGTGTTTCTAGTTCACCTTTATTGAATAATGTGATTAATTCATCACACTTACTATACGCAATCTCAACTAGCTCTTCTTTCTTTTGCTTCAAATCGTCCGCAGGCGTAACATCATTGATACCGATAGAAAAACCTCTGTTACCTAAGAACCTAGCGCATAATTTAGCCATTCTATTCATAGCGTTAGCGGCTTCTTGTGGACCGTAATCTCTTAATATCGTATAAAATACAGAATGCTTTTTACCATCACCTAAAACAGATTTGTCCATCACTCCACTGAGAATTTTAGAGCCTCTAATAATGACGAACCCATCGTTCTGTGACATTTCATTTGGCAAGGATTTTGACTTCGGGGGGACAAAGACTTTATTTTTTGCATCTAGGTTTATCACTACTGGAGAATTGTGATTTGGTTTTATCAAAAGTGAAAAAACCTGTTTTCCAGTCCATAAGTAATAAGGTTTCATGATAGCAGGGGGCGGTATGTCAAATTGTTCAATGCCATCAGACATCATAGACAATAGTTGAGTCAATGTAGCACGATCATAAAAGGAGTCTTTGTGTGATATTAAATATGAACCAGTGATAAAATCTTGCGTAGCCGCAATAATAGGCTCACCTGACTTAGGAGTTAATAGATTGTTCTTCACACCCATCAAATTGATGGCTTCTGCACGAGCCTCTTCAGTTTGTGGAACATGTAGATTCATCTCGTCACCATCGAAGTCTGCGTTATAAGGTGTGCAAACACACTCGTTTAATCTGAAGGTTCTCCATGGACGAATCTTGGCATAATGCGACAAAATTGATAGTCTATGTAAGGATGGTTGACGGTTGAATAGGACCACGTCACCATCTTCTAAATGTCTTTCGACAACATCACCAATTTGTAAATTTTTAGCCAGTTTCATACGATCACCATACCTTAGATTTCTTCTTGCATCCTCGTTTCTTTTCAATAAATAATTGGCACCAGGATGAACATTAGGCCCATTCACGATTAATTCTTGTAATTTATGTCTATTATATCTAGTAACCTTTTCAGGGTATGTTAATACCTTTGCAACACGATCTGGGACAGCAACCTCATCAATAGACAAGTTTGGATCCGGAGAAATAACTGTTCTACCTGAAAAATCGACACGTTTACCAGACAAATTACCTCTGAACCTACCTTGTTTACCTTTTAGTCTTTGACAGAACCCTCTGATGGGTTTTACTTTTCCACCACCATTGGATGAACCTGGTAACATGGCAGGATTAACCGAATCCGAGTTGATGTACATCGCGACAGTTAATTGTAAATAATCCCAATGCTCCATCATGTTATTAATCGAAATTCCCTTGTCAAGGCCGGCTTTGATCAAAGATGAAGTCCAAACTATTTCTGTTAGCTTTACCGTTAAATCGTCTTCGTTAGATGCTGGTGAGTCTTGCATCATAACAGAAGGTCTTATACAAACTGGAGGTGCGGGTAAATATCTCCAAATGTAAGTTTCTGGCCTACCGGAAGGAACTGTGGCATCTATACCGAGTAATTCACAATCTGCAGACTTAATTTGCTTGAAAAGATTTAAAGTTTTCAATGGATTCAAATCATCCATACAGCGTTTCACATAACGCTCTAGTTCTGGGTTATGCGTGAGGACTTCCTTCCATTCACCTACCCAAATATCCTTTTCAGGAGCCGATTTTTTACCCACCCAACGGAACGTATCATGGATAATTTTCAACGCAGCTGAACCAGCACCAGCAGCAGCTTTCTTCACAACACCATTTAGAGCACCACAATGTAGACATCTTCTTTGTTTCTTACATTGATCCAGAATCTTCTTCAAAATACCCATACGCCTTAAATTGTCCACGCCTGGACGACGTAATTCCTGCAAAAAATGTCTTTTGTCTGTTTCTGATAACAATATTGCAGAACAGTTTTTACAGATACCTTGTAAGATTTGAATAGTAGCTTTAAAATACCCAATATGAAAAACGGGTAAAGCTAATTTTAGGTGACCAAAATGACCATGGCATGATGCCAGGTTGCCGTGACAGGTCGCACATTCAAGGCTGGAGGACGATACACCCATCTTAGGGTCTAAAGCACCATTCGCCTTTGGAGCACGATCTTTCTCTAGATCGAAAAGGTCTCTAGTAGACACTTCCACTTCTGATTGGGCGACGATATCAGCAGCGCTTAGAGCGCTAAATTCCAGCCCTTTGATCCTCTTTGGGGTTTCACTGACGACGACTTCCTTCATCGGATTCTTCGAAACTGCAGGTTAGGAATATGGTTTTGAGAAAGCAGATAGTAGTGAACTCAGTAAAGAACAACTATGTAGCCAATTAGGAGTGAATTTAAGATTAAGCCAATATGTGAAAGAAAAAAAGGATTTAGTATACTGTCAGCAATCAATAAAAACTTCAGCCACAATTAACTAAGCGGTGTTTCCCAAACCAATGATATTATTGGACTAATACAAGCCAAGTAGAGCAAAAATCTTCAAAGGAGTTATATCAGACTTCTTATGCTATTTGATCTGGTGATGAGTTCTGTCAGAAGAGCTTGTGCAATATTTTGCAAAAAATCGTAGTTTCGTGTGACGCGATATTAACCCGTACCGAGTGATACTAATAACCATATTGCATCCACAATGCGTATTGTAGAGGCATGTAATTCATATAAGAGACTATCCCTTTTGTACTGGGAGTTGTATCAGTACGTACATCCGGGCTAGCTGGTTCACCTCGCACTTACAATAGAAATATCGAAGATAAAAACTCAAGGGGGTTAGAGATGCAAGATCAAACGAAATCAGCACAATCAGCACCTGATCTTTTGTACTTGGTTCTAATTATAAGCACTTTCTGTTATGAGCATATTTCCTGATATACACCAAAGTTACTGTTACTTGAGCAAACATTTTGCTGGACTCCTTTCAATAGCTATAAGGTTTATTTACCTTGTTACCCGGTAAGAATATGGTGGCAAAAATGCATATACTACTAAAAGGGACCCCATTAATGAACTCTTAGATAGAAAGAAACTGTCAAAATTCTTTTGAAAGCGTGTGTGTGAATAACCCATTTGTGGATTGTATAAGTGAGAAGGAATTGGCAAGTTTTGTTTTTAGTTTAAGATGGCGACTTTAGAAGAATTGGACGCCCAGACTTTACCAGGAGACGATGAATTAGATCAAGAGATTTTAAGTCTTTCGACGCAGGAGCTCCAAACAAGAGCCAAGCTTTTGGATAATGAAATTCGTATTTTTAGGTCTGAACTACAAAGATTGTCTCATGAAAACAACGTAATGCTCGAGAAGATTAAGGACAATAAGGAGAAAATCAAGAATAATAGACAGTTACCATACCTAGTTGCAAACGTCGTCGAGGTCATGGATATGAATGAAATCGAAGACAAAGAAAATAGTGAATCCACCACTCAGGGTGGTAATGTCAATTTAGATAACACGGCTGTTGGTAAAGCTGCCGTGGTCAAGACCTCTTCTAGGCAGACCGTTTTCTTGCCCATGGTTGGTCTAGTGGACCCTGATAAACTTAAGCCAAATGATTTAGTAGGTGTAAACAAGGATTCGTATTTGATATTGGATACTTTGCCTTCTGAGTTTGATTCTCGTGTAAAAGCCATGGAGGTGGATGAAAAACCAACAGAAACGTACTCTGATGTGGGTGGGTTGGATAAACAGATCGAAGAACTGGTGGAGGCCATTGTATTACCCATGAAGCGTGCAGATAAATTTAAAGACATGGGTATTAGAGCACCAAAAGGTGCTTTAATGTACGGGCCTCCAGGTACAGGTAAGACTTTATTAGCGCGTGCGTGTGCGGCTCAAACCAATGCTACTTTTTTAAAACTAGCAGCACCTCAGTTAGTGCAAATGTATATCGGTGAAGGTGCCAAACTGGTCCGTGATGCATTCGCGCTAGCTAAGGAAAAGGCACCAACTATTATTTTCATTGACGAATTGGATGCTATTGGTACTAAAAGATTTGATTCAGAGAAATCCGGTGATAGAGAAGTTCAAAGGACCATGTTGGAATTATTGAACCAATTGGACGGTTTCAGTTCTGATGATCGTGTTAAAGTCTTGGCGGCTACCAATAGAGTCGACGTTCTGGACCCTGCTCTGTTAAGATCAGGTAGATTGGATAGAAAAATTGAATTTCCACTACCATCAGAAGATTCTAGAGCCCAAATCTTACAAATCCATTCAAGAAAAATGACCACTGATGATGACATCAATTGGCAAGAGCTCGCTAGGTCTACTGACGAGTTCAATGGTGCCCAGTTAAAGGCGGTAACTGTGGAGGCTGGTATGATTGCCTTGAGAAATGGTCAATCTTCTGTCAAACATGAAGACTTTGTTGAAGGAATAAGCGAGGTTCAAGCAAGAAAATCAAAATCCGTATCCTTTTATGCATAAGAATAATAATTTGATTTATCAATGTGCCATATACATATCTACATATTTAAGATATCATTTTATTTAGACTCACGTATTTTCCTTGTTATTGAAACTGTGTATGGCTAATTGTATATTACTTATTCTTTGATGGATCCTAAAGGTGGATCAAGGGGTATATGTTCATCAGGATTTGATATTTTCCTTTTTTTTACATTATGTTAAAAATTTGCAACTTTCATGCATGTTCTAAGAAAAGAAAAAATGTAGAAAAATAAGACGCATTATTACCTGCAGGAACTCATTTGTACGCCACATCTGTTGGTGGTTTAAAAAAAAAGCCCTTCAATAAAGAAACGAGGGAATATTTGTATAATAAGATTTCGTTACCATTACACTTCTCACATAAAACGATTGATCCTTTTAGCAAAGCATATCGTGCTAAATATCCAAGTCAGGCAACATTTATAGTAATATGGGGCAAACCCCCTCAATAAGTTCCAACGATGAAGAAGGCTCTTCCCATTCAAGAAAATTCGCAAATGACAGGGATGTATTGAAATATTTCAATAATAAAGCACAGCAACAGATCACTGTGCCAGAATTGGTCAGCCTTAAGGGAAATTTGCAAATTGAAAACCTGAATACTCCAATATCTCATGAATGCTTATGTAACTTTCTTTATTTTCCACAAAACCATACCATAATTATAGGGGTAGTAACTAATATGCTAAGAGTCTTGAGCAACTTCCCACTAGTGAACTCCTCTTACGAAGCAATTACAGGATATGGGCTATTAAAATGTATTCTATTGTTGAACAAAGCAAGATGTGGAAAATTCTTAAAAACCAAATCATATGATCAATTGAAACTACTGTTTATTTCTTTATCACTTCAAAAAACTGATAAAGAAGAATTATCCGAAGATAACGAGCACAATGGAGTCAAAGAGAGGAATATAAAACAAATTATGACCGAATTTGATGATGTCGATGATGAGATGCTGTATCTTCCAGCTGATTTTATGCTTCAATTTTTAACATGGCTTTTGATTTTGAGTATTGAATGCCCTACCACCAACTCTACCATAAATAATGAAACGAATGTCCAGTGGGACAATTTTAAAGTCCCTGCGATGAATCTTCTTAGAACAATGAACCCAGACGTGGTAAACAATATAGACTCTCATTTCATAACATTTCAACAATTTTCAACTGCAATAAGAACTGTAATGCCCAATCTTTTAAGGCCACTAGAAAACTTGATGGAACACTTTTTTTATTTGCAGCACGATTTAGTTGATTATGATACCAATTTGTCAAGTATTCAAGACTCCAGAATAATGACTCCAGCGCTATTGGCCCAACTATCTACAGGTCTGCCAAAAGAATTGTTCATTCAGAAGCTACAAAGTTTATACATTGGAAGGAAAAGTGGTTTCTCGATGAGGTCTTTACAAGCAAAGGTGTTCAAATGGATGGCTCCTTCAATTTTAGTCGTTAGTGGAGTGAGGATAAAAAATTCTGAGGAATACGCAGCTAATAAAAATCCAAGGTATCGCCATTTTCTTGAAGAATTTCCAATATTAAAAGACTCAGATCAAGAAATGGATGTGTCTCACATGAATAAAAAGAAAACTACTTTTGCTGTATACATAGACGATCCATGGAAAGTAACAAACAAAGACTATTTTGGTGATTTAAATACGAGAATAATACAAATATCACCAAGGCAGGATATTTATAAAGCCAACCAAAAAGGTACGGTTTATTTCAATACAATTGGTGGCGGAATTGGAATTGGAGATAAACAGCCACTAATCAAATCAGCATCTAAGAGGTACGTACCAGGGAATGTATCGTTAACTTTCGACAGCACTCTAGAATTTGCTGTGTTTAGGAATACTGGTTACGGGGGATCATTAGACCCTGGACTGTTATCAATTGAGAGAAAGGAGGAAAACTCCTCTTACGAACTGCATATTTTGATTCAAGATGTAGAGGTATGGGGTTGTGGTGGTGAGAAGGAATTAGAAGAGCAGATCAAACAACTAGCATGGGAAGAAGCGGAATCTAAGAGACGACAACAAATTAATTTAAGAAGCTTGGGAGAAGACCGTGCCCTACTAGAATTGGCAGGTTTAGTTGGCCAACATCAAGGTGGTGGTTCAATGTGACACGTTGCTTGTTTGCATGTATTTTTAATTGCTGACCTTTGATTGAAAAAAATAAAAGCCATCGCATAAAGCAATAGTTTTATTAGTACTTAGTACATCTAAATTGAAAGGTACAAAGTCTTTATATCTACTTTATATTTCCCAGTCTTCAATTTTTCAAGTTAAATTACTTATTCTTTGTCGGCTAGCTTCAAACAACATTCTCTTACATGTATTACTATAAGTAGAAAGGGGATGCTATTTTTTTGATTTTGTTTTCTTGACCAGTTTTTTCTTGATATGTTTCTTGACCTTTGTTTTCCTCTTTTCTCTTTTGGCATCTTTAGCTTCCTGTTTACGCATTTTTTTTACGTCTTTGTCCTCATATTTCTTACCCTTTAAAATTTTTGGTTCATCATCTTCATAATACGCACAATCATCGCTCTCCTCATTGTCCTCTTCATCGTTTCCACTCGGGTCATCTTCATCATCTGAGGATTCCTCTGACCCCG
Organism: Saccharomyces jurei; assembly: GCA_900290405.1. Lineage (NCBI taxonomy): Eukaryota > Fungi > Ascomycota > Saccharomycetes > Saccharomycetales > Saccharomycetaceae > Saccharomyces > Saccharomyces jurei. Next base: position 528,527 of record LT986477.1, read on the forward strand.
AGCTTCTTGTATGATCAGCATTATCAAATTCAAATTGCTCGGAAGCAGCAAAATTGCGTTCATTATCATGAGCGATCAGACTTTTCAACAAGTCGAATTTACCATCTGTATACCTATCAAAATCCCTTTCCTCTAATCCACCCAATGATCTAACCAAGTGCAGTGATCTAAATATTTCATCTTCTGCTTCATCTTGTGCAGTAGATTTGATTGGTAGGTTCTTCGCAATGTATCCAACTAAGTCTGTGACATTGTGATAATCGTCCTTGAATTTCTCTAAGGATTCCGATATGACAAATTGGAAAATAACTCTTTCAGGGAAAATACTAATACCCATTTTCTCAAAATAGAGATTAACATTCTTGATATCCATCCTTAAGAAGTCCAAACTCATCGGATGCTCAGGTTCCACACTTTGAGAAACATCAATCATGAACAATTTATCTTCATGAATGATGGTATTATATTCTGACAAATCAGCATGTACCAGACGGCAAACTTGGTACAGTAATCTCATATATGCTACCATAGTGTAATAATAATGGAAAATCTCACCACGATCTTTGTATGGATAATCTTTCAATTTTGGTGAAGCAAATCCATTTCCTCGGCTTAAAAATTCCATAACTAATACATTGTTTTTAACTTCAATCGGCTTAGGTGCTGGAATGACACCGCTTTGGTAAATCCTCTTCAGGTTTCTAAATTCTTTCTCCGCCCAAATTTTTATCATTTTCCTTGGATTATGTTGAGATCTAGAATTTCTGAATCTAAATTCACCATCAACATATCTCTCGCGATCTTTAAAGACCAAAATAGACGTCTTATATATTTTGATGGCATACTCTGGACGGAGTCCATCTGTCTCTAAAACTTCATACTGTCCAGTTTCTTCGTCTATTACGGGTGCTTTACCGGTACCCGCAAAAGCATGATAAACGTTGGCTTCTTTCCCAGTACTTAAGCAACCATTCAGATCCGCAATCACTCCCCTATTAACCATGGATTTCAGAAATTTCATTGTCCTCGGGTCCAAAACATTTTCTACAGTAGCCCTATTGGCTTTATCCTTTGACGTCTTTGCTCTGTTGAATGACAATTCATCAGTTTTTATCTTGTGACTATACTTATCTAACAACTGGTTATTGATATGGTCTGAAGCTCTCTGCGACACAGTCAACTTATCAAAATTATCTTCCAATGTCATGAATATAAAAAATAACGAGCGTGCAAGCCTATGATTATTTTCCAAGCTTTCTCTTATTAATTCGGATACAATATTTCACCTCATCTCATCTCATCTCTAGTTTTATTCTTTTCCATAAAATTTTCAATCTTTTTGCGCGCGCTAATGACCCCGCAAACTACCTAATAAGTAATGTTGGAAAGAAGACGCTGTTCCAACTCTTTGATCGAGGCAGCAGAAAGGTAATAGTACCAAAAATGAGATTAAAACGATTTAATAAAAGTTAGATTTCTTTTGGCAATATCAGCATACCTTCCTTTCTCTGAATTTAATTGACGAAAGCCCAGAAGTTACCTGCGACATCCAAACATATGAGGTACATACGATTTACTGATCATATCATCATCTTATAGACTCCTGAGAACCTCACTGGGGTTTTAGTTTCCTATGGTGTGTGCAAGAGCTAGAAATCATAACGCCGGCTAGAAATCGGGGCATACTATTCCGGGGAAGAATAAAGAAGGCGGTCTTTTTTCGCTCAATGTTATCATGGCAAGGTCGTTTGGCTTTTTCCAGAAAGGGGTAGAACAAAGTCAGCACGTACATTGCACTCATGGCTTAGTAATATTCCTATGAGACTTAAACCCTTGTGATCAATTGCAGACTATCGCTCTCCTTGATTCCTTCGAGTAGTTCCCGAGCCTGAAGAAAAATAATTATGAGATATATAGATATCGCTTTGCTGGATGTATAAAACCACAAGAATTTAAGGCATTACAATGCATTTTTTTATAGTAAAGTGTTTTATTTATGAATTTCAGTGAGCCAAATTTCAGATAGCTTTTATTGCGAAATCAAGAAGAAAAATGTCTGCAACTTTACATGATTCTACGAAAACCCTTTCTTTAAATACCGGTGCACAAATCCCCCAAGTCGGTTTAGGTACGTGGCAGTCAAAAGACAATGATGCTTATAAGTCAGTTTTAACTGCCTTGAAGGATGGTTATAAACATGTCGATACTGCTGCTATTTACCGTAATGAAGACCAGGTCGGTCAAGCCATCAAGGATTCAGGTGTCCCTCGGGAAGAAATCTTTGTTACTACAAAACTATGGTGTACACAACATCATGAACCTGCAAAAGCCCTGGACGAATCGCTAAAAAGATTAGGATTAGATTACGTGGACTTGTATTTGATGCATTGGCCTGCCCGTCTAGACATAAACTACATCAAAGATGGAGATATCCTGAGTGTACCAACAAAAGAAGATGGTTCTCGTGCGGTAGATATCACCAACTGGAATTTCATCAAAACCTGGGAGTTGATGCAAGAACTACCAAAGACGGGTAAAACTAAAGCCATTGGAGTCTCTAACTTTTCCATAAACAATTTGAAAGATTTACTAGCATCTCAAGGTAATAAGCTTACACCAGCTGCCAATCAAGTTGAAATACATCCACTACTACCTCAAAATGAATTAATAGATTTTTGCAAAAGTAAAAACATCATGATTGAGGCTTATTCTCCCTTAGGTAGTACTGATGCTCCATTACTGAAAGAACCGACTATCCTGGAAATTGCCAAGAAGAATAACGTCCAACCCGGCCACGTTGTTATTAGTTGGCACGCTCAAAGAGGCTATGTTGTTTTACCCAAATCTGTCAATCCTGCTAGAATTGAAACAAATAGGAGAATATTCACCTTATCTCACGAAGACTTCGAAGCTATTAACAATATATCAAAGGAAAAAGGTGAAAAGAGAGTTGTTCATCCAAATTGGTCTCCTTTCGAAGTATTTAAATGAGTATGCCCTTTTTTTATAACGTATCTTATCATTTAGATAAGTTAAATACAGTTATATTCAATGTTGAGATTCTTAAGATTGTTTCGTAAATATATTAAATACCAGGATATGGCTATATAAGAGTTGCGCCTTTACAGTAACAATCAGCATCAGTCATATATATAAGTAAAATAGGAAGCGAAATCCCCCAAATGCCAGAACAAGTCACGTAGTAAACAATAAGACTTTACCTGAATGTATCAGTATTGGACGCCAATCAAGTAGTCAGCCAATTGTTCAACAATCTTAGTGGCTTCACCAGCTTGTACAGTAGGTGGATAATGTGCAATAATAACAGTTTGTTTAGTTCTTACACAAACAACACCTTCAGCATCATGCCTACCATAAATGCTTCTATCATCGGCTCTCAATAACATGAACTTCTGACCTTGGATATGCAAACCATTGCTTTGGAGGCCAGCTGGGTTGTCAAAACCTTGAACGATTTCACCAATTTCATTTGGCTGTAAAGACAAACCACCTGAGGTAGCCCAAACAGCGTCACCTGCTCTTGAGTAGATGACAGCTTTGTCAACTTTACCAGTTCCTATTAAGTTATCAGTGTATGCTAATTAAAATTAAAAAAGTCAGAAAGAAATGTACGTTCGAAACATCATACATTTTATGGTCGCTTTAGTTAGTAATTCACTCTACATTTTGGGTAGATAACTTTCGAACGTAGACGTTTCACCGAGTGCCAGGCATCACTACTTAAACTAGCCCACGACGGTTTTCCTGTTTAAGCATTACCAATTGTCTCTTTTACATACCTTGCCAAGACATAATTCGCAATCGTAGTTGGGTGTATATAAAATATGTAGCTTGTATTATCCTAAGATCACGCATTTGTTTTAAGAAGGGAATGGAAAAAGGGTCAATTGGGCCTTAAAAAGAAAAAAAACAAAAATGCGGGTAACAAAGTTCGTACAAAGACATTTCTTGGCCAGTGGTTGTCATAAGCTATCGTAAAACGTTTGATTCTGGATCGCCCTGCTAGAAAGTATTACAATATCCTATTACTCTATTTTTAGGCATTTTACATAACAGTGAATACATAAACCAGCCCCCTTTTCTAATCCTCCTCTTCGTCGTCCTCGATAACGGCAACTCTTCTTCTTTTTGTCTCATTATTATCTTCGTCTTCCTCTTGTCTATACATTGCTGCTCCTTCTCTTTTCAAACTTCTTAAACGGGCTGCATTCTCTTCATCTGCATCCTCTTCCTCCTCCTCTTCCTCTTCCTCCTCGTTATCATCATCGTCGTCAAATTCGGCCTCCTCCTCTTCATCATCGTCGACTAAGAAATCATCTTCTTCGTATTCATTTCTTCTGGAAGCTCCATAGGCATTAGGAGAAGTTTGCTTTCTAAATCCCGTTTCAAAGGCGGCGTCTGGGGATTCTTGTTTCTCCTTTTCTTTGAGCTGCCTTCTCTTTCTATCTCTTAATATTTGACTTTGTTTTTTTTCCAATTCTCTTTTCTCAATTTCAGGATCCATACTAACAATATATGTTCCTGGACCTTTGTTTTGTCTTTGGTTCCTTCTTATAACAGCTTTACTTAGTTTTTGATGTATTTTCGAATTAGTGGAAGTTGGAATAAACATCAACGTCTTTTTTATCTCACCCCCTTCGTAGCATTGGATCAGTTCTTGTTGATCATGCGATACTGTCAAAAAAGTGTTGCTCGTGTCGTTAACCAATATATCTGTACACTCTTCCCCAACTTTTAAAGAATATGTGCCATCTGACCACTGCACTATTTGTGTATTTGATTCTTTAAAGACATGTTGGTCTTTGTCACGAGAGTATCTCCATCTAACAGTATTCTCATCAATCAAACGGTCATCTAATTGATCTTCCTTAGAAGCTGAATTGCTTGTTCTTTCGTTAACCTTAGCCTCAAAACTCGGAGGGTCGAAAGGAACTGGATCGATCGTTAAAAAATTGGGAATTCTGGCATAAAAAATCTCATTATGAGACGCTGTTTCATTCACGTTACCCTTGCTTGGAATGATATGTCTTACAAGCTCCACATTCTCCTCTTTAAAAGTATGTGTGGCCTCATCTTGATCAGAAAAGTCATTAAGATCTTCACCATAAAATTTTCGAGTATACATAGCTTGCTCTTCTGCTTCATCATCATCTAACCCAAGACTTTCTCTGTGACGACTTCTATGGTTAACACTCTCTTCGTCGCTATTTCCATCACTTTCATTATTAATATTTTCAATCTCTGATTTCTTGCCGTCATTATCATCATTATCATCATCATCATCATCATCATCATCATCATCATCATCTCCAAATAAATCATCTAGTTCAGCATCTCCTTCTTCTTTACTATCATTAGAATCTTGTGTGAGAGCTATTTTCTCGTTGCTTGTATTATTAGAAGTGGCATCTGGGTCGCCAATAATTTGCTCGTTCTGCGGTGGTTCTTGCGGAATTTCTGATGACATAGATATTATAATACAGTCTACCTGTTCGGAGTATTTTAGTTGAAATCACCTGAATTATACACCCTCTATTACTAGTGACTTATATTATTCTACGTATTCCCTTTCATGCGCTTGTTCTCTTTTTGTTTTTTTTTCATTTTCCTCCAAGTTAGAGATAGTCACCCATAACGATTGAATACGACAAAAGCTTTTGTACATAATAATGACACTCCTAACGCTGGTAGCGTTCTACATACTCTCTAAATGATAGGTAATATCTATAGGTTAATGCTACTACAAAATTCTTTTCAAGGGCTCGATATCAGCTTCCTGTCCTTGTTTGACATATACTAGAAAATATGGAGTTGCAGTATTGCCCTCATTAAAATTGAAGACCTCGTCCTCCTGGACCTCACTAACGGTTTCATCATTATATTTTCTCCAGACCCCATTGTGGTTTCTATCCTTGATATATATCCAATAGTGACCATAGCTGGCCTCACCCCGATGAATAAAAACTGAAAATAGTGAGTATCCATATTCTTTAAAATCGTCAAATTGATGGCTTATTTTCTCTTCCAAACTATTAATATCGTTGTATAAGCTCATCAATTCATTATCAATGTTATTCACATTGCTCCTGAGTGTATTTACGACATCATTTTTAACCTCAGTCTTCAAAGTTGTCTTCTCTACAACACTCGATTCTAACAGTTTGATACTTTCCAAAAATGCATCTTTCCTCGTGAGTCCCGAGTTATCGCGACTCAATAGTTCTCTTTGTCTGTTTTTCATTACTTTCAACTTTTGTTTCAATTCTTCTGTTTCTTTTTTTTTGGCTAATAATAATGGGTTTTCTGTATCTGCATACCTGTCCATGTAAATAACTTCTTTGAATGGCAAGGGTTCAATGGACTTAAATGGCATGAACCTTTCACGATCGTAATAAACTCTCTGAATTTGCACTTGTAGAATGGTAGGAAATGTTGTAACAGCAACCGTGCGTGTCACATCACCGTACTCTTCCATCGTCAAATATTCATCTTCAAAATAAGAATCAAAAGCATCATAAATATCTTTGGGATGATCGCCAATATTTATCAGTAACGAGAGAAATCTTTCAACCTTTGTACGGACTTTATTTGTTGCAGACAAAGGAACGATACTTTGTTTTGTAGTACCATAAAACAGCTGCTTAATTAAGTCGTATTGCTCATTATCTTCGTCATATCTTATGGGCTCTGAACCACTTTCTATTTGAAATAACACATTTCCTATACATTCAGTGACATCTTGTTGCCTACCCATTTCTAGAGCATTTTCTAATTGATCTGAGCTGATTTTTGCCACACGTGTAAGTGAGCTTGAGTTGGTGGCATCGTCACCTCCAATTGTTTCAACATTGGTAGTTTCATTTTTTTCGGTATTGATAGCGTTTCTATGGGTATCTCTGTTAGCGTTATCTCCCATTTTCACACCGATTAAGTTAGGACCTTTTTCTTTTGTAGCGCAGGCTTCCTGTGTTGCTTCCTCTTTCAAACCTGAAGGAGTTGCGGCCCCATCAGCTAGTTCATTGCCTTCCACTTTGAACTCTACTTCGATATTACTTGGGGCGAATGCCAAGTATGCTAGCTCCTTTGACGGTGTTACACATCTTTCCCTTGAATGCACCATTGCATAGAAAAGATTGCGAAGTTGATATATGAATTGGATAGATCTTTCCACCTCGCCTTTACTAATTTCTCTTCCACCAATTCTTCGGACATGTCCACTGTTCGTGAGGTGGTCATTGAAATTTTCTACTGTTTTTTGATAATCTAGAATATATCTTCTTAATGGTGCAATGGAAAAGTAATACTGTAGCAAAGAATTTAGGTAACAGGTGTTTCCGATGTTATTAATACCCGTTGGCCAATTTTCCGGTGGTAATGAATTTGGGTCTATCGTACCTGTTAGTAAAAAATTGATGATTAAGTTTGAATTTCTTTCTATACTAATCTTGGTCAACGCCGCCTTTAAAGTAAGAAATTGGTCGGGTTCATACACATTTTCATCAAACCACTTTTGTTTAAATATTTTCAGAATGGTTTCGTCAGAAGCATTTTCATTAACTTGAAGAAGCTTCAATGCCTCTTGATAATCAAGCTGTTCTGCACCGTAGTAAGTTAAAAACTGTGGACATTCGTCTGTTAGAAAATTGAACAAGTCAAGACTTTTCCTACTAATAGCGATGGTATAAAGTGCACGATCACAATCCAACTTTAATCCGGGAGAATCGTTAATTTTGACCGAATACGCAGTTTTTATAATGTCTTCATCGACTGACTCATCAATCGAAAGCGTATCGTATGCCTGGGATAAAGCTCTATACGGCTCATGATCGACATAAAACTTCAGTTTATCAGACTTTGTGTATTTGGCCAATAATCTGAGGGCATTTTTCAAATTCGTCAAGTGACCGGAGGTTACTTGGCTTTTGTTAAAAGTTTCAAATTTGTAAATAGATAGCAATGTCGCTTCATTTAACTCCGCAATATTGCATTCTTTTGGGTCAATTTTAAAAACTAACAAAGCGTTTTCTAGAGCTTCTTGACCTATGATGTCCTGTTTTCCACAATAAGCAATTAACTGGTATGCCCCCTTTCTATTTGCAATATATGTCAGTGCATCAAAATACAGGCCAATATTTTTAGGATCTAAAGAAGATAAAGATTCGTAATTTCTGATTATATCTCTATCGGTATAATAATGTGATACGGAAAGATTGATAAAATGTGGTTCTGCGTCCAAAGGCGAATGAGATTTTTCATTAGAATTTAGCAGAATTCTTGCTCTCGATTCTCCTAATAAATGAAACCAAGGTAAAGATGAAAAAGAAGTCTGCAAACAGGACAACCCTTTGACACTCTTTGTGTTTTTCAAAGGAGAATTCGGCGCCAATAATGAAGTAGATAGCTGGCCCCAGAATATTAATTGTAGACACTTCCTCACAAATGACTCTCGAATTTTTCTCACCTTCAAATCGTTGACGTACCCGACCATATCGGGAGGTAAGTATTCAGTAAATCGTTCGTTCGTTTCTTCATCAATTTCTGAGCTTACTTGAAATCCATATCTGGACGTTAGCCATTCTGGGTTTAAGTGGGTGTTTAAAGCTATATTTCCGGAATCAATTGTCTTTATGGGTTCTGCCTTGCTTTTCCTCGTCAAGGGTCCTTTAAATATCTTAAAAAGTGTGTAAAAACAGTCAGCTTGGGATGGTGTGTCGTTCTTATCCAGTGATTCATTTTTTAAACACATACCACTGTATCTTTTATTAATGGCTTTGATAGTAAAGCTCTCGTGCTCTTCAGGTGAATCAAACTCGGGTTTGAAAATTTCAATCAGAATCAATTTGTTGGTATCATCGGAAACATACATACCGTAGTCCACTAAATTGGGGTCGGAAGAATCAAACGTAGAAAGGTCTACTCGATCGTACTCGTGCAAAAAATCTAACGAATGAAATTGAGTGACACCAACGTGCTTTTTCAATCGTTCTAGTTCTTGACGAATTTTCACAGTAACTTTCAGATGATAAATAGGAATTTCAACAATTTCATCAAAACTTGAGACATGTTGCTCTGTTAATGATGGGTTCAAGATAACCGCCTGAAATACGTGTATTTTATTGTATTTGGGGCAGGAAAATGAATCATATTCAGTCTTGGTTTGAATAACCACTTGATCAGTTACTGAACCCAGAGAATTGGGACGAATACTGCTTCTAAAACTTGAATAGGAAAGCATAGACTCCCTTAAAATACCGGTAATTTGTAGGCCGTTTTCTATTACATTTGGGTCTGTAGAATTAAGAAAAATAGTGTCGCAAAGTATATCGTCCAAAAGTCTATCCGAAGTTTTTAAAGGTAGGCTTGTGGCTATATCTGGATACAGCAAATGTTTACCATCATCAACATCAACAGGAGCTGACTGATGGCTTGCACTCGTTTCATATAGAGGACACTCTTCTATAATAGTACCATTGTTAGCAGAGTTGTTTTTATCTTCGGCTGGTGGTTCACTTTGATGATCTTCAATTGCATTCTGGAGTTCCCTCTCTTCGTTCGGCATTTCCTGTCTTCTTCTTAACTATGATAAAAAGCTCTTTCTTCAATCAACTACCCTACGATAAATAGTAGTGTTCCAGTTGTATGCAATATTTCTTCAATGGCAAAAGTGGCTTATTTTTCAAAACTGTAGATCTGTTTTTTTACCTCAGTTGACAGTTACTATTTGTCAAAGATTCAATTTGTACTCACCCTTAGACATATGAACCCATACCCCCTTCACATAATTACAGACAGCGCAATCATCCTCTCATATTGGTCATATTGGAGTTAAATGTATATGGATAGTACATAAGTTTATATATGGTAGTTTGATAAGGCATCTTCAAATTATTTTTTCCTTTCATTCCACTCATTTTACTTTTATTGCACAGCGCAACTCATGCATGCTCCTTTTCCAGCACTTAAACTCTCTCGGCACTCCAAATGGCAACTCTACAGATCATCTTAATACCTTCTGTAATAACTGTGTATGGAACAGCCATATAAGAATCATACTTGATAGCGGTGTCCAGATGCTCTAATTCATCATCCCTAAATTGTTTGATGGTAGAGGTCAATGACTTGATCTCCTCACTTGGGCCTTTTGTTCCATCAGTTCTTTCCAAATCAAATTGGTTGGCCAGGTTTCGCAATTGACCATTATAGTGGCCTCCGATTACCGTTTCTACAGCTTCAGTACAAGCCATAGCGGCTTCCGGAGAAATGAATGCGGTACCAGCCCCCATTGCAAAGGCTCCTACTTTCCACAATGGCGTTAATAAGGAGGGCCTGACTCTCCTTTTTAGTTGTAAATTGTTAAAGGTAGTATGATGGTGTACTTCTTGATCCCACATGTGCTTTAGCACGGGCTTTAAATGGGGGTACCTGTGAGCTAAGACAAAGTATTGGCCAGCGTAGATATAATCTGCACCCAATTCACCAGCCTGGTCTACACGAATGACACGATCCAGGAAAGCAACCTGGGCTTCAGATAGATTTTCACATTTGGAAGCGTGTTCTGATTTTTCGGCGTGTTTTGCTGATGTATGTTCTGTTACCTTTAATGATGATAAGACAGAAAAGCCTCTACTAACAGGCTTACATATTGAAGCGCGGAGCAACATAATAATCTTTGTGTGACTTCTGTAGTGAGATATGTTTGGGCCTTTAAATTATCTTAGAGGATGAGTAAAGACCTTATTCTCAATAGCAACGCTCTAGTCTGTAAAAGTAAGGAAGCCTTTCTTTACAAGTTTCTTTTTATTTTTTTCCCCTGAAAAATCCCGTACGTTAAAGGTTATACAGAGTATAAAGTTAAGGTATATAGGCAAGTACGTACAAAAGAATTACTGGATTTAAGGCACTTCAATTATAACTGCTATCCACCATATTAGTCCATTCTCCTAATTTATATTGCATATTCTTAGGATGATACTCGGGGTACGATTCCTCAATGGTCTTCAATAATTCTTCATGAAATATCTCGTATCCTTTCCCAGAAAAGTGCAGTCCGTCTGTTAACAGCTGTTTCCAGGCATCTCCACCCTTTTCTCGAAAGGCTTTATTCAAGTTCACAAAGGGTACCTTTTGCTCATTGGCCAGTTTTGCTAACGCATCGGAATAAATGGTAAAGTTCTGGTTTGTGCGCAGATAACCGAGAGCTTTTTCTTCAGCTTTTGTTTCCTCCCACTTTTCTCTATATACCAGCCCCGGACCTATTATAATAGGACGAATATGATGAGCTTTCATCGTAGATATCATTTGGCATATATTGTCTACAAATTCAGGGAGGGGAACACTTTGGGGCCCTGCTGAGCACGCATCGTTAGACCCGAAAAAAATGGTGGCCATAACAATGTTGGATTCATTTTTCAAAATCTCTGGAAGAACTTTCAAGCCCCATCTAGAGGTATACCCTTTGAACCCTCTTTGAACGATATCCATTTTTCTAGTATACTCGTTAACCAGTGCAGCTCCGAGAACATACTGATCCTTGTCACCTCCAAGGGGTCTAGTGTCGAAAGCCAATTCAGTAATAGAATCCCCGAACAACAAAAACTTCTTGTAATCCATTTTTCGATATGATTGAACAGCACGAAATGATTAATACTACTAAGTCTAATTCTTTATTTTTCAAGTACGATAATATTAAGACGGTGGAGCCAGCGCGAAAGAGAAGGACAAAAAGCTTTAGACGAGCAGCCAGAGCCACTGATACATTTATACCTGTATAATTTTTCTATCTAGCGACGTTTAAGAAACAGATATGAAGCAGTTAAAGGAGTGATTTTTTGACGAGGCGGTATGCGGAGTTTTAAGGTGTACCTACGATCTTATTGTGTAACGCGACAAATGTTATCGGGAAAATACAAGAAAGCGGGAAAGAACTAGAAGCAATTGAACGAGAGCATGCAGAAAAGACGAAGAAAGGTGAAGGTACTAACCGTGCAGACATAACATAGTGTGCGATGGAAAGGAAAAAAGAACGAACAGAAAGAAACGAAAACGGACTGGGTAACAATATCGGATAAGAATAGCGTATCCTTCAAGCAGTAATACAATGTACAAGACAAGATGTGCATAACTTTTTAGAAAAAGGGTGCAGTATGATAGTACAAATTTTTTCTGAATCGAATGGTAGATCGGTTGTAGATTTCCGTAAAGGAAGCAGATAAAAAAGACTGCAGCACCTGAGTTTCGCGTATGGTCACCCACTACACTACTCGGTCAGGCTCTTACCAGCTTAACTACAGTTGATCGGACGGGAAACGGTGCTTTCTGGTAGATATGGCCGCAACCGATAGTTCAACGGAAAAACAGATGGTAAGAGGGCAGAATTCAAGTACGTTCGGTAGTGGGCGGTGAGAGGTGTTATGGGTGGAGAACTTTTTTTTATTATATTTTATTTAGTAGTAGCAGGTAGGGTATAGGAAAAGTGAAAAAAAGCGGTTCTCGAAGTTAAAACAAATATTATTGATGTGTAATTTGATCTGTTGATCTTTATAGAAATTGGATTTGGCAGGTGGCTGAATTCCTTGAGCATTTTCCCTAGGGTAGCATTGTTTGAGCAAACGGAGTTTCTCTATCGAAAAGAGCGTTTTAAATATTGATTGCTCAACATTCTTGATCAACTCCCAATTGCTTAAAATAGAAAAAAAAATTGATCGGGTTTTTGAGGAACAGAAAAGCACTACGGTTTTGCCATCTATCTTTATAATAGCTTTGTGCACAAGATCAGCATAATCGATAAAAGTAGGAGAGGTGGGAAAGTAGGGTATGAAGATGGCATCGACTGTGCCAAATCAACAGTTTCCATCGTGTGTACGGTGCAAAGACTCTATCACCACGGGGCACGCATATGAGTTGGGCTGCGATAGATGGCATACGCACTGCTTTGCCTGTTACAAATGTGAGAAACCATTAAGCTGTGAATCTGATTTTTTGGTTCTTGGAACCGGTGCCTTGATCTGTTTCGATTGTTCCGATTCCTGCAAAAACTGTGGTAAAAAAATTGATGATCTGGCCATAATATTATCTTCTTCAAATGAAGCTTATTGTTCAGATTGTTTTAAATGTTGTAAGTGTGGTGAGAATATAGCTGATCTACGGTATGCGAAGACTAAGCGAGGTCTATTCTGTTTAAATTGTCACGAAAAGTTGTTAGCCAAAAGAAAATACTATGAAGAGAAAAAAAGGCGACTCAAAAAAAATCTACCGAGTTTACCCAATCCTTTAATTGATAGTGACCCCATCGATGAAACTTCAGGCGCAGCTGCTATTTCAGAAAGAGCATCCGGTAGACCTACATCCCCAGTGAAGAAAATATCCCTAGGATCTGAATCTCTCAAGGATATAGAAACCAATTCGAGTGATATTGTTCCGCATTTTATCACAAGATATAATGATAGCGATGACAACTCTGGGAGTTCAAAATTTGGCTCAAACGTTTCTATAGAAATTATGGGAGCAGCTGAAGATGGAAAGAAGCAGGCAAAAGATGACGTTAAAGAGGAAGTGGAAGTACATTCTGCGAATCTGCCGCTTGATGTCGCAATGGATTCCACATCAAATGAAAAACTTTTTCTGAGTAACAAAGAGCCTTTGAGCCGTTCGAAAAGCTTGTTAAACAAAACACCATTGAGGAATTCGTCCGGTCAACACGTTGCAAAATCCCCCAGCTCTTATAGACAAGGTATAATAGTGAATAGCAGTTTTGAAGAGAGCAATGAAATTGATTCTCCGAATGACGGTTCCCGAAGTGCAAGTGAACTGCTGAGCTCGGTATTACACAGCCCAGTTTCTGTTAGTATGAAGGATTCGAAGGGATTTAGTAATAACGATTTTTTCAGTGCCAACTCAGTATCCCAGACGGGTGCTCCACTATCGGTGAAAGGATTAAAGAATATTATTGAAGAAACGGGCTCACTTCAAACACCTGTTGTTGCAATTGTGAAAGCAGACAAAAGTGCAAACGATTTAGCCACTGTTGAGCAAGAGCAAGCGGATAAATTTTCGTACTCTATGAACAACAATGGGGATAATAAGAAAATTTCAAGATCGTTGTCACGAAGATCGAAAGACCTGATGAGTAATCTAAAGTCCAAAGCTATAAGCAAAAACGAGAGTAACGTTAAGCTCTCACCAGCCTCTAAACTGACCTCTAGACGATCACAAGATTTAATTAGAGATTTTGATTCGCATCCTGGGTTGAGCACTCCCAGTTCTAATGGCGCTCCTTCAGAAGTTTTAGTGAAGAATCGAAAAAGCCTAAATCCCAAACGACTGACTGATAATAGCATCCTCAAAGTCGGTAGTAAGAAGGACGGCGCTGTTGATGAACAGAATGGTTTCAGCATGAAATCACCATCACCGTTTGGTCATTTATTACAAACACCCGCCACGCCAAGTAACGCATCGATGTATCGGACTCCGCCTCTTGATAGTTCATTAACATTTGACAGATTGAATGGATCATCGTATAGTAACCAGAACTATAGTCTACCTAGTTGGCAAAATACTCCAAAGACACAATTGGAAAATAGCAGCCATATTGGCGAACAGAAGGAAACGGCCTATGAAGTTAGAGAAGCTAATAATGATTCATCTCTCGATAAAGAAATTACTACTACTGAGTTGCACTTGAAACATTTAAAAATAAATCTGAAGGAGCTTGAATCTCAAAGAGAAGAATTAATGAAAGAGATTGATGAAATGAAGATTACAAAAGAGGCCTTACGCCAACATATTGAAGCCTACAATATCGAGAAGAATAAATTATATCTTGAATCTAATGATGTTTCAGGTAATCCCGCAACAATAAGGGAAACCGCTTTCGAGGAATCACCGCCTGTGAAGCATGTTGCAACTGCAAGCTCTGTAGCACGAAGTTCTGTTAAGCCAAAATTTTGGAAGTTCTTCTCATCTGCTAAACCACAAACTGAGCAATCTATTCAAGACACCAATTCAAGTAGTGTAAACTCTATCACTAAAAACGCACCAGTTTTGCATTCAGCTCATTTGACTAGTAGCCACTCCGGGCGTATAGAAATTTCACCTCCTGTGCTACAAAATCCTAATGAATTTAGTGATGTCAGATTGGTTCCTATCGAAAGTGACGGAAATACGGGGCATAGTAGGGGTGTGGAGGAATATTCGAATGGAAGCAATCTGTATGGTTCAAGTTTAGTTGCTAGGTGCAATTTTGAAAGTAATGAAATACCAATGATACTCTCTGTGTGCATAGACTTTATTGAATCAGACGAAGAAAATATGCGATCTGAAGGTATATATAGAAAATCAGGTTCCCAGCTAGTTATAGAAGAAATAGAACGACAGTTTTCTTTATGGGAGGTACCGCAGAATGGTGACACGCCTAATATTTTAATGGATCAAGATCTCAATGCTGTTACTGGCGTATTAAAGCGATACTTGAGAAAACTTCCTAACCCCATCTTTACGTTCCAAGTTTACGAACCCTTAATGAATTTAGTCAAATCCAAAAAAATGATGGAAATTTTGCCATTCGTTGGGGGAAAGCTGTCGACGGAAGCAAGGAATTCGGATACTTATATGTCATGTAAAAGTATTTTGAGGAGCATACTGGAAGACTTGCCGAAAGAGCATTATAGGGTGCTTAGAGCACTGAGTGAACATATAGAAAAGGTTACACACTATAGCAATTGGAATCGAATGACACTTCATAATTTAGCTTTAGTTTTCGCTCCGGGTTTGATTCGCGATTTTAGTGGAGAGAAGGATATTATTGATATGAAAGAGAGAAACTATATTGTGGCATTTATCTTTGGAAACTATAGAGACGTCTTAGCGTAGTTCTCGGCAATCAATTGATCCGACTTATGATTTATTGAAAGATATTATTTATCATCCCTGATTTGCGGGGGGATTTTTTCTTTTTGTCACCAATTATGTATTTATGCACATACAGTGAATATCGTCATGCAGAAAAGTCCTTGGAAAATGTGTCTGCTAGCTTTGTTTTCTCTTTTTAAAGTATATATTCAATAAACAAATGATTGGTCTTTACAGCACGTACATATCACTTCACAATCGTTTGCTGGTCAACTATATCAATATCTATATTAACTATTTGTTCTCTAAATAAGCTTCGTATCCGACGGTTTCCAATTTTTGCGCTTTAGCAAGAACCTCTTCCTCTTGCTTTAATAAAAATAGTTCCATTTTTGTTGTGTAACTTGAATCATAGGCACCAAGTAGTCTAACAGCTAACAGTGCGGCGTTCGTACTATTATTAATAGCAACAGTGGCTACCGGGACACCTCTAGGCATTTGAACAATTGAATGTAATGAATCTACACCATCTAGACAAGAACCTTTAACAGGTACACCGATGACAGGTAGTGGCGTCATTGCTGCTACCATACCTGGTAAATGGGCTGCACCGCCTGCCCCTGCGATAATTGTTTTGATGCCACGCTTACCTGCAGAAATGGCATATGCCGACATCCTGTGTGGGGTCCTATGAGCAGAGACTATTGTCACTTCAAATGGAACACCAAAATCTTTCAAAACGGCACAGGCGGCAGACATAACTGGTAAATCAGAGTCTGATCCCATAATAATACCAACCAATGGTTTAACAGTTGCTTCTAAGTCCAACTTTTGGGCGACTGAAATTTTGATTGGAATGTCGGTTCTTCCTGTAATGTAATTTAGCCTTTGTTCGCATTCACCCATACTTGAAGCAATAATATTTATGTGACCCACTTTCCTATTAGGTTTGGACTCTTTTCCGTATAAATACACCGAGGCGCCTGGTGTAGCCAATGCCCTTTCGCAAGTTTCTAGTTCTTTATCTTTCGTATGCTTATCTCCAAGGACATTTAGCATAATGGCGTTTGTCGTAATAGTAGAAAAAGATGTAAAATTCTTTGGCATTGGTAAATCCAATATCGACCTCAAATGTGCTTCGAACTGTGATGTTACGCAGGCGTCGATAGTATAATGTCCAGAGTTGTGGGGCCTTGGTGCAATCTCGTTGATGAGCAATTCTCCAGTTTCTAAATAAAACATTTCCACGCCGAATATACCACACCCGGGGAAAGATTTAATCGCATTTTCAGCCAATAATTTTGCCTTAAGTTGAACAGAGTCTGGAACTCTAGCTGGGGCGTAACATAAATCACAAATATTATCCTTGTGGATAGTTTCTACAATTGGGTAAGAAAATACCAAACCATCGACAGATCTTACAATCATAACAGCTAACTCTTTAGTAAATGGTGCCCATTTTTCCGCATATAGAGGGCGATCTTTTAATACTTCCAAAGCTTCTAAAATCATCTCTTTATTTTTTACGACAAAATTGCCCCTTCCATCATACGCCAAAGTTCTGGATTTGAGGACAAATGGGAAACCCAAGTCATCTCCAATATTTAATAATGACGCCTCACTAGGTTGTTCCACAGGAACACTTTTAGTTACTGCTATACCGTTCTTAATTAAATGTTCCTTTTGAACGTATTTGTCTTGTATCAAGCCAATTGTTTCTGGAGAAGGATAAATTTTCAATTTGGGGTATTTCACCTGAAGATTCTTTAATGTAGGGACATCAACATGCTCAATCTCAATAGTCAGCACGTCACATTTTTCAGCAAGTTTTTCGATATCAAGAGGGTTTGAAAACGACCCATTAACGTGCTCATTGGAGTTTGTTATTTGCTTTGCAGGCGAGTTTTCGGCATCCAAAATGACTGTTTTGACGTTGAGCCTGTTAGCAGCTTCAACAATCATACGCCCCAATTGTCCCCCTCCTAATATACCAACTGTTCTAGAATCCATACTTTATTTCCTTGTCAATGCTTCTCGAGTTCCTGATTGCTTACTATGCTGTGTTTCGAGGAGTGGTCAGAAATTTTTCACTCGCTAATTTATATTTGGGATGCTTTATAATATCGGCCATTTGATCCTTAATAAAAGGTAAGTAAGAGTCAATCCTGTATCATTACCCGGTTGTTAGCCATCAAAGAGGAGTCACTTGTCAAAAACATCGAAGGCCGTGCTGCCTTTGATGTAAATGGCATCTTTTAAGAAAGGAATATAGATAGCAATGATGCAGAATTCCTTGTTCCTCATTAGTGTTCAATGGTTTTCGAGGCTCTCATTTTAGTTCTTTTACTTAATTATTATATGTATTTCTCATAGAAAAGCCATTTCTTTTCCGAAAGATAAATTTTGTTTTATATTGGAAAATTATTCAGTATGGGGAATTCTTCAACAAGGTGCTTTTCAAGCGTATTTATATCTAAGTATTCGTGGTTAAGAAACATGAAATATATATACACATAAAAGTTTTATGAAAAAAAATCGGTACTTTTGTAAAGTTGTATGCTAAATAGTAATGTAAAAGAAACAAAGAGAACAAAAAGCGCAATTTACAGACATAGATACTGTGGTTCATTTCATTGTTAATCACAATTCAGCATCGTTAGCAATACTTTGAGCAAATTCTTGTTGTTGGGTAATTTTTTTCAAGTCATTCAACATTTGTGTTCTATTCGGAGATAAAAGAATGGATTCATCAATGTACGAAGATGATACAATGGTAGAAGAAGCGTTGTTTAAGCTTCCACTTCCAGGGTCCCTATTTTCGCAGATGAAGTGGCTCTTCGATTCTGCATAAGCTTTTCGGAATTGATTGTTTAGGTATTTTTTCAAAAGTGTCCTACCTATAGGATGACATTCTAATTTATAGAGTAATTTCGTTATGGCATTACTGATTTTTGAGGCCCTTCTCTCTAATAAAGGAGAAGCCTTCAGTCTAGGTGAGATGATCGAGGATGCGTTTACGAATTCAGAATATTTAGAGCTTCCAAAACTCTGTCCGTTACTTCCCAGGATCCTCATATTAGAGCGGGTGCTCATATGTAAAAACTGCCTCAACGAAGACGATTGTGCCACCCTAGACAAGTAGGTCCTTTTTCGAGACAGATACTTTGTAGAAGGCAATTCATGCTCACAGTCATTTGCATTAAACGTGAGGAAAAGGGCTAAAATGTCAAAACTGTATATTTGGGTAAAGAGATCTATTGCTGATAATACGACACCATCGGAGTCCCTTTCGATGCCCATATAGCTACTGTAGTTATCAAACCCCTGATGCACTTCTCTTTCAAAGCTCCATTTGGAAGAATTATCGATTTGTAGTTCAGTTGATGGCAATATTTTAGATGGAGAATAGTTTAAACATGCATTTAAAAACTTTTCAATGTTTATTTTGCTTATCGATACCATGCGAAGCAGCTCCTTAACAATTTCTAATATTTGACTTAACAAAGAATACGTTTGTTCCTTGGAAAGAAACTGGCATGCGTCTCCCAAACTAAATAAACAGTTATCCAAGTTAGATAACAATTCAATACTATGCAACGTAAAATAGTCAAAAAACTCGGGAAAGATGAAAAAGTCCTTATAAAACACAACATATTCATCTTTCAGTGCTATATCAGGTGAAATTTCTCGTCTTTTCAAGGTGTCTATAAGATTTTCTAATTGGAGAACGTTCAGTCTTCTCAAGACACTCATCACAGTATCACTATCATGATATTCATGAATGAGAAGTGAAAAGAGTTTCTGGCCAAGATTCCCTTGATTCCCGTTCACTACATTTGATGAAAAATGAGGTCTATTGAATATTTTTCTTAAAGGGTTAGGCCCGGTCTTTAGTTCTGCCATTGTATCTAACGTTTCTTTTTCGGGTGTATTGTTTTCATAAAGAATACCTTCATCAACATCATAATAGTAATCCCAAACATCCAACTGATATCGAAAAATTGGATTGGCAGTCCCAACAATTGCAGAGCATTTAATGAAATCAGTTATCGATGTTAAATACGCTCGTAAGCTATCAACAAGAGATATATCCATGTAGGGAAAAATTAACGCTGTATTTCCTTTAAAACATGATTGCAGGTCGCTAGCATATGTCGCCGTTTTATTGGCTAACGATAAAACGAAAGCACAAAGGTCTTCTTTGCTCAGTTTAGTCGAATTGATAATTAATTTCCATACAGTAACTTTTGGACCGGCCTTAAGAAGGTATGGAATGAATCTATCTAAAAATTTCAAAACCAATTCATTGTAATCATTTTCAACATAAATGGGCTCCCTTTTAATCATATCAAATTGTAGTGGGATATTTAGCAAATACGGCGGGAGTGTTTTTGACTGAAACCTCGTGAAGTGATATTGTATGAATTGGTCATGAAAGGTCACAATATTACCGTACTTGTCCTTAGTGTCAAATCCATTTATGCGAAATAACTTCTTTAAAGTGTCATCTGTGTCAAAAAATAGCTTGGTAATGATAGATTCATCATGGATAGAATGAAGCACGTCTTGTATACTGTTTTTGGAATGTATATTATTAATCAATGAAAGATCAATACTGTTTAGCATATTGAAGCAATCAACTAGTATGTCCATAGCAGCAGCTTGAGATGGTGCTTTCATGTACAAATCCAACACTAACACAATAATGTTTTTGAATACAAAGAAGGTTTTCAAAGGCGTGCCGATAGCAATTGATTTAATAACAGCCCCTCTATCATTTGTGATGTCCAAAACCGTATTGGCAACATTAATGAAAAATATAGGTTCATCATCTGTGACTTTCCGGTTGTTCTGAAATTCTTGGCATTCAAATTCATCATCTTCCAAAACAATTGTGTATCTATTGTTTTTTACATCTTGATAGTTTTCGGCATCGTAATATATGCTATTGCTAACACTACTATTCGAGTCTTCCCGATGGTGCAGATTGAAATTGAAACGAGGGTCTTTCGGTACTGGAAATAGTTGATAATTTTGAGTGAATTTATTGTAATAGAGGGTAAACACTGTAATGTCTTGTCTACCGGGATTACGTTCTATACTGCTTGGAATCATCAAACTTGCCAAGTTCATGGATATCGATGTATCGCCGTTGCATTCCCCATAGAGGGACTGCCTGGAACCTGGAATGCTTTTTGGATATTGATGCTTCACGATAGGACCTAACTTATTATGAAATTCTGCGGATACTATATAACTGACATTCGGCATCTCAAATGGGAAGGATTCATTTTCTATCAACTTGTTACTATTGGAGATATTTATTTCTCTACGCAACATTCGACAGCCAAAAATATTTGCGTACCAAAGAACTTCACAATGATATGGTGCTATATTTAACCGTGTTTCTCTATAGTTTGTCTTTTTAATAGAAAGAACACTTTTGTCAACTCATTTTTTTCTGTTTACATTTTGATCATTTTTTTTGCTCGACTTATATCCGATGTTGTGGTTGTTTGAGAATAGTAGCATCTGTGTAAGTAACTAAAAGCAGTAGTGAAGAAAGGTTAACAATAATAACATAATGCTTGCTCGCACCTAAAGGGTATGCGCTTCTTGAATAGTAAAAGTATTACAAACTGTCTATCGAAATTATATACTTGTTTATTGTTTTATTTACAGTGCAGAAAGAGTTTCAAAGATGTAAAAAACTGCAGCATTCGCAGGTACAGCCCTAAAGAGAGTTATACCTAGTCCTCTATAAAACCCCTTTATTCCAAACTTGACGTAAACCTTCTTCACTGCATCTGTGAGACTTATATGCTCCGTTTGCATGACTGATTTCACAGTATCTGCAGGGAAAATACTAGCATTGAATGCCAAGCCAGCACTCCCACCACTAACAAGTAATTCCCATGTTTTATTTGCATCTTTTTTTGGATCATCAAGAGCATGCCTATCTTTTAAAGATTTCTTGACCAATTCGTAAGTTGCAAACCAGGCAACACCGCCGAAACTCTCTCGAATAAAAGTACCCGATTGTCCCTGCCACAAACCTGCCAAACCTCTCTCGCTTATAATTGCTTTTATCGTAGGTAACACTTTTGTATGCTTCGCTTTAGTAGATGGACCTTGTAAGTTGGCAACTTGCAACTTACACTTTACTAATTCTACTGGTGTCAATACCAAGCTTGCACATGAACCTGCAACTCCACCAGAAATCAGAATTTTTCCTAGTGGAGAAATGTTTGTATGCTTTTCTAAAAGTTTGGAACATTGGTTATACGAAACAAATAATGTGGCATTCTCTAGAGATGCTCCAACTAAAGGTGATGAAATGCCTTGGAAAAATCCTCGCGCTATTCCTTCATTCTGGTATGTGAATTTTATACAGGACCATGTCGTTGGGAACACATTAGATGCTTGTGTCTGCAACCTGACTTTCACAGTGTCGAAAGGAAACTCGATCACTTTACCACAGGCACCTGCAATGGAACCATTTATTATATCGAGTATAGCACCTTCTATTAGTCCTTTCTTTTTACTGCCCTCCATTATTCGTCGGCTTTAAAGAAATGTGTTTGCTAGAGGTCAAAAGGGTCACTTAGGCAAGAATGCACGCTTTATTAAATAACTATGCTCATACTACGATAGTTTCATTCTTTTCGGAATCAAATGGCACCTAAAGCAGACATCTTATCGCTGGGGATTGTTCGTGCTACGGTCAGAGCGGTCAGAGCGGAAAAACTATGTCATATATTTCTGGTTGACGGTGAGTCATGATGTGGACAAGCAATCTACAGAAATGTTTCGAGATGATGAAATTACCCAATTACATCTTTCAACACGAGTGCTTGCTATGTCCATTACGATACCCCAGAAGAATGTCCATCAGTTGTAGTATTTCATCAAGGACGGTTCATGTTCGGGTATAACTTAATTATCGTCCGTTGACTAATGATAATTTTGCGAAGAGTTATCATATACGGTGTTAGAAGATGACATAAGTTATGAGAAGCTGTCATCGAAACTAGAGGAAGCTAGAATGCAAGGATTGATAATGTAATAGGATAATGAATGACAACATATAGAATGATAATAAAAGTAATAGACAGAATTATGTAGAGTTACGGATTCCATTTATTGGATTCCTATATCCTCGAGGAGAACTTCTAGTATATTCTATATACCTAATTGTATTGCCTTCATCAACAATGTAATCCCATCAATTGTCTCAAAATTCATGTTGATAATTAGTAGTTTAGTAAGTTGTAATAATTAAGAATAAGTCGTTCTTTCTTAAAATATATAAGAGAGGTATATAAAACACACGCTGATTGGTTATATTAAACTCAGTGGTTCAGACATAACTTGGAGCATTGATGATAAGATTTTGGTTATAACTCATCTTCTTATATACTAAGTTCTGGTCAATTAATAGATCTTTATCTTATTATTGCAGTAAGTTCTGTTATTAAAATTTGCCTACTCTAATATAATTGGTATCATCATAAGAATGTTTGTATTCATTTATCCAACATTATTAGTATCATGTTAAAGAATGTTCGTCATCAACTACTTCAGTTTATGCGAATAAATGTATAGTAGTAATCACTTATTCCAACAATTTACCACAATCTCAATGTAATCTTCTAACACCGTATGTCATAATACACTAGTAGTACGACTTCTAGTTAATAGACGATAGTTGGTTTTCATTCCAACAACATTCCCACACTTCTCATTAAATTCACATAATTACATTGTCAGATAGTAGTAGTGAGAAAAATAATAGGACAATAAATCATATCTTTTCAAAATCTTGAAGTCCGTGATAGTTTAATGGTCAGAATGGGCGCTTGTCGCGTGCCAGATCGGGGTTCAATTCCCCGTCGCGGAGATTTTTTTGCTCATTGTGATGTCTATATGTATAATACAGGTGGGTTGCAATGAACAAGGCAAACTTAGCTGTATATAGTGCATCTGCAAAAATTGTATAATAAAAAAAACATAAATTGATCATATGTACATGGCCAAATAAAAAATGGACTTTTTTAGAAGCTTTAGCTGTTGAGATTTTCAAGTACCTCAATAATTTCTGAAAGGTCTCCCACCGAAATATCTACCAGTTCCTTATGTTCGAGAAGTAAATGACCATTCACATGATTCTGGAGCAATATAGTTAAACACCCGGCAGATCTACCGGATTTCATATCGTCAAATGAATCGCCCACCATGATCATTTCCAAGGGATTTATATTCAGATTCGAGGCAATGTGTAATAATGGATCGGGCTGTGGTTTCGTAGGTCTAAATTCTCTGGTCACTATATAGTCGAACACCGAAAACTCAGATGGAATGAACCTTGCAACAAAACTCTCCACTGGAGCGCCGACATTTCTAGTACAGATGTTCTTACTAATACCATTTTTGGTCAAATATCTCATTAGGTCAATCAAACCAGGCTGTGGTTGCATCTCCTTCATAGCTTT
Organism: Saccharomyces jurei; assembly: GCA_900290405.1. Lineage (NCBI taxonomy): Eukaryota > Fungi > Ascomycota > Saccharomycetes > Saccharomycetales > Saccharomycetaceae > Saccharomyces > Saccharomyces jurei. The sequence continues at coordinate 552,886 of LT986477.1, forward strand.
TGCTTCCACTAATTCTATCTTATCATGCGCTGCCTTTCTTTCTTTCTCGGTAGGCAAACTGTCGATGAAGTGAAGGACATCAACTGATTTATCGTCCAATCCTATGGCATTTCTCATGGCCGGAAACATCCAAGGCTGAGGTAGACATAATGTACCGTCCATATCAAATACAACTGCTTTAATGTGCTTTAATCTCTTCAGCCCTTGTAATTTGGTCATTTTACTATGGCGCCCTTTAAGAGGCTTTCAAAATATATATATATATATATTTCTTAACTATCCCACTAATTGATGTTAGATATATCTTGAGTTAGACTCGAACATCCTGATATTTCGTTATAAGATATATAGAACCATTTCGAATTTTTCGTTTCCTTAACACGCGTTGAAAGCCTAATTTTGGAGAAAGGGGACGTTTTCAAGAGCAGGTAAAAGAGCCAGCCAAACGATCGCTGCCTTGAGTTGATTGAACACCAAGATAACTGGGTTTGAGAAATTGAGCTATATTTTTTGTTTCTTCGCACACTCAGTTGACACTTCTCTTCTCTCTTAAACAATGGCGTCGGCTGTACCCTACGATCCCTACGATGATTTAGACAATAATCCATTTGCTGAGCCACAAGATGATTCTGAACCTATTACAACAAACACAGAGGAATCGTCTTGTATAACAGAAGAGCAAGTAACTCCTGAAGGAGCTGCTAGTGCTGATAGAGGCAGCAGCACTGCAGATATCTCTCAAAAGGATGCAGTCAGAGAGGAAAGAGCAACACAGTCGGAAACTTCAAATGAACAAAACAGCAACGATCAGTCAGTCCAACCATTACAACATATTATACTTCCTGAAAGAAATGATGGAAAAAAAAAATTTAGTCTGCTTGTCAAAACAACAGGATTGGAACGATTCGGATCTACAACTGGTAAGAAAGAGAATCCGGCTATTATATTTGACTGCTCGACAAACTTGCCTACATTTCGCAAACAACAGTACAAAAATGTAAAAAAGTCATATGAAGAATTTCATCAACTGTTCAAGTATCTAAATGTTGCTATCCAGGAATCTTTTGTCCCCACACTTCCTCCTGCGTACACAACATTCGGAATTAATAGCGAAGAGGATAGGACTAAGGTAACACGGAATTTCCAACTTTGGTTTAACAGAATATCACAGGACCCTTTAATTATTCGAAATGAAGAGGTGGCGTTTTTCATCGAGAGTGACTTTAATACGTATACACCTATCAACAAATCCAAATCACTAGCATCTGGGTTGAAGAGAAAAACTTTAAAGCAATTGGCACCACCTTATGATGAAGTCACAGAACTAGCGGAATTCCGGCCATTAGTCAAATCTCTATATGTTGTTTCCCAGAATTTGCAAGAAAAGCTGCTAAAAGTTTCTAGAAACCGAAAACTAATGGTTCAAGAAGAAAATGCCTTTGGTCAGGATTTTGTTAATCTAGATGAGCACAATAAATTGTACAAGAGATATGGTAGAATACTAACTGCCGTCGGCGATATTGATAGCATTATAGCCACTATGGATATGGCAACCTTATACGATGGTTTAGAATGGGTTGTTAGAGATGCCTATGTCGTGAAGGAAGCTTTAACTAATAGGCATTTTGTCATGCGAAGTCTAATTCAAGCACAACAGAACTCCAAGACAAAACAAGAACAAGCTCGCAGATTCAGGTCAAGAAGGGATATCAATCCTATGAAAATTGATGAAGCATTACGTCAGTTAAAAACTGCAACAAAAAACGAACAAGTTTTGACTTTGAAGCTTCAGCGAATCACCTCAAACATGATTATCGAGAGAAAGCAGTGGATCAACTGGTATGAAGAGTGGATGAGAAACTCAATCAAACAATTTACACTAAGAAAGATAGAATATGAAAGAAAAAAGCTGACGCTGCTAGAACGAGTACGTTCCGATATCAGAAAAGCGGACGAAAACGGAGGTTTGTCACGTCTGGGACGCGATGCTGTCTCAGTTAAGAGTACTGATACTTCTCAAACCATTAAAGGCGACAGTTGGACAGGAGAGAACAACCGCAAAAGTCAAATTCCCATCAATAAGATTGCCCATACTGAATTCGATGATGAGTTGTTCACTGAAGATGATGGATTCGTCTCTCAAGAATTCGACACTACGTCACTGAATGCTCGCCATGCAGCCTCACTTTTAGGCATGTCTACTAAATAGTGTGTATAGAATAACATAGAAGTTTTATATCTTTTGGTAAGGTGTGCCTTCGCTGGACCGTCATCAACACCGGGTAAAGTAAGGTGCTGCACTTTTAAAATTTTCTCATATTCCACCTTGAAAATTTTTTACCATGATCTTCAATTACCTTCAATTGCATGGTATGATAATATTAAACGTTTCGTTTTAACAGCCATTTTTCTTCATTTACCAGGAAAGTCAGACCTAAGCACCCAAGAACTTTTAATATCAGATAAAAAATGGTTGCTTTCACTGTTGACCAAATGCGTTCTTTGATGGACAAAGTTACCAATGTGCGTAACATGTCCGTTATTGCTCACGTCGATCATGGTAAGTCCACTTTGACCGATTCCTTGGTCCAAAGAGCTGGTATTATTTCCGCTGCTAAGGCTGGTGAAGCTCGTTTCACCGATACCAGAAAGGATGAACAAGAAAGAGGTATTACTATCAAGTCTACCGCTATTTCTTTGTACTCTGAGATGTCTGACGAAGATGTCAAGGAAATCAAGCAAAAGACTGACGGTAACTCCTTCTTGATCAACTTGATCGACTCTCCAGGTCACGTTGATTTCTCCTCTGAAGTTACTGCCGCTTTGCGTGTCACTGATGGTGCTTTGGTTGTTGTCGACACCATTGAAGGTGTCTGTGTCCAAACTGAAACTGTTTTGAGACAAGCTTTGGGTGAAAGAATTAAGCCTGTTGTCGTTATCAACAAGGTTGACAGAGCTTTGTTGGAATTGCAGGTTTCCAAGGAAGATTTGTACCAAACTTTTGCTAGAACTGTTGAATCCGTTAACGTCATCGTCTCCACCTACGCTGATGAAGTTTTGGGTGACGTTCAAGTCTACCCAGCCAAGGGTACTGTTGCCTTCGGTTCTGGTTTGCACGGTTGGGCTTTCACCATCCGTCAATTCGCCACCAGATACGCTAAGAAGTTCGGTGTCGACAAGGCCAAGATGATGGACAGATTATGGGGTGACTCTTTCTTCAACCCAAAGACCAAGAAGTGGACCAACAAAGAGACTGATGCTGAAGGTAAGCCATTGGAAAGAGCTTTCAACATGTTCATCTTGGACCCTATCTTTAGATTATTCACTGCCATTATGAACTTCAAGAAAGAAGAAATTCCAGTTTTGCTAGAAAAATTGGAAATCGTCTTGAAGGGTGACGAAAAGGACTTGGAAGGTAAGGCTTTGTTGAAGGTTGTTATGAGAAAGTTCTTGCCAGCTGCTGACGCTTTACTGGAAATGATTATCTTGCACTTGCCATCTCCAGTCACTGCGCAAGCTTACAGAGCCGAACAATTATACGAAGGTCCAGCTGACGATGCCAGCTGTATTGCTATCAAGAACTGTGATCCAAAGGCTGACTTGATGTTGTACGTCTCCAAGATGGTGCCAACCTCTGATAAGGGTAGATTCTACGCTTTTGGTAGAGTTTTCGCCGGTACTGTTAAGTCCGGCCAAAAGGTCAGAATCCAAGGTCCAAACTACGTTCCAGGTAAGAAGGATGACTTGTTCATCAAGGCCATCCAAAGAGTTGTTTTGATGATGGGTAGATTTGTCGAACCAATCGATGACTGTCCAGCTGGTAACATTATCGGTTTAGTCGGTATTGATCAATTTTTGTTGAAGACCGGTACTTTGACCACCAGTGAAACTGCTCACAACATGAAGGTTATGAAGTTCTCCGTTTCTCCAGTTGTCCAGGTCGCTGTCGAAGTTAAGAACGCCAACGATTTGCCAAAATTGGTCGAAGGTTTGAAGAGATTGTCTAAGTCTGATCCTTGTGTCTTGACTTACATGTCTGAATCCGGTGAACATATTGTTGCTGGTACCGGTGAATTGCATTTGGAAATTTGTTTGCAAGATTTGGAACACGACCACGCCGGTGTTCCATTGAAGATCTCTCCACCAGTTGTTGCTTACAGAGAAACTGTTGAAAGTGAATCTTCTCAAACTGCTTTGTCCAAGTCTCCAAACAAGCATAATAGAATCTACTTGAAGGCCGAACCAATTGACGAAGAAGTTTCTTTGGCCATCGAAAACGGTATCATTAACCCAAGAGATGATTTCAAAGCCAGAGCTAGAATCATGGCTGATGATTACGGTTGGGATGTTACCGACGCCAGAAAAATCTGGTGTTTCGGTCCAGATGGTAACGGTCCAAACTTGGTTATTGACCAAACTAAGGCTGTTCAATACTTACACGAAATCAAGGATTCCGTTGTTGCTGCCTTCCAATGGGCTACTAAGGAAGGTCCAATCTTCGGTGAAGAAATGAGATCTGTCAGAGTTAACATTTTGGATGTCACTTTACATGCTGATGCTATCCACAGAGGTGGTGGTCAAATTATCCCAACCATGAGAAGAGCTACTTACGCTGGTTTCTTGTTGGCTGAACCAAAGATTCAAGAACCAGTTTTCTTGGTCGAAATTCAATGTCCAGAACAAGCCGTCGGTGGTATCTACTCTGTCTTAAACAAGAAGAGAGGTCAAGTTGTTTCAGAAGAACAAAGACCAGGTACTCCATTGTTTACCGTTAAGGCTTACTTGCCAGTTAATGAATCTTTCGGTTTCACCGGTGAATTGAGACAAGCTACTGGTGGTCAAGCTTTCCCACAAATGGTCTTCGACCATTGGGCCACTTTAGGTTCTGACCCATTGGACCCAACCTCCAAGGCTGGTGAAATTGTTCTTGCTGCTCGTAAGAGACACGGTATGAAGGAAGAAGTTCCAGGCTGGCAAGAATATTACGACAAATTGTAAGAAGTTTAAATAAAAAAGGTGGTTCTGTAATAACAAACCCTACTGCGTTATGATCTTTTCCATTTATTTTCTCCCTTAAAATTTGCCGCAATAAAATAGTATAGTAATAGACATATATATTATTTTCTTATACATTTTTGTCATATAGTTATATTCCGAATGTTCACAATCGAATTCATCGTAGGAATGATGCTTTCCGTATCATATTTTTTGCAAATAGAATGGCAGTTACAAGTCCTTGAGCCATGCCATATATTATCTTACCCCTCTAATAGTACGAAGGAAACTTCAAAAAAAAACCATTGTAACACACTATATATGAGAAGTATCATTACGTATGCCTTACCTTGTTCCTGATCATAGCGTTTATCCGTTAACGAAAAAAGAAAAAACCGGCATCCGCGGCTATTGTTTGATTGATACCCCGCCGCATGTTGGCGATTCTATAATTAGAGCAAAAAAGGAAATAGGGAAAATGCCTGGAGAGGAGACCAAGCCTCATCGGGCTTAAAACTCCCTCAATCAGGAGGCCAACTAAAGTATATATCTCATTATGGCCGATACTTGCTTTAGAAACACAATAACGGAAGAGCCCCAGCCCCTGCAAATGTAAGAAAGAGGTAATTAATTTTCCGGTTTACTTACTTTCATCATTGGAGAAAGTGTCAATTCGAGGCGTCGAGATCGAAGGCCATTGTAGTTTCTTTTCTATTTAAATGTGTAATTGTAAAAGAATATCCTTGACATTCCTTGCACGAATAAATCAGAACTTACTCTATGTTCCTTACTGTCACATGTTCTTGATAAAATGCGTAATAGTAGTATACATTATACCATACGACATAATCAATAAGCTTACTAATAAGAGCACTTAAAAAACCATCATATATCTTCTGATCACATCTTATAATACGAAAGAAGATGTTTACCATGAATTTACTTTCTACTTCTCTTCCACAAGAGATTTCTCCGCAGGACAGTCCATCCCCAATATATTCTATTGAATGTAAGAAGGATAGGGACAGATTTGTTAACTCACAAAATGAATTTGATGGTATAGTATTTGGCGTTTCACTAGAAGAATCTTTGAAAATCGCCCGAGAGGAGGTTATTATTCAAAAGAGTACAAAGGAACTCGGGTTTATACCAGTTGTGATAGCGAAAAGCGGGCAGTATCTAAAAGAAAACGCATTAGACACAACTGGTATTTTCCGTATTGCAGGAAGTAATAAACGTGTCAGAGAACTTCAGAACATATTTTCCAAACCACCGCATTTTGGGCATGATTTTGGAGGATGGAGGGACTTCAATGCTCATGATACCGCTACTTTGTTAAAAAGATATCTGAATTCATTAAGTGAACCTTTGGTTCCATTAACGTTATATGATAGTTTCAGAAGTCCAATAATGGAAAACCCAAAAATACACGAAAACAAGGAAAAAATCCTCAAGAAGTACGAAAACATCTACATGCTCCTACCACAACAAAACAGACATCTGATACTCTATTTAGTCGGGTTGCTGAATTCATTTGCAAGAAATGACAAGAAAAACTTAATGCCTGCAAGTAATTTAGCAGCCATTGTACAACCTTCAATATTGTCTCATCCAAAGCATGAGATGAACCCAAATGAGTATGAAGTTTCCAGGAAGGTTATCGAATTCCTCATATTACACGCTTCAGACATAATACCAAATACAGAAAATGCGAAAAAAGACATTAAATCTCATATAAGAACAGTGGCAAAGTTTAAAAACATCACCGTCCCTGAGATGGCTATTGATTCAGATGAAGACGACTTTCCCCAGCCTTCAATAGATGATCACATGCTTCTGAGGTCACGTGCCAATTCTGACTCTAACAATTTTACACTACATCATCATACATTATCATCTAGTCCAATAGACCATGACAAAAATGAATTTTCTGTGCCAAGATCATTCAAAGGTAGAACATTGAGTGCAGAGTCTCTATCGCCTAAATTCAGCAAAGTACTTGGCAACGGTGGGAACAGCAATAACGGCTGCAGCAAAGACCTTACAGAAAGAGTCTCTAGAAGCGAGCATAAGACCAAACACAAACAGCACAGACAGTCGTGGTTAAGAAGACTCACTAGCCCTTCTAGAACGGTCCCTTAATCACTTTACCTCAATTAATATCCAGTTAGTTTTCGCCGAGTCTCGGCAAAGAGGATCGGTCTACCAGGGACCTTTTACGAAACTCGGCGTACCTACCAGCAATCTCGGTCCGCGTCTCGGCAAGGGGGGCATGACACGGACCGTTTTGGTTGGTCAGTTCTTATTTTTTGTAACTTCCATTGTTTGATTAAAGAATATATAAGTCATTGGAAAGCTCAAAGGTCCCTTATTATAGATCCAAAAGTTTTAGTTTCATCGTAATCATCATCAGAAAAACCTTCTTTTGGAAGTTTTCCTTCTATCTTAATTCTCTATTTATTTGATACTCTTGTTTATAAAATTATACATACCAAGTATATGACTCCATTGAATACTTTTCATCAGAATTTGAACTAACTTGGTGAAAACATAATCGAGGTCAGGAACGAATCATAATTTTTATAATAATTTTTAACAATGTTGAGAAACACTTTTTTTAGAAATACCTCGAGAAGGTTTTTGGCTACTGTGAAGCAACCTTCTATTGGAAAATATACTGGTAAGCCAAACCCTTCCACTGGCAAATACACTGTCTCGTTCATTGAAGGTGATGGTATCGGCCCTGAAATTTCCAAATCTGTGAAGAAAATTTTTAGTGCAGCAAATGTTCCCATCGAGTGGGAATTCTGTGACGTTAATCCCATCTTCGTCAACGGGCTGACCACCATTCCTGATCCTGCTGTACAATCTATTACAAAGAATCTAGTTGCGTTGAAAGGTCCTCTAGCCACACCAATCGGTAAGGGCCACAGATCTTTGAATTTAACACTGAGAAAGACATTCGGTCTATTTGCCAATGTCCGTCCCGCCAAGTCTGTTGAAGGCTTCAAAACTACTTATGAGAACGTTGACTTAGTTCTTATCAGGGAAAACACTGAAGGTGAATATTCTGGTATTGAACACATAGTTTGCCCCGGTGTTGTTCAATCCATTAAACTGATCACAAGAGATGCCTCTGAAAGAGTCATTAGATATGCTTTTGAATATGCAAGAGCCATTGGTAGACCAAGAGTTATCGTAGTACATAAGTCTACCATCCAAAGACTAGCAGATGGTCTATTTGTTAATGTCGCCAAAGAATTATCCAAAGAATACCCTGACCTTACTTTAGAAACTGAACTTATTGACAACAGTGTGTTAAAGGTCGTCACCAACCCATCCGCCTATACAAACGCTGTCTCTGTTTGTCCAAATCTATACGGTGATATCTTATCTGATTTAAACTCTGGTTTGAGCGCTGGTTCTTTAGGCTTAACACCATCTGCCAATATAGGTCATAAGATTTCGATCTTTGAGGCCGTTCATGGCTCTGCTCCTGATATTGCCGGACAAGATAAAGCAAACCCAACTGCTCTTCTTTTGTCCTCAGTAATGATGTTAAACCACATGGGTTTAACTAACCATGCCGACCAAATTCAAAATGCAGTCTTGTCTACTATCGCATCTGGTCCAGAAAACAGAACAGGTGATTTAGCTGGTACTGCCACTACTTCCTCCTTTACTGAGGCAGTCATCAAGAGATTATAAAAACTGCCCTTTTTCTCTCTCATGATCCTTCATGCCATATAAAATTAATGAGTAGTCTTATAAATAATGATATCTGAAATATTATGAAGCAAAAAAGTAGAAGACTTAAATATACATATTTATATGTATATATACATACATACAATAAAAATCAAAACCACCTGGAAGGTAGAACAAGCGTAGTCATCAGCATTTTTGGTTATTTTTTAGTGACCAAAAGCCTTTATTAAGGGTAACTTTACCTCAGTACTTATTCCCTGACAATGCCAGAAAAGACCATAAATGACGAATAATCTAAAATGTTACTCAAAGCAGTTCAAGTTTTAAAAAGCAAAAGAAACGGCAAAAAAAAAAAAAGAAGTAGGTATGCTATGTATAAAAATTAATGGATTATTTTGTATTTTCTATATGTATATATTGCTCATATCTATCTATCACTTTTCTTGTCAACAGCCAATCCTTATATCACAATATCAGTCATTTAAATTACTGTTCTCCCTTATAAATGTATTGATAGTCATAAACCTCATCGACAAGATTGCTACTCCTCTTCCACGAAGTTATTTCGTCCTTAATATCATCCAAATTAAATAATCTGACATTAGGATGGATGCCCTCGATTCTTGGCACGTCAATACCAGCGGATCCACCATAGCATAACCACATCTCATTTACCGATTGCAAGCAACAATCATTATTGTGCTCATGTCCACAGCTGACGCCTTTTATATTCCAAAGATTTAGAATATCGAGAAAACTTTTGTAATTCTTGCCATTGATCGTCATTGAAACTTCTCCTTTGGACCTTGACGTATCTACGGTTAAAGTAGACCTTTCATTGTACTGTCCAATAATAGGAAATAATCCATGAGGTCTATATTCCGATAAGGGAAAATATTGAAATGCTAATCCGTAGTCGATTTTCCCAATTAGATTACTATAATCCAACAGGAAGTCATTGACAGGATTGAAGGAATCAAAAACGAAGAACAAGGCTTCCGAAGGGGTCATTTCATCTTTAGCATTAATACCTCTTTTCAAAAGTGTATTCTTCAATAGCTTTTTTTTAAAGGAAACTTCTATGGCAATATGACCCTCTTCTGATGCAACACTGTTAAATGTGTAGGGTAAATTTCTGATATAATCTTTAATTTGTGACGGCGTAGCCAGGTTAGATTCATCAGAAACGCCTAATGAAATTGCGTAGGGTATTTTATTAGAGATCATTGGTTGAACAAGTTTCATGATGCAAGTTTGGTAATCAATTGTATTCCGTGAATCTAACAAATCACCCGTGATGACAACCAAATCCGGGTTCTCTAATGCAAGGACACGATCGATAAAATTTACTGTTCGTATCTCATTAATTATTGACATACTATTATCTGTACATTTAAAATGGAAATCAGTCATCTGGAGAATTTTGAATGATCTTTGCCCCCTGGACAACTGGATATGGGGGGACGTAACCTTGTAGTTTTCATCTACTTGAAGTAGTTTCAGAATATTATTGTCTTTTACAGGTGCTTTTAAAGGTCCTGAGAGTTTATTGGAAGCTTTATGGTGATTTTTTTCGGTTTTAAGCTTTCTAGTAATTGATATAGGTAAAGAAGGTATATTATTCCTATGAAATTCATGCATAACTTCTTTCCATGAAGGTCTTGATTCAATGAATGACGATCCCAAGTATATTTCCAAACTAATTATAGGTGGATCAGTATCATCATCATTGAGAACATACTTACACCATATGCCGCTACCCTTGTATACCCACTCCTCACCAAACACGGCTATGTCATCTGATTCAACGGATATGCCAAATAGTAGCTTCCACCATGATGAGGTGGGCTTTTCCCGCTGATACACATGGTTGTGGAAAACAGAACTGTCGCTCGATTTAACCATTTTATTAATGTCTCTCAACACCTGTAAAGGTATTAATGCTGAATCTCTTGCTATCGCTAGTTCTTTTATTGAGTTTCTTGAATTACTTTGAAAACCTTTCAGATGGACATATAAATAACTGTTGTAAAATGCCCCGGATTGAAGTGAATACAATGTTTCAATGGTAATGTTTTTAGAAACTCTGCTCCACAGAACGTTGTTTTTGTCTTTGACTTTTGACGCTGTATTTGAGGGGTGCAACCTGGGAGCGTATAAAGAACCACATTGCCTATACCAATGATAACAACGTAGGATTTGAATATCGTCTATCATTCCTTCATGATATTCAGCAGTATTACGATTCATCAATGCATTTTTTGCATGTAATTTTAATGAATCTCTCGATAAATACAATGAAATAATGCATAAAATAAAAAGAACTCTCCGTAAAAATTTAAACTTTCTTCTATAATGTAATCTCATGCAAATATTTGGAGAGTAGCGTTGGTGAAAGTTAAGGAGTGCGATGTGAGTTGATTTGAAATGAGAAGTTATACCGAAAGGAATGAAGAAAGGTAAAATATCTGACTCTTTTTTAGCAATGAAATGAAAGAAACTTAAAGGGAACTTCGAAGAAAGAAGGAAGACCTCAAAAATTAATTGTTAAACTAAAAGCACTATCAGAACTTGGAAATTGAAAATAAAAGTGATAAAAGTAAAATAAACTAAAGATAGAATGTAAAAAGAGGGGGTATCGTTAAAGCTGAAGTGAATTGAGGAAGGGGAATAGTAAAGAGGGAGCAACGTAGTGTTCTAGTATTTGAGACAGAAGTATAACACGTTCAAGGATTGTCATTATTTTAAATGAAAAATAAAATAAATGAAAACTTCCCTCTATCTATAACCTTTTTATTTTTGTTTGATCCTTAGTTTCTGATATATGCCCGTAAATAGAATACTTCGGATAGCGGGCGCAGTAGCCTTTAAGTGGAGTTTCTATAGTATTGAAAACGTAAACTAGTAGAATTATGCAATCTGGAAACAATCAATAAAACGAAAATTTGGCGATAAGATGGATGTTATTTATCATATAGAGAGTATATGTAAGTCTATCTAATCATCAGAATCGAAGCCATTGTTGTTATCATAATTGTTACTATTAGTAATATTGTCAGTGCTTTGATCAGCATTGTGGATACCATCGATAAATTGCGAACGTAAAGTTCTTAATGAGTTCTGATCATCATTAGCAAATTTTACACACCCGCTATTGCTCTCCAAGGCTTTCTCGACTACTTCTTCAGTGGGAATTTTACCCTCCTCGCAGTATATGAACATCAGCGGCATTTCACTTGCGTACTTCGTGCCATGCTTAATGGCTTCTTGAACAACGGAAGCCGAGGAACATTTGTTTACTTTAAATTCTGTTCCCAACGTATTACTTTGTATCCAGGACCATACTCCGTTCCTGTTTCTGATGAAATATGAATAAGGGGATATTGCTGCCATGGTGAGGACGTAAGGATTTTCGATCAGCCCCAGTTGTTTTGCAGTGTTAATTATGTGTGTCTCTGGATGCGACAGGTTCCATTCCCCATGCAACTTAGAAGCTAAATCCTTATACTCTTCCATTTTAGCGGATCTCATAGAATTTAGCGTGTCTTTCAGTGACGCAATTTGTCTTGCAGCTTCGTTATTAGCATCGTCAGGGCTTGCTTGAAGATATGCTAGCGTTGACTCCAAGATGGTGGATGTACTTTTGCCTTGATAACTTTTCAAAGCGCTAATCTCTTCGAGCAGATACCTGGACCTAATACGAGCTTGCTTTCTCTTAGAAATAATATGTCTTATTAGTTGATCTTTACAACGCTTAGTGTAGAGTTGTGGGTAGAACTCAAGGGGCATATCTATACCATTTGGGAGAGTCACTGATTCCGTATTAGTTTCTAGTTCATTGAACAGTATTGTCAATACAGGGGCCACCTCCTTCAATGTATTCTCCGGTTCCACATACCTCTCTTCTTCTTGCCCAGCTCCATCTTTACGAATTACATCTTCTTCATCTTCCTCTTCTTCGGGGTACAACAAAACGTTAAACATTTTGTATAGATTGGAATCGTACTCCTCAGGAAGGAAATGGAAAAGAGACAAGAAAGTCTCCATCGGAGGCTCATTTTTGTTCGGGGTGTGAAGGGCAGAAGATATAAACAAATTTCTTGTCTCCCGATCTCTAATCCCTGGACACATTTCTAGATCCACGGCCAATGACTTGATAAATGCGGGGAGAACTTCGTAGAGGTGCTCAGAATTGGCCAACTTGGACTTTAATTGCGGTTCTAAGGACAACGTGAACAGCTTGGCTGAAACAAATGCTCTTTCACACATCCGTGAATTAACCACAGAGATAAGTTTCTGCAACTGCCACAGCAGGTGTGGTTGTAAGTCATCACTTGGACCACTGGCTAGCACAATATCTGATGTAGTAGAACCATCGTCCGCCTCGCGATAGGCAACCCGGTACTTAGGCTCCGTGAATGAAGTACCCTTGAACCAGTCCGGCCTATAGTTCAAGTCCTGGAAGTCCGGTTTCAAGAAGACGTGTGGGAAATAAACGGACACAAGCAGAGCAAACAGCCCAAAATAACTCTCGATTAACGAATTTAAAGGTAACGGCAATATTACTGTGGGGTCGTCCATGACTGACTTGAACTCGTTGTGTTGTACTATATTATAAGAAGGAGGAGGAATAGATGTCTCCGATACAGAGTAATGGTCGTACTTCTGAGCAGTACGCCTGTATCCATTCGTGCTATTTGAACCACTCCGATCATCTATTATATCATCATCATCATCATCATCATCATAGTCAACATCAACACCAGCAGCATCTGGCATATCAACGTCCTGTTCCCCGTTATTCGGAACATCATAAGAATTGCCAGCCATTATGTTGTTCTCAGAAATCCTAGGCTGATCGACTTTATCCTCAGTACTCATAGCAGATTGTTCTGGCAGCTCATTCGAAAAGATGAAGTTAACCGCAGCTTCTAAATTGCCACCAGTTCTCTGGAGGGCGTCCACAGCCACTTCGTGTGGAATACCCATTTCTAGAAGTGATTTTACAGCCTGATTATCCATCATTTATAGCTTAGCTAGCAGAAAACAATTAGTGCCAATTTCAATACAGGTAAAAGCTGTTCTTTTTAGCCACTCCTTTCTCTTTTCCTTTCTTCTGTTCATCTTTGACACACCCTTGCAAGTTTGCACTAATACCTTTCAACAATAGTACCAGTTACTTGCGTGCCAGCTCATTCAGGGATTACCCGCCCGGAGTAGGTGCCTTGGCAGCGCATTCATCGCTGCATCTCCGGCGGAAAAATAGATGTTCAGTACATGAGAAGACGTTTTTATTCGACATAAACTTTTTCAGCTAGCAAGAAGAACTTCTTTTTATACATTTCATACATTTCTTCAAAAGTGCACACTGAGGATTGTTAAAAGTGACACAACGCACGGTGAAATAATAATCTTTAGTTGAGTCACACATTTTACAAAGGATTCAAACCGGTGTGAGGTGGAAAATTTCGAAGACAGCTTGGCAAGAAAAGCAGGGAAAAAGATAAAAAGTGAACCTTCATCGCTAGAGTGACGGGTTCAAAAAAAAAATTTCACACATATACACAGACATACAGACATACAACGAAACACTCTGCTATATATATAAGAAAAAAAATTGTACTGTGTTACTAATCGATACATCCAGAGGGTCCTAAGACAGCATACAGGAATTATATACAAATAAGAAAAAAAAACATGAGCGAAGAGGTAACAGGTTCAGCTCCTGTCCCATCCTCTACACCAGCTCCTGTAGGAGCTGGTGCTGGTACTGGTGGAGCAGCAGTTGAAGTAGTTAATCCTGGCGCTGAGAGCAGCGATGTTTCTGAAGATGCCAAGAAACATGGGTCGAAAATGCTGGTAGGGCCCAGACCGCCACAAAATGCGATATTCATCCATAAGCTTTACCAGATTCTGGAAGACGACTCGCTCCACGACTTAATATGGTGGTCTCCCTCGGGATTGTCTTTCATGATCAAGCCAGTGGAACGGTTCAGTAAGGCTTTGGCTACATATTTCAAGCACACTAATATCACAAGCTTTGTAAGACAGTTGAACATCTATGGCTTTCATAAGGTTTCGCACGATCATAGCAGCAACGACGCTAATGGCGGCGACGAGGCCAATACTAATGATGATAACAATAACAATAAGAACATTAGTGGCGACGAAAATAACGGCGTCAGTGTGCAAGAAAGGGAAAGGAGCAACCCCACTAAAATTTGGGAATTCAAGCACAGTTCCGGTATTTTCAAGAAAGGTGACATTGAAGGGCTTAAACATATCAAGAGAAGAGCTTCCTCACGCAACAGCTCCTCCATCAATAGCAGGAAAAACTCCAGTAATCAAAACTATGATATAGATTTAGGTGGAAGAGCAAGGCCTTCTTCTGTTCAAGACCCGACCACCAGTTCCAGTGCCTTTGGTAATTTCGTTCCGCAAATTCCGAGCGCAAATAACTCTATCCCCGAGTGCTTCAACAACTCTCATGTAACTTACGAAAACGTAAGCCATGGTGCGCTGGAGTACAATAACCCAGACATGCAAGAACAAAGCAAGCCACCAAGCTTTCAAGATGAAACACTCAAACATTTGAAAGACATAAATGTCGATATGGTTAAGCTTATTGAGTCCATGCAGCATTTCATATCTTTACAACACAGTTTCTGTTCACAAAGTTTCACCTTCAAGAATGTGAGCAAGAAAAAATCGGAAAATATCGTGAAGGAACACCAAAAGCAACTTAAGGCGTTCGAGAACGATATGCTAACCTTTAGACAACACGTCATGTCTAGAGCGCACCGTACAATAGATTCTCTCTATGCTATCAACGCCAACGCCATGGTTACGGCCGCTGCACCCGCGCCCGCATCCATTCCTGCATATGCACCCAAATCTCAGTACGATATGATGATTCCTCCAGGCAACCAGTATGTGCCACAGAAATCTTCTTCGAGCACGAACATTCCTTCGAGGTTCAACACCTCTTCGGTACCACCTTCGCAACTTTTCGTGCAATATCAATCTCAGCCGCAGGCGCAGGCGCAACCGCAACAATTCATGGCTTATGCAAAGCAAACAACGCATATGCCAAACTTTGTCCACCAGCCCATACCCATCCAACAATTACCTCCGCAATACGCAGATACTTTTACTACCCCACAAATGATGCACAATCCCTTTGCCTCGAAGAACACCAACAAACCAGGCAACACTAAGAGAACCAATAGTGTTCTCATGGACCCATTAACTCCCGCCGCTAGTGTTGGGGTCCAAGCTCCATTAAACTATCCTATCATGAATATAAACTCATCTGGTCGTGATTACAACAAGTCTGTTCCTCAAAACATGGCTCCGAGTCCAATTTACACTATCAATGAACCAACAACGAGACTATATTCACAACCAAAAATGAGAAGTCTCGGGTCCACAAGCTCATTGCCCAACGATAGAAGAAACAGTCCCTTGAAATTGACGCCAAGATCATCATTGAATGAAGACAGTTTATGCCCCAAACCTAGAAACTCCCTCAAATCCAGTATTTCTGGTACGTCCTTATCCTCCTCCCTTACCTTAGTTGCCAACAATCCAGCTCCAATTCGGTACCCTCAACAGGGACTGCTTCGTTCGCTAAGCAAGGCTGCTAATTGTGCTCCAGACTCAACAACTCCACTAGATTCATCTGTCTTGACAGGTCCTGCTCCAAAAAACATGGACAATCTTCCCGCTGTTTCTTCAAACTTAATAAACTCTCCCATGAACGTCGATCACGGGTCAAGTATATCACATGCAGAATCTATATCTTCTATAGAAGTACCACAATCGTCTTTTTCCGTTACGGGTGCCACTAAGGAAACTGACGAGGCAGGTAATAGTAAAAGACATGGGAGTGCTGTCTATTCATTACTTAACCGAGAGGATAACGGCACGTCTAGTATTGAATCAAAAGCTGAAGAGAAGGCTACTCCAGTGCTGAAAAAGGTCAAGATGTGATTTTGACAAGCCTTTGTACTTTTCAATTTTACAAATCTCAAAACAGCCAACGTAAGTTAACTGATTACCATTGTTTCATTTCATTTTAGGTGCCCTGAAGGAGTACTTATCACTATTTATTTTATTCACTTCTTTTTTCTTCTTCTGCAAATCATCGTCATTATAACTCTATTTTTACCAACTCTGGTAGTTGTTTTATTAAGTTTACCCCCATTATCATTGTATTTTCCATTTTCACTTTCCCCTTCCTTTTCTCCTTCCGCCTTTTAATTCGTATCATAGTACCACCTGTTCTTTCAAGTACGTCACGTAGAATAGGTATCAAGTATTGTTTCGTAAACAGAAAAATGCACCTTTCGATAAACTTCCTGTACAGTAATTCTATAAATATATATATATATATATCACACGCACATATATATATATATATTAGCTATTAAACAACCATTATAAAAAGATACCTCGTCCATTATCACTGCGTTTGAAGTACAATAATAGTATTACTGTTTGACTGTGCTTAATTTTATCATAGCTATTCATACAGCAGTTGTTTTCACCGCTCCCCTCTATAAAGATCTATACCAAGTACACTACTAAGTAAATCTGTATTTTTGGTTCATTAATAATACAAACTTATTAAGAAAAAAACGTTCTCCAAACACTTGCCCTAATACGTGAAAATACATTTATATTGTAAGATTCTACTCCCATGAACATCCCAATCGTTATTCGTAATAAAGAGTTCTTCAACAAGTTTGATTTGGGCCAAAACGCTAGCACCCTTCCAGATTATTAAGGCGGGATTCATATCACGTGGTGGTGGAATTATGCTTATTGGGAAGACATGTTCGTTACCATTTTGATGCTCAATATTCTGATGTTGCTCATCTAGCTCTTCTACGACCTTTTCCTTAATTTGCGCTTGCAAAATCAGTTTGTTCTCTTCTTCTGTCTTGTCAGGAGCACTGACAAAATGACTTTCTAAATCCTTGATTTCCTTAGTCAATTTCTTGTAAAATTGTGGGAAAGAGGTCGAGCTTAATAAAGAGGGCCTCCAGATATTGATTCTATCCGTTAAAATAAAATCTAAAGCTGGTATCTTAGAAGTACCACCTACAATAAGGATGTTTGAATAAAATGAATTCATTCTTGTCACGTCTGCAGTTATGGATGCATTTGATATACTTTGGATGATAGCCTTCTCCAAAGGTGCAAAGTTCTCCTTTGAGATATGACCATAATTTTCAGGTTTATCTTGAAGTTGATCGATTATGTTATGGGCCTGTAATATTTTTTTCAAGATCTCAAGGTCGTCATTCAGATTACAATACAGATTTCCTTCTTTACTTTCGAACTGTGACAAAGAGTTCCAATCATTCATTTCGTTCGTAAAGAGATCACGTGATTCAGGTAGTTGAAATTCTAAGCTAGAATTATTGTCAGAAGGAGTTCGTATTAACTTGAAAATTTGTGGGAAAAATAGAGCCAATGGTGCCAGCATAACCTCATCAAACAATTTGAATTCGTATTTTTCAGTAGGTTGATTGGGCGAACGGTTAATGAAATTATATAGCTGAACGGCTACATCAGCATCTTGAAAAGTAGTGAAGTTTTTCTTCAACTGTTCGGCAAGAAGCCAGCCATGTTCGGAATTAATCTTCCAATCTTGTAGGGGAAAGTCACTTTGTAATAAAAATAGGCCGAAAAGTCTTGTAATATCATCTCCACCGTAATCTAGGGTGATGGCACTATGTTCCAAAACTGTTCCTTCATCAACACAAGCGATCCTGGTCTCAGAAGCACCTATATTCACTACGCATGTAGAAGTACTGATCCCAGCACCGTAGCAAGTTGCTAATGATTCTTGAATGATAGCAACTGCTTGAAACTGCAACTCAGTAAGAAGAACCCTGATAAAAGTCTCTATATGACTTTTTTTGAATATATCTGGTATCACCAAAACAACTTTGTATTGATTAAATTTGGCAGGCTTAACGTTTAAAGTCTCTGACTTTAGAGCATATTCCAAAAGTTTGGTAACATCCGAGATTAACTCCGCCAACGATTTATAATATTGTGAGTTGATGTTAAAAGAGCCTCCTTTAAAGGGTTTTCGAATGACAAATTTTTCGTCGACGCATCTTAATGCCTCTGAACCATAGTAAAGTTTTGAGTCATCAAAGATCCATTTTATGGGAGATGGATCATTTTTCTCTGAAATAATCTCAGGTTTGGAGTTTTCATTAAAGGAAATTACTTGTTCATGAGCATTCCCTGGCACTTTTCTTTTGTAGTACCTCATACGTTCTCTAAAGTTCTTTTCCATATCTGACTTTATGTTGTTAAACTCCTCTGATTGTTCTCTTTGCAAAGAAAAAATCCCATCATTCTGACTACTTTCAAGATTCAACCACTTTTTAGGTACCGCCACACAATTTGGAACTAGTACAGGATGTTCGTCTTTGGGAAATCCGATTTTTATAGAATTAGAACCTGGATGTATCACGATAGTAGCAGTTGAATCGTTTAAATCTATTTCTTCATTAAGTGGTGCTGTATTAGCTTCTGAGTGTGGCAAGTTTTTCAAATCTATAATATCCGGTGTATTGGTACTCGATACTTGAGTAGTGTTATTATTTCTCAAGAATTTTCTATCTCTAAGAGCAAATATTTGGTCGTCTTTTTTCAGATAGTCCGATGAATAGTTTTTCTGGTTAATCAACATTAGAGGTTGAAATAAACCAGTGGCAGGTAAAGTGGTCGCCTCCACTTTTTCAATTCCAATTTTCTTCAATGTCTTGGCGAATTCTTCAGCAGCCTTTATACGCCCGAGTCTTCTTTTCTCTAAAAGATGTAGAGGGACCTTCTTTCCAGGTGGTGCTTTTGCAGGATCTAACTTTGGATATTTCTTATACCGCTTACTAGTTAAAGCAGTAGGTTGCGCCCTCTTATCCCTGGAAGTTTCCGATTCATTTTCATTTTCGTCATCATTGTCATTTTCGTCATCATTGTCCTCTTCCTCTTCCTCTTCCTCTTCTTCTTCTCCCTCTTCATCATCATCCTCTTCTTCTTCTGCGACGTCTCTTGGGTCAGCAGAAAGACCCGTGACACTTCTGGGCGTCTCCGATCCAATTACATTATTAACACTATCGTCTGAGTCATTATCCTCATTTTCTTGATCAGCCTGGCTGCTCAATGGTACGTTGTTTTCTTCTTCTTCCATTTCATCTCCATCGTCATCATCATCTAACGGAATATCAATGGGTTCTTCATAAACGATACTAGACTCTGCTTCTTCTTGCGACATGTTAAGGTGCACTCGTATCCCTGTGCTTATAATGCTATTGATCAAGAGTCTAACGTGAAATGCTCACCTTGTAGACGTTTCCCATCTGAATATATTAATGCCAGTTCCCAAGCAAGTCGTCTTGCACGGCCCAACCAGCGGCTGGATAACGGATCTACCCCAACCTCGGACTCAAAGTCGTTGCTATAAAAACAAAACCAAAAAACGGCGTTTCTCGAAACGCAGTTCCAGATGATAATGTCGTTCTTCAGGTCTTCGTGATTTTAGTTAATAGTACTTGCTCGAGAGTTGTTCCCAGCACGTTGCGCATATACAGGTGTACTACTATTGTTTTCGTTTAAGCAATATAAAAAGTGAAAAGAGGCCAGGTTCCCCCCTAAATTATTGTCCCGTTTGTCACTTTTTGTTCTACATACGTTCAATTTCACAGAATAATCAGTTACAATCCATATCTTTTCAGTTTGACAATGTTGAGATCTGCCGTTTCAAAAGCGTCTTTGAGAGGCTGTCGTAACTTCCACAGAGAATCTATTCCATATGATAAGACAATCAAGAACTTGCTGCTTCCCAAGGACACAAAAGTTATTTTCCAGGGTTTCACAGGCAAGCAAGGTACTTTTCATGCCAGTATCTCTCAAGAATATGGTACGAATGTTGTTGGTGGTACGAATCCAAAGAAGGCGGGTCAGACACATTTAGGTCAACCAGTTTTCGCCTCTGTAAAAGACGCAATTAAGGAAACTGGCGCTACTGCAAGCGCTATCTTTGTTCCGCCACCAATTGCTGCTGCTGCTATCAAAGAATCTATTGAAGCTGAAATTCCGTTGGCTGTATGTATTACAGAAGGTATTCCTCAACATGATATGTTATATATTGCAGAAATGTTACGAGCACAAGATAAAACAAGATTAGTTGGTCCTAACTGTCCTGGTATCATCAATCCAGCTACAAAAGTGAGAATTGGTATCCAACCTCCAAGAATTTTCCAAGCTGGTAAGATCGGTATTATTTCCAGATCGGGAACTCTGACATATGAAGCTGTTCAACAAACAACTAAAACCAATCTTGGCCAGTCGCTGGTTGTCGGTATGGGTGGTGATGCCTTCCCTGGTACTGATTTCATTGATGCCCTCAAGTTATTTCTAGAAGATGAAACTACAGAAGGTATCATTATGCTAGGTGAAATAGGAGGTAAAGCCGAAATTGAGGCAGCTCAATTTTTGAAAGAATACAACTTTAGCAGGAGTAAGCCTATGCCAGTGGCATCTTTTATTGCCGGGACTGTTGCTGGTCAAATGAAAGGAGTTAGAATGGGTCATTCAGGTGCCATCGTAGAAGGATCCGGTACTGATGCCGAATCTAAAAAACGAGCCTTACGGGATGTTGGAGTTGCCGTCGTCGAATCTCCAGGATACTTAGGCCAAGCTTTACTAGATCAATTTGCCAAATATAAATGATTGTACTATAAGGGGAAGCATCAGATTGCGAAGAGAAAAATTCAATGTTTCATTTGTCGTTTAAACAAGTATGAAGCCAATTGACGTTCTATGTTAATTTGTCCCTCTGTATATATTCATTTATGCTTATAAAATTACTAGGAAATCTTTTAATAGTGTTTGTATTAGTGTTCTTATCAAAAACGCTATACCCAAAGGGCTAACTTATCAATGTGATAAAAAACTTATTTGGACTTTCTATATGATAGAACCCGTAAAAAATAGCTTTCCTCTTCCTAGTAAAAATGCGCAAGCCGGGAATCGAACCCGGGCCTCATGCTTGGGAAGCATAAATTCTAACCACTGAACCACTTGCGCTTTTCAATCAATCTGTTCAAGTTGTTGAAGCAAACTAACTCCCTCAAAGAGTATTGGTTAGCATGTTATTTGTATATTATCATATACGTTGATAGTATTGGAATGAAAACTGTTGGAATGAAAACCAACTAGCGTCTATTAACTAGTAGTCATACTACTAGTGTACTATCACATACGGTGTTAGAAGATGACATAAGTTATGAGAAGATATCATCGAAGCTAGAGGAAGCTGAAATGAAAGGATTGATAATGTAATAGGATAATGAATGACAACGCATGAAATAAGAGAACAAAGGAATATATTATTTTGTAGAATTATCGATTCCCTTCTGTGGATTCTCATATCCTTGAGGAGAACTTCTAGTATATACTGTACACATTATAGTATTCCATTTATAAAAAACTGTATCCCAACAATTATCTTGAAATCACCTGTTTCACAAAAGGCAATAATTTTCAATTTCTTAACAACTTAATCATAACAGTCAATATGAAAGAACAAGAGAAGTCATTTATGAAAATATTTGCTATATTAAGCTGAGATATTGGGGAATTTTGAGACAAATGATGGGATTCCATTATTGATAAGGCAATATAATTTGGTATATAGAATATACTAGAAGTTTTCCTCGAGGATATAGGAATCCAATAAATGGAACTCGTAATTCTACATAATTCTGTATATGCTTTTATTGTCATTTTATATGTTGTCAGTCATTATCCTATTACATTATCAATCCTTGCATTTCAGCTTTCACTTATTTCGATGACAGCTTCTCATAACTTATGTCATCTTCTAACACCGTATATGATAATGTACTAGTAGTATGACTACTAGTTGATAGACGATAGTTGATTTTCATTCCAACATAAGCCAGCTCTTATTCTTGAGCAAACTACGTATTTGTGCATACATAGGGTTATCTGCTTCACAATTTAGATAATACGACCTCAAAGCTTGCGTACTTAGTATTGGCGATGAAAAAAAGTATAGGACAAATTATTGTATTATACCTTAATTTTTGACTACAGTACATACGCCGAATTAAGACAGTCCATTTAGGCTTGCATCCTGCTTTCATTTGGAAAGCCTATTTCTTCCAATTACTGGCCATATAATTATAAAATACATCCGACGAGTGAGGAATAAAGGAAGATGGTCGAATGATTATTGAAGAATGTCTTACTTTACAAGAAATCTATTAATTTATCAACAAATATTTCAACATTCAAAACGATGTCATGTTCAGTATCAATGAAACAACACTTCTTCCCAACAAATCTGTTACTACTACTGACTCTTCCGTCGACAATGCTAGTTGGCCAATTCTTAATATCCCACTTCAAACCGCGGGTTTCCTTGATTACAGTAGCTTCTCCAATGGGCAACAATCCACAATTTCCTATACAAGAGTTCCTAAAATGAGGATCGTACTCAATCAAAGTTCCATTTTTCTTGATTAGGAATATTAAGTCAGTTGAGGTCATATAACAAAGTTTGAAATAACTTGCATTTTCAGATAGAGTGTACAATTGTGTGATTGAGTGAACTGTCTGATCAAACCTACCACCGATGCCTCCTAATGCTAATAAACTTATTGGGGTCACTTCCGAAAAAACTAAAGACTTAGTCATATTATTGAATAATGTATGAATACCTTTTTCTAGCTCAATTCCATGGTTTGATTGACGATTGTCTTCATTTGATATCAAAGCATGGAATTTGGGTGAATTGAAATGTAAAGAAATCAAATTCACACATTTCGTGAAATCAGTCGAATACTGTGTTGTCTGTTTTATTATAATTACTCTGTTTTTCTTATAGTAATTGAAAACTTTGTCTGATAGTGAATCTAGGTCACCGATAATATAATCAGGAAGGTGTTTGGCCCTTATGGCTTCATCATCGTTTAGGTAGTCATATAATCTATTGGCTGCACCATCTGCACAGACTTTTAGGCCATGGAATTTCCAAATGTCGTAGAACAACGACCTGGAAATATCAATCTTTTGGTTCAGTATAAGCAGTGTTGAATTATTGCCTTTATTTGGGTGAATCAATTCTTTCAAGTTCGTTTTATTTCTGGCCTTAATTAAATCAGCATTAACATCAATTCGTTCAGGATTCTCAATACACTCTTCAGTCATAACAGTAATACTCAAAATTTTCTTTGTATCTTTGCGAACAATTAGGATGTATGAAACTTCTCATTTCTATTATAATATAACGTTGAAAAAGCCAAGCACTTTTATAAACCCTTTTCATTTTCTCTCCCTTGTTATTCTCATCAACTACTTTTTTTCTATTTTTCGCATATTTTGCGTTTTTCGCTATTGTGAAATATGCACTCTAAGGAACCTGAGGCAACTATTAGAAGTCAGAAGCGTGCTGTAACGGCTTAACACACAACTGCAGAGTTTATCAATATATAAAGTGGTGTGTGGTATGCTTTCACTACCGTGGTATACACTTACGATTATATAAATTTTTACTCCCCAATTGGCGCACATATATCTCGTAGTCGGATTCGCATCACTCATGTTTCGAAACCTCTGAGCGTAAATGGTCCCATTTTCTCACTACTATACTTGGATCGGCTCTGAACCATACATTTTTTAGAATTCCATCTTGTGATAATTGGTAAACTAAGTCTTTATATCGTCTTTCAGATACATGTTCGCTATGCAACTCAAATATATGCTTATTTTCATCCTTGACATTGGCATCACTTTTGGCGATTTCAAAAACAAAGGGATTAATTTCTGCTTTAATCTGTTGAGTAGTGCTGCTCAGTAAATGAAGCTCAGAATTCTCGTTTAGAGCATCGACGTTATAAATACCTCTAAACTGGTTTAAAATATCAGAAATTTTCCTAGAATTTCTCGTTCTTCTTGTCGACTGTAACTGGTCATATCTTGGTATCCTCGAACCTAGAAAATCAATTGTGGATTCAGTCATTTTTTTGAACGTGTTAACGAGATATTCATTGGTGATTGTTTGTTTCAGTCCTCGGCAGTAGTAAGGCTGAGCTTCTAGCTGTTCTTGGATGTGCTGGTGAATATTTAATTCAAACGGTAGTAACTGTTGCCTATCGGGATCATTTAAATGCAATTTATAGTCAATCATATAATCAGACTTTAGTTTCATTTCATCATCTATATTAGGATCCTGGAAAGCATGGATTTTTTCTGGTGTCATTGTGGTGGAATCTATTTCTTGCTTTACCATTGAACGGTTTCGCGTTGCTTGACCAATAACATCATTTATGGATAGAAGATCAGTTAATTGTGACACGTCATCAATATTTGAACCCAAAATCAATGTTGGGGTCCGTACTCTGCTCTTAGATAAAATTATATCACTCTCGGTATTGACGCACCAAAATTGCAAAGACATCAAGCACTTCCTTATGTCTGCATTATTTTGTTTTATCATGTCATGAAGCCAATCATCACAGACTTCGATTTCAAGGGAATTCAAATATTTTGTTAGAAATGCATGTACGGTTGATGTACTAATTTTTTTGGCATGAAACAGAGAATTTTGTTCAATTGTCAAAGCAATAAGTTCACTAGGGATTAATGACAAATCCTTACAAGCCAATACCAGGGGTCTTCGGGAAAACTCACACAGTTTATTGACCATTGACCAATATCCTCTGTCATGTTCCTTGAATAATACATCAACGTCATTAAATAAAACAAGTCCATAATCGTATTTCCTTTTCGAGGAATCCTTAACATAATGTGTAGTGGTGAAATCTAACAAGGTATCAAGTACATCTTTCCTACTTCTATTCACGTTTGAATTAACCTCGTATATCTGATAAGAGTTATCGTCGCCAGCAATTTCTCTCATGATTGTTTGTATCAGTGTCTTCTTCCCTATTGAATTGCCGTGCAGTATCATGAGTGGTACAAATTCGGTCAAATTAGGATTCGTTTCGCCATTTTTGTAGGAATGTGCACGCACACATTCGTCTTCTACGAAATCAGGCACAATAAAGTTGACAAATTCTGAACCAGCACTCTGCTGTTTATTCGAAGTGATTGTGTTTAGTAAGCGTTTCCTTGTAGTAGGCTTTTCTAGCATATGAAAAGATGTTTTAATCCAATTTTTGATTTGTGATTTCAATTTAGGTTCAATTAGTACCTGTTTTATTGTGGCTGGCCTGAACAACTGTGGCCATGTAAGGGTTGTATTCCTCTTGACATTTGCGCCAAGTAATTTAGGGGCTTGGTAATGAATAGGTATACAGGATGCTAAAGCATTGTCTTTTAATGTTTCGTAGTCGCTAGAAAGAAAATCATGCTTCAGTGATGGTATCGTGCGTAAGGGAAGTGGGATTTCAACGGACTTATCCAGCAATTCGCCATCATCTTCAGGGTAGGTCAATTTGCAAAATGATAACGGTGGATCTATTTCATTTAGTTTAGAAATACTATTTAATCTTCTAAAGGTGTCGATTGTTCCCTTCTCAAACAAGTTCTCAAGTTTGGGAGCCTTTTCCTTAAGAAGCGATGATTTGATTCTCGATGTGGAAATTATCGCAATATCATCTTCTAGCTCATATGAGGATGTATTTTCAGTATGATTATTGTCACTCTTCGGCCCCTTGTCACTGATTACAATAAGATCATCGCTCTCATCATCGCATTTTTCTTTTGTGCGTTTCATCATCAAAAACTCCTTTGCTGATTTGCGACTAGCGGAAGTGGCTTCAATTGGTTTGACCATAGAGTGGTTTAGTAATATTACTGAAGGGTCGTCATAGTTAATTGTTTTGCCATCAAAAGCGCTGGTTTCAGTATTATTTTCCTCATCAATGGTAATTTGTAGAGCGTCTTGTCTTTTTACTTTTTTCTTATTACCTGTCAATATATCACACAAAGACACGTGTCTTTTCATTGGTAAAACTTTCTTTGGATTCAAAAGGCCAATGATCTGGTATCCATGCGATCCAGCACAAAGAAAGTGGTAAAATTATCAACAGCCTAACTGTACTAAATTTATTTATCATCGCTAACGTTACGCGTCTGGCATCTTGAAAAAAGAAAGAAAAAAGAAAAAAGACTACTTACTCTATTTTGCTATGAGACGATATATACTGTACAGATGATGAAAGGCCACACAACGCGTTCAATAGCGCTCCTTTAATCTAGATGCAACTGTACGTAAGTTCCCGTAAACTTTACCTGGAGGTGAACCTAAAATCAAACTAACGACAGATTCTCTAGCCATTCTAATGTGGGTGAACCCACCCAAAATGTGGATTTTAGAGTCTGCTAAGACTATTCTTGTTCTCGTCGCATTTTCAATGGCAAATTTTGTCTTACCATCTTTGCCGGCAATACGACCAATGGCTCTTGACAAATGGTCACCAGTTAGAGTCTTGACATCTTTGACTTCAAAAGTTTCGATATACAGATCATCTAGCCTTAGTAGTGCGATAGAATCGTCTAAGTCAAACCCTAATGTGAAAGCCTTGATAAAATCAGCACCTTTTTGCAACGCACCGGGATCTGTGGTAAATTTAGGGTTCGTTCTTAGTTCTACCGATTTGGTCTTTAAGTTCATTCTGACTTGCAGCTTCAAGTGCTCTACCAGTGGAGGATAAATTTTAGTCCAGCTATTCCTTAACGGTGTCATTCTATGTGGTGGAACCATGATCTTCCTCGATTCAAACTTTATTTTGTTACCTTGTGTTTTACTAGCTGAAGTGAAGCGAGGCTTCCCTTGGTCATCCACCACTACGGTCTTGGATTCGGGCATCTTCTGACTACTGTCTTCGCTGTTTCCCTCATTTTTTACTGTGTTATCGCTAGCATCATCCAATAGAACGTCGTCTTCATCATCTTCAATGCTCTCAGTATTACTTACTCCTATAATTCTACTCTTGCTGCTGTCTTCATCAACCGTAGTTGTCACGGTTACTTTTTTTAGAGCAGTGGGTGCAACCATCTTGTATTTTATATTTACTGCAACTTTTTTTCTCTGCTAACTAGAAGTACTTTATTTACTGTTACTTATTATTATTGTACACTATTGCTTTCTTGGTGATGAGCATCGGAATGATAATTGAAGAAAAATTTTCTTTTCTAAAAGCCTCTAACCACCGTTAGAGATGATAATAATCTTTTAATACAGACCTAACATTATAGTTCTAAAATTTTCTTTTAACCCTCTTTTCTCAACATATACCCTTACTTATAGCCCTATGTTGTTTTCGTATGAAGGTATAATAGCTTTTTTGTCACCTTTTCTTTTTTTCAATTTTCATATCCCGTTATTGGTTCTAAGTGGTCCTTAAGCTGAACTCTATTCTGGAGGGATGCATAGTAAGCTTATATATATGAATTGAATTAAGTGTCTCAAAACAAAGGGCGCATAAGAAAATCAGGTGGAGGGAGGCTTATAAAATTCATGCTGTCCACAAATTTGCGGATCTTCACAGTAAAGCGGTCATTGCTTCCGATTACAAGTCATCTCATAAGACACTTTGTTCGTACTTACACTGTTGCTAATCGTGGAAATTGTAGACCCTCAATAGCGCCTTATAAGAGTATATTCCCAGTTAAATGTTTGATTGCTCATAGGTTTATACGATCGTTCCCATCGAATGATAGGTTAATTACTAAGGCTTCCAATATTGAAACAATTTTACTAAGAAAGAATAATGAGCGAAAGTTCAAGCAATCACTCTTAGCAGACGCGAAAAATTTTCAAGAGAGGTTCAAAATCAATGTAAAATGGATTCTTATTAAGAATAACAGGCCGTTCTCTATGAACGAGATAAGTATTATAGGGTCTTGGCTGATATTGTCGCAAATTCTATGGCTTATTCTGAGCACTACCACTTTCTTTTCGTTTTATCTTTTCGTTGTCAACTCTGTTTTCAGTCAAGAATACATTCATGAAAGAAAAATTTATGAAAAACTTTTGAGATTCTTATTGAAGGATCATAAGCACTCTGGTCAGGATCTGGATATAAGCTTCTCTCCAGAAGATAAAGCGTCAACGGCGGTTGTATTATCTCCAGACTGGGAGTCGAACTCAATACTCATAAAAAGGTTAACCATAAGGGATGAAGATTTAGACCTGGACTTGAAGTTTCATCACATCAACTTGAATGTTTCCTTAAAAAATTGGCTACTTGGTAAGGGATTGATTTCGAGTATTTCCATATATGGTATCAGAGGCTCCTTGAATTTGTCCAGGTTTATTAACTTAATAAACTCCTTTCAAGGTGATCGAAAAACTGAGAACTTTCTTAAACTTTCAAATAATATTGAAATTACCGATTCGGAAATTCTTCTGAAGCAATCTACGAGTGGACCGGAAACCCCGATGTTAAAATTCTGCATTTACAACTTATCCTTACCACAGCTTAGATTAGATCATTTTATTTCTGATGTTCTAAACGCCAAATCATTCTCTGGTTCGATAAATAACTCTCTTTTCAACTTATTCAAGAGGCAACAAAAGCTAACAGCGGTTATTGAGAATAATAACAAAAATAAGATGGCAATGTCAAAGTTTGATTACATCGATAATAATGAGGGAAAATACCAAACAGTAACTCGCCAGGATGATCATAATTACATAACAACGTTAAGATTGAACTTCATTAACATCAACGATTTAAAGTTCAATGATGACGGAAAATTCAATTGGTTGAGAGACGGTCAAGTTGAAATACTGGCTGATATAATGTTAACAAACTCTACTTCTCATCTATCATCGGAATCCAAGTATGCAGTCGTGGATTTAAAGGTAACTTGTAAAGACTTGAAAACAACTTTTCCTCAGGAGCCTCCAGTATTATCAACCGGTGATCGTATTGTTTCATTGGATGAATTGAAACCTATCATAACGTTTATTAATTCATATGAAGGAATGGCTAATCCTATACTAAAGGATTTTACAGAGAACGAAATATTGAAGAACTCTATAATCTGGAGCTCACCTAATGTCTCGATCAATAGGCAAAGAAAATCGTATCCATTAACCACAAAGGTCACTTCCAATTCCGCAAAGGAAATCATCAAATTTCATAATCAGCCAAACCCCGACGTTAATGAGATCGTTTTACGATGTAAGATGGTCAAAAACGTGTCAGACCTACAGCTAATTAATATCAATCAAATACTAGACCAAATTACTATGGAATTATACGTCGACTTAACCAAAATAGTAGAAGACTGGGAGTTTAGAAACAAAAATGATTGGATGAAACAATGGGGTACGACCTTTGCATCACAATTATTGCTGTTTGGATTTGGTGCCATGGTTTGACCGTTGCTCACATAACATATTGGATTAAACCCTCCTTTGCATTTCAATTACCATAAAATCAGGATCAAAAATAGTAGAACAAAAAAAAAACAATTTAATAAATAAAAAGAAAGGAAAACAAATAGCTATACCAAAAAAATGTCTCCTTCGGAACATGCATAAAACATAATGTGTATATAGTAAATACTTTAAATTATATATTCAAGCCTTATGGTTACTTAGGTTCTTTTCTTTGTCTTCATTAATCTTGGCGCCTGTCAATTTATCGATTTTTACGACAGGCATGAAAGCAGTTTCCTCCACGCTTATTTCCTTGTTTAGTTTCGCACCAATCCCCAATCCATCAGGATGTATCTGTGAGATACCAGTATTGTCTTTCTTTCTGTTACGCTCCTTGCCTCCTTTAACATTCTCCTCAGATTCGCTTTCCCATCCCATACCTCGGAGAAGTGCATCTCCAAACTCTTCGATAGGTACTTCACTGTATTCTTTTTCAGTGACATGTTCCACCACGGAAGTATCATTTTTTTGGGCATCTGAGTTTTCCTTCAGTTTTATCACTAGTCTTTTTTTAAGAGATGATTCCTCATCGAGATCGAATTTATCAATACTTTGAATCTTTATCTTTTTCTGAGGTTTATGCGAAATAGTTGTTACCTCCGCATTATCCCAATTGAATAGATTGACATTCTGGGAGGAGTTCTTTTTTTTTGCCTTCTTGGTGGTGTTCTTTTTCAAGTTTTTGTTTCCTAGTTTGAGTGAGATTTTATTCATTTCAACATCCTACCTCTGCATCTAGCCCTCCAGTACGCCCTCGTTTTGACTGACACTTATTATTGACAATCATTGAAAGCTACATCTACTTGCATATTCTTCTAAAATACGTCCGGGTAATAATGGATAGCGCCCGATGACCAGTAAGGAAATTAGTGTACCTTTCACCATAAGTTCATGTTTGTAAGGCCTACATACTGGGTTAGCGATAACATGAACGAGAAATTCGACAACGATGTTGTTTCTGTTGAATTGAGCTGTTTGTTAGTATTACTTCATGTTTTGTGTTTTGTGCAGGTGCGGAAGGGGTAATCCTATATCGTAATTCTAGATTATAGAAAAATTCAAAAATGCTTGCTTAGTCTTGCTTGGTTCTACTGGCGTTCTGCTAAAATTCTGTGCCATTTTTGTACTAGCAGCAATAGCTCTTCTCTATAATCAAAATAAAAAATCAATTCTAAACTATGTGCTGATTTTCATCAGTTGAATAGTTACGAGAAAGAACATACCCACACATAGCTAACTCATTCTTAAATGGCTTATAAATCTATTATCATAATTTAGAATTATTTGCGCGATTTCTTGATTATACGCTATATCAGATTTTCTATAAAATGGCTTTACAACAGCTCGATTGAATACACCGTAAGCCCTGGCTTAAAAGTCGTATAATCATTAAAATCAAAATGATCAAGATCTAAATGGAATAAGTAATGTCTTTTTGATATCAACTTCATTGTTTCATCCCTCTTCAGTTTCTTCAGCTCCGAAATCATTGAATCGGGCGTGATTAAAGTCAATGGAGTCGCTACTCCATTTAAACGTAATTTCGTGATTGTTTCCTCTAAAAGTGGCAGATCACAGCCTTTGAGGTCTATTACATGATGGGTGCCTACTTTGAATGCTACTTTATCTAAAGACTCAACGCCATTTTCTAAATTGACTATGGAAGAAATTGTTATTGCGTCGTTCATATACATCCATGTGGGTGGCGAATATGTTTTCCACCATATGTGGACACCCATCGGCTCAGTATGAAAGTGAAAGTAATCTCCTAGAAATTGAATTATTCCTCCTTGATGTGAGATTCCTATGATAAAAGCCATAATTATGTTAAAAAGAAACCAAGTCCCTTTAAACAATTTTCTGTCCACTAACGCCGAGCTCAGAGGTGTCCAATTCAAGTTTGTCACGAATAAGGGAACTAGCGGTATCAGAAATCTCAGCTCCTGGTGTTGGAAAAGTGAGAGGAAAAGCATACCTGATACTATTGAGTATGTAGATAACCTATCGAGTTTGTAACCAGATAGAATTGTTAATAGTAATACAGGGCCCAGAATTTGCGGTAAATTTACCAGCAAATGAGTGTATCTTGGATGTAATCCGTGTAATTGTAAATTCTGGACATTAAGGTTATATTTCAAATTATTCAGAGGTGCAATAACAAGTCTTTCTCCGCCATTGAAAATATATGTGTCAATAAAAACAAATAGACAAGAGAAAGATATAGATGAAAGTAAAAGTAAAGAAAAGGACTGCCAATTAACCCGGTAATACTTCCAAAATAGAATTAAGCATGGTAATAAAATAAATGCAGGGAAAGTGACTCTATTGAAAACGCCAAGACTAAACATTAGTCCTAATAAAATAGATTCTTTAAAATTTCTTTTCCTAATATTTTCTTCATTCACCATTCTCTCCATAACAGTCAATGTCGACATCAAAATCAGTGTCTCTATCGAATTGGAAAATGTGTGCGTTTGGTACGTCCAGGTCACGTAGGAAGTTAAAAGTAAACCGTTTTTCATAGATTTTACCGCCCTTCTGTCACTCTTCATTAATTTTGGAATTATAAAATAACAGCACAATAAAATCAATACGTAGTTTTGTAATCTCATTAGATACAAGATTAATACTGGGTTACGCTGAGCGTTAGGAAAAGATTGTAAAATCGTGAATAATGGCCCATAAAACAAAAGTAAAGGGACGTAACTTCTAGCAGCAAAGCTGGGCTCAAATTCCCATGGCACGGTACCTTTGGCTTTTGTAAAGTACATGACCAAAATTTCGATGCATTGAAAGTGTTCATCCGGATGAATATACGATGGGCTCAGCCCTAGCATTAATCCGATGGCACACACTAAATAGAGCCACCACTGATACCCCATTATATACACTTGAGTACCTGGTGTATGACTGTAGAACAATATTACAACGGTAGCTTATCACACATAGGGCGGTGCAGACGTTTTCACTGTGTTCTTTCTTATGTTACTTTGAATTGTGCGCATCTCGCGACGTCTATACTTCATAAGTTCAAAGTTGCACTCATCGTCGATACAGATTTTCTCAACGTCTCTACTGAAAAAGTGAATGTATGAACTATATCAAAAGCAACGCATCTTCTACGAGTATATAAATTGATTGGGTGGCTCTCTTTGTACTGCATTTGTGTCCAATTCTAAGTCTTGTGAACGTCACAGTACGTACATTAAACGGTGAAATAATTTTCATTGAACTCCTTGTATTGAAAGTGATACGTGTAAAACACACATCGTCAAGTAAATCTGGATTGAATTCAGTTAAGAACTACTGCATATTACAACCACTCAAACTGCCAAAGTAGTGGTTGATGAATATTGTAATAATTATCGTTACCCGTATTGGTTTTTGCCTATGTCGAGGATCTGTAAAACTTAGGAAGCTAAAAGAAGAAGTCCTTTCAAGAACGAGTACCATAATCAGAGAAGACCAGCAACAGCATTAATATTAAGTGATCTATGTCACAGAAAATTGGACACAGTGGTTTGGCATTTGCACGTCTTTGGCATCATGTCGACATTGCCCGTGATAAGAGGACATTGGGTAGGTTGGCCTCAGCAATTGCAATTACCTTGATTGGTAAACATAAGCCAGTCTATCATCCATCACAAGACTGTGGAGATTATGTAGTGGTAACTAATTGTCAAAAAATACGTGTAACAGGTAAGAAGTTTGAACAGAAGACCTATTGGTCTCATTCAGGTAGACCTGGTCAGCTTAAATTGCAGACAATGGAAAAAGTTGTTGCCGATAAGGGATTTGGTGAGATTTTGAAGAAGGCAGTTAGTGGTATGCTGCCTAAAAATAAACTAAGAAAGCAAAGACTGGACCGTTTGAAAGTTTTTGATGGAAGTGAAAATCCTTATAAACAGAATATTACAGCTTTTGCTTATGAACAATCATCCATACCAGAATCTTACAAAGAATCAGTCTTAAACCAATTGAAATAGCATTTGGTAGAAACACTTTGTTATTATCTTTTATATATCCTTTTTGCAGTTTTCAACTCATGTATATACTTGTCTGTTATGTAGTATTCTAAATTGTAATGCACAGCAAAAAATTTTCCTTCCCCTATACGCACTAAATAAATTCATCTATGTGCGTGACCGCAATAATGTCCTAAAATGAATACCGTATATACTTCTTATAATCTTATACTTGAGTTATTATTTATGAGTTAGATGTCTAGACTTCTCCGCATAAAGTTCATTAGTATATTATGAAAAACTAAACTTATACTAGATAAAATGAAAAACAGGGACTAGAAATGAACACTGGGACTTCCTATTTTAATCGTCATTCTTTTAAATATTTTCAGATGCTCGAAGATTCTCTCGGTTAGTCGGAAGGACATGCTACATCTTCTTCTTTTATCGCTTTTATTTACCCGTTTGCCCTTCTTTTAGCAAGGTCAGCAAATATAAGTTATTTGTTTCTACTTTTTTTAATTTCTTAAAGTTACAATATTGCTTCTTAGAAATCTCTTGAACGATCGGTATATAAACGTGGTGTAATGTTCATAGCCATCAGTTCTTGAAATAACAGCTTCGCAGCATATGGTATATGAATTTGGTAGATATCAATCTTGTTATCACACCCCTTACATTCGAATTGGTTATGATTTAATTTCGCAATAACTGTCATCAGCCCGCAAATACCACAAATATGGACTCTAAAGGCATCAGATGCTTCCATCAATCTCTCCTTCAAGAACGAAGCAGCACCATGTGCGATCATACAGTCACGTTCCATCTCACCGAATCTCAAACCACCATCTCTTGATCTACCCTCCACTGGCTGTCTTGTCAAGACTTGCATTGGGCCACGAGCTCTGGCATGAATTTTGTCATCCACCATATGTCTTAAACGTTGATAATATGTAGGACCAAAGAAAATTTGAGCCATCAATTTTTTACCCGTGTGACCGTTGTACATAACTTCAAACCCACGAGATTGGTAGCCATGTTCACGTAATAGTTTAGATATACCCTCTACTGTAATGTCCGTAAATGGGGAGGCATCACCTTCGTTACCGGATAGTGCAGCTACTTTACTTAACAAACATTCGATTAAATGGGCAACAGTCATACGAGATGGAATAGCATGAGGATTGATGATTAAATCAGGAACAATACCTTCTGCTGTAAATGGCATATCTTCTCTACGATAAGTTATACCAATAGTACCCTTTTGACCATGACGAGAAGCAAATTTGTCACCAATTTGAGGAACTTTTGTGGTTCTTACACGAACTTTAACAAACTTTAACCCATCTTGGTTTGTTGTAACTAAAACTTGATCAACAATACCATTTTCAGTACTTCTCAATGGTGTAGAAGCATCACGCTTAGAATGGTATGCTGTTCTTTGACCAAGTTCTTCCTCATCTGGTGATATTGGTGTAGTCTTACCAATAATTACGTCTTCTCCTGAAACCCTA
Source organism: Saccharomyces jurei (assembly GCA_900290405.1). NCBI lineage: Eukaryota > Fungi > Ascomycota > Saccharomycetes > Saccharomycetales > Saccharomycetaceae > Saccharomyces > Saccharomyces jurei. The sequence continues at coordinate 588,537 of LT986477.1, forward strand.
ACACCAGGGGCAATGAGACCATCATCGTCTAATTTATCGTATGTGCCATGCTTCATCCTTAGAGTGTTTGTACGCTGTGGTTTCTCAAAAGTTTCCGTTATAGACATACCATACTTCTTTTCTTGATCCATATAGGATCTGAAAAATAATGATCTGAACAGCCCTCTATCAATTGAGGATTGGTTCATAATCATAGAATCTTCTTGGTTGTAACCTGAGTAACATGCAATAGCGACAATGGCATTTTGGCCAGCAGGTAATTCTCTAAACTTCAAATACTCCATTGCACGTGTAGTACCCAATGGCTTTTGAGGGTAATATAGAATATTGGCCATGGTATCCATACGAACATTATAATTTGTTAGAAACACACCCATGGCTTGCTTACCCATAGCAGATTGGTAGGTATTACGCGGAGATTGGTTATGATCAGGGAATGGAATAATGGATGCGGCAACACCAAGAATCATAGATGGATGGATTTCACAGTGTGTGAAAGTTGTAGCGTGGTGTGACACTCTGATACGTTTGGCAGGATCAACATCGAGATCGTTTTCCTCATTGCCCTCTGAAGGCTCGAGATCCTCGGGTTGCATAGCGATCAATATGGATTCTTCTTCTTCAGCATCAATGTACTCTACTAGACCTTCGTTTAATAACGATGACCATGTGTATTCTTCTGCGTCTTCAAATCCACCTTCAATATCTTGATACTCGGTAGCCATCAGTTTAGCAATATGACCTTTCCTTACTTTCAATTCCTTGTGGCCTAATGATTCATCGTCTTCAACAATAAACAATGGTCTATAAACCCTACCAGCATCTGTGAAAATTTTTAGTTCTTTCTCACGAATATCTCTGATCATAGAGACTTCTGGATTAATATCACCCTTTCTTCTCAATGTCCTTAAAGTTTCCATTAGTCTAGCTGGGTTCCTGTGGACACCGTGCCACACACCGTTAACAAAAACTCTTGTGGCGTCAGGTGATTGATGTGGTACATAATCCTCTAATGGTTCCATACCCCATTCACTTAAAAAGGTGATGATAGGCATTGGATCTGTACCAACAGAAATACAAGACATCAGCGAGAGGTTTTTAACTAAACCACATGCTTGACCTTCTGGAGTTTCTGCAGGACAGACCAACCCCCAATGTGTATTATGCAATTGACGCGGTTTGGCTAATTTACCATCACGACCGATAGGAGTGTTTGTTCTTCTTAAATGTGATAAAGTTGAAGAATAAGTGTAACGGTTCAAAACTTGAGAAACACCTGCTCTTGAAGACATGGCTTTCTTTTGTTCACCCCAGTTACCAGTGGCTAAAGCATACTTCAATCCCGATGTTATGGTCTTTGCGTTAATAGCTAGTTTCATGTTGAAGTCGTGCGCTTCCTCCACAGTTCTTTGCATGTAACGGAAAATATCTTTAGTCAATTTTTTAAATAAAGTTTTGAAAAGTTGGGCCAATAATGGACCTGCCAAATCTAATCTCTTTTTCCCGAAATGATCACGATCATCTTGGTCTTTACGATCTAAAGCACATAGTAATAATCTGTTGATCATGTAACCTAAGAAAAATGCCTTTCTACTTTCAAAACCTTCTAACTGAGTAATATGAGGTAAAAATTCTTTCTGCAAAATGTCTTTCGCGTACTGAATTCTTTTCTCCTTCTTGATACCAAGAGCAGTACCACGGCGACCAATAAAGTCCAATGCGGTTTCACGATCTTGAATGACAAACCCGTCTTCGACACAAGGTTTCAGCATTTCTAGCATTTGCCAATCATTTACGTCGTAGCAAATATGCTCTAGAATTTCACCATCTGGAATAATACCTAAAGCTCTGAATATAATTACAATAGGAATGTCCTGTTTAATATAGGGCAAGGTGGCTTTAATAGTACGGGCCGAACTACCTTCACGACCATAAAGTTTGACTTGGAGGGTACTGATAAATCTAGAACCCTTTTCAAGGGCAGATCTAATTTCTGCCACATGAGATATTGGAGATGGTGCCGCCTTTTTGAACACTTGAACAATATTACCTGCAGAACGCTCTTGTGCAATCAAAACCTTTTCAGAACCATTGATGATAAAATAACCACCCATATCAAAGGGGCATTCTTTTAACTTGTATAAATCTGACTCTGTGGCTTCACTTAGATAACAGTTTTTTGATCTTAACATAATAGGTAAACGACCAATGAAAACTTTTCCACTCTCGCTGTCATCCTCAGATTCTTCAGCGATTAATTCATACTTCAGCTCCCTACCTGGAACATCGATAGCTTCATAAGTTCTTTTTTTGACATCAACGAATAAACCGGACGAATATGTCAAATTACGTAAACGTGCTTCCTGTGGGTATAGTGCATGGGTAACACCATCAGATTCATTTACCATAGGCTTCGTCACGTAAATTTTACCAAAACTAATCTCATATTTTCTACTGATGTTATCTGCTTCGGTAGTATGCTGTGCCAACTGCTCCAAAATCAAAGTGGAATCCTCGCAAATAATGTCCTGCAAGGTATAATCGACGAACTGATTGAAAGAGTCGAGTTGTTGCGAAACTAAACCTTTCTCGCGAAAAAACGCGGATATAACAGCCCACGAATCTTCAGCAGTAATTGGAGCGCTTTCATCCTCAAATCCATATGGGTCCTCATCATAATACTTCTCCGAGTTTGCAACGTCAGACATCCTGATTGTTTCTTTGTAGTACTTGTTTTCTTTTCTACTGTTCCTAAGTTTCTATAATATGGAGCTTATACGATGTCTTGCCTCGTTCTTGTGTTCTGTATTTTAGTTGTTAACTGTTAATTTCTTCCTTTAAAAGATACGATATGCAAAAATTATGCGAACCGTTTGCAAATCTGAGGAAAAGAAGTGAGTGCGATATCCAAATACCCTAATGTAATAAAGCTGCTCCCTACTTAGAGAAAACACTATCCGTTATAGTTGCTAGAAGTAGTGGCCAGCTTACTATTGCATGAATTACCACCTACTTCTTGTTTGTTTGCCACTTTTTCAACTGCTAACTGCGAGAAAGTGAAAAAGAAAAAAATAGAAAAGTAAAAAAAAAATCATTTTAAACGCCTCATAGGGTAACTATGACCTTCTAGATTGACGCTGATCATGTGCTGCAATTGTGAAATATAGGATTTCTACGCAATATGATATCTCATTGATGAGCTGCTATGTCGTTATATTTTCTGAATGGTTAAGAATCAATCTCACACTTTAAGCATAGTGGCTGGAGTAGAGAGTTTTATTGGTGTTCTTTTAATGTATTGTACTGTTCGAACATCTCTCTTTTTTTCTTCATACATTATTTCTTGATATTCATTGTACTACAGTTTACTATGGCATGATTCTATCATTATTTGAAGAAGGGTAAATCATTTACGTATTACTAAGAAAAAACGATATTATTTATTTATTATTTTGTTTCTTAAAAATGCATACATATGCGTGATACTTATGGTGACTTTTGTATCTTATGACCTTAGCTTTGTCTCATGCCTCTGATGAACTGGTTACTTTATAGATTGCTACAATGGCAAGAAAAAGGAAAACTATTCTAATCCAGATCTGCTGTTTCCTCTAGAATGTCCTCCATAAAATCATAGTCATTAGGAAACTCTGTGCTTGTATAATTCTGTTCAAAAGACGACGATTGTTGTGAAGAGCTTTGGTACGCGGCTCCATTCTTCGTAGATTCACGACTACCGTTTTGGTATTGATTTCTGTCGCCTTTTGGTTGATCTGTTACAAAGGGTCTCACTCTCGTCAAAATCAGGTTCTGTAGGAAATCAGAAGCTTTTGATAAGTAGTGTGTACGTGGAAATTCGTATCTTTTCGTTACGGAGATTAGAATCTGGGTTAATTTACCAAATAAGAATTTGTCATTTGTGTCATCCGCAAACCAAATATTATAAATAGAAGAGAACAGTAGGTAACTGTTAAAGTTTGGTTCTGTTATCTTATTAAGGAACCCAGTAATCTTGCCTTGAGATTCCATAAACCCAATGAAATCATATACCAATTCTCTTGTCAAGCAAATGCTTCCAAACAACATCAGTAAAGAGGTAAACGGTAAGAAATTCAGAAAGGCATCGATAGGAGTATAGAAATAAATAAAATGTATGAATTCGTAAAGACTCCAATATTTTAGCAGCGATTTATAAATTGTGATGACCACTGGAGATTGGCCCAATGAAGTAGCGGTTTTAGCAGCGCTTGCCTTTGAGAAGTTAATGGAAGACGTCAGATAAACCACTTCAAGTGTTAGTTGCAACGGAATGGCAACCGAGGTAAGCAAAAACAAAGGCCATAAAATAAAGTTAAACATAGCTTTCTAAGATGGAATGAAATGCAGCAGGAACGATGTTAGGAAGCTAAGCTAAAAAAAGGGAAGTACGGATTTTTTTATATTCGATTTGATTAAATACTTATGTTGAGTTGGATCAAACTGAAAATCAAAATGATACAATGTTGCTCTTACACGTGTATTTCGTTGCTTAGAAAAGCTGTTTCACACACATAATCTTTTGTACGATCCTGAACTATAAAATCGATGCATATTAAGGGAGGCCTCAATACCAGGCGGACGGTAACCACACCTTTCTAAAGAGCGGGTAACAAAACAAGAGAAACAATAATAAATGATCGAAGAGAGGCGGTAGGAACTGGGGTATATGAGCAGTTCGTGGAGGAAAGAGAATCCATGTTGTGTTTTTTGATAATGCAGCACATAGAATCCTGTCAAATTACGGTATTTTTGCTCTAATACCCTGTAAGGACTACCGTACGTGTACATATATAATTTTGAATCTGGTAGATATATATCAAAATCCATGCGTAGTTTATATCTGAGTCGTTTTCTTGGCCCAGGAAACCATTATTGATGATAAACAGAAATCATTCAAACATCTAATGATTTTTTGAACTTTTGTATCAATGAACATTTAGAACAAAAAGAAACAGCCAAAAAGCCCTAAATAAGAACAAAACATTAAAAAAATGTTAAAAGAGGAGGATAAAACATTGAATTAATAGATGGTGTAACATTCCAACCTTGTCACTACGGGCAATCATTTAAGAGAGCGTCTTTTTAGCGGACATCCTTTACTTATTACACATAGACCGTGGGTCCGCAATTTAGAGGATAGAACTCGATGGAATATACACGATATATGATCTTACTAATCAAAGCTTAAAAGCTTCTAAGCACAAATGTGTCGTTTTCTGCACCTTTTTCTAGCACAAATGAGAAGCAAAATTTGTGGATGCACCGCATCTATCGAGTCATATTTTACTGCCAACTACTAACTAGTCGTCCGCGGAGTGGCTAATCTGTCGGGTTGTCCCCCACGGAAGCAAATGCTTGAAATCCAGGACAACCCTCCCATTCCGCGGAATGGATCTTGCCCTGACCGCGGGATGCTCTTAGACACCAACCAAGACTCGGATGAGTGTGGGCTCAGCACACTTCAGACTCATCGTTCCGTGGAAGGGTCTGTGCCTGAAAAAGAAAAGAACAAGCAGATCTGTCTGGATTCATACAGCTGAAAGATGCTAAAAAAAAACATGTTTCTCCACGGAACTCTCTTACACTGTAATACTTTTATCTGGTGAATATAATCTAAATGCAAGAAAGATATCTCTGAGGCATATAAAACTGTTACGGATGTAACCCATGATTCTTCCCTTGACATTCGTTTACCTTTGAATCACATATAGAAAGAGTACCCTAAAGATACAAGTGTATAACGACTGCGTCAAATATTACTTGACTTTACCTGATAAATATCAATTAAATAACAAAAAGAAAAACTTTCGAATAGGAAAAAGGCTCCCCTAAGTTTTTCCACCTGCCCATTCGAGAAACCTTAGATAAAATGCCCGAGGCCAAGCTCAACAATAACGTCAATGATGTTACTAGCTACTCCTCCGCCTCTTCTTCTACTGAAAGCGCTGCTGACTTGCACAATTATAACGGGTTCGATGAGCATACGAAAGCTCGTATTCAAAAACTGGCAAGAACTTTGACCACAGAAAGTATCCAAAACTCAACTCAGTCGGTGTCTAATAAGAATGAAGCTCAATCCATCTTCTCCAGCAGTGTGGAAGGTGTCAACCCGATATTCTCCGACCCTGAAGCTCCAGGCTATGACCCAAGATTGGATCCTAGCTCCGAAAATTTCTCTAGTGCCACCTGGGTTAAAAACATGGCTCGTCTAAGTGCAGCGGACCCAGACTTCTACAAACCTTATTCCCTAGGTTGTGCTTGGAAGAACTTGAGTGCTTCAGGTGCTTCCGCGGATGTTGCCTATCAATCTACCTTTCTTAATGTCCCTTACAAACTGCTGAAAAGTGGTGTAAGAATGCTTCAACAGTCCAAGGAAGCAAACAAATTCCAAATTCTAAAGCCTATGGACGGTTGTCTGAATCCAGGCGAATTGCTGGTGGTTCTAGGTAGACCAGGTTCTGGTTGCACCACTTTATTGAAATCCATTTCTTCAAATACTCACGGTTTTGATCTTGGTGCTGACACTGAATTATCTTACAGTGGTTACTCCGGTGACGATATTAAGAAGCATTTCCGTGGTGAAGTTGTCTACAACGCAGAAGCCGATATTCATCTACCTCATTTAACAGTATTCGAAACATTAGTTACAGTTGCAAGATTAAAAACCCCCCAAAATCGTATCAAGGGCGTCGATAGAGAAAGCTATGCAAATCATTTAGCTGAAGTCGCAATGGCTACATACGGCCTATCACATACTAGAGACACCAAGGTCGGTAACGATATTGTTAGAGGTGTCTCCGGTGGTGAAAGAAAGCGTGTCTCTATCGCTGAAGTTTCCATTTGTGGGTCCAAATTTCAATGCTGGGATAACGCTACAAGAGGGTTGGATTCGGCCACCGCTTTAGAATTTATTCGTGCCCTGAAAACTCAAGCTGATATCTCTAATACATCTGCTACGGTGGCTATCTATCAATGTTCTCAAGACGCGTACAACTTATTTAACAAAGTATGTGTCTTGGATGATGGATATCAAATTTACTATGGCCCAGGTGATAAAGCTAAGAAATACTTTGAAGATATGGGATATGTGTGTCCAAATAGACAAACAACTGCTGATTTCTTAACCTCCGTCACAAGTCCTTCAGAAAGAGTACTAAACGATGACATGCTAAAACGAGGCATTCGTATTCCACAAACTCCAAAGGAAATGAATGATTATTGGATAAAATCCCAGAACTACAAGGATTTAATGAAAGAAGTCGAACAACGTTTGGCAAGTAATGACGAAGCCACCCGTGAAGCCATCAAGGAAGCTCACATTGCTAAGCAGTCAAAGAGGGCAAGACCTTCTTCTCCTTACACCGTCAACTACATGATGCAAGTCAAATACCTGCTGATCAGAAATATGTGGAGACTGCGAAATAATATCGGATTTACATTATTTATGATCCTGGGTAATTCAGGTATGGCTTTAATATTGGGTTCAATGTTCTATAAGATCATGAAAAAGGGCGACACGTCTACATTCTATTTTCGTGGATCTGCCATGTTTTTTGCAATCCTGTTCAACGCATTTTCCTCACTTTTAGAAATTTTTTCGTTGTATGAAGCCAGACCAATCACTGAAAAGCATAGAACGTATTCTCTATACCACCCAAGTGCCGATGCGTTTGCATCAGTTCTTTCAGAAATACCTACGAAATTAATTATCGCCACCTGTTTCAATATCATCTTTTATTTCCTAGTTGACTTCAGAAGAAACGCTGGTGTTTTCTTTTTCTACTTACTAATTAATATCGTAGCTGTTTTCTCCATGTCCCATTTGTTTAGATTTGTTGGTTCGTTAACAAAAACATTCTCAGAGGCTATGGTTCCTGCTTCCATGTTGCTATTGGCGCTAGCCATGTATACCGGTTTCGCCATTCCAAAGAAGAAGATTTTGCGTTGGTCCAAATGGATTTGGTACATTAATCCACTGGCTTACTTATTCGAGTCCTTGTTAATTAACGAGTTCCATGATAGGAAGTTCCCATGTGCTGAATATATTCCTCGTGGTCCGGCTTATGCCAATATAACTGGTACTGAATCTGTCTGCACTGTTGTTGGATCCGTTCCCGGTCAAGATTATGTTCTAGGTGATGATTTCATTAAGGAAAGTTACCAATATTATCACAAAGACAAGTGGCGTGGTTTTGGTATAGGTATGGCTTATGTTGTTTTCTTCTTCTTTGTTTACCTATTATTATGTGAATACAATGAGGGTGCCAAACAGAAGGGTGAAATCTTGGTTTTCCCACGCAGTATAATTAAGAAAATGAAGAAAAGAGGCGAATTGAAGCAGAAGAATGGGAGTGATCCTGAGAATGTTGGCGAACCTAGCGATTTATCTAGTGATAGGAAAATGTTACAGGAAAGTTCTGAAGAGGAATCTGACACGTATGGGGATGTTGGCTTATCCAAGTCTGAAGCCATTTTTCACTGGAGAAACTTATGTTATGAGGTTCAAATTAAAACTGAAACAAGACGCATTTTAAACAACGTTGATGGTTGGGTCAAGCCAGGTACATTAACAGCCTTAATGGGAGCTTCTGGTGCTGGTAAAACTACTTTATTGGATTGTTTGGCCGAAAGAGTTACCATGGGTGTTATAACTGGTGATATTCTTGTTAACGGCATTCCTCGTGATAAATCTTTCCCAAGATCTATTGGTTATTGCCAACAACAAGATTTGCATTTGAAAACTGCTACCGTCCGAGAATCACTAAGATTCTCTGCTTATTTGCGTCAACCTGCTGAAGTTTCCATTGAAGAAAAAAATAGATACGTTGAGGATGTTATCAAGATCTTGGAAATGGAAAAATATGCTGATGCAGTTGTCGGAATTGCAGGTGAAGGTTTAAATGTTGAACAAAGGAAGAGATTGACTATCGGTGTCGAATTGACTGCCAAACCAAAGTTATTGGTCTTTTTGGATGAGCCAACCTCCGGTTTAGATTCTCAAACCGCTTGGTCGATCTGCCAATTGATGAAAAAACTAGCAAATCACGGACAAGCAATTCTATGTACTATCCATCAACCATCTGCTATCCTAATGCAAGAATTCGATCGTCTACTATTTATGCAACGTGGTGGTAAAACAGTTTATTTTGGAGATTTAGGTGAAGGTTGTAAAACTATGATTGGTTATTTCGAAAATCATGGCGCCCATAGATGCCCTGAGAATGCCAATCCAGCCGAATGGATGTTAGAAGTTGTTGGTGCTGCCCCCGGTTCTCATGCAAACCAAGATTATCACGAAGTTTGGAGAAATTCCGAAGAATACAGGGCCGTTCAATCTGAATTAGATTGGATGGAAAAGGAATTGCCAAATAAGTGTTCTTTGACTTCCTCGGAAGAGCAACATGAATTTTCACAATCAATTTCTTATCAAACGAGGTTGGTCAGTCTCCGTCTGTTCCAACAATATTGGAGATCTCCTGAATATTTATGGTCCAAATTCATTTTAACTATCTTCAATCACATATTCATCGGTTTTACATTCTTCAAGGCTGGAACTTCACTACAAGGTTTACAGAATCAGATGTTAGCGGTGTTCATGTTTACTGTTATTTTCAATCCTATTCTGCAGCAATATCTACCTGCTTTCGTTCAACAGAGAGATTTATACGAAGCTAGGGAACGTCCATCAAGAACCTTTTCTTGGATATCGTTCATTTTTGCGCAAATTTTAGTGGAAGTTCCCTGGAATATATTAGCAGGTACCGTTGCTTATTTTATTTACTACTACCCAATTGGATTTTACTCAAATGCGTCAGCCGCTGGCCAGTTACATGAAAGAGGTGCTTTATTTTGGTTATTCTCTTGCGCTTTCTACGTTTACGTTGGTTCAATGGGTCTGCTTGTCATCTCTTTCAACCAAGTTGCAGAAAGTGCTGCTAATTTAGCATCTCTATTGTTTACTATTTCGTTATCTTTTTGTGGTGTTATGACCACCCCTAGTGCGATGCCCAGATTTTGGATATTTATGTACAGAGTGTCACCTTTGACTTACCTCATACAAGCTCTGCTGGCTGTGGGTGTTGCTAATGTGGACGTCAAATGTGCTGATTATGAGCTGTTGAAATTCACACCCTCATCTGGTATGACATGTGGACAATACATGGAACCTTATTTGGAACTGGCTAAGACTGGCTATTTGACGGATGAAAATGCCACCGACACTTGTAGTTTCTGTCAAATTTCCACAACCAACGCTTACTTAGCTAACGTCAATTCTTACTACAGTGAGAGATGGAGAAATTTCGGTATTTTCATCTGTTACATTGCGTTCAATTATATTGCTGGTGTCTTTTTCTACTGGCTTGCAAGAGTGCCTAAAAAGAACGGCAAGCTTTCCAAGAAATAATACAACTACGACTTCAACAAAGAAGCCTAAAGCACGGACTTTTTAAACTAGTTTTACATAAATACCACATAGAGTACATAATTATAAGATTTTCTCTTTTCTTCATTCAGTGAGTTTTGTAAGTTTTTGTTATTTTTTACTTCCGACTTGAGTATACTGAGTCTTAAGTGTCCGAAAAAATTCCTGAAGTTTTATTCCTAGATTATCTCATCAATAATTTTCTATGGGCATCTCTATACGGCGTGGGAACTATATATCTTAACTGCGTCCCACAGGGAAAAAGAAGCACAGTGATGATTATACGTAAAGTATAAGATATAACCTCTGCTCATCCGTCCGAATGACAAACCGTCTCCTCATATATGGGCTTATTTTATGGGCTAGTATAATCGGATCTTTCGCATTAGACAGAAACAAAATTGGCCAAAATGCCAAGATAGATCTACACAATGCTACCGTGATCACACGAGGTACAACGAATGCACAGGAAGAATGCTCCTCACCACTATCTACCGGTTCTTTAAGAAGCCGTGAATTTGGACGGACCACTAGAGTTGAGATACGGCAGGCTGAAGAACAAGAAAGTGATGAGAGGAAAGAGCAAAGTTTATTGACGCAACCTACAAACTCAATGAACCCCAGCATTTCGAGTAACTCATTTTTGTCGTTCGATGAATGGAAGAAGGTTAAGTCGAAGGAACATTTAACAGGTCCTGATCGTCATCTTAGTCGCGTGAGGGAGCCAATTGATCAATCATGCTATAAAGAAAAAGAATGTATAGGAGAAGAATTAGAAATTGATTTGGGGTTTTTGACCAACAAAGATGATTGGAGCGAGGAAGGGGAAGGGTTTCAAAAGATTAACAATAACGAAGAGGATATAGGAAAAGTATACAAGAAACAATTTAACTATGCATCTTTGGATTGCGCTGCAACCATTGTCAAAAGCAACTCAGAAGCAATTGGTGCCACTTCTATTTTAATTGAAAGCAAAGATAAGTATTTGCTGAATCCCTGTTC